>BTSX01000004.1:15498654-16712330 GCA_036245825.1 Pristionchus entomophagus | reverse complement strand
AAATTTGGTCAAATGAAGTAAACAGGCGTTCTCCCCGCCCTCACTTTAGTCAGTAACAATAGTTTCATAGAAATGGGAGGCACAAAAAAATTTCTGTAACAAAAGGTCTCGATTTTCCTACAAATTTAGAGAAAATCCGTGTTATCATGATGACTAGTGACGGCAAATCGGCACCGGACACTTCTTCTTTCGCATGTTATCTCGTTGATCGCGTGAATTGAGGAGAGTAAGTTCCGTTTTGTCATCATTCATGATGAATACACCTCTTTTCGTCATTCTTTAGCGCGCTTTTATCGTTATTCAGTGTTGGTTCATTGAAATTCATTGATTATTGATTCTATTCTTCATATTATAGTTCAACTTTTCAATTTGGTCCTCACTGATGTTTTGAATGCTTGATTTCGCTCCCGTTTGCTTGTTTCTTCCTTATTTTCATGACAATATTCTCATTTCATAATGCACTCAATTTTTATTGTTTGCAGAAATCATCAGTTATCATGTCGGTTGAGCCTCTTGATATATCTTTGGAGGAAAACGTTATTACACCTTGTATGATCAGTCGATGGCCTAAAAAAATTCAATGGATGATTATCGATCTTCTGACCGACTTCATCAAAGAGTGAGATTGGTGAGAATTTATCATTTATATTTTGAAAAAAAAAAATTATTCCTAGGTGAGCAATTCGTGGAAAGGAATGATCGATTAACTCAAATGCTTAACCCAATATACCAAAATGATCAGGAACGGATTCTCTACAAAATGGCCTAGGGATTTGCTCGCATGCGGCCATGCGAGCAAATCAAAAAAAAGCATTTTTCTCGAAAATGAAAATAGATTGAGCCAAAGTTTTTTTTTCATTTTGTAGAGAATTAAATTCTGGTCGGGTACGCGAGAGTTGACACCATTTTGACCTTTACCGGGGCTGTTTTAATCAAAGAACAAGAATTTGGCCAAATCGACGTCGCGTCGTACCGGGATTCAGAAGCTTCTGATCGAAAAACTGAAAACGCCAGTCGATTCAGAATCAAAAGTTACCCCTATGACGAACTTTTGAGCATATTCGATATTTTGCTCTGCCAAGCTTTGTTCGACTATTACGCAAACGGCCTCATATGAATACAATATTTTGTTGAAAACTGTTATCTATTTCAGGAGGCATTTTACTCGGCGTCAGTGACAGAATCGATGTGATATCGATAAGCATTAAATGTAGAAATCGAACCTGGATAATGGGTCAAATGCTATACGGAGATATCGAAAGTGGGAATTGGGTCGAATGGATACTCTCGATGTTTGAGAAAAGAACAAGCTCAATCGGTATCATCAACTACTATGCACCTATTTTTACTCCAGAAGAGGTCCGAAAAATTACTGAGGTGAACCAGTACGAGTAAATAATCGCAAATATTGATGACACTTGTCAAAATGTATACACCTGTGCACCATTTCCTTTAAGACCCTGATCTCGAGAGGAAAACCATTCCACTTCAATGTCTGGCTACACGAAAAACCCGTGCCAATCATTGTAAAGAGAAGCGTTTGCAGGAAGAAAAGTTTGATTCGCTCCACTAATTTTAACACACCTTCCACGAGTTAGTGGTACAGCTGCGCAGGGTCCACGGATGGTCACAAATTCAAATATTCCCATACTTTTTTCCTGAAGTGAGGGTCCTGAGTGCTGATCGCCGCCATTACTAGCTAAGGCCTCAGGTCGGTTTTAGTGGACTTACAGTAACCCACAGTTATTGGGGTCGAAAATTGTTATGTCTTTCTTGTTTTACAAGACATAAACGCTAGTGTGACTAACCTTCCACTGTGCATCGACTTGAGTAGTGACTTGATGGTGTCAGTTGTCGGTCTATCTCGAGGGTTCTCTCCCCAGCAGTCACGAATGAGATGCAACTGAACTCTTCCTTCCTTTTCGGACGAGACCAGAGTTCACTAACCATAGCAGGATTAATATCCATATTTTCCCCCAGGGTAAGAATGGGTCTCATGGACGCGTCTCCTCCCTTCTTCAGCATGTAGATGATCTCCTCCGGTCGCTCTTTTCGATTCTCGAGATTCCACGGGGACGTTTTAGAGATTACCTACAAATCGATAAGTCATTACGGGAAGAAAAACATAGACAACTTCGCTGGCAACAATAGCAAAAGAGTAGATATCGCCCTCCTTCGATCCGTGGATGTCTTCGCTTCTGCAACCATGTTATTCTCAGAGAAAAAATATGAATATTGGAAATCGTTACCTGAGATGTTCAGGTGCAGTCCAAAGCAGATCCTTCTTTCTCCTTTTCTCTTGAGATCGAATCCAATGCAGTCCGTAGTAGGAGATCTTGATCTGAAGAGGGATTCTCATCGAGGAGAGACAGACTGTCAATTGACCATCCATCGTTCATCGACGAGACAACACTCGGACGAGATATTACCATGACAAATGAGAGGAGAATGATGGATGTAGTTGAGACCCTGAATCATTTCATTTGGCTCCTCTTTTGTTTCTTCACTTACGTTGATGATATCCCTGAGGATTGAGTAGATGAAGAATGCGTCCAGTGATATCTTCTCTTGCTTGATCACGTCCTGAAGAAATGATTATCGCTAGTCTGCTATGTCCCAGCTAACCTGCAGACTACCCTTGCTACAGTACTTCCATATGCTCATCAACTGTGGTCCATCCATCGACAGCCCGATGAACCGATTCAAATTATCATGCTCGATCAAACGGAGCTGAAAATACATCTTTCATTGATATGTGTGAACCTCCAGCCTCACCATTCTCATCTCAACTCTGTTGTCCTCCATCACTGTTACTCTCGATGAGTACTTCGAGGCAACGACGATCTCCCGGTTGTACACGAAGAATCCATAGTGGAGTGAATCCTGACATAAGATTACGATGGAATTTATAGTCAGATAAACTACGCCTTCCTCACCTTCTTGCTGTCCATGGTGAACTTTGTAGATGTCGTGCTCGGGCCCGACTGGAGAGATCTGAAGAGGAAATCTAATTTAAACTGGGGGGCATTTTGACCTACCGCATACTCTCCATCCCAGCTTTGCTCTTTGCCTTGATGAGTGAGAGTGAGGAGATCTCCCATACTTTGTCCGCACGCTCATTCTCTCGCTGTCTTGCACTGAGAATGCATATTTTTTTTATTCTTGAGCATTAACAACGTACTAGTAAAAGTAGATGGCGAGCCCGATGAGGCAAGCGCCCATGAACAGAACGACCGCGCATGCACCGAGAACTATGCCGAGATACTGCTGGTCCCTGAGAGCGGGGTACGGTAGGCTCATGGTTCACCAGGGAGTGTCTCTCACCATGACAGTGGGCAGTTGTCGCCCATGAATCCACATATTGGCGTGCTCAGAGGACGGGCGAATCCTGCTCGATTCCACCACAGATCCGACTCCGA
This sequence comes from Pristionchus entomophagus, assembly GCA_036245825.1. Lineage (NCBI taxonomy): Eukaryota > Metazoa > Nematoda > Chromadorea > Rhabditida > Neodiplogasteridae > Pristionchus > Pristionchus entomophagus. Next base: position 16,708,911 of record BTSX01000004.1, on the reverse strand, counting down.
TTTGTAGGAAGCAGTAAATACCTGACGGAAGTGCGCTAATGGTCTGATGCCGCAGAAAATGACTACGCAAAATGAATAACAATAATGCGTCAAGGTCAAATATATCGCCAGGATTATTTGACAACGACTAACTCCTTTGCCGCCTCCCATAGAATATCGATCCACGTATACACTTCCTTGGGTGATCGTCTTAGAATTTTTGTCGAGAGAGAAGAGGTAAAACGTGGGATTGCGAGTGCCATTCACATTCATTGAGACCCCACCGGACCAACCTGCACCATGGACGATCTTGGAATGACTCTGCAAATGAGACTGACCATCGAACTCGCCGAATGCGTTGTACATGATCGTGGGTCCATCCTCATATTTATCTGGACTCGAAGCAAGTGTTCGATTCAGAGATAGAGCGTAGAGATATAGGGCATCATGAAGCTGACCGGCGTACACTGACGGCTGCAAAGACGGGGTATTCGGTAGGTTGCGGTGTATGAGGCCGTTCGCGTTAGGATCAACAAGGGTCCAACAGGGACCTGGAACAGTTGAAAAATCGCATATGCTCAAGAGTTGGTCCTAGGGGTAACCGTACGGCATGACGTCAATTCTGCCAAATTCGGTTTCTGCGATAAAAACTGGTCCAATAAGGACCAAATTGGCCGAAATCCCACGTACCCGAACATAATTAAATTCTCTACAAAAATAAAACTTTGAATAGGACGCTATCTTTTTTCGTTTTCCAGTTATGGTGGTTTTTTGACACAAGAGGAAAACCCAATAATATGAGAAAGAGCAGACTCTCCTGATCATTTTGGTATATGGGGTGTGGCATTTGACCTGCACTTTAGGGGTTTCCCGTCGATTTATCTGCTTCAAACTCGAGTTTTTTGCGATTTTTCGATTATAACTTTTTTCTTTCGAGTTTTCACGATCTCTCATGTAGAAATTCGGTTTCTACGTGCGAAAATACGCTAGAAACTCCTATAGTCATATATTTTGGAAAATTTGACTTTTTCGACCCTGACGTCGGTCTACATTATCCTCCATAAGTCTTTGCGCGCTTTTTCATTCTTTCATAACTTTTGACTGATATGAGATTTCTTACTCATACTTGGTCATGACATAGCACACCCACCGAGTGTTAGGGATATGGCATTGGCATATCAGGGAACTCCCTGGTTTTTGCGTAGTGTTGACGAAATCAAGAAATATTTTTTTCAAACAATCGCAATTCTTACATGGGCTTTTTCCTCAGCCTTCCTAATGGGTGTGATAATAGAAGGCCTCAATACCTTTTCGATGAAAATATGTACTCATGGGAAGATGAGGTACATTGGCTTTACACTGTCTCAAAGTATTGACCCGAAAAAATGAATTATCGTTCATAGACAAGCTAGGGACTTGTTCAAAAGCTCAAAATGATCCTTACCACAATTCCTGATGATCCCCAAAGTTTGGTAACGATAGCTCTTAATTTGACCTCAGGGCACGAAAAAAACACTTTTTCACATTACCCAACTTTGGATGTTCCGAGTTCTAAGGGTGATTTTCGTTCAAAGGTCATTCCAAGACACGATGGTAGCATATCCATGGAATATACGATTCCCAACTTTTTAGAGCATTTGGATAACTTTCCGCCCGCGGCAACCGACAATCCGAGGGCTTTCGATTTTAGTCCCAAAAAATGACCATGATACCCCCATCATAAGTTGAAAATTTTTTTCCCTCAGAACTTTCTGACTAATTTTTTTTCTGGTACATCTTTGTGTGCTAAATCCGAATTTCAATATGAGAGCCCATGATATCAATAATGAAAAAAGTTAAAATTCGGTATGTCAAAAAATAGCCGATTTTGAAAATCAATTGACCTCGAATTGTCGATTGCCGCGAGCGGGAAAGTTATCCAAATGATCTAAAAAGTTGGGAATCGTATATTCCATGGATATGCTACCATCGTGTCTTGGAATGACCTTTAAACGAAAATCACCCTTAGAAGTAGGAACATCCAAAGTTGGGTAATGTGAAAAAGTGAAAAATTAATTTTTTTCGTGCCCTGAGGTCAAATTAAGAGGTATCGTTACCAAACTTTGGGGATCATCAGGAATTATGTTAAGGATCATTTTGAGCTTTTGAACAAGTCCCTAGCTTGACTATGAACGATAATTCATTTTTTTCGGGTCAATACTTTGAGACAGTGTAAAGCCAATGTACCTCATCCTCCCATGAGTACATATTTTCATCGAAAAGGTATTGAGGCCTTCTATTATCACACCCATTAGGAAGGCTGAGGAAAAATCCATGTAAGAATTGTGATTTTTTGAAGAAATATTGCTTGATTCCGTCAACACTACGCAACAACCAGGGAGTTCCCTGATATCCCAATGCCATATCCCTAACACTCGGTGGGTGTGCTATGTCATGACCAAGTATGAGCAAGAAATCTCATACGAGTCAAATGTTATGAAAGAATGAAAAAGCGCGCAAAGACTTATGGAGGATACTGTATTTTCGGGTTGAAAAAAGTCATTTTCTCAGAATCACCTGAAAATAGGAGTTGCTAGCATATTTTCGCACGTAGAAGCCGAATTTTTACATGAGAGATCATGAAAACTCGAAAGAAAAAAGTTATAATCGAAAAACCTCAATAAACTCGAGTTTGAATCAGATAAATTGACGGGAAACCCCAAAAGTGCAGGTCAAATGCCTCACCCCATATACCAAAATGATCAAGAGAGTCTGCTCTTGCAAATATTATCGGGTTTTCCGCCCCGACCTCTTGTGTCAAAAAACTACCATAACTGGAAAACGAAAAAAGATAGCGTCCTATTCAAAGTTTCATTTTGTAGAGAATTTAATTATGTTCGGGACCGTGAGATGTCGGCCAATTTGGTCCTGAATGGACCAGTTTTTATCGCAGAAACCGAATTGACGTCGTCCCGTACCGGGATTCAGAAGGCTCAGATCGAAAAACGGAATCTGCCATTCGATTCAGAATCAAAAGTTACTCCTAGGACCAACTTTTGAGCATATCCGACATTTCAACTGTTTCAACCACTTGCTGATCCTAACGCGAACGGCCCCTTATATAGCACATCCGATTTTTGGCCTGTTCCCGGCACTTGTTGACCCTATCGCAAACGGCCTCATATATATCGCACAATCTTGTAGCTCGCTGCGGCACACGCGGTAGTGCAATTGAATGGAGGATCGGCAATGCGTCGAATGACATCCTGTCCGAATGAGGTGTAGTTAGCACCATCGGGAATTAACTGGAAAAAATACGCAGAAAATGTATCTTTGGGATAGATCACTCACATCCGTGAGAATGAAAATCCTCTGAAACGCAGTCCTGGCATCTGCATCCCTTCCGTCTTTCCGCCCATATCGATCCACCCACACATCCATGATAACTCCGTCCTCCAGAGTCACTGACGGCAGAGAGATTGAGGAATGTTGAATAGGTGAAGCATACCGAATCCTCTCGTCCGCGGATCCACGAATATCCATACATACTCGTTGGTCAGCATGCCAGCATCGATCAGAGACAGGGCAAAATCGCGTTTTATGCCCAGACTGTCGGAGAGGCAGACGGTGAAGACTGCATGGGATATGTTTCGAATTTTCTCTTTTACCATACTTACTTCTGGCTCGAGACTTCAACGCCTTCAGCAGCCGAGTTGTTTCATTCTGAAAATATGCTTGATTGAGACTCTGTGATAATCAAAATACAAAAAAAGAATGGTAATTGTCAGCCACTAGACTTATCCAAAAAAAGAAGCTGATCGTCTGACCTGACTGATCTGGTATTCGGGAAACTCATAGATGAAGGATATTTGAATGCCGTCGTTGAAGTCGGAGACAGCCTTCTGAAAGATGAGAAATCAGTATCCTTCGGTCCGTCTTATTCTCACTTCTACATCATCCTTGAGCACGGAACACTTGTCCGAATCGCCCACCGTCGAGTACACGAAGGCGAAATCGGCCCATCCGAAATGGCGCATCATATCGTGAAGACCCACTCCGAGGCTGAAAGTTTGTACGATGGAGTGACTAATAGGGTTGACAATTATATCGAATAAAACATCTTCACGTTTCCATTGTGGGCAAGAGTCACCATGCTCAATACAAAAGCTCATCATTCAATGATGCACCATGACGGAAAATAATCACTTCCTTAGATTTTCCCTAAGCGGTCGCAATCTGGGCCAGAAACATAAGAAGTTTCGGCAAACCGTACGCGTAAGTGCCGGCATTGAGTGTGGTCACGGTCCAGAGCCGCTCGATGTCCTCAATCGCTCGAGATGTTGCAAGACCCCAAGGGAAGTAGGGAACGTTGTGAAAGTTGGCGATCGCCCCAAAGGAAATGGCAGCTGAAATCACAAGAGATGAGAGGAAGATACGATGGGAGGATTACGCAGATTGCAATTGGGCCCAATGACTACAGATACATTTCCGTCCATTATCATTTCGTTTCCCAGACCGGCAGCACGAGTTTCAGTGCAATCGTCAAAGTTGATGACGAATCTGAGCAAGAATAAGGTTTGTTGGCAATTTGGTTGAATTTACTTGATGGCTTACTTGAAATTGACATTGGGCAGTAAGTTCTCTGCTCGTATGCGATCCATTGCAATGAGCGCTGCGCCCGCAGAGTTTCTGAGGGAATCTGATCTGAGTGGATGCAATTGTTGGCATACTCATATCCGACGTAGGAGCTGTTGCGAGTGAACAGAAAACCGATACTGATATTTAGGCTTTGCGTTATTGCGAACTGAATAATACTTTATCATGGAAGTCTCGCATAAATGCACCTGAAAATTCAGAAGGACGCCGATCAGAGGAAGAAGCATAGTTCAGACTGGAAATATGAGATCTGATTCCCAGATTCTCCTCCCATTACCGTATTCTTCCTTCTCGGTACTTCCGCACTGAAATCTTACAACGTCTAAGGAAACAACTAGCTGAGCAGTAAACATGATCTCTGGTAGGAAGTATTGCTCCCCGGAAGGCAGAGAAATGGTGGGAGGCGAGCTCATATTGGATCTAATAACTCGGGATCAGAATGGGGCTTCACCACTTCTCGTGAACGGAATGAACGGAATGATTCATCAAGAGGCCATTGAAGCAAATTCGTAAATTATCCGTATTGAAAGCATAATAACAACATTACGGTTCATTTTCTGTGAGTTACTTTCAACAATTTCATTCAAAAATATTGTTTTTCAACAAGCGAAAATCTCAGACTTTAGAAGTGTTTTCGGCCTCGAATTCAGGCACATGTGTTTCGTACATGGAGATCGTATTCGATAAACTCATTCACCCGTTAACCATAACCATCTCTCATGGCTCACCCTTCGTCTCTTTTCCTATCACGAATGCGTAGAAAACATGGTCTGCAACTCATATCATCGCCCGATTCACTAAAACGAAGCATTACCAGAGGGTCCTCAATTGATTACTCAAAATAGTCTTTCTTACTTTCATTCAGATTTCTCAATCGTGGAATTCACTTGCTAGCGAGTTCACTCAAAGTCGGAAAATACTTCCTCCCATAGATATTTGCCAGCTACATCATTGTCATAATCATGGTCCAGTACACTTAGCCATGGCTCTCACTATCCGATCGCAAGACTGTCATTATTTTACAAGGATTTTGGAGGGATGGAGCAAGAAAAAAAAATTTAAAAAACTAACACACACCCTCTTGCGATCCGGTCATATCGGCAAACTATCATTGGAAGATCTCAGCAAGAAAATGTATGAGATAGTCGAGAATGCGTTACGGAAGGATGTCGTTTTTGAAGATCTTCTAGTTTACGATTCAAACTTCGACAACAACGTGAAGTCATCATGGAGAGGGGAAGTGAATATGCTGCTTATCAACGACTTTTCAGAGAAGGAACGCTGAAGATATTGACGAAACATCAAATACACGAGTTTATTATCATGGTTGATAACTGCGATACAGAAAAATTGCGTGAGTTTTATGCAACTCTATCAATATTTTATATGAACGGTTTTCTTTTTTTTCAGAGGAATATTTCACCATAATCTCAAAGCACGTTTACCATGTCTGGCGACATGGTAAACGTGTGTGGCTTTGCCTCCCGGAAATCTTTTTGACAAATCAAGAGCTTTCTGGGCTACAATTTCTGAAGACATGGTAGATAATGGAATCAGGTCGGCATGTTTCATGCGTGGAAATCGATAGCAAATGCCCATTCACATTTGTGGTACATTATGTACAACCTAGAGTCATGATTAATTAATTATATTATCATCTTTGAAATATTTTCCTATTGACTGAGTGATCTACCATAATCATAAAACCGATATTAGATAACTGAAAGCAGTTTATTCTGACGATATAAATCACGAGGTAATAATCGGGAGCGAATCATGAGCAATACTGAGAGCAAGGACGAACAAAGGAAACCAAACATATTATCAGCTAAATCTAAGACATCACAACTGGAACCGGAGAGATTTTGTACGTGACTAGGGACAAAAGCGAAATCTTTGTTGCAAAAATGTGGAAACAAATTCTAACTTTCAATGTCTGGTCGATGCAGCTGCAGTTTGTACATGTACGTGTTGTCATCGAAGACGTTGAGAATGCGATAGACCTCGTACTCCCACTTCATGTTCATTTCCGCTTTCTGGAAAAAAATCATTCGTCGATAAAATAAAGGATGGGAGGTTTATAATTTCTGTATTTTTTCGCGAGTAATCAGAGAATAATAAATGCGGTGTTCTTCAAAAAGCTTGTGTGAGTTCAACCATGAATAGTTCTATTGGAACTGCAAAGATATTTCATTTGTAAAAAAGGATACCTTTACGGCCAGTAGCAGACAATACAATCCGCCGATGCGGATCGTTCCCTCCTCCTCTCCAATTGTTTGCTTGTATCGGGCTTTGAGATCGGACAGAATCTCTGTGCGGTAGCGAGCAGCCAAGTTCATCAGATTCTCGTTAGGTTCGGCGTTCTCTGAAATGGGAGAAATGTAGTGCTTTTCGAATTGTTTACTTTACATGTTTTTATCAATTTTGTATCGACATATGTCTGTCGCCATTCATACGAAGCGAGTGCTGATTATGAGGGAGGTGGAAATGAGAATTTCCTAATCCAAACCGAGGATCATGCCATCAAGAATCACAGACAAAAACTGACCAACACTCCAGAAGGCGATGCCCATCAGGGCGAGATACTCGTCCTCCGTCGGCTGCACTCTGCTAATCTGCTTCTTCATCTTCACGCAGTTCTCCTGGATGCAGTCACGCAGCGTTCTGAAAATCTCGGAAATCATACGTGGGACAAATAGAAACCTCTGACTAGTCTGTTTCTCGCTAACTTTCCACATATGATACAAACCATTCCAATAATTCATGCTCGTTCAGAAGGAAAAGTAAACAGATCCGGAGGCGCACCTCGCAGCGTCCGAGACGTTCTTTTGGTCGGTGCAGTCGCTAAAGTAGACGTCAACTGTATCCTCCGAAAGATACGTAGTGTACGAACCGAAACATCTGAAACAGTTGCATTCATTATCACAGGAATGTTGTATCCGCCAACCAAGCAGTCAATGGAAAGTTACGGGCAGCCAAATGAACAACTCACAGTCCTTTTTCGATTCCCCATCGTCGATGCATTCGAAAACACGAGTCGAGGCAGTGGAAAATCTTCTGGTAGTTCCGAATCAGCAGCCACTAAAATATAATGTAGTGCTCGTTCATATGTAAACGAATTTATTGATGACATCAGACCAAATTTCTGTTGGTGAATCATCAGTGCAAAATTTGAATCCCTCTTACGTGGTCCGATTCCTCGTTCCAGTGGTATTTATTCTATTTCACCTTGTCTGCGACTGAGAGAGCTTCGAACTCAGGAAAGAGGGCAGGAATGAAATCAAAGAGGCCAGTTATGAGAATTCGCGTTGCTTCATTCATCATTTGATATGTGCAGGGGATGACCTCCTGCAATATAGGATTCATCTGTAAGATTAGGTGCAAATACTCCTGAGATCATTTCTCGGGCAATAAAAATCCATTCCGAGAACAGATTTGAACCATAAATTGAAGGCACTCACGTATTCCTCCTTATCCGCCTCGAAAGGATCCAGGAAGATGCCGCGCATCTGAAATTCGGCCGTGCGTCGCATGATGGAAAGAGTCCTGCAAGTATATTTGTTGTTGATTTACCATGATATAGAAATCTAAATTTTATTTCTTAGACGATGTAACCATTGTTGCAATCCTTATTCCGAATCTAATCTCGAACCCTTATCACACTCACCGATAGTTGCTCCTGATCTTCTCGATTATAGAATGGGATGGCGTCTGCGGTGGAGTGAATCTGAAATATCGCATTCTGTGCTCTAGAGTGATACTCCGGAGATATTATTTTCGGTGCGCTTCTTGTGCCCCGACGCTTCTCTGGTAAATGTAGTACGCCACAGAAAGAGCACTCGCTTTTTAACTGCCGACGAATTTAGAAACAATGAGCGCATGCTGAATTCCGCGGTGGGCTCGTATATCACCATTGTCTAGAAACATAAAAAAATAAGAAATATGAACTCACATTTCAGCAGACGTCCCTTGCATGGCGGTGTTGAAGTCGAAATTGAGTTGATCTGGCATTTCGATGGGTGATCCGGATTGGGTGGAGGAGGAGGGAGAGGGCGTGATGTTGCTCAGCTCCTCTTTCGCCTGTTGTTCCTCCGTCCTCCCAGCTGCCATCACGGCGTCGAATCGATCCAGACGACACTTGCGACACGTGTAGATTCCTTCTGAAAGAAATTAATAATTGAAGTGTAATCGGCGATCGGATTCCCATTTTCCGTTTATTCAGTGAGAAATCAAATATCAAAATAACCGCTCATTTTAAACGTTCACAAATGTTGATGGACGCTATTAGAAAATAGAAAAATTTTCAACACGGAGCTGGGTGATTTTTACAGGTTGACGTTATTTTGCAGTATTATCTGTCCTAACTGAACTTCCTCCTTTTGTTGATGACACCGCGAGATCGGGTACTGACAACCTCTCGGTGCACTCTTCGATCATCAACTGGCTACGATGTCGAGTGATTCTATTGTCAACTACTTACTTCGGTAGTCCTTGCAGTTCCGGGTGCCATTGATGCACTGCAGTTTGTCTCTGCTTGCTCGATTCCTCCTGGAAGTTAGATAATGAGGGCTTCATCCATCCACCACAGAATATCACATGTACTATCTGTGCATGCCCTCTCCGCACATATTCCCACGCGATAGCTGCTTGGCTTCTGGGCAACCGGCGAAGCGTCCAACGCATTTCTGCCAGTCCTTTTCGCTTGTTTACTTCCCCGTTCCCCTGCACACACTAGAAACTACAGAGAATAGAGTAACTCGAGACAAGAATTAGGGTAACTAGAGTGGGCGGTGGGGGCAAATAGGTTGGGTGTGAGTTCCCGGGCGCAACTTCATTTATTCCGTTCAGGAGAAATTTAGCAAGAAATTGTTGTGATGGATTGCTAGATAGCGGTATGTAAGATTCGCGAGACGTTGATGTCAGTTTTTTCTTCAGTTTTTCAGTCAGCATGAGTGCGGGGTGAGGACCTTGGCAACAAACTAATAAATGAAAAGGATGTTTCAATAGGTACCTGAAGAATACAGTGCATGCTCTGCAGGCGTCCATTCCCATGTGCGTGGCCGTAGTTGGCTTCCCGCACACCAAACAGTCGGGCATCTCTGGATGGAAAATATTTAAATAAATCAGCGAAAGATTATCGATCACCGACCAAAATAACTCGAATATCACGGCCTTATTAGAGTGTGATTGTGAGCGGGGCAAAACAGGTTTGCAGCAAGGAAAAGACCACGCAAAACGGGGAGAAAGTAAGACAACGAGTGAGTTCGTATCGATATACGTCAGCAAAACGTACTGCAAGAAATCGCGGAAATAAGTGAAGATTCGGCGATTTATAATAGATATTGTCAGATGAGTGATGTTGAGGGTGTGACGAGACAATAACAAGATAGAGGATTTGCATCGGGAACTTGGCGAGAAAGGATCCGATCAAAATGGGCACTCACGGGAACCTCACCATTGGCACTCTTTCCCCTACTTCCTCACATAGTTCACTGAACAGCGCTACTACACCAGATTAGATAAGAGTGACCTTTGCCCTACTCGGCAAAATACTAGTGATACGTGAAGATGGAGAGGAGTAGTATACCATCCGAGTTAGTTAGGAATAGCGGTCGATAAGAGTGGTAGAGAAGAGCGGATTGGAGAGAGAAAGGGGGAGAAATCGAGAATAGTGAGCGGCAACCTGTGTCACACGCTCTTTCTCTGCCTCTTCCCACTCTCTTTCTTTTCTCGTCTTGTGTGTTTCTTTGACGCCACACACCGCCGATCTTTGAGAGCTCTCTGTCTCTTCCAAACTCTCTCCTCTCTTCCACCCTCATGCAATTGGAATCTCTGGGCAATTGGAGAAACCCCTAACACGACAGTAGAGGAAAACCGATTTACCGGTTTCCGAATGCACACGATATAAATCACTAGTGGCGCTATTTCACACTTTGGAAAGATCATTCAAAATTTTTATTGGCTATGAATGTGGAGAAAATGGTGACTAGATTATGACTGACGTTTGTTGTTATTCTAGTGGTAAAGCGAGCATCAAAAGTATCAAACGAATCATCACATCTCACATCGAATCGGCATGAAGCACATATTCTGAAATCTATAGTCTCTGTGCTGAAACAGTGTAAGGAGGACTATAGTGCATGATCCGTATATTGCGGAGAAGAAAGGTGAGGTTAATATGTTGCAGGAAACTATGTTTATTGTTTGAACAGCTAATGTAAGTACAGCAATCTACGTTCTGCCAATATTTGTGGGTGGACTGATGTGCTCAACACAAATTGATCCTAGTTCGAAAAGTGATTCTCCATTACCAAATTGTTGCATCACCCCCCTCCTCCACACTTGATGTTCTTTTAAGACGTCAAATCAAAGAACCGGCGCATCTGGGAAGTCAGGGTACGCAAATGCGGAGCAGTCGTTTCCTCGTGCTTATCAGATTATCATTTGTGGGCTGATTAATTGTATTCTGATCTATTTCTTTGCTGATGGCTGAAAACGCATTTATTATACGAAATTGTATTTCAAATTAGATATCTGATTTCACGCTTGCTGAAATCTCATGAAAAAGATTATTATGAGGTGATAGTTAGTTTACGGCGCCAGATAGGTTGGAATAGTGTTGGAATGTGTATTCGGTACGTTGGTAGTTCGCAGTGCAAAACGTGTCGCGTGGGCTCATCTTTAACTACACAAATAGCGTATCTCCACACAGTGTCCTGCACTCCGAAAACGCTAACGCAAACAATCACATCTTCAGACTATACTTGCGCGTGCTAGGGAGTGAAATATTGCACGAATTCGAGAAATTATTTTTAATGAGATTAAATAAAAACAAATATAGTTAATAAATGCGGAAGAAGGCTGTCACACGGCATCCGACCGATGCGCTTGCAGCTTGTACATGAGTGTATCGTCATCGAAGACTTCGAGCATGCGGTAGATCTCGTACTCCGATTTGAGATTCATATCCACTCTCTGAAATGTCAGCATGAAGAGTGCAATAAAACAAACAAAAGATGGTAGTAGATGGTATCACACTAGTGATGTAGTTTCGTTTTTTTCTTCTCGTTTCTCTGAAAGGCGAGATAGTGAGGGAATGGAGAGACCCAAAAGCGAAATTACATCCCAAGATAACGATCTCACGCGAAACTCCTGCAGAAGGCACAGCAGACTGCCGACACGGCTCGTTCCCGCCTCGGGTCCTCGAATTCTTCGGCAGGAAGCGGTTAACTCGGTCATGATCGCCGCTCGATAGCGAGAAGCGAGGGAGAGCAGCTGCTCACTCGGCTCCAGATTCTCTGCAATGGGTATGATTTCGAAATTCTGGCTCCTCGCAAGCTTGTCATAGCAGAATATAAGGCCGTTTGTGGTAGAATCAACAAGGGCTCAACAGGGGTAGAGAACAGGTAAACAATCGGATATGCTCAAAAGTTGGTCCTAGGGGTAACTTTTTATTTTGAATCGACATGCGGATTCCGTTTTTCGATCTGAGCCTTTTGAATCCCGGTACGACCACCTCAATTTTGGCCACAATTTCGATTTCAATGAAAATCTCCTTTGAAAATGGTCCATTTGGCGGAAAATCTCGCGTTCCTTACCAGAATTTTATTCTCTACAAACTGAAATAAAGCACGACGTGCTATCATTTTTAGCTTTCGAGATAAAGTAGATTTTTGACAGAAAAATAAACGGCCGGAATCCCGTTAACACAAGAAAGATCAAACTTCGCTGATCATTTTAGTATATGAGATGAAGGCGGGCGGTGATACTTTTATATCGATTTTTGTGTCGCCAACCTGCGATTTTTTTAGTTTTTTAGAGGGAGTTGCTAGCGTATTTTTGCTCGTAGAAAACGAATTTTAACATTAGAGATCATATAAACTCGAAAGAAAAAAGTTATACTCTAAAAAACTAAAAAAATCGCAGGTTGGCGACACAAAAATCGATATAAAAGTATCACCGCCCGCCTTCATCTCATATACTAAAATGATCAGCGAAGTTTGATCTTTCTTGTGTTAACGGGATTCCGGCCGTTTATTTTTCTGTCAAAAATCTACTTTTTCTCGAAAGCTAAAAATGATAGCACGTCATGCTTTATTTCAGTTTGTAGAGAATAAAATTCTGGTCGGGAACGCGAGATTTTCCGCCAATTGGACCATTTTCAAAGGAGATTTTCATTGAAATCAAAATTGTGGCCAAAATTGAGGTGGTCGTACCGGGATTCAGAAGGCTCAGATCGAAAAACGGAATCCACAGGTCGATTCAGAATAAAAAGTTACCCCTAGTGCACAACTAATTAGTATTAACAATTAGGATGATTGATCATCAAGTCGCTTTACACAGTGCTTCGAAATTTTAGTGAACGAACTTACATGATCACCCCTATAATAATGAGCGATTGGTTGTGACCCTGACGATGCAGGCACTAATGCGAGAGGGGAGGGGGGGGGTTGAGAAAGAGGGAGGATAATCAATAGAGCGCGCATCTATTCGCTAGGGACCTCTAGAATCTGTAATTCACAACCACTTCATACAAATACTATGCTCTCCATGATTCTTCTCTGCTTTGAATGTATATTTTAAAATTCTTTTGAGTTTTCCTATACTATGCATTTATCACGTCCTGATATCCGGTAAAAAATTTGAAACCATAAATCCGCTCAGAAGGATCGATAAACGAGTGGGTAATACACTTTAGTTGCTCAAATATGTACATAACCTCAATCTGGCATACGACATTGTACATAATCTTAATCTGTCATACTACAATCAATTACACGGTATGAAGGGGATTTGCAATAAAGGATCGTTGATAACGGTCCACTTTTTGATGTCGTATCTTCCTAATAAATTGTTTGTGCGGTCGCATTGGTTTCTTGAAACTACACACTTCATTTTTTTGCATGGTTATCACACGCAGGTGTGTGCCATTTTAAATGGCGAAAACATTTATGTCGTGGAAACGTTTTAATAAGAATTTGAGAAATTGAGGAATTTGAATTTGAGAATTTTCAGAATTTGAGGATTTGTTTATCACACGCATCTGTGTGCAATTTTATGCGGAGAAAACATTTATGTCGTGGGCACGTGTTTAACAGAACTGGTTCGTTCGCATTGCAACTACGGCTGAGTGCTGAGCAGGATTCGAGGAGGCCTGGCTGAATGATCCCATGGGAATGGTTGTGTTCATTGATTTGGCTGGTCCACCCAACTGGAGGAGCGCCTGTCGAACGGAGGAGTTGAAGAGCATGTAAATGACGGGAGGAAGTCCTGCAATAATTTGTCTCCTATTAGTTCATCCGCTTGCCTATATCCTAATTTGTCATTCACTTTTCTTGACTTCATTTTTGCTGTTAACCGTACTCAGTGTTTTCAATATTTCGGTTCACCAGAGGGATTAAAAGTTAACAGAGCAAACCGGAACTAGAAACTGTATTGAGCAAAAGAATACCATGAACAAGCATCCATCCCACTTGTACTGCGTAGAGAATGAATTCAGGGGCCTCGATGAACTGTATGATCTCGTAGACTGGAAAATAACACCGATTTCTGTTTCTGTGTGTCGAGCTCTACCGATGCATGTAGTCATGTGAATTGTGATTACGATACTCGATTGAATAGTCAGCTGAAAATTGTAGATCATGAAAAAATCTAGCAAATGAGGGCTTTCGTATCCTGAGGGACTCAACACATCGCAAATCACGAGAGCAGTAAGTGATCACTGTCGGTTGATTCTCAGACAGTGACCACTGATCTGTTGTGAGTTATCCATTTTTTTGCTCACAATTAGTGCTCATGCAAACCGGATGATATATCATCACACACAAAATTTCATTCGGACAGACACCGATAATATTATTCCCTTCCAACAACTTACCATCAGTGCTGCCCGATTGACGGAGTTGGATTTTTGTATGTCACTTACCTGAAACACTTTTTTCTAAAAACATCCTGAAAGTACGCGTACATTCCGGAACTTGACCATGACATATACAAGCATTATTGCATAGAGCGTGAAAATAACGATCGGATTCATCACATTATTGACAATATGAAAGTAGCTTTTGTACTGCGATTTCTTCTCGATTATTGGTAACAACCACTGTCGTTTACCTCATATTTGTCAGAGATTCGTGGGTTAACTTGCACTGTGTGCGTATTTGAATCGAAGAAAAACAAAGGAGTAAATAAAGCTGAGAAGACCGCATAGGAAAAGGGCAACAGCAGAAGAAACCAAGTCTTGGAACCCTGAAAAAATGCGTTGAAAGTCAATGTTAACGTGTAATCTTACATCAAATATACGTCGGAGCCAATTGTGCGAGAGAAATTCGACAAAACGATTGAACGTGAAAAGCATACAGGTACAGCATGAAGATATGAAGAAAACTATAATTACAAGTGGTGGCTGTTCTGTCTAGGAAAGACCTACACATTGCAATTATTGCGTAGAGAAAGTTGAGTTTTGGATCCATGCAGTAAACCTCTCCCTGAGTAAATCAAATCTCAAATTTCAATACGATGTAAATGTATTGTACCTTGATAAGGAGAATTCCGAAGGTTAACGAGTTGCAAAAGAGTTCTCCGATATCGCTGAGAGCGAGGTAGAACATAATCTGATAGCTCGGAGATACGAATGAAGGGAGAACATGCGAGTCTACTGAGAATAGCCTAAAGACGCAGACTTGTGCTCACTTTGTAAGTGTGAATCCTCCTCATGCTCCAGATGATCCTGGCGCTCGCGGAGTAGAAGGGAATAGCGATAAAGGCGTATGATATGCAGAACATTCCGAAGAACACGTGAGGATTGCCTCGAGTTGACCAGTCGATTGGGAGACCTTCAGTTTCTGCCAAACTGGAATTATAAATTGTGCTAACAAATTGGCACTTTTCTATTTTGTGACCAAAACTATGACTACAAAATGAAACAATGTTTATATGAAAATTATAATTCAAAGAAAACTGGCCTGCAATTGTACTCTTCCTGAGAGTCCATGAGAAAGTTATTCCGTAGCTGTCGAATCATCGCTAGTGAAGACGATAACAAACTCTCAGTGCACTATTCTCCAGGGATCCAGTGGATTACTTCTTATTTCTCATCATCATTAGAAAAAAAGGCGCTAGAAGGGACAGACATCAGTACATACGGCGAAACTAGAGCAAGGCGCGAAATCAGCAGAGAAATGATAGGCGATAGACATTCAGAAAAGATAATTATCCTTGCTAAATCAATCTACAAGCGAAACGTGTTGGCGCGCCGTGGGAGGATAAGTAGCGCTTGCGATACACAATTTTTAGATCTTTGTTGTAGCATGAACATGACAAACAAAATATTGTTTCTTGAGAATAATAAAAGCGATTTCTAAGGTATGTATTATTTAAACTTGATCTTTGTACAAGTCAGATGACATGCGCAGGAAGTGGATGAACAGTGGACACATCTCTAGTCTGGGTAAGGTCTGATGCTTTCTTTGCCATCTTCTTGAAGTTTTGACGAATGGAAGAATTGAGGATGGTGTAGATAACAGGAGGCGATCCTGAATGCTCAGGTATTTCTGCGAAAAGCGAGACAATCACCATGTGTTAGCATCCATATTATCTGACAGGCATAGAGGAAAACTTCGTTCATTTCAATGAACTGTATCAGCTCGTAGCCTGAATTTTGTAATACAAATTGAACTCATAATTTGGAAAATACCTGCACAAGTGGTCATGTGCAGAGATACAACTACCCCTGAATGTGCTGCAAGCTGTAACAGTAATTATGTGGATTTTTATTGTGAAATAATCTCACAATAACAGAAGCTCTATGTGAGGCGTTGCTCTTACTGGTATTTACTCCCTCAACAGTATTTGGTCGACCATCGTATATTTTTGAGAAAAAAACCTTTGCGTATACCCGCCGCACGTAAAACCACATAGCCAGATAGAGAGAAGCCGTGATCAACGGATTGAGGACATTATTTGCAATGTGAAAATAGCTGTGGTACTGAGAAAAGTAATTGCCGATTGGCTATTTGGGCATTCCTCACCACATATCTGTCAGTGATCATGGGATTTACAAGCATTACATGAGATTTTGAATTGAAGAAAAATGTAGGCGTGAAAAGAGCGCAGAAAATCGAATAGAAAAATTGTGGAGTGAGAAATAGCCAGGTTATATTACCCTTCAATGAGTCGAACTTAGGATGAACTTCGAGAGCTTGAATTGATACCTCGAATAATAAAGTGCTGAATCTCGTTGAACCAGGTCGATGAATTGATTCAAGGCGAGAAGTGGACAAGTTGTATACGAGGAGTAGAAGAAAACTGTAATTATGATGTAATTATTTTTGCAGTTATTTTTTTCTAATACGAATTTGAAATTTTCCGCAAATCACACATTCCGCAAATGCAAATTATCCACCTGAACTTGGGAACTGTACAGTATACATCGCCCTGATTTCTTTTTGTTTCAGTCGAAAATCACTATCAACTACTAACCCGAATCAAGAAAATGCCGATAACGAACGAATTCATAAACAACATGAAAATGTCAACCACAGCGAGATAGAACATGATCTAAAAATAATTCATGTTTTATTTTTTTTTATACAATAAACATACTTTGTAGCAGTGTATTCCACGCATCGACCATAGGATACTGGCAACGAGAGAATAAAAGGGAATCGCGACGAATGAGTACAAAATACACAATGTGCCGAAAATGGGATGTTTGACTCCTCGAGTCGACCAGTCTATGGGCTCTCCAGTCAGACTGAATATGATGAAATACTTGATAAATATGCAAACATACCTGCAATTGTACTCATCCTGCGCGTCCATTCTCCAATTGAGGCGAATTTGGTCAATCATGCTTAGCAAGCCAGTGTAGAAATGAGGGTAACTGATTTTTTTCTGTAGATTAGTAGGACAAACAATATGTCGGAATGAGCAAGTTCAATGTGTGTACAATGCGAGTACAGGGAGTGAGTGAGCATTCCCTTGCGGATTGTCTCTATTCCATAACTTATTCAACACGTAATCAGCGTAGATCGAAATATGGATTTCGAGTTTTAAAAACTCATAACATTCAACCACATGCATCACGGACAATTATCTGAGTGGAGCCTGTTCAAAAAAAACAGAGGAAGTTATTTTGTGCGGTGAACTAAATGCACAATAGTGGTACGATCATTCTTTTTGCATCAATGATCGCAACAAAGCAGAAATAATGAATACTATTCATAGATTGAGTGTGTTATATCTGTACCTGTGAGTCACTTTACCTAGCTTCCTAGAAAGTACTTAAATTATTCCAGACAATCACTGGGATCCCTGAGTGTTTCATCGAATCTCGAATGAAGCAGTATTGACGATAAAACAATTCCTTGTCTTCACATGCTCAACTAGATTCTGGTTGGAGTAATAACGTACGGACAGCTCTGACGATGCTACCCCATAACAAGCGTAGTCCATAATTTCCAACTCCTGAATTAGTATGCGGCGTACGACAACTTGCAATATCTCTTTCAGTTCCCTATCACATACATAAGTCTGCATGCGTTATCTCGGATCTCGCCATCTGTACCATTCCAAAAATACTTTATCCTTGCCATTTGCGAGTATTTCATGAAATGCTGATAGTACTTTCTCGGCGTCGAAATATATGAGCAACGGCAGCGAGATAGACACGATTGCGGCAGATGACAAGGAAAGAATTCACGAGGGTGAAACAGACGAACACCATCTCCGTAGCGACTATTTGTGCTGAAAAGGGATAATAAGCTAATTCAATTCAATTCAATTATTTATCACTTCAGGCAGTAATGCTCAGGTGAGGATGGGGCCATATTCTTCATTAGTTGCGTTCCACCAGTGGGGACCGATCATACGCCTGAGATCGTCGCGCCAGCGAGTCTTGGGATGGCCCGCAGGGCGTGCACGGTTGTAGGGCGTCCATACGGTAGTCGCACGAGTCCAGTGATTGGTTTGCATTGCCCGGATCTTCAGCGCCCATTTTGCTTTGTTTCTGAGGGCATTCTTGTTCCAGTCTCGAACTTTGGTGATCTCACGTATCCTTTCGTTTCTCATTCGATCTCTGAGAGTAACTCCGACCATTCGTCGCTCCATCTTTCTTAGAGTGATATCCAGACGCTCCTTGTCGCTCGATCGCATCGCCCATGTTTCGCTACCGTAGAGTACGGTTATTCGGATGCAGCTGTCGAAGAGACGTCGTTTTGTCTTCATAGGAAGAATCCGTGAAGCTGGCAGATAAGACAACTTGCTCCATGCAGCCCATCCCAAGCGAATCCGGTGTTGCTCAGAGGAAGGATCAAGGGGAAGAGAAATCTTTCCCCGAGGTACGTTGCGGAGTCGGCGAAGTGAAATACCAGGTTTCCGATAGTGATGGGGGCTCGGGTAGTGAGGAAGTGAGGAGGACGGTCTTGGATGAGTTTACTTCTAATCCTACTCGAGCGCACGCTTCCACTAGCTTCTGAAGCATCTTCTCCATCTCCGGACGAGACTTGGCGACCAGAGCGACATCATCAGCGTATTCGAGATGACATAGATGGCGTCCGTCGATCTTGAGTCCGCAATTCTTCCAGTCTATGTCATCCATCGCAAGACGAAATACTGCGTTGAAGAGGCGGGGAGACAGGGTGTCGCCTTGACGAACTCCTCTTCTCACGTTTACAGAAACTACTTCATCGTTGACTCGGATGAGGGTGGACGAGGTTTCGTAGAAATCTACGATAATAAGCTAAGATGACTGTTTTTTTCAATGCAATAATACAAGAATGATACTTTGAGTGCTTGCGTAGACATCTCCCCGAAGCGTCGCGAATAGCGAAGGAATGAAAGGAAAAGTGATAAAAACGAGTAGAACGAATAACTGGAAATAAATAAAAAAATAATTGAATTATATTGATAGATAATCTAACAGTATCAACAATTGGATCACTGTGCATGCGTCTGGTCTCATTCACATGTATCAGTATAGTGGTCGTCGGTCGGATGTGCATCAATTTGCCCCGATGATGTACGTTCTTGCGAGACCTTTAAATATTATACAATTCTTGCAATTGCAATCTGGTGAACTTGTATGCTCATGACTGTTTTTCGATCAATGATGTGCTGGTTCGTACAAGAAGATGGAGAAAGTGCAGAGTATTCGTGAGCAAAAATATAATCCAGCTCACCGCATGACGATATAGCACCAGTATCACGACCCGGGAGAGCAAAAATAGCCCCTTCGTGAAAATTTTTTTTCAAACTCACTTTAGAACTTCCATACTATGATGAGCGTATGCCCTGGGGACAAGTTCTCGAACGATCCCGGTCATGTGTCCCAGAGCCGGCTTTAATGAAATATCAAGTCGCGGTTACGGCTCTGGCGTATCTCAGCTCCCAGACGAGCTAGAAAGATGGCATTGGGCTCAAAAAACGCAGAAAAAATGTACGAAAAACTTTCTTGGCGGAAGTGAGACGATAGGACAACAAACGAAAAAGTTATTATCGAATGAACGACACTTTATTCACATAATAAATTTGTTCACTATTACGGATTCAACTTACAGGGAGTTTTATTGCATAATATTGAAGAACAAGTCCCTATGTGGGTAGAAAAAATATGGCTATGCGTCTCAAGCATCCTCCCGTATACCTTTAACAGTATCAACAATTTTTTTAAAAAAAACTTCAGAACTATGTCACTATTAGAGTTTCTGGCTTATTTTGACGTGTAGAAACCGAATTTGAACGCTAAAGCTCACCAAATTGCGAAAAAAAAAGATATGATCTTAAAACTAGCACTCTTCGGGTTTCAATTAGCACTTTTCGGTTTTCCGTGCATAACTTTTTTCTTTCGCAATTTGGTGAGCTCTAGCGTTCAATTCGGTTTCTACACGTCAAAATAAGCCAGAAACTCTAATAGTGACATAGTTCTGAGGTTTCGACTTTTCGGCCAAAAAATAGCCATGATCATGAAAAAGTTGAAAAAATTTGTCTCAGAACTTTTTCGCCATAAAAAATTCTGGCGTATTTTTACGCGTAGAACTCGAATTTCGATACTAGAGCTCATGAAATAATGCAAGAAAAAAGTTGTTCGAGAGAAATGATGAAAATCATGCATTTTTCATGTTCGATGCCCAAAAGGTATACGGGAGGATGCCTGAGACGCATAGCCATATTTTTTTCTACCCACATAGGGACTTGTTCTTCAATATTATGCAATAAAACTCCCTGTAAGTTGAATCCGTAATGGTGAACAAATTTATTATGTGAATAAAGTGTCGTTCATTCGATAATAACTTTTTCGTTTGTTGTCCTATGGTCTCACTTCCGCCTAGAAAGTTATTCGTACAATTTTTCTGTGTTTTTTGAGCCTAACGCCATCTTTCTAGCTCGTTTGGGAGCTGAGATACGCCAGAGCCGCAACCGCGACCTGATATTTCCTTAAAGACACATGACCGGGATCTGGGACACCTGACCGGGATCGTTCGAAAACTTGTCCCCAGGGCATACGCTCATCATAGTATGGAAGGATTTGAAACGGTTTGAGAAAAATTGTTCCTGGACTGCTCTCCCGGGTCGTGATTCCGGTGATAGACCATATGAATGGACGGTAGAACGACGAATGTGCCAATTACAGGAACTAACACAAAAAATCCATAGAATGAGAACTTCATCAGTCTGGGGAAGAAAAAAAAGCCCGACGAACAGATACCAATTGAGGTCCCGCTCTCGCCATTTCAATTGCGTGCACTGAAACAGCGTTTATTTTTATTGCGACCGGAATGACTCACTGATGCGAGAATTTCTTTTTGCCTTTCGCGACTTGACAGCATTGAAAGGATTATTGTCTCAGTTATTATATACAATGCGCCGTTTATGATGAGATACGACACTACAAATTTAGAATGTTTTCGAATTGGGGGGGGGGGGTGGGAGTTGGGTTAGCCCAGACTAACCGAATTTAATACTTGGACTCATTTTTATGAACGAGCTATCCGAAATCACCAACTGATGCCGGGCTAGTAACATCATTCCGAATGTAGCAAACGCAGAGTTCCTCCAAAGCGGGCGCTGAATACGGGCTCGCTCTCACAACTCTTCTAATGTTCGTCACTCATCTCGCATACGCTATCATTATGGTATCCACACAATTAAATCCTACTAGCATAGTATAAAATCTGCACGATAGATCTACTACAGCTTCACACCAACTCTTTTTGTTACGGCGTATACTACACCAGCACTCGATCTCATCTCGATTCTTCCCATTTGGTTGCTCTTTATCTGCTCGAAACAAGTTCGAAGAGCGGTGTTAGAGGGAAAGAGGAGCGACCGGGTGAAGAATGAGAATTCATCGCCTCCAACTTCTGGATGGAGTCAAACTGTTCAATTTCGACTTCGTCGATGGCGAAAACGGCCAACGACGATAATCACCTGAAATCGAGTTGTAAGATCCTACTTGTATTCCTGATTCACCCCTCCGACCCCATCCTTCCTCATCTTAATCTCACATTCCTCCTCTGTTATAGCTCTCCGTTGACCTACCTTCCTTCTCTACACTGTGTTCGATTTCCCCTGTTCCTCCTCTGATAGAATTGTGAGATGAAAAGGAGGAGCAAGATCATGTAACGGTTAGAATAGGGAAAGAAGACTAGAAATGAAAGGGGAAGGAGGGGTACACCATATCAAATATTTACCAGGTTTCCGATCTTGAGATAACTGTTTTCTCATCTGAAAACTTTTTTCAAGGAAGACCATCTTTGAACGAGAACGGCCGTTTCCCATGATTCTTGTTCAAGGATGAATGGACCGATTTACCCAATCCATCATTTCCCCTCCTTGAATCATTATTGTCAACCGTAATCAAGAATCAATAACATTATTCCCCTTTCGCCTTTATGTCATTGGTAAATAATCGTTTACAATCGTAGTGCGCTCATCCATGAATTTCACTCATACGCTTATCTCGAGGCACGGTTTCGTATCAAAATTGGAAAATGACCAATTGCAAATGCACACATGTAATTTGTGTCGAAGCTGGTCAGAGAAATCGTCTCAAAAAATCCTTCAATTGCTTGTTAATGTGGTATGTTTGAATGTCATGAAATAGGCATGTGGGTTGTTGCGATAACTACTAGGCTTATCGACACTCAGACCGAGCGAGGTAAGCCGATTTACCCAATCCATCATTTTCCCCTCCTTGATTCATTATTGTCAACCGTAATCAAGAATCAATAATATTATTCCCCTTTCGCCTTTATGTCATTGGTAAATAATCGTTTACAATCGTAGTGCGCTCATCCATGAATTTCACTCATACGCTTATCTCGAGGCACGGTTTCGTATCAAAATTGGAAAATGACGAATTGCAAATGCACACATGTAATTTGTGTCGAAGCTGGTCAGAGAAATCGTCTCAAAAAATCCTTCAATTGCTTGTTAATGTGGTATGTTTGAATGTCATGAAATAGGCATGTGGGTTGTTGCGATAACTACTAGGCTTATCGACACTCAGACCGAGCGAGGTAAATCTTCTATTAAATATTCTACATAAATATTTTTCTCGCAAATCCAATGAAATATTGCAGAAGTCGACATGTCCGAGTGCGATATTTATTCGTTCAAACACTCATCTTTACTCAACCATTTGCTCAAAAGTTGTAGGCGTTCAATCATTAACATTTGCGTTCTACGTTTACCAAATTCTCATGAGGTGAGTTAGCAATGTCGAATAATTGAATATTTTCAGAATTAAACCTTTTCGCGAGTCATTGTTTTTCCAGCTCGTCATTGCTAAGGGATTTATCCTGAGGAGTATTTCTTAAATAACGTGTACTATTGTTCATTTTAGGACCTGCTCGCGTACTTGTTAAACCTAGTGTTGGATATTCGGGGTTAACGAGCCCGCGACGCGCGCTCTCTCTATTACGAGCCCGCTACCTCAGAGTAGGGGAGGGGGAGGATAACGAGCCCGCTACGCCTCGCTACCTCGAGAACGGAACTTCATTATGTCAAGAGAGCGCGCGCTAGGTGCGGCGGGTTTGACGAGGAAGGAAAGGGAGCTGATTTGCATACTGAGTTTGCACGCGAGAGACGTAACGAGGCGTAGCGATAATAACGAGCCCGCTACCTCTATCCTCGAGGTAGCGGGCTCGCTATCTCGTTATCGTTTAGCTAACCTTAGTCAATCCTATTTCGATATCGCCTACCGCTGTTTGGATCATTCATTTGTATATTTGCTCCGATTAGTGTGAGCTTCTGGACTACATTGGTAATATTTATTTCGAAATCTGAGTTCATCACCTAATCTGGTGTAGCGGAGAATCAGTTTTGGTGTCAGTTGTTTTCTACGATACACATAATACAATTAAAATAATGTTAGCTCTGTTCTTTTGCTTTGCTCATGCCACGATGTCAAATGATTGGCGAGTGTATGATGTCTATCAATCGACTATTCGCTGTGTTCACCCGCAACAAATCATACCCAGGAGCGAAAAAACGTGACGACAGAAAAAGGTTGAGTGTAGTTGAGTTGTGATTGAGTGATGGAATAATGGGAGAATATGATAGAATATAAAAATTCAAATATTCTCAATCGTGTCAATTATTTTCTCGAGACGGTTCAGTGACCATTCGATCTCTTTTCCGTACGCATCTAGATCCGACTTAGTGTCCACGTAGTCAGTGATGGTCAGCACAATCCTGGATTGGTGAGTTGTGAGTATTCCATTAAAAGCAGACTAAGACGCTCACTGATTCGGCTGCGTGAGGTAGAATGTACCGTATCCGTCCTTCTTCATCGCACACGCATATCCGTACATACCATCCGCGTATCCGTTGAAACTGAATATTACTGTATCATACTCGATCGATCGATCAACCGTACCTCGTCGATAGAAGGAAGTTTCCATCTCCTCCACTCTTCTTCCATCCTTCATCAGTGAAAAGGGTGGGAAGGAGTAGTTCAGATTGGCAATTCCCTTCTGAGTTCATAGATTGGAGTGACTTACGCAGGCCATAGAGATGACGATCCACTCCTGAAATGGGAAGACGCATTCACGCACAACGAGTCAGCTATGTGGGTAAGGATTTTGAATAACCATGCCGAGTTGAATGCAGAACGATGACTATCAGTGGATAAGAGAAACGAGAGTAGAATGAGAACTATGGACACGTTGTCTCAACTACTATGGTCACTTAGTCTTGAATAGTCTCAACAAGTGAATGTTTCATCAGCGACGCGATAGAAGACTTCTCATCTTTGCCAATCGTCGCATCGGCCATTAATTGATTATGAGCTTCATACGCCTTTTTGAATAATCTCAACAGTTCCGTCTCCTTTAATGGCGTTATTTACTCTCATATACCTTCTCTGCCCCACCTCCTTCCCATCTCTCAGTCCCTCTCCGAATTCCTTCATGGCTCTCGTCAATCCCCTCACTGTCTCCGTTCTTCCGTGGTAGAATTTACGGGTTGATGCTGTCTCGTAGATTGGACCGAAACTGCAAAAGTCCTACAGTGACCAGAATCACGTATCAAGACCGCTTAGAATACACGGTACATCGACCAATACCTGCCGTGCACCCTGAAGAATGCCAGTTGTAGCGCGATCTGGACTACTGTATCCGTGTAGATTTTCTTTCGTTTCAATCGGTCGTTTCCGTACTCGTTGAAGCGAACTACTTTCACGCGAAAAGTGTGCTTCTAAAAGGAGAAGCTATTTACCAAAATACGAGAAATAACATCAAACCATCTTCTCGAACTGCGAATTAGCCATGTCTATCTTTGTCACGAGCGATTGTGTCAGTTCGAAGTTGAGCCTCTTGGGGAAATCTGAGTGCCAGGCTGTTTCCTGTAGAAAGATGGTACATTTATGATTCAAGGCAATGATGAAATATGAGACCCCTCACCTCTACCTTCCACTCTCCCTTTCTCATCACTGTCGCCATCGTAGTCCCTGCATCTAACACTACCATTCCATCCAGATTAGAGTGCTGAAGTGATCTATGTGTTAGTGACACGTCTACCCTCTCTCTCTCGCATCATCACTCACTTCTCCCTGAATGAAAATCTGCGAATCAGCCATCAAGATTATATTCATGCACTTATCCACCCAGGCCATATCCGATCGGCCCATCATTGCATATCGAAGTGCCTGAACCGTACATCACCTTCTTTTATCTACCGTACCGTATTATCTTCCTCTAAGGGACACTCATCATCCGAGAGAGTCAAAACGAACGCCGACTCTTCAATCATCTTCAGATTCCGTTCATTATTTCTGCATACTCCAGTCAATTCCTCACGAGCCTAAATACGCGAGAAATATACTACGGTATTTGCCGATCCCTACATCCGTCCATTCATCTCTGTTGCTGGTGGTTAGTGTGATGGGCGATTGCGTGAGTTGAGTAGATTCATGTTGGATATGTCGGAAGATTCTAACCTATGTAGAAATATGATAACATGGATCGATCGATGGTTCTCATACCGTATCATCAGGGGATCGAATCTCACCCTCAATTTCCATTTCCACTTTCCAGATAGATCCTCTGCAGAGAACGATTATGTGCGAGGGACAAGTCCCTTCGGATTCTGGATAAAATCAGGAATTAGTATCGATTGATAATGATTCGTTTACCAGTCTTGAAGTGTCGATCCAGTCTGTCTTTTGGCTTGGCGGGTGTTCTATTCGAATTGAACATGACATAGTTCTGATTCATATCCCACGCAACTCCACGAGATTTCATGATAGGAATCTGCTCTCTAAACTTGGAAGTTTTCTCGCCAATTTCTTTCATTTTTTAATGATAAGCAAAAGTAAATACTAAAATCAGTTTTGGGAACCCGCCAAATTCGCTCTACATTTTATATGACGCCGTTTGCCTTATTTTCGAGCAATTTCTCATGAGTTTGGCACAGCTCAAAAAAGGTCGATTTTCTGAAACAACGTGTTTTGGGGTTATCGAGGATGCTGAAGATGATGGGCATATCCATTTTGCCCTCAGACCTCTCGTTGGCTCCAGACGGCGTCGTGTCGAAATCACATTTTTACGTGCTACTCGGAACTCGAGTGCGCTTATTTTACGGGAGTATGTTTCCTGGGGTAGATTTTGATGGCGAACACGACTGTATAGTTCATTTTTTATGATTTCCAAAAATAATTTTTAAATTATCAATTTTTAGTAGACTGAGAAAAGCGCTTTGCAATATGCACCACTAAATAGGGCGTACTGAGAGGATTTAGAATATATATTTTTAGCTAATTCTGTCATGCGACCGATGAGAAACTCAATTTAAAGTGTATTTAGATTGGGGTAAACGATGCGCCTTCTCTCCCTTCAATCGCTTCCCTGACCCAGCGCGACGAGAGAGCGTGGAGAATGGAGAGAGTGCACGAGGGAAGAGGGGAGGAAGGGTAGTAAAGCCTCTCTAACTTACAATCCAAACACACTTTAAATTGAGTTTCTCTTCGGTCGCATGACAGAATTAGCTAAAAATATATATTCTGAATCCTCTCAGTACGCCCTATTTAGTGGTGCACATTGCTAAGCGCTTTTCTCAGTCGACGAAAAATTGATAATTTAAAAATTATTTTAGAAAATCATTTTTTTAAAAGAGCTTAACAGACGTGTTCGCCATAAAAATCCCCAGGAAACATACTCCCGTAAAATAAGCGCACTCGAGTTCCGAGTAGCACGTGAAAGTTTGATTTCGACATGACGCCGTCTGGAGCCAACGAGAGGTCTGAGGGAAAAATGGATAAGCCCATCGTCTTCAGCATCCTCGATATCTCCAGAACACGTTGTTTCAGAAAATCGACCTTTTTTGAGCTGTGCCAGGCCTTGCTCGAAAATAAGGCAAACGGCGTCATATGTTTCAAATTTTCACCTGCCAATAAATTTTCACCTGCCAAAATCAGAATATCGAAATTCACCCATCATAGTTTGATAGCCTATTATTTTTAGTCTCCAATATTTTTATATCAGCTCAATAGCGGTCAACAATTTGGTCGGCATATTCCTAGCGAATCTCTCGCTATTCCTCTCTCAATTTTAATCATCATTTGCATTGATCGCCTGTTATTCTGGCTCCTACATAGTAAGAGCTAAGTAATCCCGAACATTGGTTCCTTAAGCTACAGCTCTCTATAGTTTCTGTGGGGATCTGATGCCCGACCAGACTTTCGAAATTCACATGTTTTGAGGTTTCATTTTAACTGAGCTAAGATAATATTTTAAGATACCGCGCATGTAAATCGACTCGCTCATCTCTGCCTTACGATTTGCATGCGCGGTAGTCAGACGACTCCTTTAATTTTCATGATCCGTCATCCATCAAAAAGGAACCTTCTGTTTTTCTGCCATATTTTCATCATATGATGAGCAGCCTCAGAAGCAGTGAGAATTTGAACCTCACGCTTCGAAGTCTGAAAGTGTATTTTTTGCTACCGTACAGGGACTTCTTGTGATTTCTATGCACTGTTATTTAGTTATTAATGTCAATCATACCCTCAAGTCAGCTGTAATAATCGTCGCGAAAGAAATGAATGGGACAAGTGGCAGTCGCACCTCCAAATACGCATCGTACCACCAATCCTCCAACTGAAGAGACACAATTCTTCATCTCCATCGGTCTATACGCGGATTCTGCTCACCCAATTTCTCTGTGTCTTCGCGCGGTCCTCAAGAGCTTTCTGCATGAGCTCTACTTGCTTGCTCTTTCTGCACTCATCCACTGCTTTTCGAGTCTTAGCTGTCTCCTCCGGAGTGAGGAGAACTGTTGCTGAAAATAGATTACGTATCATTTGCTATCAAGAGATCAACGTCCAACTCACCACTCTCCAGATATCTGTCCAACGTTTCATCAATGGTAGGTATTGTGAGTGAAGGAAGGGAATCCTGGAGCGAGAAAGTCTTCTCGCTCATTTTCTGAATAAGAACACTTCGGATAACTTCCAATTCGCAATTTTTCAGATTACGTTTAGGAAATTGTGCAAGTGTTGGAATTCAGCTAGTGTAACCTACAAATAATGCAACATGCTCATTTTCTTGTCTAACTTCACGAAAGAGGGTGATAAAATCGAAAGAAATGATACTAACACGAATGTGTAAAAATGGAGTGAGAGTACTCCGCTCCCAAAGGAGAACGTGTTATTTGTGCGGGGCTGGGCGATGCACATGTGAATGAGGGAAGGGAACGGGATCACGGAGGGAATGCGCCACTAGGATTATGAGGTTGTTAGAGGGTAGAGTAGACACACAACAGTCCATTATGTAATTTTAAACGCGGATTAAATTTGACATACAACTGTTCTTTTTAATGTCAAAACTCGAATTTACATATTCTGACAAAAGTATCAAATGAGGCATCCTTTTGGAAGGTCGATGTGATGTTGATGCATAACGATAAGAATTTGGAGCACCCATCGGACCTAGTGGACCTATGTAGGGACGATTGACGCCGGCGCGTAGTTTCTGGAAGTTAAGCTTTCTAGCTTTAAAAAATGTTCACTTTTTCGAATGAACCGATTCCCACCACTTTGAGCCGAGTTGCAGGGCACATAGTGTCAAAAACGCGTGAAAAGGCTGATTTCCGGCCCAATCGGGTCTGAAAGTCTTTGTTTCGAAGTCCAACCCCCGCCATTGCATTCAGCTGGTCAAGATACCTACTGATAGCCAGTTTCAGCAAAATCTATAAAGTGGTTTCTGAAATATTGCGGTTGAAAAAGCAAAAAAAATAATCGAAAAGATGCAAAATCGACGTAACGGGCGGGAATCGAACTCGGGTAGGCTCAGTTTTAACCTACGGCGATAACCACAAGGCCACAGGGACCCTGTGGAGAGACACTCTTGATGCGATATACAATTAGCGAGTGAGTATGATAGCGCGCTCGCAGGTCCTTGCATTACATTTTCCGAATAGTCAACGAGGTTTCCTCTGCATTTCGGATTTCACTTTACCTCGGCATGGCGATGGCTCTGGACAGCAACCACAAGCCAATGGAGGCCATTTCAAGGGACAACCTAGGCGTTATACCTAACTGCCTAGAAAGTAGGAGCAGGCAGGGGACCTTGGTACCATCCCCGAGTATCCAATCCATAATATAAAATGTTTCTGATGTTTGCCTATTGTGAAAACTACACCGTTCTCGCGGTGGCTGATGCAAATATCAGGATACTACCAAGATGGTAATAGACCAGTACCAGTCCGGTTCGATGATGGAACCATGTTTGGAAATAATTTTCACAAGTTTGTTTCGGAGTTGATTCGGTCTGGATCTTTTCTTCTCAAGATCACACCGGGGCATCAAGTTCGGGTTGCCAAGCATTCACCGGTCGTATACGGTATCGTTGAAGATGTTTTGGCGTGTCTAGGCAAACATTTATAACCTCACAGGGGGCTTGCCCCCCTTGCTTGTTTGATGATCATATGTATACTCCTCAAAATATAAAAGCGTTGAATAGTTTTGCGAACCTCCGCCAGAATTTGCATTTGTCTCTGAACATCTTCAATAATTTTCAGATTAATTGGTCCTAAGCGGTCATGCCCCATGGGGCTTCAAGGGGGTATTGCCCCCTTGCTTGATATATAATTTGGTTACTTTTCACGGTATCCTAATTGTCCTGAGAGAGAATTAATGCTACGCATCAATAAAAGGAAATGAATCCACTTCCCGTGGGGAAGTGTGATTTTTAGTTTGTGACAAACTCAAACCCTGAGTGAATTTGGGTCCTCCCCTCATCCTCTCTCGAGAATTCTCTCTCGTATTTGAACAATTCCGGTCTCAATAAAAAGATGATGAATCACTCTTAGAGCTGATTTCAATAAAAGTATGGGAATCATCTTGACCAAATTCGCGCATAGGGTTTCGAGCAGCAAGTACGCAAATATGCTGATGAAATTTGAAGTATATTTTGTAGCTATTTTTGTTGCATATTACTGCTGAATGCGAACATCCTCGTTATACTCTACGATGCATCATTTAAAATTGAGTTAAACTGAGATATTTTCGAGTTAACATCTTACAGAATGGTTTGATTTTCTGATATTCATAACATCGTAACATTGAATAACCACCACATACTGGCATTGAAATGACCACCGGAGTACAAATGCGAGGAGCCCCGGGCGCGGATTTGGGTCAAGATGTGATTCCCATACTTTTATTGAAATCAGCTCTAAGAGTGATTCATCATCTTTTATGGAGACCGGAATTGTTCAAATACGAGAGAGAATTCTCGAGAGAGGATGAGGGGAGGACCCAAATTCACTCAGGGTTTGAGTTTGTCACAAACTGAAAATCACACTTCCCCATGGGAAGTGGATCTGTATTCCGATGTCGCATGGATAAGGTAGACATAGATGATCTGACTATTCATGATGCTATTCTTTGCGCTGAGAGAAAATAATAAAACAACATAAGTCGACAACAAGGAATATCGGGAATATAGCTTAAAACAATAACAACAAGCTACGCCGCTATACACTGTTTTACTTCTTAACTGGTATTATTCAAGTGCCATACTTGTAATGTTGCATTCAGAAGCTTCAAAGTGCATTGCGGATGATACGACGTTCACGAACACTTTCCGTCTCGCATAACCACTAGCTACAATTACTCCGGCCTATCCTATTACACTGAGCCTTCCGGACGATACCTGCTAATGTCGAAAGTGAGTGATCTAGTTATTTAATGTGATATTCAATCTATGAACATTGTTATTCAGTGTGAAATTCAATCTATGAACATTGTTATTCAGTGTGATATTCAATCTATGAACATTGTTATTCGATGTGATATTCGATCTATGAACAGTCGGATAATGTTGTTGACAGTTATCACAGTTGTTCACAGTTATAACCAGGAACCTCGGTAAACAGGTCGAGACTACTACCGAATCACTTGCGTGCCACTGGTAGAGATCTTTTACATTCAAATTTTTACTTAAAGTCATTAAAATAGGTTCCTGTTTTAAAAAAAAGTTTCTTCGATTAATCTTCCGCACATTTTGATCTATGCCATCGTTGCAACACATATATGGGATAGACTAAAACTCGGTCATCGGTCTTCGAACCTGAAAACAACTAAAACTAAGTTCACGGTTTTCTGTCCTCGGTCCAAATATCACGGTCCTCGGTGCAAGTATCATATTTGGACCGAAGACCGAGAACCGAGGACCGGGGATCAAGTTTTAGTCATTTTCTGGACCGAGGACCTAAGACCGAGGACCGAGGACCTAGTTGTAGTCTATCGAGGCCATTTTTGAACATAAAAAAAACGATGTCACTATGGGTGCTTCTGGCTTTTTTAGCTCGTAAAAAACTTATATACTAGAAAATTAATATACTAGACCTCATGAAAATAAAAGCAAAAAAATTGTGCTCGAAAAACCTAACGAAAATGAGCATTTTTGGGTGAAATAGCCAACTATCAGCACGATTTATTTTCTGAAAAACAAAATAGTTTCGAACGAGGAATCGAATGAGCATAGTAAGAAAACATGATGTGTTGAGAAAATTTTCAACTTGACAATTTCAATATTTTCGGAAGCCATCACTTTTTCTAGGGATGAGCTGGCGTTTTAGTTCCGACATGAAAAATGCTTATCTCGTCGAGATCATTCGGAATTATCATGGTTTTGTGGGTCTTCGCACCTCGGGTCTCGAGATATTTTTCCCACCTCAAACAAGAAGTGTGCCCTAGGGAATTCACTTTTTGAGATACGGCTTCCTAAAGTCGATTTTCGGATTCTACGTGGAAAGTTGACACCAGGGCATAATTGTTGAGGGGGGGGGGGGTGTTTTTCCTTGTACGGTTTTCGTCCAAAAAGCTCGTTCGTGTCAGATAGTGCCTCCTAATAGCTGGTTCTGAGGCAAATCGTCGACGTCAAAGTTGTAATCGTCAACGATATACTCTAGAAAAATTATTATTATACTGTCCAAACTGTATCGTGTCTTCGTATTTCTTTGTCTTCCGAAATCATTGAAGGTTCGCACTAATCCACGCGTTGTATATTACAGCCTAGATGGTCTACGCTTCTTCTCCCTTCGCTTCAGTTCCTATCTGCAATGAGAGTCTGCCCGCTAAATTGCTTCGAGCCATCTGGTTCCACGGAAAAGCGGATCCCGCTCAGCCTGCACTTGTTCGTCAATCTAACACGCTTGGCACGTCAAGATAACGAGCACAATGCACTTTATTTTAACATTCCCAGCATACTGCGAGTTGCATGCTATATCTGGCCGTATATTCCGAGAGAAATCACAAGCTTCCTTTTTAGAAAAAAAATATTCTCAAAGTTCATGTTTTCGAAATAAGTTATTTA
This sequence comes from Pristionchus entomophagus, assembly GCA_036245825.1. Classification (NCBI taxonomy): domain Eukaryota; kingdom Metazoa; phylum Nematoda; class Chromadorea; order Rhabditida; family Neodiplogasteridae; genus Pristionchus; species Pristionchus entomophagus. Next base: position 16,675,978 of record BTSX01000004.1, on the reverse strand, counting down.
TTTTTGAAATAAGACGAATTCACCCCGATATCTTCATGTTATCAGGTGTCATCGTCCGATTCATCCAACTACATAACTTTCCGCGAACTATATACTCAGGTTTGGCCAGCTGTTTTTCAACGATTTCCGTTGATGTTGAACAGATTAGGCGGGTAAGCGAGGCGAGCGAGAGTTACAGGCGTTTCAGATGAGCGGGACTTGTCATGATTGAAAAACATACCATTTTCATTGCTTGGTTAAGCTGGTTCCAATCTCCGAAAAAATGCCTCTCCGAAAGAGCAAAATAATGCAATCAGGGGTTGATATTGACCTGTCAGGTGCATGTGGTTCGTGCCTTTCTCCGAAGGAGGGGATTCCAGCAAGGAGATGTCGCCTGTCTCGTCCTATCCAATTGTATCGAGTCAGTTCGTTCTGTTTGAGTACGGTAGACCTCTTCTAATCGATCGATGCATTACTCTAGATGGGTCATCTTCCATTTCGGAGCCCAGGCGGCGGGGGGAGCCATCTCGGGAGCCAGCGCCCTGTTCACTCAATGTACGATTTCCCGAGACATTGAATGACCTTTGGTTATATAGAGTGTGAAAGTATTCGTATGAAGTGAAAATATTCGTGAATGCGACCAACAACCATTTGCAGTCGAGTTGGAGCGTCAGATGCTTGATTCTGGATGCTCTATTGTCTTAACTGACGACGCTAACATCGAGAAAGTGATGGTAGCTATCAAGAACTGCGAAAGAGTCAAGGCAAGTGAACGTTATTTTATTATTTTCTTCCGAATTCCAAATCTATAATCATTCTTTGCTGTAAATAATCTATGAAAGGTTAAATTGTGAACACGTGCCTATGAATACATATATATATATAGTACTAGCCAAGCTACGCTCGCTAGGGGTACGCCGTACGTTTTTTAGAAATTATTTTGAGTTTTATAGCCCCATGTATGCCGCAAAGATCTCCTTTCGAAAAATTACCACCCTGATGACTGTCAGAAAAATTACCACCCTGGTGACTGTCAGAAAAATTACCACTCTTGTGACTGTCAGAAAAATTACCACCCTGATGACTGTCAGAAAAATTACCACCCTGATGACTATCAGAAAAATTACCACCCTGATGACTGTCAAAAAAAAAATACCAACCTGGTGACTGTCAGAAAAAGTACCAACATGGTGACTGTCAGAAAAATTACCACCCTGATGACTGTCAGAAAAATTACCACCCTGGTGACTGTCAGAAAAATACCCACCCTGGTGACTGTCAGAAAAATTACCACCCTGGTAATTTTTCTGACAGTCACCAGGGTGGTAATTTTTCTGACAGTCATCAGGGTGGTAATTTTTCTGTCAGAAAAATTACCACTCTGGCGACTGTCAGAAAAAATACCTCCCTGGTGACTGCTACCATTTCATTCCCCACTTCTAGAAATCCCATTGATTCCCGGGCAGAATGACTCAAATCGGTTGAATTCTGGCCAATTTGATGTTTGAAACATAGTCGCGTCGGGTTTGGCCTTTACCACCCTTCTAATTGTGACCGTCACCTTTCAGCGACCCTATTCTAAAGATCCCTTCGATTCCAGGCATAACGACGCAAATCGGCTGAGTTCTTCCCAATTTCCAGTCTGAAACATAACCACACCGGGTTCGGGCGCCATGACACTCCTCCACAACTGCCCTACACTCCCCGACCATACAAAAACTCTGGCAAACACGTTTCCCCCGCCGGGCATCGAACCAGCGCCGCCCGATCACTGGCCATCGCTCCGGCCCACTGCGCCACGAAATCCGCCTCGATTCCTCGATTTCTCGATAGTGCCATTCGATCCGGCACCATCACAAGTACCCTAAACCAGTTTTTACCACATCTTGCACCGCACCTCCGGCACACCCGACCATTTGCTTACTCTGGTAAATTTTCCGGTCAACGTTCTTTTATCTATAGGTGAATTGTATCATAAATTCGCTGTTTTAAACAAATCAACTTCCCGTTCAGACTGTGATCTGCCTGAGCGGAAACAGCAATGCTTCTCTCTCTTCCCGTGTACAAAATCACGTCGTTGAATGGACTGATGTCATCTCATTTCGACCCGATTATGACAGAGCCAAAGGTCATTCTCTGAAATAACATAATAAGCCCATCCACACAACACGGACAAACAACAACTGTATTTTCAGCCGATCCGGACAGTGTTGCGCTTCTTCCGTACTCCTCCGGTACGACCGGCGCTTCGAAGGGCGTTATGCTGTCCCATCGCAACTTCGGAACAATGATAGATATCTTCAAAGAGTAAGTATTTACCATTCTCAGTTACTGTAAATAACGAACGTGCTCTGAAATAATGGTACTGCTCTCAGTTCCTGGGATCGAATCATCGACGTAATCGGACCCAAGGAGCACGGCTGGTACAATGTAATGAACATTTTGATTTTCTGCTGATGGTAGTTTGAATTTCAGGAATCGATCGTCCTCAATCTTCCTTTCTACCACATATTCGGATACGGTGTATTGACTACCTCACTGTTCGCGGGCGCCATCGGCGTAGTTATGGATAAATTTGATCCCAAGATATTCCTCTCTACCATCGAGAAGCATCGGGTGAGCACATATACATCATGAATGTGTTTCTACGCAATATCATGACGATTCGCTACCAATATGATTCGCTCTTTAGATGAATTTTAAAAAGCATAATCGGTGAACGGAATCATAATGGGCATGGTGTCTGACTGGCATGCCGACGCAGGCAGGTTCGACTCCCGCCCGCAGGTGATGTTTTGCAAGAGGAAGAGAAAGGACCTGCCTGCGTCGGCATGCCAGTCAGACACCATGCCCATCTGTTAGAGAACAGTTTCCTTCTGAACACAATGATTGAGCCACGACTGCTCTACACCGTTCCTCCTATTCTCATTTATCTGGCAAAAAACCCGATGGTTAAAGAATTCGATTGCTCTTCGCTCGAGGTGAGGCATTTTTCCCGTGTGAATCGCACGTCTAATGAATCCGGCTGCCTCATTATTATGATTAGTCTGTCAATCAACATTCCTAAACATCTTCATCTTCAGTTTGTGATGACTGGTGCTGCTCCCGCGGGGAATGACATAAGAAACGAATTCAAATCCCGACACAAAAACGTGTCCATACTATGCCAAGGTAGTTAATAACCAAAAGGGTATCACCTACTGTATTCCACAGGCTATGGAATGACCGAGTGTGGAATGGCCTCTCATCTGCCTGACCCCTCCGATAAGGAATATTTAGGCGTGGGCAAGATCGTCCCTAATTTCGAGCAGAAGGTTTACTCAGACATCTGATTCACTCACATACAGTAAAACTCAGATATTCGACATCGTCACCGGCCAGGAAGTGGCCGTGGGAGAACGAGGAGAGGTCTGTTTAATGATGTTGACAGTCAGTCGTCAGTTGTTGATTGCAGGTGTGCGTTCGATCGCCTACCGTAATGATGGGCTATCTGAATCGACCTGAGGCCACCGCAGAAACAATTGATAAGGAGGGATGGTTGCACACTGGTATACGGTACTACTAGAGAACAGAGAATAAGAATTCAATATCCAGGTGATATTGGCTACATGGACGAAGATGGAAACACGTACATTGTCGACCGGTTAAAGGAACTCATCAAAGTGAAGGGACTCCAGGTACCGTAACTGTAATATCCGTGTGAGACATTCTTTCAGGTGCCTCCAGCAGAGTTGGAGGATCTTTTGCTATCCCATCCACTAGTGAGAGATGCCGCCGTAATTGGACTTCCCGATGAGAGGGTGAGCAATCTAACTGCCATCTATAGTGCAATCGATGTTGCAGAGAGGAGAATTGGTGAGGGCGTACGTTGTGCGTGCTGATCAGTCACTCACTGAGTATGACATCATCGAGCTTGTTGCCCGTGAGTCCTCGACCCCATATTCGGAATCTGATCAGTGGTTTCAGAGAAAGTGTGTGAGTACAAACACATCACGGGCGGCGTAAAATTCGTCAATGAGATACCTAAGTAAGTCAAATGTTTCAGCGGAACTTTTTTCACATATCGCTCGTGATTCTGAAGGAATTTATCAGATCTCCGGCTGGAAAGATACTAAGAAGGCAGCTGAGAGAGGCCGCAGCAAATGAGACAAAGTAACATGTTCAGGAAAGGAGCAGATAATCATGATGATTTTGTGTAAATTTATTTACCGTTTTTTTCTCATCGCTAGCTCGAGAAAAGTCTGTTGTGATTGGCGTTTAGCTTGAATATAGTGTTGGTCATGTGCACCGTGCTCTACTCTAACCGATACATTAATATTAACTACTGATGATCTCGCACACGCTCTCTAATCGTTGATTTCGATGCTACTACTCCAATTAGTGAAATGATGCGTGATAAACGATTAAAGATCAGCCAACCGTTAGATGGGCATCCGCTGTTCCCATATCCGTCTTCACTCATCCGGGTTGGATCGAAGAATAACGAATATTGTCGTCCTTTCAGTCGATTGCAACGTTTTTCGTGAATACGTTGAGTGCGGCCTAAACTAGAGTAAATTATCACTCGTCTTCAACCGAAGAGTGGCAGTGGTGAAACTATTCCACGATACTACCAGTCTAGATCTTGAACTAACAAACCAAAAATCCATCCAAACACGCACCTTGCTCATGGAATGATCAGTGGAGAATCTGGGCGTAGATCCGTTCGTGAGTTCGACCGATCCGAGAGTTTAGGAGACATTCACAATCTGCGCGTGCCCATTTTTCTGGACTATGGCCTTCAAAAATTCACGGAACTCTTGGAAACATAGTTTCCGGTACAATTATTACATGAATTTCGATATAATTGAGATTCTGGCAACGTACAACGATTTTGCAACATATGCTCAAAATTTGGCCCTAGAGTCAACTTTGGACGTAGACTTAAAAAAAAAAAAAAAAAAAAAAGTAAATCGACCTTGGAAAGCCGTATCTTCAAAACTCCATTCCATGTGGCACACTTTATCATGTGCGGTCGGTTTTCATATCTCAAGAACGGCTCTTCGGAGACCCAGGAAATTATAGTAATTCTGAAAGAGCTCGACGAGATAAGACTTTTTCTAATTGGAATTGAAGATCTAGCTCGTCTGTGAAAAAAGTTAAATCCACCGAAATTTTAAAATAGTCACCCTGAAAAATTTTTGTTCCTGCCGTGCCAAATAAACTTTTTCATTCGATTCCCCTTGCGATTTTACCACCGGATGCAATTTTTCACGGAATTTAAAAGGGGGAACGCTTCATTTTTGCTGACGAAAGCGTTCAAGTCGACGAATTTTTCCAAAAAAATGTAGTTTTTTTCGAGATAAACTTTTTCTTTGGTATTTTCATGTGTTCTGGTATCGATATTAATTTTTCTCATGTTAAAATACGCCAGAAAATGCTATAGACAGGTATTTTGAGATTATGACTTTTTCACCCATTTTGACCCCGATTTCGAGACCATTTTTTGGTCAAAGTCATAATCTCAAAATCACCAGTCTATAGGTTTTTCGGGCGTATTTTAACATGAGGAAAACGAATATCGATACTAGAACTCATGAAAATACCAAAGAAAAAAGTTTAGCTCGAAAAACTACATTTTAAAAAATAAAAAATCGTCAACTTGAACGCTTTCGTCAGCAAAAATGAAGCGTTCCCCCCCCCCGCTTAAATTCCGTTAAAAATTGCATCCGGGGGCACAATCGCAAGGGGAATCGAATGAAAAAGTTTATTTGGCACGGCAGGGACAAAAAATTTTCAGGGTGACTATTTTTAAAATTTCGGTGGATTTAACTTTTTTCACAAATGAGCTAGCTCTTCAATTCCAATTGGAAAAAGTCTTATCTCGTCGAGTTCTTTCAGAATTACTATAATTTTGTGGGTCTCCGAAGCGCCGTGCATGAGATATAAAAACCGACCGCACATGATAAAGTGTGCCCCAGGGAATGGGGTTTTGAAGATACGGCTTTCTAAGATCGATTTTCGCACTCTACGTCCAAAGTTGACTCTAGGGCCAAATTTTGAGCATAGGTTGCAAAATCGTTGTACGGCCCCATCTCCATTATATCGAAAATCCTGTGTTATGGTTGCTCTAGTACGAATACCATTCAATTCATTCACCTTTCAATCACTACCATGGGAATCAGCAAAATTAACTGAGAAACGACCATGGTGGATATGCAGTTGAGATCGATATTGCGCGAGACGTCCTCTCTCTTGATTGGATTGCTGTGGTCGACACTTTTCAGAACTCCGGCGTTATTGATGAAAAGGTCCACGCCAGAGGCACCGGCTACATTCGTTACCGGAAAACTTTCATCGTATCAATACGAATCAGATCAGACGAATCATATTATCGAGAAGTTACTCTTCTAGTACAATGTAAAGTTACATGTTATAGAGTACATATAGATTTTGGTCAATTTGACGTCGTGCCGTACCGGGATTCTGAAGCGTCTGAGCGAAAAAACGGAATCGGACATTCGATTTAGAATTAAAAGTTACCCCAGGGACCAAATTTGAGCCTATTGAACTTTTTTGATGTTCCAGCCTCTGTCGAGCTTTTTCTGACTCTTACGCGAACGGGCTCATATGGCGCATTGTTTCGGATTCGAGCAGATGAGGCTGAGGAGAGAAGCTGAGCACCACCGAACTGATATTTTCTCGATTAGAAAAATTTACTTACTAGGGAACCGCAAAAGTACACCGCGGTCAACGTGAAATTTGATGACAGAAGTTGAAAGATATCCCCCAGGGGATGATAAAACAGTTTTGCAAAAAGACCGAACAATGTTCCTAAGGACCTAAAATAGGTCATGAAAAAATGATGGAAATTCGCTTGCGCGGTGCTCGGAATAGACTCAAAGTTTAGAGGCATACTGAAAAGTGTGCTCGTGGCGTAGTGGCTAATGCGCTAGCTATTTCTTGTGAAGGGCACGGGTTCGAATCCTTTGGGTTGGAAAACGTTTTGCAGATATTTTCCCTTATTTTAATATTGATGTCATTTAATTTTGTGTCCGATTTTCGTGTTTTTGCACAATTTCAAAGTTTTGAAGTCAATATTAATTCAAGATTTTAACATCATCGTATTCTCTCCATTCGGGACTTGATGAGGAATGGAGGAATATTCAGAAGCCAGGCTCGATTTGCATGGACCAATCGGCAGTCTGCGTGATCCAGAGGTGCAATTTGCATGCAACCGACCAGCTTAAAAGGGGCAAGTTTGCCTCCAATCCTCATCCTCATCGACTTCGACTTCGACCCCATCTCCGCCAAGGACGTCTCTGCCGCTACCGCCAATGTCTTCGACCTCTCCACCCCTCTGCCTGCTTTTCCCCTTAGCTCATCTGAGAAGAGGAGGATGACTCGCATTGGCATGATGCTACGGGGAGAGGAGGCGGGAGAGATGTCGGGGCGCAAGGGGTCGAGGCAGTCAAGTCATCAAAACAGTGAAATTGTGCAAAAACACGAACATCGGACACAAAATGAAATGAGATCAATATTAAAATAAGGGAAAATATCTGCAAAAACGTTTTCGAACCCAAAGGATTCGAACCCGTGCCCTCACTTCCCCAAAAAAGAAGTAGCTAGAGCATTATCCACTACGCCACGAGCACACATTTCAGTATGCCTCTAAACTTTGAGTCTATTCCGAGCACCGCGCAAGCGAATTTCCATCATTTTTTCATGACCTATTTTAGGTCCTTAGGAACATTGTTCGGTCTTTTTGCAAAACTGTTTTATCATCCCCTGGGGGATATCTTTCAACTTCTGTCATCAAATTTCACGTTGAGCGCGGTGTACTTATGCGGTTCCCTAGTTAGATATAAAATTCTGCAATGAAAATCTCAGATCCATAATGACCAAAGAAATTTCGGCATGTTTCAATACTGACTCAAAAATGGTTTTGCGCACATTTTTAGTTCTATACTACCCTTCTAGCTCAACGAAGAGCTGAGATACACTAGAGCCGGATTCACGATTGGATATTTCCTAAAAGTCGGATATGGTTCTCGTGACCGGGATAGTACGAAAATTCGCCCCCGAGGTATTCTCCCATTACAGTACCGGTTTAAAATATTTTCATAAAGACATATTTCCGCGAGTGGCTGCTTACACTCGCCGATGTTGTGTTATCGGTGTTTAACCGCGTGATGATGAAACCTCAGAGATAAGAGCTATTTGATGTATTTTTAAGAGACATTTTTTAAAGAAGCAGGACCTATGCTACGGACGGCTTTTTTGCAACCTATCCCAATATTCTGTGGGTGATGTCCCCATACCGAATGCTGATATTTGGCCCAATATGAGCGGATATGGTGCACTCTCCGAAAAATGCCAGATCAAGCCCAAAAAAAGTCCAAAATTTCATCCATGAAAAAAGTACGTTCTTATAGGTGTTTCGGGTGTATTTTGCGATGAAAATAACAAAAAAGATGGTTTGGAGAACCAGAGGCAATGATGAAAGGTCGAAAACTGCCTATTTCGTCGTTTTCAAATCACGGTGAAAAATATTTTCACAGAGAACATTGTTATTATTCCATTTTCGAAATCTATGTGAAAAATTACCCATAGCATAATAAAAAAAATTCTGTAGTAAACGGTCTCGATTTTCCTACCAAATTAGAGAAAATCCGTGTTATGTGTCTTAGCCTTATCATAACCTCATAATGTCAACACGAATGCTTACTAATGATCGAAAAAAATAAAAATATGAGGAAAAAGCGACGGTATGACATCGCAATAGTGAAATCTCTCGTCATCGTTCTCCATGCCGCCTCCGAAGGCGCCTCCGGCCAAGGGCTATAATCTCCGGCGGGGAACACTTAGCGATGTGTGGAGAATATTTTAGGAGTATTTTTTCACGTAGATTTCGAAAATGGAATAATAACATGTTCTCTGTGAAAATATTTTTCACCGTGATTTGAAAACGACCAAATTCGCAGTTTTCGATCTTTCATCATTGCTCCTGGTTCTCCAAACCATCTTTTTTGTTATTTTCATCGCAAATTACATCCGAAACACCTATAAGAACGTACTTTTTTCATGGATGAATTTTCCGACTTTTTTTGGGCTTGAGCTGGCATTTTTTGGGGAGTGCACCATATCCGCTCATATTGAGCCAAATATCAGCATTCGGTATGGGGACGTCACCCACAGAATATTGGGATGGGTTGCAAAAAAACCAACCGTCGACCCCTCCTAAAAGATCCTGTTTCTTAAAAAAAATGTCTCTTAAACGAACATATTTGTTTTTCTTATATTAGAACAATCTTGATTCTCGATGCCTAAGCCTTGGTTGTAGCTCAATATCGTATCTTCAGTGTTTCCGTATTTTTGTCACATCATATTTATGGTTCTGTTCATTGATCATTCGAGCCTGTGATGTTCGAATTAACCCGGTGCATTCACAACACAATAAATATCTAATTATAGCCCAAAACTGTTCTTCTGACATAGTATATTACGATGATTTGACAAAATATCCAAACTGCTTTGATCCGGCTCAAACGTTGGCCGTAGATGTATCACTCATTCCCCACTCTCTGTCGCCAGTCGTTCGGTCAGGGACATCCACAAGCCCCGGTCACCACCGCTGTATATATGCTTGATCTGCTTCTGAAACTTACCACAATCCGATAAAACGAATGGAAAGGTGCAGCCAAATTTTCAGTACGTTGTGCGGAAAGATGAGCTCTATCGGATTAGTAGCTTACGCCCTAAATCCGTAGAGAGTGGTGGACGTTTTGCCCTTCAGAGTTTCTGAGATTATTTGAAGTCATTTCATACAGTCGCCGCACAACTAATTTCAGAGCGCGCGCAGAGAATGGTCTCCATTCGCTTATGTTTCATTCTCGCGTACATTGATTATCTCTGAAATGAACGGTACGGCGACGTTGTGAAATGATTTCAACTCTTTTCAGAAACTCTGAATGACAAAACGTCCACAACTCCCTACGGATTTAGGGCGTAAGCTACTCATTCGATACAGCTCATATTTTCCCAACAACGTACTAAAAATTTGACTGCTCCTTTTCATTCGTTTTAGAGTTATGCGGCCTTAAATGCAGCTCTGTTCGGAAGCCCTTTTGAGATATGCGGCTTGAATACAGTATCGTCAATAAGTATTGGCTCGCTTTTTCAATCTTTCGTAACTTTTGACTCATAAGATATTTATGACTCAAACTTGGACATGTAATAGTACACCCATTGTGTGTTAGGAATATGCCATATAGATATCAGGGATATCCCTGATTGTTGCCTAGTGATGCGTCGATCAACGCATAGTTCTTTTTGTCGGATTTCAAGCTCGATGATGTATTTCATCAGGTGTGATAATAGAAGGCCTCAATACCTTTTCGATAAAAAATGTACTCATGGGAGCATGCCCAAAGTAAGGTTCCGAAAAAATGAATTTTCGTTCTCAGACATGCTAGAGACTCGTTCAAAAGCGCAAAATGATCCTTACGATGATTCCTGAAGTTCCCCGAAGTTTGACAAAGATAGCTCTTAATTTGCCCTTAGGGCACCATTTTTTCACTTTTTCACATAATTTTTTTCTTTTTTTTTTGTTTCGATCTCCGAGGTCGATTTTTGCTCAAAGGTAATTCCAGGACACAATGGTAGCATATCCATGGATTATACGATTCTCAACTTTTTAGAGCATTTGGATACCTTTCCTGCCTGCGGCAACCGAAAATCTGGTGTCATTCGATTTTCGAACCAAAAAATGACCATGATATCATGGTTGAAGTCGAAAAACTTTTTCTCTCAGAACTTCCCGACTAAAATTTTTTTTGGTGTAACTTTGTCCGCTGATATCGAATTTCGATAAAAGGGCTCATGGTGTCATCAATGAATAACGATAAAAATCAAAAACTTTTTTGTAACAAGTTTGCCTCAGTAAAGCGGTCATAACGTGCTTCAAAATGATGCTAAAAACAAACCGAATCCATCGTTCGAATCAGGAGACTGTGATGAACATTTCTTATGTTGATGGTATCATTCCACGATCATGCGCTGGAAAAGGGTGGTCGGTTTTCCAAAAATGTATTGCAACTTTCCCAAACGAAGATTCTCCGAGATGCCCGAAAAAGTGATTTGAGTTCATACTTATACGTAGCATCACCCTCAAAATTATAGAAATCTGAGATCGGATGAAAAAATGGCCCGACATTTTGTCCGAAAAACAGCCGATTCCTCTTTTTTTCATTGATGACACCATGAGCCCTTATATCGAAATTCGAAATCAGCGGACAAAGTTACACCAGAAAAAAATTTAGTCGGAAAGTTCTGAGAGAAAAATTTTTTCGAGTATGAAAAAAAGACTTCGGTTTTTCGGTTGCCGAGGGCAGGAAGGATATCCAAATGCTCTAAAAAGTTGGGAATCGTATAATCCATGGATATGCTACCATTGTGTCCTGGAATTACCTTTGAGCAAAAATCGACCTCGGAGATCGAAACATCCGAAATAGAGAGAGAAAAATTATGTGAAAAAGTGAAAAAATGGTGGGCAAATTAAGAACTATCTTTATCAAACTTTGGGGAACTTGAGGAATCATCGTAAGGATCATTTTGCGCTTTTGAACGAGTCTCTAGCATGTCTGAGAACGAAAATTCATTTTTTCGGGACCCTACTTTGGGCCAGTCTAAAGCCACTGTAAATTTCAAAGGAACTAGATTGATGCATCCGCCTGATGAGGTATCCGCCTGATCTTCCGCTGACTCGAAAAAAAAAAAAAAAAAAAAAAGTAAATTTTTTTATCGAAAAGGTATTAAGGCCTTTTATTATCACACCGCGTAGGAAGGCTGATGAAAAACATCATCGAGCTTGAAATCCGTCAAAAAGAACTATGCGTTGATCGACGCATCACTAGGCAACAATCAGGGATATCCCTGATATCTATATGGCATATTCCTAACACACAATTGGTGTACTACTACATGTCCAAGTTTGAGTCATAAATATCTTATGAGTCAAAAGGTATGAAAGATTGAAAAAGTGAGCCAATACTTATTGTCGATACTGTAGATCGAAAGAGCATCGATTGGAGATTTTGGCTACTTTAAAATCACCAGCTCGATTAATTCGTAACAGGCGTGATATTTATTGTGTTATGAATGTAACGGGTCAATTCGAACATTACTGTTTCGATTGATCAATGCATATAACAAAAAATATAATGCGAAAAAATACGGAAAAAAACAGAAAATACAATATTGAGCTACAACCAAGAGTCATTCGAGAATCAAGATTGATCTCGTAAGAGACAAATATATACATAGCGCTCGTGTCGCCTTATGAGCAAATAAATCCGGAAACATTGAAAAAGTCGAAAATGGGCTGAAGCGCTTTTTGGATAGTCCATAGGGTCCCTCACAAGATATCTTCGAGCTTATCTGCCTAGGATCACGTTTGAAGGGTAGTTAAGCCATCAAAATTTTCAAGAACCGAATATATAAATCACTTTTCGGATCTATGCCATGCTTTCTGGAGTGGTCTAGGAGCTTGGTCGTCAATCGATAAAATGCGCCTATGTTCATGGAAAACTGGCCTTCGCCACTAGCCAATCTACATTTGCATTTTCGATTAAAATGAATATATTTTAACTGCTTAAACCCGAATTTGGGTGATGATCGCTATTTTTGGACAACTCTCCGGACACGTCCCCCCGGATTGAGGATGGTAAACCCATACTTGATGTTTGTACACCACTTGGTCCAGTAATACTCTTAGCACTACTAATTTACCGGTTTAGGCTTTCCGTAGACATGCCCAGAAATGAAATATCAACCATGCAGATCCATCCCCATCAAAAATTATTTTGACCTCTCATTTTTCAGTTTTCGGACAATATGCTTTCTCGAACGATGAACGGTCCTTAGTGTTTATGCACAAAATGAAGCCTGGCCACTCATTGAACAACATTTTCTAAAGGTCAGTCCTGGATTTCTCGCAATGAGCGTGCATGCGTGAATGTCCGAGACTGTGTTTTCTCACATTGTTGACCTCACCTTTTCCAAACTCAACCTCAACCGATCTATAGAAGAGAACGGAGGCCTCCGATTTCAAAAGTTCGTAAATTATGTGACCAGACGCTGCCAGATGGTTGAATTTTACATGTCTCAAAGGGACGCCGACAGTAAATTGATCGGAAGATGCCAGAGGGAAATATATCATATGCGATATAGACGCTGATTATTCAACTGAATCATATCGAAACTAATCGAACGAGAAAATACAATTAAAAACAAAATTACGACTGATTCGTACAAGCGAATAAAAAAATAGAAAAAAATTCGAAGTCGAATTTTTTTCGAAGTATGTTTCTGAAACTACTTTTCAATTGTGTTTAAATTATCGCATTTGATTTACTGCTATTTGATTAAAATGACCTTATCCGTTTTTCATCATTTCTAGACGGATGGCCTCCACTCCCTGACATGCCCAGCAAGAGGGTTCAGATATCTATACCATCCGTTCCCTTTAAATCGAGAAGCGAGAGAGAAAAACAGATATCTGTCAGCCACTTTCGCCACCCTAATCTCTACCGTCTCGGCACCTGATCAAGAGTGTGGAGTCAGGGGGCGGGGCCCCGGCAGTGATATATAAACGTTATACATATAACGTAGGATATCCGGTAAGCAATCACTGTGACATAGGTCATCGCACACCGAAATGGCTGTCATGCCTTTTGCATACTGTGTGCTCATCCTCATCATTGGTATTATTGGGCTACTTGGAAACTTGCGATTCTTCGTCAATAACCGTAAGGATACGAGTATCCATAGTGAGTTGATTTTCAAGCTGTCAACAATGTATTAAATGATAAATCAGAACAATTACTAGTGCTGATGACAGCAATGCACGCACCATTATGCTTTTTTGTAAGTTGCGATATGATCAGGTAATTGAGTTTAATGAGTAGACCAATCAATTATTTCTTGCTCTGAAGACAGATAATGAACATTTCTATGACTCGCATGGAATGCCTTCGGTTATGCGGGCTGCCCTTTAATGCTATGGCATTCGGACAAGCCATTCTGTATTCGTTACTTGGAATCGAAGTCATCATAATGATATCTAATGCAAGTTTGTTCGTTATGTTCTCTGTCCATTTCAATCAAGTATAGTTCAGATACCGCAAGTTAAAAGTCTGGTGGTTTCATGCAATTGTGTATGTTTCTTTCATCTACTCAGCTGTGTGCGTCTACCAATCATGGATATCCGAAGTTGATAATCCAATACTGGTGTGCATGCCACCAACAGCGTTGATCAAGGAAGTACTTCATATACGAAATACGGTAAGAAGAATAAACATTCACATAATCAGATTCTTCCCCAGCTGCTGGTGTTGAACAGCTGCTTCATTATCCTGCAATACGTAATAATACTGATGTTGCTATTGAAAAGTGAGTCAAACTGAAAGCCGTTGACCGAAACATCTGCTTTTCTTTTTTGTTTGTTTTTGGAGAATGGTTAATATTTCAGACAAAAAAAAACACAGTAGCTACAACACCAAAATCATTCAGTCATCAATAATTCTCATGATTGTGTTCACGTGTTCGTGGTAATCGTTTCAATTGTAATATATCAAGAGAACCGATGGAAAATTAATAATTTATCAGGTTTGTAACTGGTGTTCTCGTCAGATTCCCGTCCTCGATAAGCCAGTTTCTTAATGTACCAGCCAACAATGTACTCATGGCTGTGGTAGACATTATTACATGTTTCCAATACATCTGGTACTATTCCAGTTCCTACCTGGAATGATATCTTACAGTCAGACACACTATGTCTACTTTTTCCTGAGTGCAGAAAATCGGAAAGCTTTGCGAATCAAGGGTAAGTTTATTGTTCATACAGCAACACATTTTACTATACTTTATTAAGGCCCACTTGCCTTGTTCATGTCTACAGCGAGCCTGACACCAAATACGGTGATCAAAGTGTCTCATGCTACAACACTTTCTGTGGGCTCATCAACGAAATGAATTCGAATACATAATGTTTGAAGTGATGATCTCATACCGCTCTCATAATAAGCGTGCTTATTCTTTCTTCGATGTTCTTATCACGTCAATCACGGGAGCAGAAACAGCCTCAGAGCTGGCTTTTAGGAAATATCCGGTGGCGGTTCCGGCTCTAGCGTATCTCAGCTCCCAGATGAGCTAGAATGATGGAGTAGGGCTCAAAATACACTGAAAAAAATAGACGAACAACTTTACTGACGGAAATGAAAAGATAGAAAACAACGTGAAAATGTGTGATGTTAGATCGACTTTACAACCTAAAAATCGGCCTCGATACGGGGTCATGAAAACGTTCCAAGTATAGGTAGGTCAAATTGGGTACTCTGTGAAATTTAAGGCCAAAGTTGACTCAGTAAAATGGTCATAACTCGCTTCAAAATTATGGTAGTCAGAATTACAAATTAGTATTAGAATGGGGAGACAACAGGTAACATTTCATCGGTTGATGATCTCATTCGTCGTGCCTGCGCTGGTGCGGTGCGGTCGGTTTTCTAATAAAGTGGTGTAACTTTACAAATCGGAATTACCGCAGCTTTTCTTTACAATTTTTCTGAAGAAAATCCATGTACCTACAAACTCTGAAAAAATTAGAGGAATCGGAATATGGAAAAAAAAGTAGGGCTCATTTTTGTCCGAAAAACATGTGATTTTTTTAGTTTTTCGAGGGGTGTCAAGCATAACTGTTTTCATTCACGTTTTCATGAGCTCTCACATCGAAATTCGGAATCAACGCGCCAAAATACATAAGAAACTTCTAAAGGCATATCTGTTCGAGATAAAAAAAATTTCGACGCTGACCACTTTTTCACCATGACCACTTTTCACCCCTTTGGTCCGATTTTGGTCAAAATTTGTTTGTCTCGGAATCATGTCCCTATAGGATTTTCTGGTTCTTTTTTGAGCGTAGAAAACGAATTTGCTAACTAGAGCTCATGAAACTTCGAAATAAAAAAGTTATGCTATACATAAAATCTCAAAAAAAAAATTTTTCTGGATTTGGTCATAACTTTTTTCTTTCGACGTTTCATGTGCTCTAGTTAGCAAATTCTTTTTTTACGTTCTAAAATGAGCCAGAAAATCTTATAGGGACATGATTCGGAGACAAAAAATGTTCGACCAAAATCGAAAAATAGGGCCTAAGGGCTAAGGGCCACATGGTGTAAAAGTGGTCAGACGAAAAAAATTTTAATCTCAAAAAAATATGACTATAGGAAATTCTGGTGTATTTTTGCACGCTGATTCCGAATTTCGATATGAGAGCTGATGAAAACGTGAATGAAAAATTTCGATATGAGAGCTCATGAAAACGTGAATTTTTTGTCCGAAAACCTGCGATTTTTGGACAAAAAAGAGCCCTACTTTTTTTTCCATATTCCGATTCCTCTATTTTTTCCAAAGTTCGTAGGTACATGGATTTTCTTCAGAAAAATTCTAAAGAAAAGTTGCGGTAATTCCGATTTGTAAAGTTACACCACTTTATTAGAAAACCGACCGCACCGCACCAGCGCAGGCACCACGAGGAATGAGATCATCAACAGATGAAATGCTACCCGTTGTCTCCCCATTCTAATACTGTTTTGGAATTGTGTCTACCATAATTTTGAAGCGAGTTATAATCATTTTACTGAGTCAATTTTGGTCTTAAATTTCACAGAGTACCCATTTTGACCTACCTATACTTGGAGATGAGACCTGATATCGAAATTCTGCAAACGTAGTTTGATAGAGAATGATTCGATGTACTTAATTCTCACTTTTCATCGGGATGGGAGAAACTTTTCCCTTCCGCCGCTATCTGGCTGGAGTAGTCGATTCTATCGCGCTTCGTCTCATATGATAGGATTTTTTACTGCATACTTTTGCTCGTTGAATTCGAATTTCAATATTATTGCTCACGAAAACACGAAAGAAAAAAGTTGAACCCGAAAACACGTTGCATTCGGCCATTTTTCTGATCGAACAAGCAAGGCTCGAAAAGACGGCGGGCCCAGGGTAAATTTTTTCCGTGGTAGATTCTATTTGAGTTAGCTCTTTCTATCGTTTTGCACGCATATAGCTGGCTTTTAACGCTCATACATGAAACAATTCGATATCGAAAACATACAATTACAAACAAAGGTTTATGTAGTTCATGGACGATACAGTAATCGTCAGACGCGATCTACAGTAAACATAAATTTGGCATGTGATCATTCGTTCTTTCTGTGCAGGACCGTGTAGCCGTTCGAGAGGACAATTTTTCCCGTTTCCTTCACCTCAAAAGAGCTGATACTTCTATTCTGAAATAAGAACTGCCATTTTCTCGAAACCAAAAAGTAATGGAACCATTCAAATGCATAACACCGGTATCGTGACTCGGGAGAGCAAAAACAGCACCATCGCGAACATTTTTTCAAACCCATTTTAGACCTTTCATGTTATAATTGGAGAATACCAAGTTTTCGACAAGTTTTCGAATTATCGCGGTCACGCGTCCCAGAGCCGGCTTTTAGGAAATATCAGGTCGCTGTTCCGGCTCAAGTGTATCTCATCTCCCAGATGAGCTCGGAGGCTGGCTTTGAGCTTAAAAAATGAAGAAAATTAAAATAAGAAACTTTTCTGAAGAATGTGAAAGGATTGGACAACAACTGGAAAAGTTGTGTTTCAAAAACTACCGTTAATTTAACATGAATAATATTTTAATTATCATTGATCTCAAAAACAGGGATTTTTATTTTGGATTAAGAAAGAGCTAGTTTGCCTATGTTAACTGTTAAAATATTAGAGAAATCGAAAAAGGTTGTTTGGAGTTATTATTGTTCGAATCTGAAAAATGCTCGTTTTACACCATTTATCAAGTATAACTTTGTTCTTTCATGAGTACATGACGTTTGATATCGAAATTCGGATTCTACGCGAAAAACTACGCGAAAAACTCCTATAGTCATATTGTTCTGAGACGAAAATTTTTCAACATTTCGCATTTTGGTGAGCTATAGTATAAAAAAATTCATTTCTACGAGTGAAAATACGCCAGAAATTCATATAGCGATATGGTTCTGAAATTTCGACTTTTTGACCCAAAAATGACCATGACCCATGAAAATGTTGAAAATTTTTCGTCTCAGAACAATATGACTATAGGAGTTTTTTGCGTAGTTTTTCGCGTAGAATCCGAATTTCGATATCAAAGGTCATGTACTCATGAAAGAACAAAGTTATTCTTGATAAATGGTGAAACACATCACCTGCGGGCGGGAGTCGAGCCTGCCTGCGTCGGCATGCCAGTCAGACACCATGCCCATTATGCGCAAAACATCACCTGCGGGCGGGAGTCGAGCCTGCCTGCGTCGGCATGCCAGTCAGACACCATGCCCATAATGGGCATGGTGTCTGACTGGCATGCCGACGCAGGCAGGCTCGACTCCCGTCCGCAGGTGATGTTTTGCAAGAGGCAGAGAAAGGCGCGCGTCCCAACCACTAGCCTCCGTCAAGCGAATTTGCTAACTAGAGCTCACCATTCTGGCATGCCATGCCTGACTGGCATGCCGGCGTAATGATGGAGAGTGATTGAGGGAGTCGTGAGGTACCTCAGACACCATGTCCATTAGGCCAGGGCGGCCAATGGAGAGAATGTGGCTGGTGAATAGGAGAATGGGTCTTAGTTAGGGGCGTAAGCCTCTTGCAAAACATCACCTGCGGGCGGGAGTCGAACCTGCCTGCGTCGGCATGCCGGTCAGACACCATGCCCATTATTGGTTATGGTGTCTGACCGAAGCCCGCTATATCGCTGGTTCGAGTCCCACGATCGACCATGTTTTGCAAGATGGTAGAAGAAGGCTGGTGCCCCAACCACTAGTCTCCGTAATGAGGTCCCGGCGGTAGGCCGCCCTGGCCTATTGGTTTTCCATTTATATGGGCATGGTGTCTGACTGGCATGCCGACGCAGGCAGGCTCGATTCCCGCCCGCAAGTTTTCACCATTCTTGATAAATGGTGAAAAACGAGCATTTTTCAGATTCGAACAATAACAACTCCAAACAACCTTTTTCGATTTCTCTAATATTTTAACAGTTAACATAGGCAAACTAGCTCTTTCTTAATCCAAAATAAAATCCCTGTTTTTGAGATCCATGACAGTTTTAAAAAATGAAACACAACTTTTCCAGTTGTTGTCCAATACTTTCACATTCTTCAGAAAAGTTTCTTATTTTATTTTTCTGCATTTTTTTAAGCTTAAAGCCAGCCTCCCAGCTCATCTGGGAGCTGAGATACACTAGAGCCGGAACAGCGACCGGATATTTCCTAAAAGCCGGCTCTGGGACACGTGACCGGGATATTGTAGTTCGAAAACTTGTCACCAGGATATTCTCCCATTATAATATGGAAGGTCTAAAATGGGTTTGAAAAAAAATGTTCCTGGACTGCTCTCCCGGCTCGTGATTCCGGTGATAATTTAAGAGCCGTTCCACGGTAC
Organism: Pristionchus entomophagus; assembly: GCA_036245825.1. NCBI lineage: Eukaryota > Metazoa > Nematoda > Chromadorea > Rhabditida > Neodiplogasteridae > Pristionchus > Pristionchus entomophagus. The sequence goes on along the minus strand of BTSX01000004.1, from coordinate 16,656,493 downwards.
CTACCTCACGGATCACTTTTTTGCAACCTATGCCAATAAGTTTAGGGCGAAGTCCCCATACATAGAGCTGATAGCTGGCCCAATATGAGATGTTGGGGTGCACCCTGTGGGACATGCTAGACATGTCACAAAGAAAAGTCCGAAATTTCATCACTGAAAAAGTACGTTCGTATAGGTGTTTCGGACGTATGTTTCGGTGAAAATAACGAAAAACATAGTTTGGAAGCAAATTTACATTGAAAAAAGGCCGAAAAATTGAATTTTCGTCATTTTTCGGTCACCGTGAAAAATAATTTTAGCGGTTGGAAAATTTTTATTGCAGTATCGGATTCTGTGTGCAAAACTAACCCCGTATCATATTTACACGCTTTCAAATTGGTTCGCTCGGATTCCGCAGCTCCCCGCCCGCGGCTCTCTCGTAGGCTCATGAGAGTACGATATCGAGAGGTTTCGCCATTTCGTGAAGATACAGTCACTTTCACATCAGATTTATATTACATTTATCGTCATTAAACATTTATTTTGATGTTATGGGGTTGTGATATCGATAAAACACGAAAAAGATGAAAAGTTGAAAAATCACTTTTTTGAAATCTCAAAATTTAAAAAAATCATAAGTTTTTTTGTTCCTAAGCTGCAAATGGCGCGTTTTCAACAGAAAATCACTCGAATATGAGCTATGAACAATATCTGAGAGTAATAGCCGATTTGCGAACATTTTTTGAAATTTTCATTTTCGGATTGGCAAAGTATCGAGAAATTTTTCGATTGAAACTTTTCCTTTAGTAACCGGCCCCAAAGCTCAGATTTTATTCATAATGTATTTTCGAGTGATTTTCTGTTGAAAATACACCTTTTGAAGCTCAGAAACATGACTTATGAATTTTTGAAATTTTACAATTTTGAAAAAGTGATTTTTTGGCTTTTCACCTTTTTCGTGTTTTATTGATATCACAACCCCATAACATCAACACAAATGTTTAATAACAATAAATGGGATATAAATGTGATGTAAAAGTGACTGTATCTTCACTAAATGGCGAAACCTCTCGAAATCGTACTCTCACGAGGCTACGAGAGAGCCGCGGGCGGGGAGCTGCGGAATCCGAGCGAACCTATTTGAAAACGTGAAAAATAGGCTCAAGGGGTAGTTTTGCACGTAGAATCCGATTCTGTTTTAAAAATTTTCCAACCGCTAAAATTATTTTTCACTGTTAAATTACGAAAATTAAATTTTTCGGCCGTTTATCAATGTATATTCGCTTCCAAACTATGTTTTTCGTTATTTTCATGGAAAAACACGCCAGAAACACCTATATAAGAACGCACTTTTTCTGGGATGATTTTTCGTACTTTTTTTGGGACACCTCTGGCATTTTCCGGAAAGTGCACCCCAACCTCTCATATTGGGCCAGCTATCAGCTCTATGTATGGGGACTTCACCATGAACTTATTGGCATAGGTTGCAAAAAATTCATCCGTTGTGTTTGTGCAGAATCTCAAGGAACGTCTCTTAAGTATTTTCGAACACAAACATTTGAGTACGGTTCATTGCACACAATTATTTTCGATTAGTACTTGAGATTTTGAGAAATGCCATACGCGCCTTAGTCTCAAAGATGACTTTATCGTCCTCGTCCCATAGGTGTGTTTCCAGTGTCTGTCCGGGAAGGACCGGAGAAGAAAATCGAACCTGGTAATAAAAATGAGATATCGGTAAAATACATACTATTTTTGAACCTTCCACACAATATGCGCGATGATTTTGATTGGGATATATTGATAGGATATGATATCGGTGGTTTCGTTTCTACTTTTTATAGCGTTTCGCTGATGGTTTCGCTGATGATGGGCGCTAATCGATTGTCTTCTCACTGGCATGTAACCGAAGAAAAAAAAACCTTGATCGCCTTGAAGAGGCTTGCGTCGTTATTGGCGAATGTTTTCAGAATATGTCGAGTGACGAACCCCATGGTGCACAAACCGTGAAGAATGGGGCTTTTGAATCCAGCAATCTGACGCAAACAATATTGTTTTGGGAAAATTGATAAAAGTAACGTCATACCTGGGCCTTTTCATGGTCAATATGGATTGGATTTAGGTCGCCCGCGCCCATCCGATAAAGGGCTGCCTGAATCAGAAGTTGCGCTTTTATTCATAAACTTGTCTTTTCATGTATTTATCATTTGAATCTTAAATTCCTGCTTTCGTTGCAGTGACCTGATCCGCCGATGTGGCTTCCGACACTATCCTATCCGCCGGTCTCTTGGGGATATCAGCGCCTTTCTTCTCGTATGAGGAGCTTCGAGGTCCTCCGAAATTTCCGGATCCGACCTGCGTAATGATTTTTTTTATCGTTATAGAGCTTGAGAGACATACACCTATCTGATTCATTATCGAATGAATACATATTCTTGAATACAAAAAGTTGATGAAAGGTATGTTTCACCTGGAACACGCTGAATTGATGCATTCCTAGCTTAGTTCCGCTCCGCTTGTCGTAGGTAGTAACTGCATAATAGTCTTGATGCAGGTTCAAAGTAGACCATACATCTCCTCTCACGACTCACTCTCGCATAATATCAGCGCGCCCGATCCCTTGTCAACTATGTCGAGGACGCGTGTTTCCGTCCGAAGGGAGCCCTGAAGAAAAAACTGGTATCGTAATCTTCCAATTGTTCGAGCTACATGTACAGTAGTTCGTGAGACTACAGTAATGTATCATGCCCATTCAGAACCTCCGGAGGCAGAGGCTCGTACATTTCGATGTATTGCTCGCCGTGGAGAATACGAGGCACATCAAGTTCGAGGCCTTCAAGTTGTGTGGTAATTCCTGGCTCACAGAATCAATTTGTTGTTCACATTTTTTTTTACAGAATTAGAGCTGTATCTCGTGATACTGCACGTATACTCAATTGAATATTAATCAGATATATGCAGTTAAATTTAATAATTGTTTTACCACATCGATACCATACCTGGCCAACCGATTATCATATTGAGAAGTCCAGGGGCGACAATGTAAGTCGGGAGTGGCATAAACCCAACGGCGCCTTCGTAGAGATACCGGAGGTCATCTTTGGTCTTGCAGCCAACTGAACAAATGTACTTTGAGCAGCCAGAAATTTTCGAGCCTTTTCAAATATCATTCATTTAAATTCATAATGTTTTTACACTCATTTAATTCAAAGTTTCATCATCAATCACTCGGCTAGTTCATCAGCAATGATCATCAAGCATCACATAGTACGGCATCCTACCCATTGTTTCCCATCAATATCTTTCTTCAGCAATTTTTTGCAGAGCTTACTTCCGAGAGCGTACACAATAGCATCCCTTGTAGTGTATTCGAAAAATACGGGTTCCGCCTTGTGATTCCTCGCGAGCTCGGCATTCATTGCACCTGATAAATTTGATAATATTCATGAAATCGTGGGTAACAAGCACCCTTTCTGTGTGAAAGCGAAAATGGGACGAGAGGAACTGGCCAGAAATCGATAAGAGAACGTGGATAACAATTTTCTGAGGAAAGCGCAAATCGTGAAGAGGAAAAATCAAAAGATACGAATTGTGTAAACAAGCATCGTTTCTGTGAGAAAGCTAACGCGCGGCGAGAGAAACTGGTCAACAATCGATGAGAGAGCGAGGGGGGAATTTTCTGGTGAGGCCGTATATCACGGATTTTCTGTTATTTTGTAGGAACGCTGACTACAGAAAACATTTTGTCCTGGATATCTGCGTTATGCTATTGTACCTAAATTGAGGACGGGGAGAACGCCTATCTACTTCAATTTGTCAAATTTACATATTGGGAACTACTTGGTGTCCTGTTTTTTCAAAGGTTCTATCTCGTTCAGTTTTTTTTTTTCGAGTTTTTTTTCTCCCTATTTTGGATGATTACAATTCTGAGGGAGATTCTCGTTCAAAGGTCTTTCCAGGACAGAACGGCGGAATATCCATGGATTATACGATTCCCAACTTTTTAGAGCATTTGGATAACTTTCCAGTCTGTGGCAGCCGAAATTCCGAGGTCAATCGATTTTCGACCCAAAAAATGACCATGATACAGTATCCTCCATAAGTCACCGGGCACTTTTTCTTTCTTTCATAACTTTTGACTCATGATAGATTTCTGGTTGAAACTTGGTCTGTCCTAGCATATCCATCGTGTGTTAGGGAGATGCAATTGGGATATCACACAACTTGGTTGTTGAGTAATGATTTTCCAGTCGAGCATTACTTTTTCAAACAATCTAAATTCTTACATGGAATTTTTCCTGCTTACCACACTTTCTGATATTTTAGACTTGTCCGTGGGCTACCCAGAAAAAAAATTTCAGGATGCTACTCTATCGCACTTTCGCTACAGAATTTCTCAAAAATGGGTCCTGAAAAAATGGATTTTCGTTCATAGGCGTGCTAGAGACTCGTTCAAAGGCTCAAAATGATCCTTATGATAATTCCGGATTACCGCTGAAATTACATAACGAGATCTCGAAATTTGCCTTCAGGACACGAATTTTCAATTTTTCACATTACACATTTTTGGATGTTTACAGTTTTGAAGGTGATTTTTGTAAAAATGTGGTTCCAGGGTACGATGGTAGCATATCTAGGGAATATAGGATTCCCAATTTTGTAGAACATTTGAATATCTTTCCTGCCTCAGGCAACCGAAAATCCGAGGTCAATCAATTTTCGAGTCAAAACATGACCATGATAGGTTGAAATTTTTCATGGTCGAAAAACTTTTCATCTCAGAACTTCCTGACTATATTTTTTGCATGTGTATATGTATGCGTAGGATACGAATTTAGATATGAGAGCCCATGATATCATGAATAAAAAATGATAAAATTCAGAAACTGCCGAAATCGGCACTTTTCCAGGCATTATGAATTTTATCATTTTTGATTCATGATATCATGGGCTCTCATATATAAATTCGTATCCTACGAATACATATACACATGCAAAAAATATAGTCAGGAAGTTCTGAGATGAAAAGTTTTTCGACCATGAAAAATTTCAACCATGATATCATTGATATCATGATATGATATCATGGTCATGTTTTGACTCGAAAATCGAGTCAAAACGGATTTTCGGTTTGCCAAAGGCAGGAAAGATTTTCATATGTTCTACAAAGTTGAGAATGATATGTTCCCTAGATATGCTACCATCGTGTCTTGGAACCACATTTTTACAAAAATCACCCTCAACACTGTAAACATCCAAAAATGTGTAATGTGAAAAATTGAAAATTCGTGTCCTGAAGGCAAATTTCGAGATCTCGTTATGTAATTTCAGCGGTAATCCGGAATTATCATAAGGATCATTTTGAGCCTTTGAACGAGTCTCTAGCACGCCTATGAACGAAAATCCATTTTTTCAGGACCCATTTTTGAGAAATTCTGTAGCGAAAGTGCGATAGAGTAGCATCCTGAAATTTTTTTCTGGGTAGCCCACGGACAAGTCTAAAATATCAGAAAGTGTGGTAAGCAGGAAAAATTCCATGTAAGCATTTAGATTGTTTGAAAAAGTAATGCTCGACTGGAAAATCATTACTCAACAACCGAGTTGTGTGATATCCCAATTGCATCTCCCTAACACACGATGGATATGCTAGGACATGACCAAGTTTCAACCAGAAATATATCATGAGTCAAAAGTTATGAAAGAAAGAAAAAGTGCCCGGTGACTTATGGAGGATACTGTATACAGTATCGGACATAAGTCACCGTCCAAAATTTCAAAGTGTTGTAACTTTTGAACCAGATAAGCAATCGGTTTGATGTTTTGGCAGGATACATTAGACCTATTGATGAATTGCCACCGATAGTGACGTCATGCTACGATTTCGCAATATTGCATAGTGATGATGCAATCATATATATGTTCTTCACTTGTGATTTTAAGGTCATTGGGATTTTTTTCTAAGTCTTCTCTCTTTTTGTGATGATAGAAGGCCTCAGCATCTACCGATTATAAAATAGTACTCATGGGGCGTTGTCGTACAGAAGCAGAACACAGGTTCAAAATAGAGTCCCGAAAAAAATAATTTCCATTCATTGACGTGCTAGAGACTCGTTCAAAGGCTCAAAATGACCCTTACAATAATTCCTGATTACCCACAAAGTTCGATATTGATATCTCTTAATTTGACCTCAGGGCACGTATTTTTCACTTTTTCAAATAATTGTTTTCTTCCTATTTTGGATGATCATAGTTCCAAGGCCGATTTTTGTTCAAATGTATTTTCTAGACAGGGTAGTTGCAAATCCATGGAATATACGATTCCCAACTTTTTAGAGCATTTGGATAACTTTCCCGCCCGCGGCAATCGAAAATCAGAGGTCAATCGATTTCAACCCAAAAAATGACCATGATACCCCCATCATTAGTCGAAAAAAAGTTTCTCTCAAAACTTCCTGACTACATTTTTTTCTGGAATATTTTTGTGTGCTGAGTACGAATTTCGGTATGAGAGTCCATGATATCATTAATGAAAAAAGTTAAAATTTATTATGTCGAAACATAGCCGATTTTAAAAATCTTTTGACCTCTGATTTTCGGTTGCCGCGGGTGAGAAAGTTATCCAAATGCTCTAAAAAGTTGGGAATCGTATATTCCATGGATTTGCAACTACCCTGTCTAGAAAATACATTTGAACAAAAATCGGCCTTGGAAATATGATCATCCAAAATAGGAAGAAAACAATTATTTGAAAAAGTGAAAAATACGTGCCCTGAGGTCAAATTAAGAGATATCAATATCGAATTTTGTGGGTAATCAGGAATTATTGTAAGGGTCATTTTGAGCCTTTGAACAAGTCTCTAGCACGTCAATGAATGGAAATTATTTTTTTCGGGTCCCTATTTTGAACCTGTGTTCTACTTCTGTACGACAACGCCCCATGAGTACTATTTTATAATCGGTAGATGCTGAGGCCTTCTATCATCACAAAAAGAGAGAAGACTTAGAAAAAAATCCCAATGACCTTAAAATCACAAGTGAAGAACATATATATGATTGCATCATCACTATGCAATATTGCGAAATCGTAGCATGACGTCACTATCGGTGGCAATGCATCAATAGGTCTAATGTATCCTGCCAAAACATCAAACCGATTGCTTATCTGGTTCAAAAGTTACAACACTTTGAAATTTTGGACGGTGACTTATGTCCGATACTGTATTTCGTTGATTCCACAAAAATAAATCTTCGCTCACTTTCTCTCCTCCTCCTTGCGTCTTCGCTTCTCTTCTCCTTTCTTCGCTGCTGCCATCAATTTCTCGTCTGTGATGGAAAAAAGAGCCTGTCCGATGGCACAGCCAATAGCGAAAGCAATCGACATGAGGGAGATTGATGAATGGATAGGGTGATGGGAAAAGTGTGAAAGAGCCTATGACGAAGGCCCCTTTATAGTCATAGATCGCCATGATAAGAAGCATATGATTTGTGACTCAATACGCATTGACTAATATGACGAACTACGATCCAAAAAATGAGTAGCTCCAAAAACGCTGACAAGTTTTTCGAATGTTGCTCGAAAATGTGCATTGTTTATCAACTACGAAATTAATCAATCGCGAGAGTATACGAAGGCATGATCGTTCATTGCGAGTTCTTCAGATAGTAAATCCGCAGGTCGCGTTGAGAATAATGTCGATAGTGGCAGAAACTCCAGCTCCCGCATCAATCGAACCTGAAAATATTTATTATTAAAAACGGTTTATCGCCCACTCCAAGGCCAACATAGAAGTTGCCAGTCGTTCCACCAGCAAGAGCTCCGACTACTCCATTGATGAATCCTGCATCGAATGTTGAAACACTGTTAGAAAAATAGCCGTGATTGTTCTCACCAGCGATTTCCTGTGTGAGATTCGATGGCAGTTGCCAGAACGGTTTGTCGCCCACTCCAAGGCCAACAGAGAAGTTGCCTGAATATCCAATTTTCTCCGATCGATTATGTTGGTTAGTGTATAAATAATTTTGAACCCGCGTAAACTCCAGTCTTTACAATATGAGCAAATTCATTACCCGCTGCTTCTCCGATATCAGTCGTTCCACCAGCAAGAGCTCCGACTACTCCATAGATGAATCCTGCATCGAATGTTGGGACACTGTTAGTAATATAGCCGTGATTGTTCTGACCAGCGATTTCCTGTGTGAGATTTGATGGCAGTAGCCAAAATGGTTTGTCGCCCACTCCAAGGCCAACAGAGAAGTTGCCTGAATATCCAAGTTCGCTCCGATCGATTATGTTGGTTAGTGTATAAATAATTTTGAACCCGCGTAAACTCCATTCTTTACAATATGAGCAAATTCATTACCCGCTGCTTCTCCGATATCAGTCGTTCCACCAGCAAGAGCTCCGACTACTCCATTGATCCACTGCACCTACTGCATCACCTCCCAATGTATTTCCGAGATTAGAACCTGAATGAATATGGAATACCATGATTTATATCCCGATTTTGGTGCCTGCGTCAACTCCAGTCTTGACCGTATCAGCAACTCCATTATCCGTTGCTTCAACGATCGCTTTTATTTCACCAGCAAGAGCTCCGATTGCTCCATTGATGAAGTCTGCATCGAATGTTAGGACACTGTTAGTAATATAGCCGTGATTGTTCTGACCAGCATTTTCCTGTGTGAGATTCGACGGCAGTTGACAGAACGCTTTGTCGCCCACTCCAAGGCCAACAGAGAAGTTGCCAGTCGTTCCACCAGAAAGAGTTCCGACTGTTCCATTGATGAATCCTGCATCGAATGTTGGAACACTGTGAATAATAGAGCCGTGATTGTTCTCACCAGCGATTTCCTGTGTGAGATTCGACGGCAGTTGCCAGAACGGTTTGTCGCCCACTCCAAGGCCAACAGAGAAGTTGCCAGTAGTTCCACCAGAAAGAGCTCCGACTGTGTTAAACTGTTAATAATAGAGCCGTGAAGTGACATTTGCGCGCAGCTATGGTCTTGACCGTATCAACATCACCATAGCCGCTGCTTGTCCGATCGCTTCTGTTCCGCCAGCAAGAGCTCCGGCATTTCCAATGATGGCTCCTGTGTCGAATAATTAGATTACGGTATCGAATACTGACGTGATTGCTCTTACCAGAGATTTCCTGTCCTACATTCGATGTCAGTTGCCCATTCGAGTTGACACTCCCTCCAAGGCCAGCTGAGACGTTGGCTGAATAATCGAGTTTGTTCCGATATATTTTTGTGGTTATTATGCAAATAATTTTGTACCTTCGTCAACTCCAGTCTTGACCATACCTGCGCGAGTGATATCCCTGCGGCGACCCGTTCTACAGACTCCGCCCACACTCTCTCCCCTCCCTCCCATCACTCTAACCCGTCGCGCTTAGAGCGCGCGTCGTCTATAAGAAGGACGGGTCGTCGGCAACTAAGAGGAGTCCTTAGAAATTCCTAGTGACATTTGCGCGCAGCTATGGTCTTGACCGTATCAACATCACCATTAGCCGCTGCTTGTCCGATCGCTTCTGTTCCGCCAGCAAGAGCTCCGGCATTTCCATTGATGGCTCCTGTGTCGAATAATTAGATTACGGTATCGAATACTGACGTGATTGCTCTTACCAGAGATTTCCTGTCCTACATTCGATGTCAGTTGCCCGTTCGAGTTGACACTCCCTCCAAGGCCAGCTGAGACGTTGGCTGAATAATCGAGTTTGTTGCGATATATTTTTGTGGTTATTATGCAAATAATTTTGTACCTTCGTCAACTCCAGTCTTGACCGTATCAACATCACCATTAGCCGCTGCTTCTCCGATCGCTTCTGTACCGCCAGCAATAGCTCCGGCATTTCCATTGATGGCTCCTGTGTCGAATAATTGGATTATGGTATCGAATACTGACGTGATTGCTCTTACCAGAGATTCCCTGTCCGAGATTCGATGACAGTTGCCCGTTCGAGTTGACGCTCCCTCCAAGGCCAGCTGAGATGTTGGCTGAATAATAGAGTTTGTTCCGATAGATTTTTGTGGTTATTATGCAAATAATTTTGTACCTTCGTCAACTCCAGTCTTGACCATACCTGCGCGAGTGATATCCCTGCGGCGACCCGTTCTACAGACTCCGCCCACACTCTCTCCCCTCCCTCCCATCACTCTAACCCGTCGCGCTTAGAGCGCGCGTCGTCTATAAGAAGGACGGGTCGTCGGCAACTAAGAGGAGTCCTTAGAAATTCCTAGTGACATTTGCGCGCAGCTATGGTCTTGACCGTATCAACATCACCATTAGCCGCTGCTTGTCCGATCGCTTGTGTTCCGCCAGCAAGAGCTCCGGCATTTCCATTAATGGCTCCTGTGTCGAATAATTAGATTACGGTATCGAATACTGACGTGATTGCTCTTACCAGAGATTCCCTGTCCTACATTCGATGTCAGTTGCCCGTTCGAGTTGACACTCCCTCCAAGGCCAGCTGAGACGTTGGCTGAATAATCGAGTTTGTTCCGATAGATTTTTGTGGTTATTATGCAAATAATTTTGTACCTTCGTCAACTCCAGTCTTGACCATACCTGCGCGAGTGATATCCCTGCGGCGACCCGTTCTACAGACTCCGCCCACACTCTCTCCCCTCCCTCCCATCACTCTAACCCGTCGCGCTTAGAGCGGGCGTCGTCTATAAGAAGGACGGGTCGTCGGCAACTAAGAGGAGTCCTTAGAAATTCCTAGTGACATTTGCGCGCAGCTATGGTCTTGACCGTATCAACATCACCATTTGCCGCTGCTTCTCCGATCGCTTCTGTTCCGCCAGCAAGAGCTCCGGCATTTCCATTGATGGCTCCTGTGTCGAATAATTAGATTACGGTATCGAATACTGACGTGATTGCTCTTACCAGAGATTTCCTGTCCTACATTCGATGTCAGTTGCCCGTTCGAGTTGACACTCCCTCCAAGGCCAGCTGAGACGTTGGCTGAATAATCGAGTTTGTTCCGATATATTTTTGTGGTTATTATGCAAATAATTTTGTACCTTCGTCAACTCCAGTCTTGACCATACCTGCGCGAGTGATATCCCTGCGGCGACCCGTTCTACAGACTCCGCCCACACTCTCTCCCCTCCCTCCCATCACTCTAACCCGTCGCGCTTAGAGCGCGCGTCGTCTATAAGAAGGACGGGTCGTCGGCAACTAAGAGGAGTCCTTAGAAATTCCTAGTGACATTTGCGCGCAGCTATGGTCTTGACCGTATCAACATCACCATTAGCCGCTGCTTGTCCGATCGCTTCTGTTCCGCCAGCAAGAGCTCCGGCATTTCCATTGATGGCTCCTGTGTCGAATAATTAGATTACGGTATTGAATACTGACGTGATTGCTCTTACCAGAGATTTCCTGTCCTACATTCGATGTCAGTTGCCCGTTCGAGTTGACACTCCCTCCAAGGCCAGCTGAGACGTTGGCTGAATAATCGAGTTTGTTCCGATATATTTTTGTGGTTATTATGCAAATAATTTTGTACCTTCGTCAACTCCAGTCTTGACCGTATCAACATCACCATTTGCCGCTGCTTCTCCGATCGCTTCTGTACCGCCGGCAATAGCTCCGGCATTTCCATTGATGGCTCCTGTGTCGAATAATTAGATTACGGTATCGAATACTGACGTGATTGCTCTTACCAGAGATTTCCTGTCCTACATTCGATGTCAGTTGCCCGTTCGAGTTGACACTCCCTCCAAGGCCAGCTGAGACGTTGGCTGAATAATCGAGTTTGTTGCGATATATTTTTGTGGTTATTATGCAAATAATTTTGTACCTTCGTCAACTCCAGTCTTGACCGTATCAACATCACCATTAGCCGCTGCTTCTCCGATCGCTTCTGTACCGCCAGCAATAGCTCCGGCATTTCCATTGATGGCTCCTGTGTCGAATAATTGGATTATGGTATCGAATACTGACGTGATTGCTCTTACCAGAGATTCCCTGTCCGAGATTCGATGACAGTTGCCCGTTCGAGTTGACGCTCCCTCCAAGGCCAGCTGAGATGTTGGCTGAATAATCGAGCTTGTTCCGATAGATTTTTGTGGTTATTATGCAAATAATTTTGTACCTTCGTCAACTCCAGTCTTGACCATACCTGCGCGAGTGATATCCCTGCGGCGACCCGTTCTACAGACTCCGCCCACACTCTCTCCCCTCCCTCCCATCACTCTAACCCGTCGCGCTTAGAGCGCGCGTCGTCTATAAGAAGGACGGGTCGTCGGCAACTAAGATGAGTCCTTAGAAATTCCTAGTGACATTTGCGCGCAGCTATGGTCTTGACCGTATCAACATCACCATTAGCCGCTGCTTGTCCGATCGCTTCTGTTCCGCCAGCAAGAGCTCCGGCATTTCCATTGATGGCTCCTGTGTCGAATAATTAGATTACGGTATCGAATACTGACGTGATTGCTCTTACCAGAGATTTCCTGTCCTACATTCGATGTCAGTTGCCCGTTCGAGTTGACACTCCCTCCAAGGCCAGCTGAGACGTTGGCTGAATAATCGAGTTTGTTCCGATATATTTTTGTGGTTATTATGCAAATAATTTTGTACCTTCGTCAACTCCAGTCTTGACCATACCTGCGCGAGTGATATCCCTGCGGCGACCCGTTCTACAGACTCCGCCCACACTCTCTCCCCTCCCTCCCATCACTCTAACCCGTCGCGCTTAGAGCGCGCGTCGTCTATAAGAAGGACGGGTCGTCGGCAACTAAGAGGAGTCCTTAGAAATTCCTAGTGACATTTGCGCGCAGCTATGGTCTTGACCGTATCAACATCACCATTTGCCGCTGCTTCTCCGATCGCTTCTGTTCCGCCAGCAAGAGCTCCGGCATTTCCATTGATGGCTCCTGTGTCGAATAATTAGATTACGGTATCGAATACTGACGTGATTGCTCTTACCAGAGATTTCCTGTCCTACATTCGATGTCAGTTGCCCGTTCGAGTTGACACTCCCTCCAAGGCCAGCTGAGACGTTGGCTGAATAATCGAGTTTGTTCCGATATATTTTTGTGGTTATTATGCAAATAATTTTGTACCTTCGTCAACTCCAGTCTTGACCATACCTGCGCGAGTGATATCCCTGCGGCGACCCGTTCTACAGACTCCGCCCACACTCTCTCCCCTCCCTCCCATCACTCTAACCCGTCGCGCTTAGAGCGCGCGTCGTCTATAAGAAGGACGGGTCGTCGGCAACTAAGAGGAGTCCTTAGAAATTCCTAGTGACATTTGCGCGCAGCTATGGTCTTGACCGTATCAACATCACCATTAGCCGCTGCTTGTCCGATCGCTTCTGTTCCGCCAGCAAGAGCTCCGGCATTTCCATTGATGGCTCCTGTGTCGAATAATTAGATTACGGTATTGAATACTGACGTGATTGCTCTTACCAGAGATTTCCTGTCCTACATTCGATGTCAGTTGCCCGTTCGAGTTGACACTCCCTCCAAGGCCAGCTGAGACGTTGGCTGAATAATCGAGTTTGTTCCGATATATTTTTGTGGTTATTATGCAAATAATTTTGTACCTTCGTCAACTCCAGTCTTGACCGTATCAACATCACCATTTGCCGCTGCTTCTCCGATCGCTTCTGTACCGCCGGCAATAGCTCCGGCATTTCCATTGATGGCTCCTGTGTCGAATAATTAGATTACGGTATCGAATACTGACGTGATTGCTCTTACCAGAGATTTCCTGTCCTACATTCGATGTCAGTTGCCCGTTCGAGTTGACACTCCCTCCAAGGCCAGCTGAGACGTTGGCTGAATAATCGAGTTTGTTGCGATATATTTTTGTGGTTATTATGCAAATAATTTTGTACCTTCGTCAACTCCAGTCTTGACCGTATCAACATCACCATTAGCCGCTGCTTCTCCGATCGCTTCTGTACCGCCAGCAATAGCTCCGGCATTTCCATTGATGGCTCCTGTGTCGAATAATTGGATTATGGTATCGAATACTGACGTGATTGCTCTTACCAGAGATTCCCTGTCCGAGATTCGATGACAGTTGCCCGTTCGAGTTGACGCTCCCTCCAAGGCCAGCTGAGATGTTGGCTGAATAATCGAGCTTGTTCCGATAGATTTTTGTGGTTATTATGCAAATAATTTTGTACCTTCGTCAACTCCAGTCTTGACCATACCTGCGCGAGTGATATCCCTGCGGCGACCCGTTCTACAGACTCCGCCCACACTCTCTCCCCTCCCTCCCATCACTCTAACCCGTCGCGCTTAGAGCGCGCGTCGTCTATAAGAAGGACGGGTCGTCGGCAACTAAGATGAGTCCTTAGAAATTCCTAGTGACATTTGCGCGCAGCTATGGTCTTGACCGTATCAACATCACCATTAGCCGCTGCTTGTCCGATCGCTTCTGTTCCGCCAGCAAGAGCTCCGGCATTTCCATTGATGGCTCCTGTGTCGAATAATTAGATTACGGTATCGAATACTGACGTGATTGCTCTTACCAGAGATTTCCTGTCCTACATTCGATGTCAGTTGCCCGTTCGAGTTGACACTCCCTCCAAGGCCAGCTGAGACGTTGGCTGAATAATCGAGTTTGTTCCGATATATTTTTGTGGTTATTATGCAAATAATTTTGTACCTTCGTCAACTCCAGTCTTGACCATACCTGCGCGAGTGATATCCCTGCGGCGACCCGTTCTACAGACTCCGCCCACACTCTCTCCCCTCCCTCCCATCACTCTAACCCGTCGCGCTTAGAGCGCGCGTCGTCTATAAGAAGGACGGGTCGTCGGCAACTAAGAGGAGTCCTTAGAAATTCCTAGTGACATTTGCGCGCAGCTATGGTCTTGACCGTATCAACATCACCATTAGCCGCTGCTTGTCCGATCGCTTCTGTTCCGCCAGCAAGAGCTCCGGCATTTCCATTGATGGCTCCTGTGTCGAATAATTAGATTACGGTATTGAATACTGACGTGATTGCTCTTACCAGAGATTTCCTGTCCTACATTCGATGTCAGTTGCCCGTTCGAGTTGACACTCCCTCCAAGGCCAGCTGAGACGTTGGCTGAATAATCGAGTTTGTTCCGATATATTTTTGTGGTTATTATGCAAATAATTTTGTACCTTCGTCAACTCCAGTCTTGACCGTATCAACATCACCATTTGCCGCTGCTTCTCCGATCGCTTCTGTACCACCGGCAATAGCTCCGGCATTTCCATTGATGGCTCCTGTGTCGAATAATTAGATTACGGTATCGAATACTGACGTGATTGCTCTTACCAGAGATTTCCTGTCCTACATTCGATGTCAGTTGCCCGTTCGAGTTGACACTCCCTCCAAGGCCAGCTGAGACGTTGGCTGAATAATCGAGTTTGTTGCGATATATTTTTGTGGTTATTATGCAAATAATTTTGTACCTTCGTCAACTCCAGTCTTGACCGTATCAACATCACCATTAGCCGCTGCTTCTCCGATCGCTTCTGTACCGCCAGCAATAGCTCCGGCATTTCCATTGATGGCTCCTGTGTCGAATAATTGGATTATGGTATCGAATACTGACGTGATTGCTCTTACCAGAGATTCCCTGTCCGAGATTCGATGACAGTTGCCCGTTCGAGTTGACGCTCCCTCCAAGGCCAGCTGAGATGTTGGCTGAATAATAGAGTTTGTTCCGATAGATTTTTGTGGTTATTATGCAAATAATTTTGTACCTTCGTCAACTCCAGTCTTGACCATACCTGCGCGAGTGATATCCCTGCGGCGACCCGTTCTACAGACTCCGCCCACACTCTCTCCCCTCCCTCCCATCACTCTAACCCGTCGCGCTTAGAGCGCGCGTCGTCTATAAGAAGGACGGGTCGTCGGCAACTAAGAGGAGTCCTTAGAAATTCCTAGTGACATTTGCGCGCAGCTATGGTCTTGACCGTATCAACATCACCATTAGCCGCTGCTTGTCCGATCGCTTCTGTTCCGCCAGCAAGAGCTCCGGCATTTCCATTGATGGCTCCTGTGTCGAATAATTAGATTACGGTATTGAATACTGACGTGATTGCTCTTACCAGAGATTTCCTGTCCTACATTCGATGTCAGTTGCCCGTTCGAGTTGACACTCCCTCCAAGGCCAGCTGAGACGTTGGCTGAATAATCGAGTTTGTTCCGATATATTTTTGTGGTTATTATGCAAATAATTTTGTACCTTCGTCAACTCCAGTCTTGACCGTATCAACATCACCATTTGCCGCTGCTTCTCCGATCGCTTCTGTACCGCCGGCAATAGCTCCGGCATTTCCATTGATGGCTCCTGTGTCGAATAATTAGATTACGGTATCGAATACTGACGTGATTGCTCTTACCAGAGATTTCCTGTCCTACATTCGATGTCAGTTGCCCGTTCGAGTTGACACTCCCTCCAAGGCCAGCTGAGACGTTGGCTGAATAATCGAGTTTGTTGCGATATATTTTTGTGGTTATTATGCAAATAATTTTGTACCTTCGTCAACTCCAGTCTTGACCGTATCAACATCACCATTAGCCGCTGCTTCTCCGATCGCTTCTGTACCGCCAGCAATAGCTCCGGCATTTCCATTGATGGCTCCTGTGTCGAATAATTGGATTATGGTATCGAATACTGACGTGATTGCTCTTACCAGAGATTCCCTGTCCGAGATTCGATGACAGTTGCCCGTTCGAGTTGACGCTCCCTCCAAGGCCAGCTGAGATGTTGGCTGAATAATAGAGTTTGTTCCGATAGATTTTTGTGGTTATTATGCAAATAATTTTGTACCTTCGTCAACTCCAGTCTTGACCATACCTGCGCGAGTGATATCCCTGCGGCGACCCGTTCTACAGACTCCGCCCACACTCTCTCCCCTCCCTCCCATCACTCTAACCCGTCGCGCTTAGAGCGCGCGTCGTCTATAAGAAGGACGGGTCGTCGGCAACTAAGAGGAGTCCTTAGAAATTCCTAGTGACATTTGCGCGCAGCTATGGTCTTGACCGTATCAACATCACCATTAGCCGCTGCTTGTCCGATCGCTTGTGTTCCGCCAGCAAGAGCTCCGGCATTTCCATTAATGGCTCCTGTGTCGAATAATTAGATTACGGTATCGAATACTGACGTGATTGCTCTTACCAGAGATTCCCTGTCCTACATTCGATGTCAGTTGCCCGTTCGAGTTGACACTCCCTCCAAGGCCAGCTGAGACGTTGGCTGAATAATCGAGTTTGTTGCGATATATTTTTGTGGTTATTATGCAAATAATTTTGTACCTTCGTCAACTCCAGTCTTGACCGTATCAACATCACCATTAGCCGCTGCTTCTCCGATCGCTTCTGTACCGCCAGCAATAGCTCCGGCATTTCCATTGATGGCTCCTGTGTCGAATAATTGGATTATGGTATCGAATACTGACGTGATTGCTCTTACCAGAGATTCCCTGTCCGAGATTCGATGACAGTTGCCCGTTCGAGTTGACGCTCCCTCCAAGGCCAGCTGAGATGTTGGCTGAATAATAGAGTTTGTTCCGATAGATTTTTGTGGTTATTATGCAAATAATTTTGTACCTTCGTCAACTCCAGTCTTGACCATACCTGCGCGAGTGATATCCCTGCGGCGACCCGTTCTACAGACTCCGCCCACACTCTCTCCCCTCCCTCCCATCACTCTAACCCGTCGCGCTTAGAGCGCGCTTCGTCTATAAGAAGGACGGGTCGTCGGCAACTAAGAGGAGTCCTTAGAAATTCCTAGTGACATTTGCGCGCAGCTATGGTCTTGACCGTATCAACATCACCATTAGCCGCTGCTTGTCCGATCGCTTGTGTTCCGCCAGCAAGAGCTCCGGCATTTCCATTAATGGCTCCTGTGTCGAATAATTAGATTACGGTATCGAATACTGACGTGATTGCTCTTACCAGAGATTCCCTGTCCTACATTCGATGTCAGTTGCCCGTTCGAGTTGACACTCCCTCCAAGGCCAGCTGAGACGTTGGCTGAATAATCGAGTTTGTTCCGATATATTTTTGTGGTTATTATGCAAATAATTTTGTACCTTCGTCAACTCCAGTCTTGATCGTATCAACATCACCATTAGCCACTGCTTCTCCGATCGCTTCTGTACCGCCAGCAATAGCTCCGGCATTTCCATTGATGGCTCCTGTGTCGAATAATTAGATTACGGTATCGAATACTGACGTGATTGCTCTTACCAGAGATTCCCTGTCCGAGATTCGAAGACAGTTGCCCGTTCGAGTTGACGCTCCCTCCAAGGCCACCTGAGAAGTTGCCTGCATAATCGAGTTTGACGTTGGCTGAATATTATATTTTGCTCCGATCGATTAGTTGGTTTCTGCACAAATGAGTTATGTACTCACCGTTGGGTTCTCCGGAAATGCCGCTTCCTACTCCAAGCTGAAAGTTGACGAAAGGAAAGAGGAAGGCAGAAGAAAGGAGAGGTGTAGTAAGAAGTAAGAAAGTTGAGAGATTAACCATGTTGATTTGATGGAAAAATGAAGTGGTGGATGAAGTGACTGGATCCATGAGTCCTTTATAGGGGAACCATCTGTGTTACGGATAGGATTATGAATGTGTTATCTGAATAGGGAGTACATTTGTGAAATCTCTTGTTTTCATTTTGTTCTGCAAAGATATGAGAAGTCTGTAGAGACTCAGACAGAAAGACAAATACAAATATCTCTAGCTGTAATTTTAATCCGCATAGAACACTGATTCAAAGGTCGAAAAACGGACGACGATATTTGCATAATTGTACATCACAGGAAATACACTCTTCCGATCAAAGATAAACATGTATTGTAGGAGAGCACACTGCAAATTACAGAAAATTAATCTCTAAAAAAATAATTTCCTTAAAACCCGTCTCAAGTATAGTACTAACCGAGGAATGATGTACGTTCACTTGCATGGTCTAGTAAGGTCTAGTATGGTCTAGTATGGAAAAATTCCGTTGTAATACAGTCGAAAGTGAATTAGTTTCAATGTTGAGAAATATTATTCTAGAAACGTTTACTGTTATTTGCGGCGTTCTCACCTACATGTTTCTCTTTTGATCGGAGTGTATTTCTTGTGATGTGCAATTATGCAAATATCGTTGTCCGTGTTTTTCGACCTTTGAAGCAGTGTTCTATGCGGATTAAAATGACAGCTTGAGATCTTTGAATTTGTCTTTCTGTCTGACCTGAGCCAAAATTGCCCCGGCGCTATGCGCATATTCACTCCTCACAGATAGAGACCACAGGGTGATCTACAAAATTAGTTACAGTGGTCCGAATATGTGCGCAATACCTTGGTACCTTGGCAAAATTATTAAAATTCTAAAAAAAATCTTGAATTTGAACTGAATTTGAAGTAGCGGAGCTTCTAGCATTGACCAGAAAGCCTTCAAATCACGTTTTTCGACCATAAAAGACGCATTGGACCTACGTAGAATGCACAGACTACTTCCCGCATTGCATACTTTGTAGAGGATGCTGAGACCTACAGAAAACGCCTTAGAGCGTCCTGATTTATAGAGAACTGGATTTTTGCGTGCCAGTTTTGTGCAATTATCTATCCCTCCATTGTGGCCGGTGACTGCGTTCTCTACTCATAGATCTTCGGTTGACGAGGCGAATGTGGACGTTAAACAATTTCTCTCGCTGCGTTCCGTGGTTAGTCGATTTCTCTCGTTATTTTCCTTCGTTACTGCAATACAGATGGGGAGACCTCACAGCTTCAAACTCACCTACTTTGACCTTCCTGCGAGATGCGAGCCCATTCGCATCCTCTTCCACTATTTGAACCAGGATTTCGAGGACGTGCGAGTGACCAGTGAAGAATGAGATCATGAAACCAGATTTCCAACTTCTTTATGCCATCGTATTTTTCACCTTTACTCATAGAAACGCTAATGGAGCAGCTACCCATTCTCGAGATCGATGGAGGGAGGAAAACTATTCCTCAATCGTTTGCAATTATGAGATATCTTGCGAAGACGCTCGGAGCAGAGGGTAATTTCAGACTGCAGACAGTAGAGATATCCCGAGCGCGCAGGATTTGCCGGGAAGACGAAAACCGACAGTGCAATGGTTGACGCGTTTGTGTATGCCTGCCACGATCTGTACAGTCCTATTGCTCTCTACACACAGGCTATCGCGGGGAAAGCCGAGGTTAGAACGAGGTTCTGAAAGGTGGTAGAAGCAAGATTTCACATGCAGATAATTAGCGTCGAGGGGACAACGAAACTGTTCACGGAATCGACGCAACGCTTTCTCCGAAGTGTCGAGAAGCAGCTCAAATCGCACGGGCTAGATTATATTGTGCAATATGTAAGTGTTACGCAACGGGCTATTCTCAGTCCATCGAACTATACAGATCACTTGGGCAGACATAATTGTGATGTACATGCTCTACAAACTCGAGCAAAAGGATGTTATCACCGCTGAAGAGGTTTCGTAACGTAGTGCTTCGACAATAATCGTGCTGTTACAGTATCCCCTCACTCTGCAGTATTACAAGCGCATGAGAGAACTGGATGAGATCAAGGACTATGTAGCTAAGAACCTCCCTCAGAAAAATCAGAAGGAAGAGGGAAGTTAATCACTGAGTGTTTTTCGAACCATACTGCAAGTTGTAGTTACCTGATCAACATGTGTTCAATGACTTTGAAATATTCATTCGAATGTAAAAATACCTCCGATTCACGTATTGTGAACCCCTTGCATTAGACACACTTATTGTTTTATCATCATGTAAGTATTAACATAATATCGTCAAAAACTCATTACTCATGAAGCTGAACCATGAGCATGTGATCGTCGAAAATATCCATGAGCTTGAATATGCCGAGCTTGGACCGCATCTCCAAGAAAGAACTCTGAAAATTGACGATTGTTTCAAAATATAACCTAAACTATTCAATGACAATCAATGGGTGAGATAATAAAGTAGTGTACGACAACTACCTGAATCGACGCAATGAAGAGCACTGCTTCGCCCAATCTACTCGCGTAATCATCCAGTTTCAATGTTTCCCTGTACATTTTATATATTTTTTCTTGCGAAAGTCTAGTTTTCAAACCTGTACAGCCGATCCAGCTCCAGGAACAGCATTCGTCGATACTTGTCGGCAATCTGATGAATGCCTTCGCTGACCATTATCCTCTCTGAACATTTATTTTTGGGATATGATTTGCTCAGCAATTCTCGGAAGTACTTGACAAAAAAAAACAAAAAAATATGACTGCTGAGGACCGTCAATTATCGGCTCGTCGTCGTTATTTTTATTTTTTTTGTTCTCGAAACTATAACTGACCGAGTGACCAGAATGCGATGCCGAGGAAGGCGTTGAATTCGTCTTCAGAAGGGCTCCATCTCTTCATTTTTAATCGCATCGACCACACCTCCTTGGTCAGATAGCAGTGCATCATCCTGAACGGATTGCGAACTAAAAAAATTGACATCGTCATTATTTTCAACGTTATCAATAAACATCATCGATCTGGTATTCTCCAATAATTTCTCTTTTAAATTCGACAACTATGATACCTCGTCGCTTCATCTCTGTTCCTGGCGCTTGGCGTATCAGACAAAAATGTTGGAACCGTATCCAGGTCGAGATACGTTGAGTAGCTCGTGAAACACCTAAAACGGCACATTTTCTAGCATTCGAGGCAATTTGATTTGTTTGAAGCGTTCTCAATCATAATCACTTACATGCTCTCCCGATGAGGAAGCAGCGTGTGCATGCGATACGCAGAGTCGAGAGTGACGAAGAACGGGTAGAAGTTGCGAACGAGCTGCGTCTGGAATTTGATTAGAGATGTTCAATGATATTCTACGGAAAGTATGGCTTCATTGAAAAAGTGCATGCCAAACACACTTGTCTTGTTAATTGTTCGTTATTTTTAAGATATGGTTACCTGCTCTTGCTGTCCGAGTGTCTTGAATTCTTCGAATGAAGTCGAGGCAAATTCGAAGATGGACGAGATGAGGATGCGCGTGGTCTGATTCATCATACCGTACGTCGTCGGAATCACAATCTGCAAGGATTGTTGATAGTAGTTTAGCGTCAGCGAATCTCGGTCAAAATCAAAAAAATTACATGTTCAATTCAAATACTATCATCTGATGAATTTCGACACGACGAGTACGACTTCATTATTGTTTTCGAGTCATCTTTATGCATAATCTTTGATCAAGGCATGTTCTACATTCGAAGTGCTACTCAACTAACCATCCCGTCAACGATGATGCCCTGATCGGCGGAAACGTCGATGCGAGTGCTCAGCTCGCTCGTGCGCCGAATTGTGTTCATCAATCTGTACAAACGATGCGTTTTGCCGTATTTTTTGGTCAAAACCAAGAAAATAAACGTTTTTTTTTTCAAAAGAAAAATCCATACGAGTGTCCTCTCCTCACAGCAGCAATCACATCATGCTGCGGCATCTTCTTTGAGATTGAAGGGGCGAATCTGCAAGTATTGCAAATAAAGATATCCATCTGCATTTCGCGTAACTCCAAGAGAGGAACGAGAGGGGCACTATCCAAACCCTCACAGAGTGACGCTTTTGTAGCTGATTCACGTTGCAGGCACTATTTCGGGATATGGGCACAAGGGCACAGCAAACACGGAACTATGAGCAGATGGGAGAGAAAAGAATGAAAACAAGAGCATAAACTCACTGGATCACCTTGGAGGACTTGCTGGTGGAAGGAGCATTCTCCTCTTCGGTCAGAAGCGATGCGTCGTATTTCCAGTCGCTGCGCGGCTTCTGAAATGTAGATGATTTTGTAAGAGTCAAAAGTTGTATGAGTCAAAAGTATGCAAATCCCACCTTGCTCTCTTTCAGAACGGCGTTGATTCGATCGTACCGGCACTTCTTACAGCAATACTTGTCATCTGACGAGACAATTTTATCATTTGATCATTAACCAGAAGAAAAAGGATTTTGAATGATCTGTTAGGTCGTGTGAGGTCTCTCTCACTTTTCGTAGTGTCGCAGTTAAACGATCCGGTCCTACACACGAGCGGTCGCTTCCGTTTACTGATGCGTCTGCAAAGGGAGAAAAAAATCTTTGGAAATTGAGTCAATGCGTGAAAATTTTTGAGTCAAACACATGAATCTCAAGGAACACCCGAGGTGTAAAATTGGGAGATTTTCGTAGCATAATCATAGGCCACTAGTTCCACATCAATAATCCAGACACAAAGAAATGAGAATACATATTAATAATACTTGTAAAATATGGCGCATGCTCGGCAAGCGTCGATGCCCATGTGCACATAGCGAGTCGGCCCTCCACAGATGAGGCAGTCGCGAGCCTAAATTTGTTATTGTTTTGAATATTTTTTTCCGTTTTTTTGGCAAATAACAAAGATAAGTCGACTCACGTTCACTTCCTTCGCTGTCAAGGTCATCTCCTCTTCATCCAAGGGCTCGATCTCCGTCTTCGGCATTTTCAAATCCTCCACTGCAAATCCATATGGGTCCCATGCCGAGGAAGCGAACATTTTCGAGTGAAGAACGGGAATCGACAATGAACATGCGGGTAAAGAGGGAAACATGAAAAGTGTGCCACCACAAACTATTGCGAGTGGGATCGCACCGCATGGGCGTCTCTCGTCTTCCTTCGTTCTTGCTCTCTCTCGCCGCCTCTGACCTCTTCCCTCTCTTCCATTCTTCTCTCTGGCTCTCCTCTTCCACCACACTCTATCTCTACCTTCCTTTTTCCTATCTGCTCTGTAGTGTAGTGTGTAGCTCTCGCACGTATTTGATACACACATTTGCACAGGTCGTAACACTTACGCACGGCATGTACATGACTCATTATCGTTGCAGAGATCGTGCTCATTTCTACAATGACAGCATACCACTTATCATACCAGCCACGTTGTGATTCACAACAGTGCACTTTATCAGTCAGTGTCAAAACAGTGGATCCAAGAGAAGAAATTGTACATTGTTACAACTCTGTAGTCGGCCATGATGAAGGAAATGTTCGAATACAGACGATTACATGATGGGTATTCTGCCTATTCGTGTACCTGTAGAAAGATCGTCTCTTCGCCGATGACATCCAACTGTTTGAGAACGCGCAGATTTGATTGTACCACCGTGAATGAAATCTGCAAGGAAGTGCCATGAAAACACCGAAAAGTTGTCAAAACTACTGTTCGTCATTTTATGAGGCCTCGTCAACTTGCCTGAATTGAAGCGAGGAACTTCACTCCCTTGCCCAATTGACTCGAGTAACTTTTTGAGCTCTGCCAAAGCTGGTCGGACCTGATCGAAAATTATGCAAGTGCCCTCATTTGAGGCAAACACGAGACTAAAAGTTGGTAGTGAAGACGAGGTACACATATTGACATTATTCGAAGCGCTCACGCTCAGTAGTGTCATGCGCGAATTGCACCATTTGCTTTAAAAAAAAAACTATTGTGTAAAATGCGACTCATTCTAATAGAATTATGTGATTTCAGCATCTTATTCTTTCTCTCTCCACATGGCAAACAAATCAATGAAAAATGTATTGAGGGCTATAATTCGCGATGGGTGAAAAATAGTCAGCACTCTAGAGGTCGCCTTTTTGAAATGGAGGTGGACACATGGCTGTCATCCCTCTTTTTCTCTATCGCTCTCTTTATATGGCCAGTCTCTCATCGACCACCTACCAATGGCTCTTTCATCTTTCCGTTATTTTGCTCAGTATGTTTATCGCCTTGCGAGAGATGAGCTCTTATGGAGGTTTATCTTTACTCGTAATAATAAAATGAAGGGGACAAATAAACGAATAGAGGGTGATATCGTGAAGACGTCAGCATCATTCATGAAGCTGAGCCAAGATCATTTCTTCTCCAATCACATCCAACAGCTTCATAACGCCGAGTTTGGAGCGCATCTCGAGGAAGGCATTCTGAACATATCCAATTCTGTTGAGATGAAGTTATCTGAAGATGTACAAACGGTGTCAAGAGTAACGCAACCAGTTGGTTACTCTGACGTCTCCTGCTATTTTTTATTCCTTACCTGAACAGAGGTGAGAAACATCACAGCTTCGCCTATGCGATGCGCGTACTCGTCGAGTCCCATCATCTGTGTGTACAGCCTGCCCAACTCTTGAAACAGCGCATCTCGATATTTCTCCGCGATCCGATGGACCTCGTCGCTTACGGTGATTTTCTCTGGAAGGATTTGCATTCATGTCTGGATTTATCGCTTTTTCATCTTGTATACGGTAGATGCACATCCGTTTCTTCCGAGAAAAAAGATATATTTTTTTTCAAATCTGGATACGAGGGACTTACCGAGTGACCAGAAGCTGAGTCCGACTAAGGCCATGTACTCATCTTCGACAGGCTTCCACTTCCTCATCTTAGCTCGCATACTTTGCACATCGCCTTCCAGAAATGCCGCAAGAAATCTGCAGACCTCAATAGTGAGCGTTGTCAGTAAAAGAAATCCTCGAAACCATGATGCTTATAACACCAAGAAACAAAACACCGAACTTTCAGGAAACGCACCTCTCGGCTTCGCCTCTGCTTTTCTGACTCGGTATATCGGATAGCAACCTTGAGAATGTATCGTGATCGATGTAGGTCGAGTAACTCACTAAGCACCTTAAACAATATTAGTATTTGTAGCAGTCTCTAAGAATAACAATAGGGAGTATACAAAACTTACATAGTTTCTTGTTCCGGCAGCAAAGACATCATTCGATACTCACAGTCGAGAACAGAAATGTATGCGTGGAAATTACGAACGAGCTTCCACTGGAAATGTACAATTGTATTAGCTCAGAAATGATCGCAAACATGTCATTCAACTTATTTTCTGGTCTCGAAAGCAGTTTCGCTTCTCACAAAACAACATCACGAAACTGTATTTCCCTTAACGTTCATTTTTAAAAAATTCAACCAATTCACTTGGTCATCCTGTCCCAGTGTCTTGAACTCTTCGAATGATGTTGATGCGAATTCGAACATTGATGAGACGAGAATACGCGTTGTCTGATTCAACAACGTATACGTTGTGGGGATTATGACCTAAAATACTAGCCTCGTTCCCACACATTTCGTTCGAAATCCACCATGCCATCAACCACAATTTCATTGTCATCCGTGACGTTTGACCGAATACTCAACTCGCTTGCTCGACGAATCGCGTTCATCAGTCTGGAAATCAGCAAAATATCAACATTTGTTCTGCAGCGAGCGCGATAACTGATTTGTTGGGCGTTTTAGTAATTAGCCAAATATCTTTCGTGCATCTAATTGAACTCTCTATAGATAAAAAAAAAACAAAGTACAAAGAACCGACGAGTGGCCTCGTCGCACTGCTTCGATGACGCTGTTTCCAGATATCGTCACTGATTTATGAGTAGAGTGAGCGATCCTGGAAGAAATCTTCATTTGGAATCAGCGAAACTCAGCAGATAAAATTACTCAATGGGGCCCGATGAACTTGTCGAGTTCTGGATTTCGTCAAGCAATGTAATATTGTTGTCGCTTCGAGGCTTCTGAAAACCGCAGGTGATCGATATGCGACTGTCATGGTCAAACGATTGGAATCACCTTGCTCTCATTCAGCACTGAAGTGAATTGGTCGAAGCGGCATCTCTTGCAGCAGAAATTTCCACCTGAGAAGAGTAGAGGCTTGGAGAAATACGACAGCTAATAAGCCAAATGGTGTGCGCTATCTGAATGTATCGTGTCTATCACGATACGAATGAAGAAGTACACAATCGACACAGAACAGTCCTCACTTTCTCTGGTGTTGCACTTGAACGTCCCTGACCGACACACGAGTGGTTTGTCGCGTTGACTAAACCTTCTGCCAAAATATTATTTATGCTGCAGCTTTGAAATAGTTTTTGTTGTTATTTTAATAAGCTCACTAAATCCCTCCTTTAATAATTAGGAATGCTCCTTCCACCTGTAGAACACAGCACACGCTCGACAGGCGTCAATCTCCATGTGCGCGTATCTCGTCGGTCCCCCGCAAACAAGACAGGTGCGGAGCTAGAGAAAACAATGATTTTCCCCCAAAATAAACCTGGTGATTGTTGTGATTTCAAAGGCCATTTTCCGAGCCCAGTGTAAGGACAGAAACTATGCAAGGAACAACAAGACAATATTTGTGAAATTCTTGGTGTTTATAGGGCGACTCACCCTCGCTGAATTCGCCGTGTTATCCTCAGCATCCGCAATCGTCTGGCGATGCATAGCTGTGATTCGAAGTGTCATACAATATATTTTTAAAACGTTATTCGAAGAAAAACAATTGAAAACGCATTGGAAATAACATGTTAGTGCATGTCGCTTCATGAGAGTTTGCCTTTTCTTCTTTATTTCTCTACCAAGTATCTTCTCGCCATGCGATCTCTCGTCCTTTCCATGACCACCTCGTCTAATCGAATTATCCGCATTGTAGACTTTCTCTCTCCACATGCACTGAAATTCACAGATCGATTCACAATCATTTTCGATTCGCGGTAACGAAGGCAGCATGCTAGAGGGCGCGTTTTGACATTATAGTTGCCACATGACTGTTGACCCTCTTTTCCTCTCTCGATCTGTTATGGTCTGTATATCATCAACCACAGATCAATCGATCTTACTATCTTTCCTTTATTTTTCACCGCACTGTATCGTCTGCAGCGATATGTTGATAACGGATTATCTTTACCCGCAGTACGCAATGGTTGGGGATAAATTCATATCACGCAGAGAAGGTGAGATCTCGATTGAATCGTAATCAGCGTGCATCGTGAAGCTGAGCCATTAGCATCTCTTCGCCAATTACATCCAACAGCTTGAGAACGCCGAGTTTCGAGCGCATCTCGAGAAAGGAATTCTGAAGGAAATATCCATATTTTGGTAATACTACTGTCAGTAAACGTTCGGTGACAAGATAGGGGGTGCAAGTCGATGAGAAACCAGTTTTGAGGGTAAAACTAAGCTACCTGCACAGAAGTGAGAAACATCACGGCCTCGCCCAGTCGACTAGCGTACTCGTCGAGTCCCATCGTATGCGTGTACAGCTGGCCCAACTCCAGAAACAACGCATCGCGGTATTTTTCCGCGATTCGATGCACTTCGTCGCTTACAGTGATTTTCTCTGTAACATCATAAGTAATACAATGTTACTCAACTTGTGACATGGGAGTATCTATTCTCCATAGAGTGCATAAAGATAGGGAATGATAATGTGCAGATCTCTAATTATTTTGGTCTACTCGACAACTCTACTGTAATTTGAAATGAGGATGCAAGCTCTACAAATAAAGGCGTACATACCCAGAGACCAGAAGCTAAGTACCACAAAGGCGATGAATTCATCCTCAGTGGGGCTCCATCTCCTCATCTTAGCTCGCGTACCCCTAACATCGTTCATGAAATCGGCCTTGACAAATCTGCGCAAATCAAAATTATCAACCACTACAATAGGTTTAATTACTACAAAATAATATTTTGCACAAATTATATTTCAGAAACATTGCATCTGACATTATCTACTGAAAAGGACACCTCTCGGCATCCTTGCTATTCTTCCAGCCTGGCGTAGTTTCGAAAAATCGGGATAGTGTGTCGTGGTCGACGTATGTCGCATAACTTGCAAAGACCCTGGCAATACAGGGTACTGCTCAGTTTGTTATGCCAAGGAATGTAAGGGTTGGAGAAATAAATTGAAAAAAATCCAATGCAGTGCTCACATTGTTTCACGCTCCGGTAGTAACGTCGTCATTCGGTATTCCGAGTCGAGAATGCAGATAAACGGGTAGAAATTTCGAACAAGTTGCCACTGAGAAGATTGAGATTTTAATAAAGACAAGGTTGGGTCATCACTGAGGAGAGCGGACAACCATTTATAGGAAATTACGAGCAGTGTTCACACAATGCCTCACCTGGTCCTCGTTGTCAAGAGATTTGAACTCTTCGAATGATGTCGAAGCAAATTCGAACATGGACGAAACAAGTATCCGCGTGGTTTGATTAATCAGAGCGTAAGTTGTAGGAACCACGACCTGAAATACTGGGTTTGATCCTTCATGGGTCGTTCGAAACCAACCATGCCATCAACAACGATTCCCTGATCATCCGAGATGTTTGGGCGTATACTCAACTCGCTCGCTCGACGAATCGCATTCATCAGTCTGAAGTTTATTTGAAATCAACATTTGTTAAGTGGCGATCAAGATCTTTGGTTTTCTGGACGGGCGAGGACACTCGCACTTGGCACAAACATCGTTAGTGCATGGAAGGGAATTCCCAATAGATGGAAAGGAAGTACGAAGAGCTCACGAGTGGCCTCGCCGGACTGCTGCGATCACGCCATTTCCAGATATCGTAGCTGATTTTTGAGTCGCATGGACGATCCTGAAGTTAAGTTGCTTTCAGAATCAGCGAAGCAAAATAAGAAAGATAACTTGATTATGTTCGATGAACTTGTCGAGGGCTGGGTTCCATCTAGGAATGAGATATTGTCGTCGCTTCGAGGCTTCTGAGGGTCGCTCGTTTTCATGATTGGTATACGACTAGCATGGGATAGAATGAGTTGAGTATCACCTTGCTCTCATCCAGCACAGCAGCAAAGCGATCGAAGCGGCATCTCTTGCAGCAGAAATTGCCAGCTGTAATGAATATTTGAAATCAAACCTTGGTCGCTAAAAATAGAAACCTAGTTTGCCTGATGTTATCTAACACGTAAAACATTTTGCTAGAGACAGGAATGGAGAAGAATAAACTGATACAAAACATTCCCCACTTTGAGTTGTGTCGCAATTGAACTTCCCCGATCGGCACACCAGTTGCTTATCTTGCTTACTATTCCTACTGCAAAAATATTATTTGAACCATGTAGCATTTTATTTATAATTTCAGTAAATGTGCTGAATTTTTCATGCCAAATTCAGTGATTTTCCTCCCACCTGTAGAACACAGCGCACGCTCGACAGGCGTCAATCTCCATGTGTGCGTATCTCGTCGGTCCCCCGCAGATGAGGCAAGCTCGCGGCTGGAGTAAACAGTGATCTTTACCCTACCAAAACGTCCCCCTCGTAAAACTTCCCCACTGGCACTCAGAGGCTAAATCGAGAGAAGGCTAATTCCACAGCCGTCTGAGAATTTTGACGTCAATAATAAAGTTGTAGAGCATGAGACGACGGTCCTTTCCACATATTTGGTTTCTCGAAAAGTTGATTTTAAGTATAGATATGAAGAAAAATGTGAAAATTTACGAAATTACACATTTTTCTTCGTATCTATTCTCAAATTCAACTTTTCGAGAAACCAAATATGTGGAAAGGACCGTCGTCTCATGCTCTACAACTTTAATATTGATGTCAAAATTCTCAGACGGCTGTGGAATTAGCTCGATTTAGCCTCTGAGTGCCAGTGGGGAAGTTTTACGAGGGGGACGTTTTGGTAGGGACCCCTTTTTGTCCGTAATATTTGATTGTTTTGATCAGAAAGGTCTTATTTTCATCATACGGAAGTCAAGTGCAGGATCGACACTATGTATACATAGAACAAGAGATCAATTTTCGAGCGATTTTTGGTGTTTATAGGTCGACTCACTCTTGCAGAATTTCCTGCGCCGTCCACAGCACCCGCAATGATCTGTCGACGCATAGCTATAATTTAGAGTAACAAAATCAATATTTATTAACAATAGTCTATAAAAAAACACATGGAAAACGCGTGTTGGAGTAGGTCACCACGTGAATGTTTGTCTCCTATTCTCTCTTTCTCTTCTTCGTCTCGCTCATTTCATCTCCTCTTCTTTCCTTTGCCTACTCACCCCTTATCGTCGGATAGTGGTTAGCCGGGTACGTATTCACATACCTTTTACACACTATGTGCACAGTTGGCTGACTACCAAACAATTAACCCCTAACCACAAATCTTTCCTCTTATGATTCCGCGATGGACCTGTTTTCTCGTATTTCCATAGCACTTTATCACATCACGAATCTCGATGTTGTAAAGGATCTTCGTAGGAAATAATTGTATGCATGAAACATCAAAAATACAGATGGACGGTCTCCGTTGTAGGGACAAATGAAGTAAAAATAGGGTGAGATCTTGAAGACGTCAGCATAATTCATGGAGCTGAGCCAATAACATTTCTTCTCCAATCACATCCAACAGCTTGAGAACGCCGAGTCGGGAGCGCATTTCGAGGAAGGCATTCTGAAAAAAAAGACAAAAGCATTTTCGATCCTGTTGAGATGTAGTTTTCCGTCGATATTCAAACGTATTCAAGCGACATGCCGCACTTAGGTTTCCGTGATCGGATGATTCCTGCGAATCTCTAAAAATACCTGCACCGAAGCGAGAAACATTACGGCTTCTCCCAGACGACTCGCGTAGTCTCCGAGTCCCATCGTATGTGTGTACAGTTGACCCAACTCGAGAAACAACGCCTTTCGATATTTGTCCGCGATTCGGTGAACTGTATCGCTTACGGTGACTTTCTCTGAAATGATAAGTATTAATGTGTGCATTCCTAGCATTTTCATATGATCTGGAAGGTTCTCGCCATGTATATCAATTAGCAAAATTACAGTTTAATCATTGCCGAAAAACGATTTTCTTTACCGAAATCTAAGAGTACTCACCCAGTGACCAGAAGCTGAGTCCCACGAATGCGATGAATTCCTCCTCGGTCGGGTCCCATCTTCTCATCTTAGCTCGCATGCTGCGCACATCGCCATCGAGAAAGCCCTTGGCAAATCTGCACAATTTGATAGTAATGTCAGTAGGAATCGGATTTAAAACGTGATAATTTAAAAATTATATGAGCCCGTTTGCGTAATAGTCGGACAATGTTTGGCACAGCCAAAAAATTCGATTCCCTGAAACTTTGTGTTTCTAGGTTCTCGATAGTGCTCATGACCATGGTCATAGTCATTTTGCTCCCAGATGGAAAGACGTGAAAATAGTATTTTATTGAATTTCTCGGTAATTTGGAATCCCAATCATACGCGAGTATGGCTTCCGGGCCAAAATTTGATGGCGATCTCGCCTGTTCATTTTATTTTTCTTTATTTTCAAAAATTATTTTATTAGAAAAATTATTAAATCGGAGAAGCCTAAGAATCGAGTGTCCCTAGTATCGATTGAATCGCAACGACGTGTTGATAATAAATCTATATTTTAATCCAAAGAAAAGTGTCTGGAAACCGTCGAGAAGTTCAGCGGAAAGTTCAGATTGAGAGTTTCCCCTCGATCTCTTTCTGCGTCTCTGACCCCGAATGCACTCTCACCCCTTCCCTCTCCTGCCTCCGTCCCCTGTCTCTCGTGTCTCTGGTGCCCCAGCCGCTCAGGGAAGAGAGTAAAAAAGGGGCAAAACTCCCATCTAGATGCACTTTCTTTAGCCATTCTCGACAGTGTCCAGACACTTTTCTCTGGATTAAAAAAATAGATTTATTATCAACACGTCGTTGCGATTCAATCGATACTACGGACACTCGATTCTTACGCCTCTCCGATTTAATATTTTTTATAATAAAATAATTTTTGAAAATAAAGAAACATAAATTAGTCAAGCGTGATCGCCATCAAATTTTGGTCCTGAATCCATATTCGCGTAGGATTTGAATTCCAAATTACCGAGAAATGCAATAAAATACTATTTTGACGGTCTTCCATCTGGAGCCAACTGGGCTATTGGGAGCAAAATCGTCATCAGCACTCTCGAGAACCCCGAAATACAAAGTTTCAGGGAATCGTTTTTTTGGCTGTGCCAAACTCCGCCAGATTTGTCCGACTACTAGGCGAACGGGCTCATATATAATTTTCCAAACTCTTGTACCTATCGCCTTCACCTCTGCTTCTCTGGCTCGATGTGTCGGGGAGAAACCGCGAGATTGTATCGTAATCGACGTAGGTCGTGTAACTCACTAAGCACCTCAAATAAGATTTGTAGTCATAGAAGCCTCGAAGAGCCGTAACAATGTCAATGAACAGAATAAAAACACT
Source organism: Pristionchus entomophagus (assembly GCA_036245825.1). Lineage (NCBI taxonomy): Eukaryota > Metazoa > Nematoda > Chromadorea > Rhabditida > Neodiplogasteridae > Pristionchus > Pristionchus entomophagus. The sequence goes on along the minus strand of BTSX01000004.1, from coordinate 16,623,544 downwards.
CACATAGTTGCTTTCTCCGGCAGCAGAGTCTTCATTCGATATTCACCTTCGAGAACGTTGATGTACGGGAAGAAATTACGAATGAGCTGCCACTGGAAAGATAAATTATTGTTTTTTTTGCATATTTTTAACGCTGAAAGGATCGACATGTACTTCTCACTAAAGAGACCTGCCCGGTCTTTTCTCAAATCCCCGGATGTTCCGCAAAGATTCTCGATTCCTGCCTTCATACTTACAGATATCTTTGACCTTGAGTATGAAGACCTTTAATCAAAAATCATGCCGGGCAATTGCAATAACCGGGTATTGTATTTTTATGAATATCCTCACGTGAACAATATCACGTGAACAATATCCTCGTATTATTATAAACTAACTTGGTCATCGTGTTTCAGTGTCTTGAACTCTTCGAATGCTGTTGAGGCAAATTCGAACATTGATGAGACAAGAATGCGCATGGTTTGATTCATCAACTTATACGTTGAGGGAATTACTACCTGAAAAGTCGGCCTTAATCCCTCCTCACTTGTCGTTCAAAACCAACCATGCCATCAACCTCGATTCCCTGATCGTCCGAGATGTCTGGGCGTATACTCAATTCGCTCGCACGTCGAATAGCATTCATCAGTCTGAAATTTACTAGTAATCAGCATTTATTCATCTCCGGATAAGATCGTTGTTTTGTTGGAGGGCCGAGGGCAATCGCATTCGGCACCAACATCGTTAGTGCGTCGAGTTGAATTTTCATAGATGAAAAAACAAAGAACTGACGAGTGGCCTCGTTGGACTGCTGCGATGACGCTTCTTCCAGATGTCGTGGCTGTTCCTGGAGAGGAGTGGTCGATCCTGAAGTGATCAGTAATAATGAGCGAAATTAAGCAAACCTGATTACTCATTGTTGCTCGATGAACTTGTCGAGGGATGGGCTTCATGAAGCAAAGCGTCTCGGTGGCCGCTTCGAGGCTTCTGAGAACCGCTCGTTTAGAAGATATCTTATCGAAGGCAAGGGTAAAATAAGAGTCTTACCTTGCTTTCGTTCAGCACTTTAGTGAACCGGTCGAAGCGGCAGCTCTTGCAGCAGAAATTTCCAGCTGCAATAAGCAGAGACTCGAAATATTTTAAAACTATTTCTCTCTTAGAAACAAAATACATACGTCAATGGAACGTCACTGAAAAATACTCTGAGTAGTAGTATTATCACTGGATTTTTGATATAACTGAGATAGGGCCGTACAACGATTTTGCAACCTATGAAAAAAAAAATTAATTTGGCCCTAGAGTCAACTTTTCATGTTGAGTTCGAAAATCGAGCTTAGGAAGCCGTATCTTCAAAGCCTCATTCCCTGTGACACACTTTACCCTATGCGGTCGGCTTTCATATCTCATGAACTGCGCTTCGTAGACCCACACAATTATAGTAATTCTGAAAGAACTCAGCGAGATAAAACTTTTTACAATTGTGAATGAAGGGCTAGCTCATCTGTGAAAAAGGTTAGGTCCACCGAAAGTTTTGAAATTGTCACCCTGAAAAATTTTTGTTCGGCGGCTAAAAAACGGCATATACCATTGAATTCCCCTTCTGATTTTACCCCTGTATACTATTTTTCATGGCGTTCATCTGGGGGAGGGTATGTTTTTGTGCGACCGAATGATCGCAAGTAGGCGATTTTGAACAAAAAAAATAAGTTTTTAAGGCGTGACTTTTTTATTACTTATTTTCATAACTTAAGGTATAGAAATTCGGTTTCTACATGCAAAAATACATCAAAAACTAGATAGGAATTTCTGAGAATGTGACTTTTTCCGCTCTTTTCTATTAATTTTGATGGCCTATTTTTGTTGAAAAAGTCATGTTCTCAGAAAAAGTTTTTGGTGCATTTTTTCATGTAGAAACCAAATTTCTATACTTTTGGTCATGAAAAAGAGTTATAAAAAAGTTACGCCTTGAAAATTTATTTTTTTGGTCAAAATCGCCTACTTGCGATCATTCGGTCGCACATAAACATACCCTCCCCCAGATGAAACGCCATTAAAAATAGTATGCAGGGGTAAAATTGAAAGGGGAATGCAATGGTATATGCCGTTTTTTAGCCGCCGAACAAAAAATTTTCAGAGTGACAATTTAAAACATTTCAGAGGCTCTAACTTTTTTCACAGACGAGCTTGCCCTTCATTTTCAATTGTAAAAATTCATATCTCGTCGAGATGTTTCAGCAATACTATATATTGGTGGGTCTCCGAAGTGCCGTTCATGAGATATAAAAACCGACCGTACTGCGTAAAGTGTGCCACAGGGAATGGGGCTTTGAGGATACGGCTTTCTAATGTCGATTTTCGAACTCTACGTACAAAGTTGACTCTATGACCAATTTTTGAGCATAGGTTGCAAAATCGTTGTACGAACCCTGTTGTGAGAATCTCAATTATATCGAAAATCCTGTGTTATACTCATTCCCATCTAATAAGTCCTCACTTTCTCTGGTGTCGCACTTGAAAGTTCCCGACCTGCACATGAGTTGCTTTTTGCGTTGGCTAATCCTTCTGCAAACATACTATTTGAAGAATGTATCATTGATTTTGTGACTTCAGTGAAACTACTGAATTTTGGAAAAAAAATCATTGAGATTCCTCCCACCTGTAGAACACGGAACACGCTCGGCAAGCATCAATCTCCATGTGTGCGTATCTCGTCGGTCCCCCGCAGATAAGGCAGGCACGCGGCTGGAGAAAACATTTACATTTTTATATTGTTTTGATCAGAAAGGTCATACTCACTTCCTGCTTGGGCCTAGTACACGATCGGAAACTATGAATACATAGGGAAAAGAACAGAAGAACAATTTTCGTGCGATTCTTGGTGTTTATAGTGCGACTCACCATTGCAGAAATGTCTTCCGTGTCTACAGCTCCCGCAATGTTATGTCGACGCATAACTAAAAATTCGGAATAAATAACATTATTATCATCCATACGCGTCATTCAGAAAACAATTATAAATGCATGGAAAACGCCTGTTGGAGCAGGTCGCCACATGAATGTTTGCCCCTTCTTCTCTCTTTCTATGCCTGTCTCTCTTTCGCTCCGATCTCTCTCTCATTTAATCTCCTCCTTTTTCCTTTGCCTACTCACCCCTTAGTATCGGATAGCAGGTTGCCGGGTACACTATCGCATACTTTTTGCACACTCTGTTCACAGTTGGTTGAATACCAAACAATCGACCCTCTCCACCACTTTTTCCTCTTATGATTCCGTGATGGACCTGTTTTCTCGCCTTCCAATAGCACTTTATCACATCACGAATCTCGATGTTGTAGAGGAGCTCCGTAGGAAATACTCGTACGCGTAAAACAACAAAAATACAGATGGATGGTGGAGTTTGTGGGCACTGTTCCAATTATGGGGCTTAAACGATTGCCCCTCATCGCTTCCACTCAAAAATGAATGTTGATCGGGTAGGGGGTGAGTGATAAGGGTAGTTTGACTCATAGCTTGATTTGAAGGACGACTTGCAGAAAAGAAGCGTCGGCATGGAGCATATCGAGAAGATTGTACGTTTGCATTTCTTCGGCCATTAGTGAGTTCGCTTCCTGCAACCGCCGTTTAGCAAAAATAAACCAGCATAATATATACTACAAGTTGTAAAATTACATGAAATGAAAAGTACCTGTACAGTGTGCTCCAGCGTCATCAGATTGCCCATGCGCACCGAGTAGTCACTGAGTTTGAGCTCCTCGCGATAGTATCGGCGAAGGTCCTCGAAGATTTCTTGACGAATCTGACAACAATTCAGTGAAAGACATACGCCGATCGGAAACCTACCTTCTCAGCCATGTCATGTAGGCGGTCCGGAAGGTGCTGGCAGGGATCTGAGAAAATCAAATCTACGGCCAATTTTAACTCAACTTGAGTTAAAGAATATCACAAAGCATCAAGACATTGAACGGGAAAATGCTAATAGGAACATGATAATTGTTGTCTCACCGATCTGCCAAACAACAAGTCCGAACAGCGCGTGAAATTCCGTCTCAGTTAACTCCGTTTTCTCTAGAGCGGGCCAAACGATCTTCTCCAGCCGATCCATATAGTACGTCATCGAGCTGAAGTCGATATTTTGGTTTCATCTATCAGAGGAGGAGCAATGTTTGAAACTTACTTGACAATATCGTGATGGCGTGCGCTCGGATTTGAATCTTGGATGAGAAACTTGATATTATCCCGATCAAGCACCGTTGTCAGAGTGATCATACATCTGCGCATAGATCTAAACTGTGCAAATTTGTCCCAAATTTAAAATCTTTTATAAAATTAATTTTTTTTAAATAGTGAAAACATACAGAGGTCCCGTTCCGGTTCCGAACACCTTAGCAGTGATACAGTGCGACTCGAGGATGTAGATTCGCGCAGCGCAGCTCTGTAGCATTAGACGCTGAAAAAGCGGTTGCATGCGAAAACTTGTGATCTGAGGCGTATACAGGTGAGCTCCAGTTATAACAAGTTTTGCATAAAGGACTGAAAAAAAGAACATGGTTTTAACGTTATACAATGCATTATGACTCAGAGAAAAGAGCAATACCGGCACCTTCTCGTCCAACGTCAATCCCTCAAATTCCGGAAAGCATGCTCCAGCAAGAGAGAAGTAATCGCCAGCGTACATCCTCAGACAGTCCATCAGGAACGTCCAGGAGCAGAGCAGGAGGTCCTCGTCGTCGTGATGGACTCTGATATGCTCCCTTAGCGACGTTGGTCTGATGGACATTTCGACGCATTTACGACGAGTGATTGACGTCCTGAACGATGTGGTTATCGTGAATAGGAGAGCTTCGAAATTCAGAATATGAACTGAATATTAGCACCGTTCGCTGATCTGAGGCACATTGTCCATAGGTTAGAAATCAATTTGTAAACATGCCTAAATTTTCTAGTCAACAACAACAAGGTCATTCTGAAATCGGTGGAAAAAGCATAATTCGAACATCAAAACAGTACTTTGAGTATTCGTTGATCGATTGATCTCTTTTGCTCGTGACTACTACAATCAGTGAGAGTAAGAAACTCACGTGTGCTCTCTGGCGATTCTGTCAATAATCGACTCTTGAGGGGGAGATGGATGGCAAGTTGAGGTGCTTGGACTGGGTTCCTCATGCTTGACGGGCACCGCCGTTTCCTCGACTCTCTTCCTCTTCCGAGGATCGTCGAGTGACATGCCGAGATCCCTGCACTTCTCGTAGCGACATCGACGACACACGAAACGCTCGCCTGAGATAGTCAAAATGCACTTCTTTCTCCAATATCCACCGTACAGGATTTGCACACCAGGAAACATTAAAAATAACGCTAAGTGGAGTGGAGCGGAGCTATGAAAGGACAAGAATGCACTTGACTATCTTGCGAGAATCTATCTAGTCAGTATCAATGGAATAGCTAAACTTCAAAGGCATTTGTATCTAACCTTAACAATGTAAGCGCATTACTCCCACTCACTCTTACTGATTCGGCACTGTCGATTGCCCTGGCGGCACGCATAATTCTTGTTCGTCGTAACAGTGCGCTTATAGAACTCGGCGCAGGCCCTAGAACATTGAATTTGCCCATTGATCTTTGTCTATTACAAGCTGAATGAGCCGTTTAGCGGCAATACGTGTAGGACATGCACTGTTCGCTCATACCATGAAAGAGGCACAATAATACGAGATAATGAGTTGTATTCAGCGAAAGGAACGGGAAGAGAAAAAAAGAGAGTTCGATCACGACCGACCTGCATGAATCGATGCCGAAGTGGGCGTAGTTCGTAGGCGCGCCGCAGATGAGACAAACCCTCTTGCCCATCGCTGTGGACATCTATGGCCAAACAGGGGTGGAACTGGAGTGAAAGAGGGACGAGAGGAAGACACCAGGATAGACTACAAACTGTGATTGATTGGGAGTAAGGAAGACGAGAGAGGGAAAAGGCAGAGAAAGAGAGCAATCGAGGGGTGAGTTGAGAGGTTGACACTACAGGAATGACACAGCAGGAAACATTCCAAAGCACGCTAATGGAGTGGAGCGCAGCCACAGGGGGACTCACGTGTGTCCTCAGATATTTTCCGGATCACAGCGATCAAGTAAACACACTATGTTGCCAAAAAAACAGCGTTTGTTTGAATACATAATATTTATTAGTGACTATGTTCGGTATGGAGTGTACTCGATCTCAACTAAAGCCTATTCTTCGCTCCTACGCCCAGGATCGGGCGAGTTCGGAGAAGTGTATCTCCGTATCAGCCACGAGTTCCTCATACCGCGATCTCAGCGCGATGTCCGCGTATCGCATCATCGCTGCAATTAGAACACTATTCAAGCATCGCTCATTGGCTATCATCCCATCACACATGAACGAAGTCATTAGTATTAGAGAAGGAACGAACCCGGCCTGATGCTTCCTGCTCGGCAGTAAATTCTGCTGAAATTCACCGCCCGCTTTTTCAGTCCATCGTGCATCCAAATGAAGAGATACCCGACGATTCCGCAGTTAACGGTGTGCATCTAGAAATGAGATAATAATCTTAACAATCTTCGTTTGACCGTGATGGTCTTATTTTTTTGGTTTTACTCTTTAGAGGACGCTCGTACTCAATTATTTTTTCTCTTTATTTGTGTTCAAAGAAATCGATTCCGTAAAAGGCTTCAAAAGATGTCAACCCCAATTTTTCTCTATGACTTGTAATAGAACATGTACAATTGGTCATTTAGTTGTGCTTTATTCCCTAGAGCTTACCAGCACAGCACTGGTAGTGATTATGGCGAAGGGCGCGAATCCCATAACGTACAGCCACACCCAAATCATCGCTGACATCTGAAAACATATCGCACTTTTATAATCGTCCTGTCCAGTTCATTCAAGGAATTGGTATTGGAAGAATCAATCGGGTATAAAGAAGTTCTCTTTATGCATGAATGGCTCTTTAATTGTATGCTTATGCATGATTTATTGCTCATTCTAAAGTGAGAATAAAAAAAGAAAAAGAAAACCTTAGTAAACAAGCTGACGAATCCGATGACAAGAATAATGTGAGAGACGATGGACGCTTCTCTGATCTGATATTCGTCATGTGATGAAAGTTTGTCACTTCTGTATTCGAGTCATTTTGAAGGCTTAATTTGCATCTGCTGAGCCAATCAAAATTACGCTATATTTACATCTGCTAGGGAAGGCAATCTAGCCTAGCATGACAAATAAATACTACCTGATATTTTGCATTGAGCGTGTCGTGTTGCACGTTCTTCATCTTTCGAATGAAGCGGGAGCCGAATATCATGCACTGAACAATGAACCTATTTTGATTTTCACGATGCCAAAATGCTATTCACCTGTTGAAAGACTAGTGACCGAAATGTAAACAACTCACAAGTAGAGCCGACGTATCGACTGTGTTGCTAGCGGCTCCGATGTAGAAGAAGTTATCTTGAAAAGCTCGATTTAAAATTGACAAACGCATATTAATTATCTATGTAGATTGTGATCTTACCTGTCTGAATAATCAGCATGTAACAATATGTCCAAGCGATCTGAAGCATTTTTTTAAACTCAAATCTTCTCTGTTCATCGCCTACCGCGATTCCTTCAAATAACAGAAAACTGGGCCAATCAAATGGGCGATTGTGGTATTTGGCAGGTCGATGAGAGGCTACTGCCCTCTCAACCGCGATGTACAGTTCCTTCAATGATTTTTTTTCTCGAATGATTATTATTTTAAATGCATACAGTTACGAAAAAAAGGAAGCCGTAGTCTATCATGAGCTTTTGCATAATTCTCAATTAGAAGCGGCAAACAGTGATTTCATAATGCTCGACGAACATAATCCCACGGATTCAAAGGACAGCAGAGTAATAGGTCAATCTCTAGAGTCTGCTTGTGGCTTTATGATAAACACTAAACGGAGCACAAGAAATCTTGCTTGGAATATCACACGCTACGGGGTGCATTCACTTTCGAAAATATAGTACTACGAAACTTTACCAAACATCAATAACCAACCTGTACAGAAGAAAACGCATGAGTCATTCCGTGTCCTCTGTAGAGATATGGGCCCCACTCTATAATATTATTGGTCTCGATGTGTTCTTTGTTGTAAATTCTTGGGAATCTCTGACTCGTAAACTGTTATTTCCCGAAGCATCAGTTCTACGAAATCAACATCTCACGAGACGATACATTGCCAGACAGGAATACACGTGCCTGTCTCACTAATCATCTGGGGATTGTAATGGCCAGCACACAAGTCGAACAGTGCCATCAGAAAATTAATTGTAACCATGACGATAAATGCACCGATCCACATAAACATCAGCACTCTGGAAACAATTCGTCATGCATAATTTTCCAGTAAATTCAGTTGTATTTTATCCGAGCTTACTGAGTGGAGAACGCCTACGCCCGACAAACCTGCAGTTCATGTGAAGAGCAATCCGATTCAGATACGTGAAAACAAAGATAAGTGACGGGAAAGCGAAGGAGACGGGGAAGATTTGCACGATTTGCAGTATCGGATACCGATCGAGAACTGAGGTGGCATTCAAGACCGCCGACATCCGTGAGGAGGGTAATGGCGAGTGAGATAGGTAGCGTGATGACAACGGATCAGCCGAGAGTCCCGCCTCTTGTCAGCACTAGATTAGTTAGCGAATTCAAATAAGAATTCGAGAACGGCACACCTTGGTGTAAGTAACTTATTTATGAATGCACACGAGCAAAAGCGCACCCGACAATTTGTGTGATACAAAAGCGATATGAGGCAGGGTACGGATTGTCACTACACAATGTTTTTTTCGACGTGAGAAAGGCGACTGGGGGTGGGGGAGTGGCTAGAGAAACATCTCTTTCAGCTGCGTTTCAGCTTTCCATAGATCGAACAGAGTGACTTGCATGCGGAAGAATGACTGGAAGTGGGAGTTACACTCCTGAAAATATCGTGTCTGACGCAATGCTGAGGCGATATCTTTTCTTCTTAGAATTATACTTTTCTCACTACTACAGTTCCCGTCAGGTACGTTTTATCTACCATTCTACTTCGGGAATATCACGACATTACATTTCCTGTTCTCGACACAAAACTGACCCTGACAGCATGACAGATCGTCATGAGGTTTCCAAGTCGAGCTGAAAAGTCGCTCAAGCCCAGCTCCTCTTTGTAATATCGCTGGAGATCGTGGAGGGCTTCGGAACGGATGGAGTCCAATTGAGAGAGGAGACGCTCCGAAACGTCCATCTTCATGTCTGACATATACTCTGTTTTCTGCCTTATCTCTTTTGTTCTATTTTTCTCTGCTATAAATTAATCACGTATCTCAATGCAACGAATATCAATTATATTACGCATAATCACTCATTATTTATGATAGTTATCTCAGTTATTTCTGATAAAGACGTGAGATTTTAAAATGTCAATTGTGGGGAGCTTGCTCTTTCCGATTGTATTTTATGGTTAGGTGAACGGTTTTCCGTAGTTTTGTCGTCTCAGCTACACATTTTTCTGTAGCTATCCTTATGAGCTAATGAGCGATGACAAAAAAGAGGGGCTAATTATGAATTCAGAGAACGAACCAATCTCGCAGAGCATCAGTGCGAGAAGTCCGTAAACCTCTCGGTCAGTCATTTTCGCCTTCTTGAGAGAAGGAACTAGTATGGCCATTTGATCACGGACATACACGGACATTGAACTGAAAACAAAAGTTCGTGAGGGTGAATAGTCGAGTGAAAAATGATTGATAATGGCTATAAAACAGTTTGAAAGCTTGGGGAACGTTCGTGTGGTGAACGGATAATTCTGCGAAATATCAAGATATACCGCGAAACAGTGGATATGTTGAAGAAAAACAGCCATGAGTGGTCAACAAGAGTATGTGGTTGCGTTATTGGAACTGTTGGTAGTTCGGAACAGTGATGAATGGGGAAAGTACTGACTCGAGCAACGCGTCCCTGTTGCATCCGCCCTCTTTCTCGTTCAACCACGTATCGGGCGCGTGGAGGTCCATGCACACTGAGACAGAACACATCGAGCTGAAAATGGCAACAAGTCAGCTGCAATCACCCTCCGAAATCATCGTTTTATTGTTGCATATTTCAATTTATTTTTGTGTAATTTTCAAATAAATCGTTACTTACTACGTATCGAAGGATTCCCATAATTTCCACGTCCTTATGTATGAGTCGACCACAGTGAATATTGGAAGATAAAAGCGGTATAGATCCATCTATAATTCAACCGGGTAATAAGGATCTGGGACATGCTAGGAACCTGTTCTTGATATACAAGTTCTTTGAAGGAAGGGCCGACTGAGTGGAAGAACGACCATGATTCTTGGATCGTCATGTTTATCGATGCAATGAGGAAATCCGGATTGCAAGAATACAGTTCCTGAAAAAGAGGGAATGGTCATAATAATTAAAATAAGTGCTAGGTTAATGTTTTGTTTTTGTTTTTATTCGTTATGTACCTGAGTTAGATGCGGTATACGTTTCGCATCGCTACATTGTCTCAACACGGTCAGTTCCCTCTCTTGGCGTTTTGCGATATTTTGCCTGAAATTTCATTCGATCAAGGCGAAAAATTCCGAAGGTTATTGTCCAACTCACTCATACGCCTTGCCAATTCGGTCCAGCAGCGACTCCTTTGATGTCGATGGAAGATTCGTGTCGGGGTGAAACTCCTGTGGGAAAAACATTTTTACAATAGTGTATTTTTCTTTTGGAAAACCTGAGCTTGTTCATTTACTTTCTTGCCGACTCTCATTAGTCCTTCATAAACCATTCCCGCAGCGACACACTTATCGTATCGACAGCGGCGACAGGTGAACTTGTCATCTGAAATCGATCTGGTCTTTGTTAGTGTTATACAAAGATCTAGAATACGAGCGTTTGTGCGCAGAGTGATTTGTCATGTGACTGTGGGACATAATTTAAAATCAAAATAAATGTCTACTATTACATTTCGCAATTTCGCATCTCCTCAGCCCAGATCTGCACGGATATTTACGGCCAGAGATCACGGTTCGTTTGAAAAAAGAAGCACAGGCTCTCAATAACAGAAAATATATAAAATCAATTATTCAAATAAACGTTACCGACAAGCCTGGATACCAAAATGGGTGGAGTTGCTAGGCGTTGAGCAGACCCGACAAATCGCATTGTCGGTACTCATTGGGAAGGACAAATCGATGGCGGGTGATTGAATGAGAGCGCGCTTTCCGTCTTTCTCTCTTTTTCTTGTTGTGCTGATCCCCCTCTTCTCGTCAGTAAAATCGATGCGCGCAAGCACCCATGCACAATACTGGTACATTCAAGCACACTTTCCAAAAAATGAAGGGGTGTGAAAATGTCTAATACGAGGCTGCATCATTTGTGTTTGTCGTTGATAATGCGTAGCGAAGGACATTTTTTTAATCGTTATGTTCACTTGTATAAATAATTTGCATTGTGAATTCACAGAGCCTATGGATGTCATAAAAACAACTCCTTCAACTGCGTCTCAGTCGACCACGCGTCGAATAGAGTGATTTGCGTTCGTACGAAGGCGGAAAAGTGAACCGTACACTCCTAAAATACGTCGTATATTCAAAATAATCACGCTACGTGCATCCAGATACGAGAATATAGCCATCTAGTTGCGGGCACATCACTCACTCTAATCGCATGGCAGACATTCATGAGATTACCCAGTCGAGTGGAGTAGTTGGACAAGCCCATTTCTTCTCTGTAGTATAATTGCAAGTCTTGAAGCACCTCCTTCCGAATATCGTCCAACACCGATAGAAGGCACTCCGAAAGGTGCATTTTCATGTCTGCAACGACTAAAGATTAATTAGTAGAAACTGATCTTGGAGTGGAAATCGACTCTGAATAATAACAAAATTTGTGATGTCTTACCAGTATCGCAGAGGGCAAGAGCGAAGAGTGCGTATACCTCTCGATCTGTGATTCGCGCTTTTACGAGCGATGGAACAATAATTGCCATCTGATTTCGAACATATCGGATATTAGAACTGAGAAGAAACTATTTCATGTGGCTCTGACAATTCACTTACTTGATATGTGCCTCGCGATTCCATGTGGTGTCATTTTCGTTCAGCCAAGAGTTGGGTGCGTTCAAATCGATACAGGTAGATACAGAACACATGTAGCTGAAAACCGTGAACGTTCGGCAGTTATGCACCACCTGTATGCTGATACAAAATCGGAAAGTGTATGCTCAAGAAGCGATCGTATTTGGTGTGTTCCTTCAATCAAACTTGCTAATTACTGTTTAGCATTCGATAAATAGGTACCTACTATTTATCGAATGCTTCCCAAAGCTTCCACGTTCGAGAGTATGTGTCAGCCATGATGAACTTTGGTAGGTAAAAGCGATATAGATCCATCTAAATGGCTTCACTATTTTCAAAATCGGATATTGATCTAACTTGCTCTTGAAAGGAAAGCTGTTTGAGAGATGGAAAGGATTTGTGGAAGAATGTCCACGACTCTTGCATTGTAATCTGCATCGTTTGACGGAGGATGTTCGGAGTACTACCATAAAGTTCCTGAATATTTGTTTTACATGGTGAACAGGAAATGAAATCTCTTGTACCCGAAAAGGCGAACCTGGGTTGCATGGGGTTCACGTTTGGCACTACCGCATTGTCTCAACATTGTCAGTTCCTCTTCTTGACGATTAACGACGTTCTTTCTGTAGTTTTGAACATTGACAATGCAAATCATGATCTACAAAAATAACCAAAAATGCCTGAAACTTACTCGTACTCTCTTCCAATACGATTCAGCATTGATTCATTCTGAGTTGGTGAAAGATCCGTAGGAAGAATAACTTTCTGTGCAAAAAATATGAAAATGTGGAAGATAATGAGACTAACTTGGTCTTCCTCGCTTGATTTCATATCGACTCTCATCACTTTATCAGGCATCATTCCTTCAGAAACACACTTGTCGTAGCGACATCGTCGACAAGTTGACTTTACATCTGAAAATCATGATAGTATCCATTCTTTACTGATAATGATAATACGTTTTCCATAAATAGGGGGAGTAACATCCAGGTTTTGATACCTCTGTTGAGTTCGCACTCTCGCTTTCCTCCAGTTCTACAGGAATACTGACGACCCGAAAGCACAGCTCTCTTGAAGAAAGTGGCGCAGGCTCTGAGAAAATAAAGTTGTAGGGAAATGAGCTTTCAACTAAAACCATACCGACACGCAGCCACACCAAAGTTGATAGTGTAATTCGGAGTTGAGCAGATCCGACAAACGGCAATTTCGGTGGACATTTGTTGAAATATGCACTAGATATCAATGTTGGAGTGATGGAGCTATGCGTCACTCTTTCTCATATCACGTCTCTCCTCTTATCACTTGACTATAGTGAATGGATCTACAGGCGCAGATGATCAGCGCCGGGACTGTATCGGAACGATTCACTGTTTCTCTCAAATATGATATATTGGTCGCAGCGGTATGGATAAACTTCGCACGTGGTATTATTGGCGTGCGGAAAGTCTAATATATTCTCCAGATATTCATAAAGTAAATCTCGTGATCGCCAAATTCTTATCACAAAGAAATGCACTGTAGAAATGCACACATATGTACAAATCAGGAATGATGATACGAAGGGAAAATTGAGTGATTGACACAGAAATAGCGCATTGAGCTGTGCCTCTGCTGACCACAAATCGAATAGCGTCACTTGCATTCGGAAGAAGGAATAGAAATGAGACGTGCATTCCTGAAAGGCATATTGTTTTCCAATATCGTCAAGCTGCCATGAGTCTAATTCGCCGTAATCACAATTACAGCATGTACATTTTCACATAAATAATGCACAAGAAACGTGGATAACCTCTTTGCGCACACATCACTCACTCTTATTGCATGGCCTTTCGATCAGTGATTCGCGATTTTACGAGCCACGGAACCATAATAACCATCTGATTTTGCACATAGCGGATAGAAGAACAAAGAAAAAATTGATACATAAGGAGCTGGGAAAGGCGAGCAACCTGGTTCACGTGGTGATTACAAAAAATTCGCGAGCTTTCTACAAGCGAAAGATTAGTTGGTGAAATCGAACGAGAATTCGAGATCGACAATCTTGCTGGTGTGAATAATTATTTATAACTCTCACGAACAAAAGCGCACCCGACAACTTGCGTGATACAAAAGATACATGAGGTAAGGTACGGATAATTACCACACAATTTAGCTCATCAACGTGAGACTGGAGGGTAGGGGGCGTTAGAGAAACATCTCTTTCAGCCCATAGATCGAACAGAGTCACTTGCATTCGGAAGAATGATTGGAAGTGGGAGTTGCACTCCTGAAAATGTTGAATTTATCAGAACAATTGGGCATTGCCTAATCTCAAATCGTCTCGTCATTACAGATACAAATTAGGAACTTTTCCACAGCTACTTTACTCGCTAATGTCACACTTTGCGTTTAGAGTTCCCCACACAATACTGACTTTATAAGCGTAGTAGACAGTCATGAGATTCCCAAGACGATTTGAGAAGTCGCTCAATCCCATTTCTTCTCTGTAATATTGTTGAAGATTTTGAAGGACTTCGGATCGGATTGAGTCCAACTGCGAAAGCAATAGCTCCGAAACGTCGGTCTTCATATCTGAGAAGTGCTTTTAAAGAATAAAAATCGAGACTCCTAGAATTCTGAAAATTCCAAGGCTATCATTGTAGAATGGTTCGAAACACGTTTTTTTGTAGTAACCCGTGTCCGTAGATATCAATATCTAACGAGCGAAGATAAAAAGAGAGGCTAATTATGAATTCAGAGAACTAACCCATCTCGCAGAACATAAGTGCGAGAAGTCCATACACCTCTCGGTCAGTCATTTTCGCCTTCTTGAGAGAAGGAACTAGTACGGCCATTTGATCACGGACATACACCGACATTGAACTGAAAACAAAAGATCATGAGGGTGTAAATCGAGTGAAAATGATTAGTAAAAAACAATTGAAACAAAGGTACTTTCGAATTGGGAACAGCTCGCAATTTCGAGTCTTCGAGAAAAAAATCGAGAAAACCGTCAAACGTTCTAAAAGTAGGAGAGAAGGTGTCATGTGCTGAAGGCAATGGGAATGTGCAAGAGTGTTTGGTGCCCAATAACTGACTCGAGAAGCACGTTCCTATTGCATCCACCTTCCTTCTCGTTTAGCCACGTTTCGGGATCAGTAAAGTCCATGACAACAGACACAGAACACATCGTGCTGAAAGATCCATAAAGTCTTTTTTATATAAAAAAAAAATCAATCACTATTTTTTTTAAATAACACGTTACTCACAAAACATCGAAAGTTCCCCAGACCTTCCATGTCCGAGTGTATGAATCAATCATCGTGAATATTGGAATATAAAAGCGGTACAGATCCATCTATAATATACCTT
Organism: Pristionchus entomophagus; assembly: GCA_036245825.1. NCBI lineage: Eukaryota > Metazoa > Nematoda > Chromadorea > Rhabditida > Neodiplogasteridae > Pristionchus > Pristionchus entomophagus. Next base: position 16,608,114 of record BTSX01000004.1, on the reverse strand, counting down.
TTAAGATATTAAGAGACGAATCGCGAGAGAATCGAGAGTATTGACGACCCCGCGGCGGTAGGAAATTAGTATCCCCGATCTTGCTGAAAAGTATAACAAAATTTTTTTTTTTTGAAAATTTTGATCCTTATGTACGAAAAAGTGCCGATTGCGAGAGTTTTTCTAACATAACTTTTTTCTTTCATCGATTGATGAGCTCTCATATCGAAATTCGGAATTAGCGTGCAAAAATACACCAAAATTTCCAATAGTCATATATTTTGGAGATGAAAAATTTTTCGACACTGACCACTTTTTCACCATGTGGTCCCCCCTTTGGTCCGAATTTAGTCGCGTACTTGCTCTTGAAATGAAAGATGTTTGAGAGATGGAAAGGCGATGTGGAAAAATGTCCAAGACTCCTGGACAGTAAACTGCATTGTTTGACGAAGAATGCTCGGAAGACTAGAATATAGTTCCTGAACCCGAACTATCATTAAGTTTGTTTTGATCCCTGAATCGCAGAAAACAGGTGCAAATACCTGAGGTGCATGGGGTACACGTTTGGCACTACTGCACTCTCTCAGCATTGCCAGTTCTTCTCGCTGACGATTAATGACGTTCTTTCTGCAGTTTTCAACATTAAAAACGATAATCAAATCGCGACGTAATCTACAGAAACCAAAAACACCTGAAACTTACTCGTACTCTCTTCCAATACGATACAGCATTGATTCGTTGTGGATTGGTGAAATATCCGTAGGAAGGCTAATTTCCTGCGAAAAACAGAATATGTAAATGCGGAAGATAAAGTGACTCACTTTGCCTTCCTCGTTCGATTTCTTATCGACTCCTATCACTTTATCATGCCTCATTCCTACAGCAACACACTTGTCGTACCGACATCGACGGCAATTGAACTTTGCATCTGAACATGAACACATTAATATTATCTTCAATTATACTAAGAATACGTTTTCGAATACTAGGTGAGCGATAAAAGGGGCTTCTATACCTCTGTTGAGATCGCATTGTCGCTGACCCGTTCGGCAAGAATACTGACGACCCGAGAGCACAACTCTCTTGAAGAACGCTGAGCAGGCTCTAAAAAAATTAAAATTAAATAAAATGATTAAAAGGTGTTGGATAATAAGTTTTTCAATTAAAACATACCGACATGCATCTACACCAAAGGTTAAAATAATTTTTTACGGTGAAACAAAAATGACGAAATTTGAAGTTTTCAACCTTTTATCGATGTCCATTCGCTTCCAAACTATCTTTTTTGTAATTTTCATCAAAAAATACGCCAGGAACACTTATAAGAACGTATTTTTTTCTGGGATATTTTTTCGGACTTTTTTTGGGACATGTCTGGCATTTTTCGGAAAGTGCACCCCAACCTCTCATATTGCGCCAGCTATCAGCTCTATGTATGGGGACTTCACCCTGAACTTATTGGCATAGGTTGCAAAAAAGTCATCCGTTGACCCCTCTCGAAAGCTTCACTATACCGTGGAACGGCTCTTATGAAAACATGAATGAAAAAAGTTATGCTTGAAAAACCTCAAAAAACTGCAAAAATCGCTGGTTTTTCGGACATAAATCCGCGCGCATTTTTTCCATTCTCCGATTCCTCTCATTTTTGGATTGTGGGTAGGTGAAAGGATGTTCTTCATTCACTTTTCGGCGCTTCTTGCGGAATTCATTATTTGGAAAGTTATTCCACTTTTTCAAAATACCGACCGCTGTGCTCCAGCGCACGGACGAGGAATGACAGCATCGACATATAAAATGTGTCTCTATGCCTCCTTATTCGAAAGCTTTTTGGAAAATTTCTCTAGCATAATTTCGAAGCGAGTTATGGTCTTTTTTTGTGAGACGAATTTCGCCTTAAATTTCATAGGTTACCTACTTTGACCTACCAATACTCGGGGATCAGACCTAATATCAACATTCCGCAAACGCAGTTTGAAAGAGCATCATCGAAAGTACTTAAGTTTCACTTTTGAACAAGATGGGAAATACAAATTCCTACAGCCGCGGTATGGTCATTTCTCTCGAATCTCTCGCGATTTCTCTCTTAAGAGACGAATCGCGAGATATTCGAGAGCCCCGCGGCGGTAGGAAAATAGTATCACCTATATTGCTGAAAAGTATAACTTAAGTACTTCAAATGATGCTCTATCAAACTACGTTGGCAGAATTTTGATATCGGATTTCATCTCCGAGTATTGGTATGTCAAAGTGGGGACTCTTTGGAATTTTTGATAATTTCACTATTTTGTCGAGCACCAGACGACAGATCGAATAACTCTGTTCTATAGCATCAAATCATTAATCACCTTTGTCTTTGGGGAATTTCTCCATGCGATGGTATTGTGTACTATTGAATGGGCAAGTGTAATCGTGCCCCTGGGGAGTAGTGAGAGCGAAACTTATACCAATAATCACAGAGAAGCCTTGTTGTGAACTATGAGTCTCGAGGACATAAAAAGGATAAAGTTGTACGAGCAGTGAGCAGCGACATGTGTCGAACGCTATCAGATCTGCTGGGGATCGAAAGTTTAAGAGAGCAGATCGGTTATTTTGGACCACCCCCCGGAACCGGTGCGCTAGCAATGAGAACCACAGGCTCATACTCGAGTACTAGGAGGGTCTTTGTCCCGTATTTGACAAACGGTTACTTATTTGTTGTTACTGCCGTGCCGAGGGGAGAAAAGTGAATTACAAGGTAAAATGGTCAAAAAATCATATTTTTTCAACCGATCGAGATCGATCAAATGTATTTCTTGCGTTACTCTAGAGGTGCCCAGGGACTCTGGAAAAACAGTTCTGATTGATTGATAGTCGTTTCCAAAATGGATTTTTTGACTTCGAATTTCAGTTTTTCGGATAAAGTTGTCAGTTTTTGGCCGAACGACAAGTAGTCACTATGTGCGCTTTATAACTCTTGCATGTATGCATCGGAATCACTGTTCGAACTGTTCCGTCAGGGACGCCGAATCCGAATTTTATTTGACAAAGCCAAAAAAGTCACAATTTTCGAGGTTTTTCGATCCTAACTTTTTTGGTTCTTGTTTTCATCAGCTCTAATAGCAAAATTCGGATTCTACACAAAAAGTTACGTCAGAATAAAATATGCTCAGATTTTTCCGAGATGCAAATTTTACACTTTTTTTTTTTTTTGGTCAAAAAGTCAAAATCTCAGAAATATCTGACTATAGGTGTTTCCTACGTATTTTTGCCCGTAGATATCGAATTTTCACACTAGAGCTCACCAAAATGCAAAAGAAAAAAAGTTATGTTCTATAACTTAAAAATATCAAGTTTTTTGAGTGTAACTTTTTTATTTTGAATTTTGGTGAGTTCTTGTATGAAAATTCCATTTCTACGGATAAAAATACGTCGGAAACACCTATAGTAAAATAGTTCTGAGATATCGACTTTTTGACCAAAATGACCAAAAATGACCCGGGGTCATGATAAAAGTTGAAAAATTTGAATCTCGAAGAAATCTGATCATATTTTATTCTGACGTAGCTTTTTGTGTAGAATTCGAATTTGGAGGTTAGAGCTCATCTGATCATGAAAGAAACAGGTTATGCTCTAAAAACGGTCGAAATCGAGCATTTTTTGGCGTTAATCTAATAAATGACAAATTTATCATCGATCGCTGAATCCGACTTTAGGATTTTTTCGATACAGAATTTCACGGGCTACAAAACGTATATAGTGATCGCGTGTTCAAATGTTCAACTTTTTTCATGCCCCCCGGGTCATGGTCATTTTTCGGTCAAAAAGTCGAAATCTCAGAACAATCTGAATATAGGTGTTTATATTGTTTATATTGACAGACAGTATTTTCACTAGTAGAGATCGAATTTTCAAACTAGAGCTCACCAAAATGGGAAAGAAAAAAGTTACGGTTGAAAAATTTAAACTTTTCGAGTTATCTCAGAACTATTTTACTATAGGTGTTTCCGACGTATTTTTATCCGTAGAAATGGAATTTTCATACAAGAACTCACCAAAATTCAAAATAAAAAAGTTACACTCAAAAAACTTGATATTTTTAAGTTATAGAACATAACTTTTTTTCTTTTGCATTTTGGTGAGCTCTAGTGTGAAAATTCGATATCTACGGGCAAAAATACGTAGGAAACACCTATAGTCAGATATTTCTGAGATTTTGACTTTTTGACCAAAAAAATTACCATGAACCCGGGGTCATGAAAAAAGTGTAAAATTTGCATCTCGGAAAAATCTGAGCATATTTTATTCTGACGTAACTTTTTGTGTAGAATCCGAATTTTGCTATTAGAGCTGATGAAAACAAGAACCAAAAAAGTTAGGATCGAAAAACCTCGAAAATTGTGACTTTTTTGGCTTTGTCAAATAAAATTCGGATTCGGCGTCCCTGACGGAACAGTTCGAACAGTGATTCCGATGCATACATGCAAGAGTTATAAAGCGCACATAGTGACTACTTGTCGTTCGGCCAAAAACTGACAACTTTATCCGAAAAACTGAAATTCGAAGTCAAAAAATCCATTTTGGAAACGACTATCAATCAATCAGAACTGTTTTTCCAGAGTCCCTGGGCACCTCTAGAGTAACGCAAGAAATACATTTGATCGATCTCGATCGGTTGAAAAAATATGATTTTTTGACCATTTTACCTTGTAATTCACTTTTCTCCCCTCGGCACGGCAGTAACAACAAATAAGTAACCGTTTGTCAAATACGGGACAAAGACCCTCCTAGTACTCGAGTATGAGCCTGTGGTTCTCATTGCTAGCGCACCGGTTCCGGGGGGTGGTCCAAAATAACCGATCTGCTCTCTTAAACTTTCTATCCCCAGCAGATCTGATAGCGTTCGACACATGTCGCTGCTCACTGCTCGTACAACTTTATCCTTTTTTTGTCCTCGAGACTCATAGTTCACAACAAGGCTTCTCTGTGATTATTGGTATAAGTTTCGCTCTCACTACTCCCCAGGGGCACGATTACACTTGCCCATTCAATAGTACACAATACCATCGCATGGAGAAATTCCCCAAAGACAAAGGTGATTAATGATTTGATGCTATAGAACAGAGTTATTCGATCTATCGTCTGGTGCTCGACAAAATAGTGAAATTATCAAAAATTCCAAAGAGTCCCCACTTTGACATACCAATACTCGGAGATGAAATCCGATATCAAAATTCTGCCAACGTAGTTTGATAGAGCATCATTTGAAGTACTTAAGTTATACTTTTCAGCAATATAGGTGATACTATTTTCCTACCGCCGCGGGGCTCTCGAATATCTCGCGATTCGTCTCTTAAGAGACGAATCGCGAGAGATTCGAGAGAAATGACCATACCGCGGCTGTAGGAATTTGTATTTCCCATCTTGTTCAAAAGTGAAACTTAAGTACTTTCGATGATGCTCTTTCAAACTGCGTTTGCGGAATGTTGATATTAGGTCTGATCCCCGAGTATTGGTAGGTCAAAGTAGGTGACCTATGAAATTTAAGGCGAAATTCGTCTCACAAAAAAAGACCATAACTCGCTTCGAAATTATGCTAGAGAAATTTTCCAAAAAGCTTTCGAATAAGGAGGCATAGAGACACATTTTATATGTCGATGCTGTCATTCCTCGTCCGTGCGCTGGAGCACAGCGGTCGGTATTTTGAAAAAGTGGAGTAACTTTCCAAATAATGAATTCCGCAAGAAGCGCCGAAAAGTGAATGAAGAACATCCTTTCACCTACCCACAATCCAAAAATGAGAGGAATCGGAGAATGGAAAAAATGCGCGCGGATTTATGTCCGAAAAACCAGCGATTTTTGCAGTTTTTTGAGGTTTTTCAAGCATAACTTTTTTCATTCATGTTTTCATAAGAGCCGTTCCACGGTATAGTGAAGCTTTCGAGAGGGGTCAACGGATGACTTTTTTGCAACCTATGCCAATAAGTTCAGGGTGAAGTCCCCATACATAGAGCTGATAGCTGGCGCAATATGAGAGGTTGGGGTGCACTTTCCGAAAAATGCCAGACATGTCCCAAAAAAAGTCCGAAAAAATATCCCAGAAAAAAATACGTTCTTATAAGTGTTCCTGGCGTATTTTTTGATGAAAATTACAAAAAAGATAGTTTGGAAGCGAATGGACATCGATAAAAGGTTGAAAACTTCAAATTTCGTCATTTTTGTTTCACCGTAAAAAATTATTTTAACCGTTGGAAATTTTTTATTGCAGATTCGGATTCTACGTGCAAAACGACCTCCGCTTGTTATATTTACATGGCTATCTGAATACGGCCCCGGATTCTGCAGCTCCCACCGGAGGGTATTTCCTGGGCTCGCGAGGGTTTTCGAAATGTTATAGACGCTTTTTCATCAGATTTTCATCCCATTTATCGTTATTAAGTATATGTATTTATTTTATGGGGTTGTGATATTGATAAAACACGAAAAATGTGAAAAGTCGAAAAATCCATTTTTCAAAATATCAAAATTTCAAAAATTCATAATTTGGGTATTTGAGCTTCAAATGATGTATTCTCAACGGAAAATCATTCGAATATGCCGTATTCAGATAGCCATGTAAATATGACAAGCGGGGGTAGTTTTGCACGTAGAATCCGAATCTGCAATAAAAAATTTCCAACGGCTAAAATAATTTTTCACGGTGATACAAAAATGACGAGAGTTGAGATTTACGACCTTTTATCGATGTCCTTTCGCTTCCAAACTCTTTTTCGTTATATTCATCAAAAAATACGCCAGGAACACCTATAATAACGTATTTTTTCTGGGATGATTTTTCGGATTTTTTTTGGGACATGTCTGGCATTTTTCGGAAAGTGCACCCCAGCCTCTCATATTGGGCCAGCTATCAGCTCTATGTATGGGGACTTCACCCTGAACTTATTGGCATAGGTTGCAAAAAAGTCATCCGTTGGGTTGGTGCAGAATCTCATGGAACGTCTCATAAGCTCTCATATCGAAATTCGGAATCAGTGTGCAAAAATACACTTGAATTTTCTATAGTCATGTTTTTTCGAGAAAAAATGTTTTTCGACTCTGACCACTTTTTCACCATGTTGGTCCGAAATCGGTCGAAAATTGTTTGTCTCAGAACCATGTCGCTATACATAGGAATTTCTGGCTTATTTTTCAGCGTAGATAACGAATTTCCTAACTAGAGCTCATGAAATGGCGAAATAAAAAAGTTACACAATAAAGAAAATTGCAAAAAAAATTGTTCTGGATTTTGGTCATAACTTTTTTTATTTCGCGATTTCATGAGCTCTAGTTAGGAAATTCATTTTCTACGCTCGAAAATAAGCCAAAAAATCTTAAATGGGCATGATTTTGAGAATAAAATTGTCCGACCAAATTCGAACCAAAGGGGACCAATATGGTGAAAAAGTGGTCAGGGTCGAAAAAATTTTATCTCGAAAAAATATATGAGGCCGTTTGCGTTAGGATCAACAAGTGGCTGGAACAGGTAAAAAATCGGATATGCTCAAAAGTTGGCCCTATGGGTAACTTTTTATTCTGAATCGACCTGTGGATTCCGTTTTTCGCTCTGAGCCTTCTGAATCCCGGTACGACCACATCAATTTTGGCCACAATTTCGATTTCAATGAAAATCTCCTTTGAAAATGATCCAATTGGCGGAAAATCTCGCGTACCCGACCAGAATTTAATTCTCTACAAATTGAAATAAAGAACGAGGTGCTATCATGTTTAGTTTTCGAGAAAAAGTCGATTTTTGACAGAAAAATAAACGGCCGGAAACCCGTTAACTCAAGAAAGCATACTTTTATATCGATTTTTGTGTCGCCAACCTGCGATTTTTTGAGTTTTTAGAGTATAACTTTTTTTCTTTCGAGTTTATATGATCTCTAATGTCGAAATTCGTTTTCTACGAGCAAAAATACGCTAGGAACTCCTCAAAAAACTGCAAAAATCGCAGGGTTTTCGGACAAAAACCGGCGCGCATTTTTTTTTCATTCTCCAATTCCTCTGATTTTTGGATTCTAGGTAGGTGAAAGGATGTTCTTCATTCACTTTTCGGCGCTTCTTGCGGAATTCATTATTTGGAAAGTTACTCCACTTTTACAAAATACCGATCGCTGTGCTCCAGCGCACGGACGAGGAATGACAGCATCGACATATAAAAAGTGTCTCTATGCCTCCTTATTCGAAAGCTTTTTGGAAAATTTCTCTAGCATAATTTCGAAGCGAGTTATGGTCTTTTTTTGTGAGACGAATTTCGCCTAAAAATTCATAGGTCACCTACTTTGACCTACCAATACTCGGGGATCAGACCTAATATCAACATTCCGCAAACGCTGTTTGAAAGAGCATCATCGAAAGTACTTTACATTTACTTTTGAACAAGATCGGAGATACAAATTCCTACCGCCGCAGGGCTCTCGAAAATCTGGCGATTCGTCTATTAAGGATCACATATCACAAAATATAGAGGAACCTGCTCTTTGTAAGCAAGTTCTTTGAAGGAGGGACCGACTGAATGGAAGAATGACCATGTTTCTTGAATTGTCAGATTGATCGATGTTACGATGAAATCGGGAATATACGAATAGATTTCCTGACTATCTACGATTGATGGTGCCAAATTTATCATCTGATTCGTTGCGCACCTCAGTTGGATGTGGTATACGCTTCGCATCACAACAATGTCTCACCACCGACAGTTACTTTTCCAGGCGATTAGCGACATTTTGCCTGAACTTCAAGCTGTTTCAATAAACATGAACTTTCAATTCACTCAAACGCCTTCCCGATTCGATCCAGAAGCGTCTCAGTGGACGTCGATGGGTGATTCGTATCGCGGTGAGATTCCTTAATGAAACATATGAAAATGTTAATAAAAAATGTTAATGACAAACAGCGGCGAATGGGCATGGTGTCTGACTGGCATGCCGACGCAGGCAGGTTCGACTCCCGCCCGCAGGTGATGTTTTGCAAGAGGTAGAGAAAGGCGCGCGCCCCAACCACTAGTCGGTGTCTGACTGGCATGCCGACGCAGGCAGGTTCGACTCCCGCCCGCAGGTGATGTTTTGCAAGAGGTAGCAGAGACTAAATATATCCAACTGAAAACCTACCTGCAAGCATCCACGCCAAAGTTGATGGAATAATTTGGAATTGAGCAGACAAGACAAACAGGGACTTCGGTGGCCATTTCAAGCAGAAAGCAATAGATATCAACGCAGTGAGGGTGTGGTACGCTAGGCACTTGTCTCTTTCCTCCTCTTATCTTATCATGTCTCTTTCCTCCTCTTATCACTCGTCTCTAATGAATGGCTGATCAAATACGCATCCTCAGCGCAAGGTCAATTTTTCAATTTCCCTTCAGGCTGCTACAGTGAAATAATACATTCAAGTTGTTATTTTTTCGAGTGTAAAACACATCACCAGGAAGATATTTGTGATCTTCATACTTTTATTTCAAAGGAATGCACAGTGAAGACACATGTATAGATCACGAGAGACAATAAACAAGGAAGGAAGTAGGTATGGTTACAGAAACAACTCCTTTAGCTGCGTCGCTGTCGACCAAGAATCGAATAGAGTGATTTGCGTTCGAACGAAGACAGAAAAGTGATGTGAACATTCCTAAACAGCGTCTTATATCTAACATATTTTTTAAACAGTGTTTCCAATTCTTCTTCTTACTTTTGTGACTGGAATCTTACGAATGAAGTACAAGAATGTTGATACATATTTGCGCACACATTACTCACTCTTATCGCATGGCAGACATTCATGAGATTACCCAGTCGAGTGGAGTAGTTGACCAAGCCCATTTCTTCTCTGTAGTATATTTTCAAGTCTTGAAGCACCTCCTTCCGAATATCATCCAACACCGATAAAAGGCACTCCGAAGCGTTAATTTTAATGTCTGAATCGAATACAACTTCAACAGTAAAAACTGATCTTGGAGCGAAAATCGACATTGAATGATAACTGAATTTGTGATGTCTTACCAGTATCGCAGAGGGCAAGAGCGAAGAGTGCGTACACCTCTCGATCTGTGATTCGCGCTTTTACGAGCGATGGAACCATAATTGCCATCTGATTTCGAACATAGCGGGTAGAAGAACTGCGAACGGACTGATAAACGTCTTATAAAAACACAGACTTGAGATGTGCCTCGCGATTCCATGTGGTATCATTCTCGTTCAGCCAAGAGTTGGGCGATTTCAAATCGATACAGGTAGATACAGAACACATGTAGCTGAAATATGTGAACGTTTCCCCGTTATTCACCAACTGTAACTGAAAACAGTCGGTGTTCAGCCGTTTCATCATTTCACCACATTTATGCTATTACAAAATTGTAAAACGTATGTTCATGAGACGACCTAATTTGTTGGGTCCCTTTAACCAAAGGTACTAACTATTTATCAAACGATTCCCAGATTTTCCACGTCCGAGAGAATGAATCAGTCATTATGAACTTCAGTATGTAAAAACGGTAGAGATCCATCTGATTATTGTCATTATGTTCAGGAATTTAGAATAAGGGCGTACTTGCTCTTGAAATGAAAGATGTTTGAGAGATGGAAAGGCGATGTGGAAAAATGTCCAAGACTCCTGGACAGTAAACTGCATTGTTTGACGAAGAATGTTCGGAAGACTAGAATATAGTTCCTGAACCCGAACTATCATCAAGTTTGTTTTGATCCCTGAATCGCAGAAAACAGGTGCAAATACCTGAGGTGCATGGGGTACACGTTTGGCACTACTGCACTCTCTCAGCATTGCCAGTTCTTCTCGCTGACGATTAATGACGTTCTTTCTGCAGTTTTCAACATTAAAAACGATAATCAAATCGCGACGTAATCTACAGAAACCAAAAACACCTGAAACTTACTCGTACTCTCTTCCAATACGATACAGCATTGATTCGTTGTGGATTGGTGAAATATCCGTAGGAAGGCTAATTTCCTGCGAAAAACAGAATATGTAAATGCGGAAGATAAAGTGACTCACTTTGCCTTCCTCGTTCGATTTCTTATCGACTCCTATCACTTTATCATGCCTCATTCCTACAGCAACACACTTGTCGTACCGACATCGACGGCAATTAAACTTTGCATCTGAACATGAACACATTAATATTATCTTCAATTATAATAAGAATACGTTTTCGAATACTAGGTGAGCGATAAAAGGGGCTTCTATACCTCTGTTGAGATCGCATTGTCGCTGACCCGTTCGGCAAGAATACTGACGACCCGAGAGCACAACTCTCTTGAAGAACGCTGAGCAGGCTCTAAAAAAATTAAAATTAAATAAAATGATTAAAAGGTGTTGGATAATAAGTTTTTCAATTAAAACATACCGACATGCATCTACACCAAAGTTTATAGTGTAATTCGGAGTTGAGCATATGCGACAAACGGCAGCTTCGGCGGACATTTCCAGAAATATGAAATAGATTCAATGTAGGAATGTGGGAGTGGTTACGCGTCACACCTTTCATATCATGTCTCTCGTCTTATCAATCGTCTCTAGTGAATGGATCTACACACACAGATCACTACAGATGATCATGATCAGTGAACCGGGTGACTATGGGAACAATTTACTATTTCTAAAAAAATAAATTGCTCACAACGGCATGGATAGATTTCGCAGGTGCTATTATTGTCGTGTTCGAAATCCGAAATTTACTAAAGATATTCAGCATGTGGATATTTATGAACGGGAAGTTTTGATCTCAAAGAAATGAACTGAAGAGAAATATGCACAAATCACGAGAGATAACAAGCAGCGAGATTCGAGGGATAATCACAGAAACAACTCCTTCAACTGCGTCTCTGCAGACCACAAATCAAATAGAGTCACTTGCATTCGGAGGAAAGCATAGAAATGAGACGTACACTCCTGAAAATGCAAATTTATTACTTTTATTGCGTATTTCTTATTACTGCGTGATGCAAAGTGTCTAATCGAAATTTATTCAACTGATTCAAACGACTACAGGGAAAGAATAATTGAAGACGTAGTTTAGCACACATTACTCACCCTGACTGCGTGACAAACAGTCATAAGATTTCCCAGTCGAGAAGAACAGTCACGCAATCCCATTTCTTCTCGATAGTAACATTGTAAATCTTGAAGCACTTCTTTCCTTATCGAGTCCAATAACGATAAAAGAAGCTCCGAAACGTCAACTCTCATATCTACAATGGAGTAGTCTTATTCGAAGTAAAATCTTCTATTTTCGATGAACGGTTGCTAAACGTAGAAATTAAAATCTGACCAGTCTCGCAGAGGATGAGAGCGAAGAGGGCGTGTACCTCTCGGTCTGTTAGTTGCGCCTTGTTGAGAGAGGGAAGACACACGGTCATCTGATCGCGGATGTGAGAGATCGACGAACTGAGATGAGAGAAAATGGGTGATCAGGTATGATTCCAAACAAGCGAGCGAAATCTCCATTCTTCCAAAGAAATAACTGGATATTATGGGAAGCTTTTGCGAAAAATGTGAAATGTTCCTTCGTTATTTCTACTCGAGTGATTACACTAACTCTATCATTGCATTCCTGTTGATGATTCCGTCCCCGGAGCGTAGCCAAGTCTCAGGCGCATTGAGGTCCACGCATAAAGAAAGCGAACTCATCGAAGTGAAGATACATTGCGATGATTGATAAAAATGAAAATAAATATCCAAAGACAATTCAAGAACAAATAAATACTCACTATTTATCCAATCGTCCCCAAACTTTGCACGTTTGAAAGAAGGACTCTATCATGTGATAATTAGGAAGATAAGAGTGATACAGCTCTACCTCAATGTTTATATTGTATCGTAAACTGCATAATGCTAAACATGGCATCCGCATTACCGCAGTAAATTTCCTGAATAGACGGTGATCGAAAAAAGGTCATTATGTGGTTATGTAGGAAAGAGTTATATATAACTGACAAAGGAAGGGTGTGGGATGCGTTTGACATCGCTGCATTTCCTGAGGAGCGCAAGTTCATTTTCTTGGCGTTTAGATGCACTGATGCTGGAATTGCAAAACAATTGAAAGATCTCTGAACAAAGTGCATTTTCAGAATTACACACTTACTCGTATTCTCGACCAATCCGATTCAGAAGCGACTCCTTTGTTGAAGTCGATGGAAGGTTCAAATGCGGGTCAAGTTCCTGAAATTAGTCGAATGAAAAAGCGATTAGTTATGCCAAGCAAAAAAATCAAACTGGTGTTTCCTCTGTCGGGTTCCTGCGTGGTCTCAGCGGTCCCTCATACACTAGACCGACAGCAACACACTTGTCGTAGCGGCATCGGCGACAGGTCGTATTACCATCTGTAATGGATATTTTGGTATTAAAACATGAAAATTCAATAATTGTGATAGGCTTGTACATTGCCTACCTTTCGCAACATCGCACTGTCCCTCTCCTCCTCTTCGGCAGGGATAACTACGATTGAGTAGTTGGGCACGCTTGAAGAAGGAGGAGCATGCTCTAATATAGACAATTCCGGCACAATAACAAATGTAAATAATAACCTGCAGACCTCCATGCCTAAGTGCGTTGAGGTAGTTGGAGCAGAGCAAACCAGACAGATTCCCGATTCCATTGGAAACCAAGAACTCGTCGTGATATAAAGAAGCTCCTTGGCTTGCGCGCCTTTCTCCCTATCACTCGATCGATTCAACAAACCCAACCACGAGCACATAATGCTTGCTAGCGCGAAACAATGGTGTGGTGATAAGAATGTTCACGTGTCAAGTTGGTAGCTTCAACATTTATTCGGATTATTCATGTCACACGTGTCAAGAGGAGATATTCCGTATCAAATAGAGATTAAAGTTAATCATCGGAGGATAAAATAAATAGTTCTTTGAACATTTCTTGGGCGGTATAGAGATCGAATAGGGCGACTTGCGCGCGAAAGAACTCTTGGAAGAGTGCTGCACATTCCTGAAGCAAATATTTCTGCAACTTTTATGGATTATGGAGATTGTCCATAATGTCCGCTCTTTTTTTGTCAAAACAACGGATATGAACTAACGCAAGTATCCCCAATTGTCATTTTACGAGTGATGGTGATCGATATCACAGCTCTTTTCGATACTAACCCTCATAGTGTGAGTGAGTGTCATGAGGTTTCCCAGCCGAGTTGAGAAATCACTCAATCCCATCTCATGCTTGTAGTATCGCTGCAGTTCCTCCATCACTTCTACTTGGATTTCATCCAATAGCATTGCCACCTTGTCGGGCATGCCTTCAGCGTCAGCTGCGAAATTAAAGATTTATTTTTCAACAGAAAGACGCTTGAAACCTATCACATGGTTCAAGTTATTCCGAATTTCTAATAGTTAATCCTATTTCATTCATTTTCTGACCAAGATCAAATCGAAATGAATTTTGTGTGCGTTATTCCTCTTTCGATTGTGAGGTATCGTTTAGACTTTCCCAAGACAAGACTAGGCCAAAATTCACGCACCACTGTCACAGAGCAGCAAAGCGAGTGTCGCGTGGAACTCCTTGTTCGTCAACTGAGCTCTGTTCATAATCGGGACGATGAGGGAGCACTGCTCGTGTGTGTACTGCTCGATCGATCTGTAGAGAAAACCATGTCGGTCCTCTTAGTGTCTCAGGCACGGATTTTTTGGGAAGAATCAATAGACGATGAAATAACTGACTGGATGAGTGTTGCCCTGTTGACTCCCCCATCTTCCTTGCCCACCCAACTGTCCGGATTGCGCAAATCCACGCAGATCAACACAGAGGACATCAAACTGCAAAAGGCAAATGAATCTCTAACATTTCGCAATTTGATTCTTATTTTATGTTTTCCCAAAATCGCCAAGTGTCACGCAATACACTGGAGACGAAGATTGCAACTCGTTTCAAATGAAATCACCTCATGAAGCAAATAGCGTGGAATAACTTTCGAGACTTACTAATGCCCAACGCTTCCCCATATTTTCCTCGTTCGAAAGTGCGCCTCCATCAAGCTGAACTTTGGAAGGTACAGGGCGAATAGATTCTTCTGAAAGAAATAAAAGAAAATCTTCCGGAATCAATAATCTATTCTAACCTGCTCCAGCAGTGTCAGCGACTGCAGATTCGGAAAGACCGCCTTGAAGAACTGCCGCGTTTCCAGAATCGTGTAGTCGTACGTCCTCAACGACGTCGCGTAGCTTGTGAAGTACATTTCCTGTATGTATTCTCTGATTCCAGTTGAATAGCACGATTGAAATGGCCTAGTGATGAAAAATTGGACACCGACTATACTAATTTCAAGTGATCTTTCGTTTCTCTGACAAGTTGCTAAAATAAGTCTTCCGATCTGGTATCACTAGAGGAAACCTCGCTCGGATGCGGCA
Organism: Pristionchus entomophagus; assembly: GCA_036245825.1. Lineage (NCBI taxonomy): Eukaryota > Metazoa > Nematoda > Chromadorea > Rhabditida > Neodiplogasteridae > Pristionchus > Pristionchus entomophagus. The sequence continues at coordinate 16,592,761 of BTSX01000004.1, read as the reverse complement.
GCCTTGTCGTTTCGTCGCTTTCTTGCAGGAAAATACGCTCCTGAATGCGCCGTCGATCGATTGACGCACTAAACAAAATTTCGGATACTTCAGAGTAGCAAAGGAAACAAACGACTCACTTGAACTCTCGCCCGATCCTATCCAGGAACGACTCTGTAGATGTCGACGGAAAATTCACGGGGTCAGCGGGATCCTGAAAAATTGCAGGAAATATTAGTTCAGGCGGCAAAACATACCGGGCTCTCAATTTGTGGTCTCTTATTGATTCTCAGAGGACTATCATATGCCAGACCGACCGCCAGGCATTTATCGAAGCGGCACTGTCGACATGTGACCTTGCCTCCTAAACCAGTACAACGTAGTGTTGTCTTGAACATCCTAGTAAGGACCCCTACTAAACTCCAACTCCCTCTACCCAATGCTAAAGATAGTGCAAGAGTAGAAGAAACAACTTTAAAATTGGCAATTTCAGTTATTACTTACCACTTGTAATAACACACTTTCCATCGCCTCTCCGACAATTATACTTCTTTCCGGACAGTTTGACGCGTTTGAAGAAGGACGAACACGCTCTGGAAATCACATTCCGTGAAAATATTACGAAATATGATGCAAACCTGCAAGCATCCATGCCGAAGTGTATTGCGGTAATGGGAGTATCGCAAACGAGACATCTTCGGTCTTCCGAATCCTCTAGTTCTTCCATTTCAAGCATGGAAGCAGCAAAACAAGAGGTGGAAGTGGTGAGGTGTACCAGTCTCTCATGCGTGTATCATCTTTCTCGTCTGCTCGTATCTCATCTTTCCAGCCTCTCTCGCTTCCCTTTATCGTCTCACCTCCTCTCCAAATGCTCGCCGATCTTTCTCCCCTGTGTATCTTTCACCTGTCCACGCTCATTCTAGTTACCAATCTGCCTACACCGGAATGGGCTGAATAGTAGTATCAATAATATTGCGAGATACTATTACATCGGAAAAAATTGTTTTATCAGAAGAAAACTTACAGTCAGCATTGCGCATTTTTTCAGAGGAAATAAGTCCTGAAACATTTTAATCTTGAAGGCTTTCATTGAAAATATAGCATTCATAACCAGTAGCTCAATTGCAAACGTTAAAATTGCAACGCAGAATGATATTTATCAGCTGAGGATTTTACCTCATTTAGCTAGATATTGTGAGAAAATGTCTATGACATGGTTACAAGAGCAAATAAAACACGGTTAGACAATTTAAAAGGCGGATGGCTTGTATTTGACGTACACCGTCTGTCCGACGTGGATGTACCCCGGACGCATGAGGCCTGACATTTTCATATCTTACAATCACGAACCTGCGAGCTCTCAGCGGTCATAACGAGCTGTGGATAAGTAATATTCCCGCCCCAACCGCTAATATTCACCTGCATTAACTCCAAAAATTGGGGATTGACCGTGCGCCTCTCTCATTCGTCCCTCGGGAGCGAGCCGAAATCTACATTGCAAACCGATTTATCAAGGCAACTTAGGACCAATCATGACCGCATTAAATCTTCTGAAAACGGACTCTCTGAGTTTCTTGAGCGGTTGCATCCCGGCATCCTTCTCTCCTGTCTCGGGACCGACTGTGCTCAGGACGCATCTGTAAATGAAGATGCGAGTGAGGATCAATTGTTCAACAATATTTCTCAGAAAAAAACGAGTGAACATTTCTGGAACATTTAAATGAATGACCTCGTGCAGGGTTTGTAGCACTGCAGCTCGGCCTCTCCTATCCTGATGCCCGCCCAACTGTCCTCGTCCCATGCAGCGCAATGATCGACCACGATGTTGCCACGCATTTGCAACGAGCTCACCTAATTAACACATATTCGTGTTGAAAAATTGTCAGTGAAAACTATTTGTTTTCTTGCGAGCATGAACTCCCTACCGGTGTGTCCAGTCTGGAGTTAAGGTCTCGCTGCGACGCCTCAGTAGTGACCATGAATGGCGAGAGATCAGCGTAGCGGATCTACAGAAGACATTTAGTACTTTTTGAGTCCGTGGCTAGTTCAACCGAAACTACGTTTAAAATATTATCATAAATAAAATAAGATCACAGTGTCAATTCGCTTCGGCACCGGGCTGTTCCACCAGTTGGGTTGCGCAGGGATCACTCTTTGCTGGTAAAGGTGCGGTTGGTAGTAGATAAGTCGAGTGTCTGCGAATGAAAATGTTTTATTGAGAGTGAAATTGAAAATGGGTCATTGCCTGTTTTCGAAATGAGGAGAGTCGATTCCGATTTGGCATCACTAGTCTACATGATTTAGACGCGGCTACCTGTGGTTCCGAGAAACTCATCGAAGAGTGCGCCCACTCCATCGCCGCAGTCCAGTCCGTCCGTATTCATCTTCAGGAACATTCTGAAGAGCGATTACTGATCCGGAAGACATGGTTGATTGTGCAGCAAGCGACGTTTACTAGTCCCTGCACCACCACTCACGTTCCTCGCCGCACGACGTTTGCTTCGATGACATCTTCGAGAACGACGTTGACGCTGCGACTGTCGGGAATCTTCACTGTTAGCACGGCATCGGCGGCCGTGCACTGCAAACAATTAGTAAGCACACTTTCCAAGATACTTTGCAGAATCCCTAACCAAAGAGTTCATATCCTGTTGTTTGTCGGTCGCACCAACTCTTATCAACTGGTAGTGAAGAAAGGGGGACATGCAGGCGATTGGTCAATCAGAAACGTTTCTCGTACCTCTATGAGTACCATTCTCGGGAAAGCGCGCGCCGTGAGAAACAGCCCAGTCTGCCCGTTGATCGCCATGAATCCGCGATCGTGAAGATCCCCGACCGAGCCGCCCACTGGCCCGCAAAGGAACGAGAATACCTTCAAATGATGATTGACGCATTCGTTAGCAGTAGCACAATACGTTTACCTCGCCGAATTTCACAAAATACGAGACAGAGCGGAATTTTGCAACATTTCCGCCAATCCTTCTTGAAATTAGTCGTTTTTTCTCGTTTGTTTTGGTATTGAAATGCGTGTCAATGCGGAGGGGACGGACGAACCTCCTGCGCCTTGCAGCTCTTCACGGGGAATAGGCGCAGGTGCTTGACGGTGCCGACTGGAACCCACTCGGGTGCCGGCGTCCAGTCCGGCGTCCATCCTGCGGGAACCCCGGGCAGGAATCCGGGTGGCGTCGAGGCGGTGGCGAAGTGCGATTTGAGGATTCGGAAAGCCTAAATGAATCTTTTTCGATTAATTTGCCTGTGCTTGATCACATGCTCGATATTCAATCGTCTACTTACAGTAGGACTTCAAGATGATGGGTAAAATATTCAAGAGAACAGAAGTTACCGTTTTCTGAATCGTCTTACTTTGAACGAGAGAATGGATCCTCCGACGCATGCAAGCAGCAGTAAACCGTCATCCGTTATCATGATTTGCACTGCAAAAAATGAAATCGAGAAAAACTTGAACAAAAGAGAATAGGATGCATAGAACGCAGGTGAACTAAAGAGGATAGGGGTGGGGTAAGCGGATATCACCGCTTCTTCTCCCCCCCCCCCCCCCGTCAGAGGACACACTGTTCGATAACCACCACTACGTTGTCTTCATGAAAAAGGAAACCAGCAAAAACAAGGTATCTGCAATCACTTGTTTGCGGCGACAGCCATGTGTGATCCATGATCGTGTGCACAAGTGCATTGTGCTCAGCAGAATGTAATCGTCATTGTATGTGCTCTCTAAAAGGTACATGAAGGATGATTCACAATACGCAATTTATCTCGACAAATCATGTAATTTCGTATCATTACATCAACGAAGCGCCAGTGCTATTGTTTTCTCACTAACTCAATTCAAAAAGTTTCGAGAAATTTTCCTCGATCGCATCTAATTATTCTGCACTACTCTGCGGTCATGTTTGTATGTACATTCCGGGAAAATGCAAGCAGCGAACTTCTTTTATTGTTGACGCTGGCTGTCTTCTTTGCTGTCACTCGTTTGAGCTTTCGATTTCGCATGACTCAATACCATACTGTTTTTAAAAACAGCAATGTTGATTCTTCGCGAACGGGCTCATATTGGCATTATTTATCAAGTTTGAAAAAATACATCTACGCTCTAAAAGTTCATGAAGAACGATGTCTGGCCATAATCTCGATGATTTTCCCAGTGCGACCCTGAAAATTTGAGATCAGAATTGAAGAACACGTGAGCGTAACACCTCCATGAAAACATCATCCATGAGGCATTTCCCGCCTTTGAAGACATAATTTCTTTGCAGGTTCCTCTCCTCGACTGGACTCCATTCAGGCAAATCGCTCTTCCTCGGGTCAGATCCATTCGGATCCCTGACATTTTACACTTATTTCTCGTTATTGTTTCAGTAGTTTTACTCACCCATATTTGGCAAAGTTCACGAATGCACTAGTGAACGCCTCCATGAGCACGCTGTCCTCGTCAGTGAGCTTGAGAGAACCGAAGAAGATATTCTTGTTGAAGAGATACAGGAGCTCGGCACTGTGTGTTGTGTCTGGAAAGGATCAACAAAACTGTCGTCAGTCTAATTTAGGCAATTCGCAGAGTTACAGTAATCAAGTTATCAATGGAATGTAAACCATAATTTCATCTGCAGTAATTCGCCAAAAGAGACAAACATATTAAGAGAATAGACTAGAGAAGAAAAGAAAATTAAATATTTTGTAAACCTTGAATCGGCAAATGCTGAGCGCAGATACCCACCACCGATGGATTGTAGTGATCAAACGTGTAGAGATATAGAGGTTTTTCTAAAACGAATGCTAATGAATATCACTAGTATTGATTAGTGTTTCGCTATTCGCGCGTCTTAGCGAGCCCGCTACATCTCTCCCCTTCGCCTAATTTCGCTGTAGACAAGGAAGAGGGACGTAAGGGGCTCCCTACGATGCCCGAATAGCCAACTCTAATATTGATGCGTTTAGAGGTAAGTAACAAACTCTGAGCGGCAACCGTTTTCCTGCACAGCTCGAGAAGGGGCACATTCATGAGGCAGTCCGACATGACCTGCGATATTTACGAATTTTCTACAACATAATTTGTTTTTCAAATAAATCAAAACAATTACATTTGCGATAGCTCTCATCAGATTCTCCTCGTCAGCAAGAACCGCTTCGGTCGCGTAAAACGATCTCAGCTCTTTCTGAAAAATTTTCACAATTTATATTAAATAAAAACAAAAACTCGCCGCAAGTTCCTTCCTGTTTGCCGACTGGCTACTAGCTAAGTCAATTGCTTCATCGAGCAATTTCTCGCTCGGTTTCTTGTCCAGAACTGCAATTACTAGATCACGTCATGTTTTTGTTCGAGGGTGGTTATAATTATCAATAAGTGATAGATTCTCACGGAAAAGCAATCCCTCCTCCTTTGTCACTCCGGATATCATTGGCTTAGGGATCGCTTTCTTTCTCAATTCGTCCAGAGGCTCCGGGAAGAAGTCCCCATCAATGAAGGGTACGGTTTCTGTGATTATGGAGATTAACAATCCATCAAAAGTTTCGCATTAGTTCCTCATAATTTTTGGTAGCTATTTGTGCTATGAAAATTTGTTTTTTTACCGAATTCAACCAGCTTCTTAGGCTCCGGCTCGAACATTTTGATAGACACCGCGAATTCCTTGGCGGGCAGAAGGCGCAGTTGGTCGAGCATCTAAATACAATTTATCATATTGATATCATAAATACGCAAAAAAAAATTCTCCTCACATCTTTGCTATTATTGTATTCCGTCACTCCAAGTCGAGTAGCCTTTTCTTTGCAGTGCTGAGGTGCGTACCTGAAAGTGCTTCTTAAAACGCATTCTCTGTACTAGGGGAGGAAAATGGGGTGAAAGTGGTACAGTTTGCGAAAATGGTCGTACGGAGTTCATACTTTGGGTGTGTGACCACTTTGTGAATAAAAAACTTTTTTTCGAAAAAAAATGATCTTTGATCTCCAAAAATCGATAATTTCAAATTTGAGATTTCGGTAACATGTGACACATATCATTCGAAAGACCATGAAAAGTTATATCGACTGGTAAAGGGAACTTGATTTGAGCTATTTTGAAACCAGTTTTGGCTCGAAAAGTTACTTTTTTGCTCCATGTCGTCAAACATCGATATGGCATCCCATGATTGCGTGATTTGTAGAACACCAAATTTAAATATTATGCGCAGATTTTACTGTGGAATTTAACACAATTTTGTTCATGGCCTACATTCAACGCCATTGTGTCCGAATACTCAGTTTTCCGTGACCTACTCATAGCTGGATTCGATCCGCTCGGCAGTTTTAAAGGTATAACTTTTTTCTTTCGAGATTTCATGAGCTCTAGTATCAAAATTCGGATTCAGCATGCGAAAATACACCAGAAACTCTTATAGACATATTTTTTCGAAGTGAAATTTTGTCGACTTTGGCTACTTTTCACCCCTTTTTTGGGTCAAAAAGTCAAATTCACAGAATGATGACACTGTAAGAATTTCTGTAGTATTTTTGCACGTAGAACACGAATCTGGAAACTAGAACTCGTGAAATTTCGAAATGAAAAAGTTATGCTCGAATAAATCAATATTTATCGGAATTGTCATCATAACTTTTTATTTCGAAATGTAACGAGTTCTAATTACCAGATTCGTGTTCTACGTGCAAAAACACTCCAGAAATTCCTATAGGGATATCATTCTGTGAATTTGACTTTTTGACCCAAAAACGGACCAAAGGGGGGACCACATGGTGAAAAGTAGCCAAGGTCGAAAAAAATTTCACTTAGAAAAAATATGTCTATAAGAGTTTCTGGTGTATTTTCGCATGCTGAATCCGAATTTTGATACTAGAGCTCATGAAATCTCGATAGAAAAAAGTTATACCTTAAAAACTGCCGAGCGGATCGAATCCAGCTATGAGTAGGTCACGGAAAACTGAGTATTCGGACACAATGGCGTTGAATGTAGGCCCTGAACAAAATTGCGTTAAATTCCTCAGTAAAAACTGCGCATAAAATTTTAATTTCGTGTCCTACAAATCACGCCATCATGGGATGCCATATCGATGTTTAACGAAATGGAGCAAAAAAGTAACTTTTAGAGCCATAACTGGTTTCTAAATAGCTCAAATCAAGTTCCCTTTCACCAATCGACATAACTTTTATTGCTCTTTCGAACGATATACAACATGACACCTGAATCTCAAGTTTGAAAAAATCGATAAAGTAGGTCACAACACGAAATTTTTGCGAAAAAAAGTTTTTATTGATCATTGGGGTCTCACACTCGAAGTTTGAGACCTGTACGACGATTATAAAGCAACTGTACCACTTCAACTTCACTAGTACAGAGAACGCGTTTTAATTTACTTCTTTTCAACATATAGTTGTCTTTTATTACAGAACGCCGAGTATTGCTTATGCTTTACAACAACAAAAAGCGAAGACTTACTTGTTCTTTACAATCTCGATCTCCGAGTTTCCCGCCATCATAATCATCTTGTGGAAGAGACCTACAACATTTTTTTCGACATCATTGCAAAAATTTCCAGAAGCAGCAGATAAATAATAACAAACCAGTGGAATGCGGACTGAGATGCAGCATATCCGTGCTTACTGCGCCCGCGCTCTGACCGAGAAGCGTGATATTGTGCTAAACATATTAATAAATATAACAAATCATGGGTTGTAAGGCGAATGATCGACAGAAATCGCCTAAAACGAAAGAAATGGAATTCCTTATGCTTTTTTTCATTATCGATTTAACTAATGAAGAAACAATTGGAAATGTCGAGGAAAGGAGTATGAGTGTACCTTGTCGCCGCCAAACGCTTCGATGTTCTCGTTGATCCATCTCAGCGCCGCTACCTGATCCCACAGGCCGGCATTGCCACGACACTCATCGTCTCCTGAGAAATCGTTGGCTTGATAAATAAAAATACCAGTTGGCGATTGTTGGTTATGAGTAGGGATGAGAGATAAGCCTTAATGGACCACGCCCATAATCCTTCAATCTTAGCACCTGTAGTGAAGAATCCGAGGAAGCCGAGTCGGTACGCGACTGTGACGAAGATGACATCACGTGTGATCTGAACATGTGTGGATGAAACGAATTAGGTAACATGTTATTGTTTGACCAGATGCTCGCAGATATTCTTGTCTCCATAGTGTTGGGTGTCGCCCATCTCGAACCCGCCGGGGAAAAGGTACACCATCACGGGGAATCCTGCACATTTTGACATGGTTCAAATAGGTGTATTATCACTGCCCATTGGATCGAAGTATTCCTCTACTCAGGGAAAAATAAGCAAAAAAGTACATCATTGGTTATCAAGTACATCAGATACGATTTCACGATTCTCAAGAGGTTTAGCAAAAATCTTTTTTTTCAAAACTGAGTCCGCTTTTTGGTGACTATGAATAGTCAAATTGATGGGCGGATTCTGTTACATACCGTTCTTCGGGGGCTCCCAGCAAGGCGTGAAGACATTTAGGTATAGACAATCCTCGGAAGTAAGGGCTTTCTGAATCAAGTAGATTAATTTCTAGGATTTGGTAGCTGAGACAGGTCTGTTCGAATATTTTCATTACTAATTTGTTGTGAAGACAACTGTTCGCATTATCTTATTCTCTTCGAAAATAGTACCTAGAATATAATTTTTGTGGAGTGGCGGATTAGATGAAAGTACTGACTAAGAAGTATTCAATCCAGTGTATTCGTGATTGGATTGGTCGTTTGCTGAATGCTTTCGTATCTCTGATCCCATCCCAGCTTGCTGGCGGTTGTGGTTTCTGAAACGTCGATAGCGTAATCTGCATAGTTACATGTGTAATTAAAATATTAATTATTAGATCAAACAACGTAAATAACCTTAAAACGAAGTTCTCCGAGCGGTGGTTTCGCAAAAGGGATTCCCTGTAAATGTGAATCACAGTAAAATGACTGGAAGATAATATCTGATGTCCCATTCTCATCAGATTATGTGGGGGGGGGGAATAAGTCTGTGAAACTCGCTTGAAACGCGTCGACTTGCTTGTCTCCCTCGTAGATGAGTCGACGGCCTCGAACTTTGCCATACGACGTCTGGACGGTTCGCGAGTCAGGATAGGAAAAGAAGTTGCCCATCTGAATCGGGATTGATTAGAATGGCGCGGACCCTCTCAGTGCGCCATGCGGGTGATGGATGGATGGTATCAGCCGGCAGAGAACTGTTTGTGACGGGTCTAATGCCTTTTATCTCTGATATCAAACACAAAATGAAGACAAGTCGCACCACTACACAATTAGAGCACACCACGTAGATTCATATGACGGTAGAACATCAACTGATCATATTTGCTCTCGAACAAATTTCGCAATCGCCCATTTCCACCTCAAAATAGTGCTCATCACTCACTGTTCTTTGTCATGTTAGTCGTCTTTGGTCGAAAAATAGCTCAAAACAGAGCCAATAGAGTGCATTGTGCCTCGCCATCACTCGTTGTTTGTATTTGACAATGGGCACGCGATCTCTAGAGGAATCATCTCTGTGGACTCCTCTGTGCAGGTGCAAGTTTTTCCGAGAAACTTCAGTTGAAGATGATGTGAAGAAGAAACATATCACAGACCGAATTGGTTCGTGTCGTCTGAAAATCGTCACTGGTTTGCATTCCCCGTCTCCTGCTGCTGTCCCCACATGTAGCCTATATTTGAGCTATAGATGTGTTTCATCAGATGAGATATAGTAGAGCAAGAAAATGGAATATGCTTCAATTGCGAAATAACAATGCTGAGTTCAGTACATGCCTAATTGTGGACTGGGAAGCGAGAACAAATATCTACTAACTAAAATTGTTTACTTGAAACAGAAATGTATCGAAACTATTGTTTTTCCTCATTTTGAAAAGGTTGGATCAAACGAGAGCACATATCCGCGAAAATAAACAAACCGATTACAAACATCGATGGCCATTTCGCATTAATAGAGCATGAATGGCAGAGAGTAGATCCGTGGGTAGGATGGAACGGTTTGATCACGAAGATAGACTATAAAAGTAATTCCCTCCTTTACCCTTTCTCTGCGTGTGTGACATATCCATTCCCTGAACGGAACTGATCAGACCAGGCCAACAAATATATGATCGCACATTTATCAATTGAGATCATCGCAGATTCGCCTTACTAGCACTATTCGCAATAGTTTGCTAAAATAATCGCTAATTTTCATTTACGATTCATAAAATCATTCTGAACTATGCAAACCAAGATTTACTTAAACAAGAATAAACAGCCGATCTATGCATGCAATAATAGTTCATGAAGAACGATGTCTGGCCACAATCTCGAGGAATTTAGTCGTGCGTCCCTGGAATAATATTATAAAATTCAGAAGAATTTCGATAAATGTAACCTCCATGAACAAGTCGTCCATGTGGCATTTAGTGCCATTGAAAACAAAGTTCCTTTCTAGGTTCGCTTCATCGACTTGATTCCATTCAGTTGGCAGTTCGGTCTTCCTCGGATTAGACCCATTGGGATCGCTGATATTTTGAATTTTTGTCGGGTTTTTTCTTGTTTCTCACCCATATTTTGCAAAGTTGACGAATGCACTTGTGAATGATTCCATAACTGATCGGTCCTCATCGGTGAGTTTGGCAGACCCCAAGAAGATATCCTTGTTGAAGAGATACTGAAGCTCCGCACTGTGAGTTGTGTCTGCAGAATTTTTTTATTTATCTCTGAAAGGCATAGCTATCATCCCTCTGATAGGCTTATTTTTGATCCATGAACAAGGGTAACGCATGTTTTCGCAGTCAAAACAAACCTTGAATCGACATATGCTCTGCGAGAATGCCCACAACCGAGGGGTTGAATTGGTCAAATGTGTAGAGGTAGACGGACAGATCTGAAATGATTGTTCATAAATTTAGCCTACGCAATTGCCAGAATTTAAACATACAAATAGATAAATCGCGACCAACCTTGATTGGAAACTGTCTTTCGGCACACCTCGAGTGTGGATGAATTCATCACGTAGTCCGACATCAACTATGTAGATTAATAAATTCGGAGATAATATTATTTTTAAAGTCAACAAAAAAGTTAAAAATATTAGCGAAAAATTCACATTAACTATCGATCGCATAAGTCTCTCCTTATTCGAAAGTATCGCATCAGTCTCGTACATCGAGCGTAGCTCTTTCTGCAAACGAGATATGGTTAAAGCATATTATGAACTTCTTTTGAAATATAAATTTTAAAAAAAAATAGAAACTCACCGATAGCCTCTCTTTGTTAGGCGAGTTGCTACTTACGAAAGCGATGACGTCATCGGCCAACTTCTCGCTCGGCTGCTTATCCAGAACTGCAATCCCATCTCATTTGCCTGCCCTCGAATCTCAATATCGATGGGCAAAAAAATACGCACGGAACAGTATTCCTTCCTCCTTCGTGACTCCGATCATCAGTGGTTTCGGGCGTGCCCTCTTTCTCAGCTCATCCAGTGGAGCGGGGAAGAAATCTCCATCAATGTAAGGAACTGTTTCTATAATTGGGGCAATTAAAGTTGAGCATATAATTGAACAGCCCTGTATTTAAAATCTAACAACGTTATCCTGACCGTATTCTGTCAGTTTATCCTGCTTCGGGTTGAACACTTTGATAGTAACAGCGAATTCTTTCGCAGGCAGCGCGCGCAGTTGGTCGAGCATCTGAAATCATCGTTCTTCATCTGATCGGATCGATAACATTCGTTGCAAGAACATTTGGATTTTATATTTTCTTGCTTACCTCCTCGCTGCTTTTGTATTCCCTAACTCCCAGACGAGCAGCCTTTTCGCGGCAGTGCTGGGGTGCAAGCCTGCAGAATTTGGTGAAGTTAGAAATATTGCAGGACCCTTTAACGACGTTTGTGGTACTCGTCTTACGAAACCTTGTCGACAAAACTCACTTGTTCGTGACAATCTCGATCTCCGCGTTTCCACCCATCATTATCATCTTGTTGAAGAGGCCTGTACAATTTGTTCCTATTCTTCTTCTTTTTAACCACTGTTAACGCTTTACGACTCGGAACAGAACAACAAGGAAACTAGCCAGTTGAGTGTGGGCTCAGGTGCAGCATATCCGTGCTTACAGCGCCGGCGCTCTGACCGAGAAGCGTGATGTTGCTCTGAAACGATCAGTTTCAGGGCTCCGTTGTATAATAGTATCCAGGTTCCATGTCGATATCCAAGTTCCAGGCTAATGTCCAGGTCCCAAGAACATATCGAGTAAATACACATCCAGTAGCAACTCGGAAAATCTCTTGCGCGCGTGAAGTAGTAGCGAATGAAGAAAATAATAGGCAAGGTAAATGTGGAGGATTTCAGTGACCTTGTCACCACCGAATGCTCCGATGTTGTCGTGCACCCAGCGAAGTGCAGCTACTTGATCCCACAGGCCGGCATTGCCACGGCACTCGTCGTCCCCTGAAAGCCCTCCGATCTCGAGCAGATCGGCGAAAGATGAATATTGAAGAAGAATACTCGGCTTCTTTTGAATTGATTGGTGACGTTATTCAAGAATCTCCATAATCTGAACCTGTAGTCATGAACCCAAGGTAGCCGAGCCTGTACGCGACTGTGACAAATACGACGTCACGCGTTACCTGAGAATAGGAATGCAATGTTTTATTTAGTAATTGTTTGTTTTCTAGGTTGTTTCTCTCACCAAATGCTCGCAGATATTTATATCTCCATAGTGCTGAGTGTCACCCATCTCGAAGCCTCCGGGGTAAATGAACACCATGACTGGGAAGCCTGACATTCATACTTTTAAGAGACCGGCTCAGTTATTTTGGAGAATGGGCCGGACATCGATATGACCGATCCGGCCTAAAATTTTTCCCTGGATACCCCCATGATTACCCATCACCAAACGGGACACTATATGTTCCAGATCAGTGAAACATAGAAATGGCGGGTTGACGAATTTTGAAAACTCGAAATTCAGATAAAAATAACCAAACGATCTGGGTCCAAAGTTAGTGTAGATATATTACATATATGCCTAGACAGAAAAATCGCGTTATAAGTTGGTCCGATTGATCAATCGCAAACTGACTTTTTCAACTTTCATAAATGGTTTTTAAATAATTTAAATTATAAATCGAAAAAGTGCATCGCCTCATCAATTTCATCTTATAGAGCACAAAATTCAGCATCGAAACGGTCAAAAATGGAGAAAATATAAAATGTACTTCTAAAATTGTTCTCTGCGTGGAATTTGATGCTCTACAACATGGGATAGATAGCGCATAGCACTTCTCGAATTCATTTTTCAGTTTGCACAGTTATTGATTTCCACATCAATTATCTCTCTCAAAAATGAATTGCATGTCAAGGTTTCAACACGAAAAATTACCTACTCAATGTGCCCGTTAATTTGAGTACCATATTGAGGAGGTTCTGGAAGCTTTTTTTCAAATGACCACTTTCAGGTGAATAAAAGTCAATAAGGGGTCCCTGATATTTTCTCCATTTTTGACCATTTCGATGCGGAATTTTGTGCTCTATGAGATGAAATTGATGAGGCGATGCACTTTTTCGATTTAAAATTTAAATTATTTAAAAACCATTTTTGAAAGTTGAAAAAGTGAGTTTGCGATTGATCAATCGGACCAACTTATAACGCGATTTTGTTGTCTAGGCATATATGTAATATATCTACACTAACTTTGGACCCAGATCGTTTGGTTATTTTTATCTGAATTTCGAGTTTTCAAAATTCGTCAAACCGCCATTTCTATGTTTCACTGATCTGGAACATATAGTGTCCCGTTTGGTGATGGGGTGATGGGAACTCATGGGGGTTTCCAGGGAAAAATTTTGGACCGGATCTGTGAAATCGATGTCCGGCCCTATTGGCCGAATCCTCGAAAATAACAGAGCCGGTCTCTTAACACAATCTGTGTATCGTGACTGTCTCTGATATCATAGTTCCGTCCAGTCCATCCCAGAGAAAACGGAATTTCCGGACGTAATTAAGCTCGCGTTCACACCAACTATTTCCATTTTATGTCATCTAGAGAGCGTAGAGGGCAAGTCTGTTAACACTTCCTCGATCAATAAACTCTCAGGGTCTTTATGTGAGACTCGTAGTCCATTTTTGGCATCCTCCTACTCGTAAAGTTCATAAACAGACCATTCTTGGGCGGTTTCCAGCACGGCGTGAACACATTGAGATAGAGACAGTCCTCTGACGGGAATCCTTTCTGTAAGGAATACAATCAATTTTGAGAAAAAATATTGAAGCAAAATTTTCTTCATTGAGTTATCATCGAAATATTGAGCAGAACCATGATCCCAATGAATTCACTGACAAAGAAATATTCAGTCCAGTGTATTGGCTGCTGAATTGGGCGTCTGCTGAACGCTTTTGTATCTTTGATTCCGTCCCACTTGACTGGAGGTTCTGGCTTCTGAAATATCGATCATTCACTGAGCAATCGTTACTGAACAACCTTGAAACGTAATTCAGCGAGAGGTGGCTTGGCGAAAGGAATTCCCTGAAAATGACAGTTAATCGCGTAATTTTGAGCAGATCCGACCAGCTTTGGCCAGCTAAAAAAAGTTCAAACGAATTATATGTTTATACTCGCTTGAAAGGCATCGACTTGCTTCTCTCCCTCGTAGATGAGTCGACGGCCTCGCACTTTGCCATATGTCGTCTGGACGATTCGCGAGTCAGGATAGAAAAAAAAGTTGCCCATCTGAAAAGGGGCATCCGTAAAAACGCAAAACGTGAAGCATACAAAATGTTGATGGGGAACCAATCCTTTTAAATCTGTGATTAATACCCAAATCATAGTCAACAACAGAGGGAAACTGCTGTGTCGCCACAGAAACAACCCACTCTGCACAACGCGTTTCCCGTTGGAACGGCGAACGTAAATCTTTGATCACAAATAAAGAGATAATCACACATAAACCATCCAAGAAAGTGCGCCAAACACGGGGGTCAGTGCGAGTATGTTGTCGTCTACACTCTCAAAACGGAGCCATGAGAGTGCATTGTGCGCGCCTTATAATCACCCGATTCTGTTTTGGTGTGTTTCTTACTGGATTCACATGATCAAAAATCTCTTAAAAAATAATTCCAGAACTTTTAATATTTGTTATTTTCGGTATATCCCTAATGAAAAGTGTCTTTGAAAATGATTTCTCCTTCGAATAAAAGGGAAAACAAATTCTCACGAATAAAGATGCTGTTTGTTCAGTAGTCTATAGGTCTCAACTGATATCTGGGCTGCCTGGAAAGGACTGGCACGCGGTTTCCGATGCGTGACCCTGTGGAAGGTCATCGGACAGCGATGATCGGTGATTGTTATGCGGAGCAAATCGGCACCGACTATACTCATGCTGTGTAATAAGTCAGAGGAGATTTTCTCCGGGAGTGGAAAAAAGTCAAAGGAGAGAATAGGAGATTTTCTCCTTTTTGAATTCCCGCATTTTCTGTATTTCGCTTCCCCGTGAAGCTTGCGACTTGAAACGTTAAAAGATGGTTGATTTCACTCAATTAATGCTGAAATCGAAGTTTCAAGTGTCTAGCTCTACTGGGAACCGAGATAAATTTTAAAAACGTGAAAAGGCGCGAATTCAAAAAGGAGAGAATCTCCTTCGACTTTTTCCACCCGATTTCTTTCTCCTCTCCTTTCTCCCCCTCCCCACTTTTTCCACAACATCAGTCTGTCGTCTCTCCTACACAAAAAAGAGATGGTCAAGAGGGGAGAGTCGGATTCCGAATTATTTTTTGTTTGTTTTTTTCGTTATAGGGGAACGAGTAAAAGAGAGGGACTAGGAAGTTCGTTCGCCGAAATGTTCTGTCGATTGAAATCGAATCTAAGTCGAATAAGGGTAAGATGAATGCATGGTAGTTGATCTTCAATTTTTCCGAATTTGTGTAGCTGTGATCGGAAAGAAAATACAACAATACTACAATAGTTATTCCATTAATGGATAGCAAATGTAATTGGCGCTTGTGATCTTAACCCTAGATATTTCTTAGTTTTGCGACGATTCACTGAGACTGTTATTAAGTAGGGAACAAGACGTAATGACTTCGATGACATTGATTTTGTTGTGATGTGGGTCATACCGACACTATACAGGTAGATAGCATGTCAAATGTCTCCCTACATTCCCTATGGCACACTGTCATGCCTTTTTATCAACATGCTGTTGCACTTTGCACTTGCGTAATTTCTGCTTTCGCGTGCTACCTAATACTCACGAAAACTCCTAATGTCGGGAAACCGTTCGCCAAATATCTTATCCTACTTCAGGTTTGCGATCGGCATACTTATACACAATATTTTTATACAAAATATGCATTGACAGGTGTCAATTACACTTGTTGACTTAAACTTCGGACTACTATTCGCCCCTATTTATCTGTTTCCCATTCCGGGAGTTCTCTGCAACGGCATTATTTGTACATGGTTCGGCCTGTCTGGCCATTTTGGAGTGGTAATGTTAATAAAGTTCCCGATATTATTCATCTCAATTCAGTGTTTGCTGATGCTAACGAATGTCTGGATGATGCTTGCTATTATCTACTGTTTCCACTACAAATACGTGGTCATCTGTAATTTGGCAGGCGGCGACCCTCCTTCGGTTTCCACTCACAAGTATACAATTAAATGTTCATGACAGGCACCAAGCCACATGATTTTTCGAATGGTTGTTCTGGTCATAAGTTGGATCCCTTTTGTACCTCAAGTCAAACTCTCTCAAAATTTGGAGAGTGGGCCGCTCTTCGTCAAGAATGTTTGTTATGCATATCAAATGCAAATTTTGATTTAAAAAATAGAATTTTCCCACCATGTACTATCTGATCGAGAATCCTGAATATCGCGCTATGATTTATGATACAAATGTCGACCCGGACAACTTCATCTTTTATATTTTCTGTGTTTTTTTGTGAGAATGTTTCTGTAATTTATCATACCTTACTTGTCAGATGTCGATTACCATGCCAATTATCGCTGGATATTTCGTGGTTGGTTCGTGTTCAACACTATCCATCCAAGTAGGTCACGTCTACTCTATGATTCTAAAATCAGAATCATTCCAGAGCTCAATCAGTGGCAAAACGAGGCAGCTTCAGGATCAAATGATGATCATGTTGATCATTCAGGTATCAAATAAATCAGGAATAGGAGTATCGTTATCCTTTGAGACGTTTACTCCATTAGTGATTCAAGTACCACCGGCAATAATCAACGAGTACTCACTTATCACTAATTCGTTAGATCCAAGTTCGAATTAATATATTTCTCAATTGAAACTACTCAATCAGACATCAATAATACTGCATTCTGCGTTCAACTAATGCATGCATTCTTACACACAGTTATTCTGATTTTGATGACTCCGAGTTATCGACATTCATTAATGTTGTGTGTCCCAATATTTTCGTTCGCCGAGTCAATCTTATTCAGTTGGCTCAAAAATACGACGGCTAACAAGTCGACTGTCGCCATTCTTCCAACAAGCACAATGAATTAACTAATCCGCAGCTAATATCATGATGGAAAAATTGATTTATTGTCCACGTTTCCGATGTTATATGTCAGCAGCAATAAACAAAGTCAAATCAAAAAAGAAATGAGAACCATGTGACAAGTATTTATTCACTTGTAATGTTGAAACTTAAGCGAATACTTATAAAGCAATAATTATTCACGAACACAGTAGGGCTGTCAAATGAAGAGATGAAGAGGAAAATGAAGAGGGGAGTTGAGCGGTCGTTCATTTGGCTCTTCATGAAGAGTTGCGCGGTCGTTCACCCTCTTCATGAAGAGGGTCTTTCACATACAGTCCGGTCAGGTCCCAATGTGAAAACTGGACGCCCCGGGCGTCCCCGGGTGTCCCCCCGTGTCCCCTGGCCTTGCCACGCCTCGGGGAAGTACTGAACCACATTCAATTTGTGAAATTCGGATTCCTCGTGCAAAAATGCACCAGAATCACTCATAGTTAGATTATTTTGAAATAAATAATTTTCAACTTTTTCAGGGGGGGGGGGGGGGTGACAAAACTGCAAATGGGAATATCTCGGAGGTGAGTTAGTCAATCTCATTGAAAGTTGTTGCATATATATTACAGTGGCCCGAGGATTACGGTAGTTCGGTCCCATGGGTCAGATCCAGTTCCTTGGGTCAGACGTTTTTCGACAAAATCAAAGTATAGGGGTGCATGGTCCAAAATGGAATTTCAAGTCATTGTAGAAAAACAACAAGTACCGTACACAATCGATACTACAGTAACCCACTCATTACAGTAACCCAGTTCGATGGGTCAGACTCAGTTCCTTAGGTCAGAAATTTTTGAAAATTTCCCAATCTATCTAAAAATGATTGTACCGTACCTTAAAGTACGGAAGAATTCTTTTTTGAAGTCAAATCGCAAAATAATTTTTTTTCCAAAACTATGATACAGGGGTCATGGTTGAAAATTTTTCGAACGCGCTGATTCCGAATATCGTTATGAGAGCTCACGAAAAAAATAATGAAAAAAGTTAAAATTTAAAAACTGTTAAAATCGAAGGTTTTTCGGACAAAGTCGTGCTATATTTTTCTCCGACTTCCGATTCCTATGATTTCCAGAGTTGTTGTTAGGTACTAGTATGAACTCAATTCACTTTTTGGCACTTGTTGGAGAAATGCAGATTTGGGAAATTACATGGAATTTTTGAAAAAGCGACCACCCCGCACCAGCGCAAAATCTAGGAATGATATCATCATCATAAGAAATGTTCATCTATGTCTGTTGATTCCAATGATAAAACAGGATTATCTCTAGCATTTTTTCTAAACGAGTTATGGCCGTTTTCCCGAGGCGAACTTGGTCAAAAAACTCCATAGGTATGAAACTTAAGCTAAACAGCGTAATCAGCTATGAATAGTGGTTGATCTTATACATAACAGATCTCAAGTTTGTTATATATTTTTTTCATAAACTAATTGAACCAGGTACCGAGTCCAGGCGTAGGTTTCATACCTATGGAGTTTTTTGACCAAGTTCGCCCCGGGAAAACGGCCATAACTCGTTTAGAAAAAATGCTAGAGATAATCCTGTTTTATCATTGGTATCAGCAGACAGAGATGAACATTTCTTATGATGATGATATCATTCCTAGATTTTGCGCTGGTGCGGGGTGGTCGCTTTTTCAAAAATTCCATGTAATTTCCCAAATCTGCATTTCTCCAACAAGTGCCAAAAAGTGAATTGAGTTCATACTAGTACCTAACCACATCTCTAGAAATCATAGGAATCGGAAGTCGGAGAAAAATATAGCACGACATTTTGTCCGAAAAACCTTCGATTTTAACAGTTTTTAAATTTTAACTTTTTTCATTATTTTTTTCGTGAGCTCTCATAACGATATTCGGAATCAGCGCGTAAAGATACATCAGAAAAACCTATAGTTAAGAAGTCCTGAAATGAAAAATATTAGACTTCGAAAAATTTTCAACCATGACCCCTGTATCATAGTTTTGGAAAAAAAATTATTTTGCGATTTGACTTCAAAAAAGAATTCTTCCGTACTTTAAGGTAAGGTACAATCATTTTGAGATAGATTGGGAAATTTTCAAAAATTTCTGACCTAAGGAACTGAGTCTGACCCATCGAACTGGGTTACTGTAATGAGTGGGTTACTGTAGTATCGATTGTGTACGGTACTTGTTGTTTTTCTACCATGACTTGAAATTCCATTTTGGACCATGTACCCCTATACTTTGATTTTGTCGAAAAACGTCTGACCCAAGGAACTGGATCTGACCTATGATCCAAGTTCGAATTAATATATTTCTCAATTGAAACTACTCAATCAGACATCAATAATACTGCATTCTGCGTTCAACTAATGCATGCATTCTTACACACAGTTATTCTGATTTTGATGACTCCGAGTTATCGACATTCATTAATGTTGTGTGTCCCAATATTTTCGTTCGCCGAGTCAATCTTATTCAGTTGGCTCAAAAATACGACGGCTAACAAGTCGACTGTCGCCATTCTTCCAACAAGCACAATGAATTAACTAATCCGCAGCTAATATCATGATGGAAAAATTGATTTATTGTCCACGTTTCCGATGTTATATGTCAGCAGCAATAAACAAACTCAAATCAAAAAAGAAATGAGAACCATGTGACAAGTATTTATTCACTTGTAATGTTGAAACTTAAGCGAATACTTATAAAGCAATAATTATTCACGAACACAGTAGGGCTGTCAAATGAAGAGATGAAGAGGAAAATGAAGAGGGGAGTTGAGCGGTCGTTCATTTGGCTCTTCATGAAGAGTTGCGCGGTCGTTCACCCTCTTCATGAAGAGGGTCTTTCACATACAGTCCGGTCAGGTCCCAATGTGAAAACTGGACGCCCCGGGCGTCCCCGGGTGTCCCCCCGTGTCCCCTGGCCTTGCCACGCCTCGGGGAAGTACTGAACCACATTCAATTTGTGAAATTCGGATTCCTCGTGCAAAAATGCACCAGAATCACTCATAGTTAGATTATTTTGAAATAAATAATTTTCAACTTTTTCAGGGGGGGGGGGGGGTGACAAAACTGCAAATGGGAATATCTCGGAGGTGAGTTAGTCAATCTCATTGAAAGTTGTTGCATATATATTACAGTGGCCCGAGGATTACGGTAGTTCGGTCCCATGGGTCAGATCCAGTTCCTTGGGTCAGACGTTTTTCGACAAAATCAAAGTATAGGGGTGCATGGTCCAAAATGGAATTTCAAGTCATTGTAGAAAAACAACAAGTACCGTACACAATCGATACTACAGTAACCCACTCATTACAGTAACCCAGTTCGATGGGTCAGACTCAGTTCCTTAGGTCAGAAATTTTTGAAAATTTCCCAATCTATCTAAAAATGATTGTACCGTACCTTAAAGTACGGAAGAATTCTTTTTTGAAGTCAAATCGCAAAATAATTTTTTTTCCAAAACTATGATACAGGGGTCATGGTTGAAAATTTTTCGAACGCGCTGATTCCGAATATCGTTATGAGAGCTCACGAAAAAAATAATGAAAAAAGTTAAAATTTAAAAACTGTTAAAATCGAAGGTTTTTCGGACAAAGTCGTGCTATATTTTTCTCCGACTTCCGATTCCTATGATTTCCAGAGTTGTTGTTAGGTACTAGTATGAACTCAATTCACTTTTTGGCACTTGTTGGAGAAATGCAGATTTGGGAAATTACATGGAATTTTTGAAAAAGCGACCACCCCGCACCAGCGCAAAATCTAGGAATGATATCATCATCATAAGAAATGTTCATCTATGTCTGTTGATTCCAATGATAAAACAGGATTATCTCTAGCATTTTTTCTAAACGAGTTATGGCCGTTTTCCCGAGGCGAACTTGGTCAAAAAACTCCATAGGTATGAAACTTAAGCTAAACAGCGTAATCAGCTATGAATAGTGGTTGATCTTATACATAACAGATCTCAAGTTTGTTATATATTTTTTTCATAAACTAATTGAACCAGGTACCGAGTCCAGGCGTAGGTTTCATACCTATGGAGTTTTTTGACCAAGTTCGCCCCGGGAAAACGGCCATAACTCGTTTAGAAAAAATGCTAGAGATAATCCTGTTTTATCATTGGTATCAGCAGACAGAGATGAACATTTCTTATGATGATGATATCATTCCTAGATTTTGCGCTGGTGCGGGGTGGTCGCTTTTTCAAAAATTCCATGTAATTTCCCAAATCTGCATTTCTCCAACAAGTGCCAAAAAGTGAATTGAGTTCATACTAGTACCTAACCACATCTCTAGAAATCATAGGAATCGGAAGTCGGAGAAAAATATAGCACGACATTTTGTCCGAAAAACCTTCGATTTTAACAGTTTTTAAATTTTAACTTTTTTCATTATTTTTTTCGTGAGCTCTCATAACGATATTCGGAATCAGCGCGTAAAGATACATCAGAAAAACCTATAGTTAAGAAGTCCTGAAATGAAAAATATTAGACTTCGAAAAATTTTCAACCATGACCCCTGTATCATAGTTTTGGAAAAAAAATTATTTTGCGATTTGACTTCAAAAAAGAATTCTTCCGTACTTTAAGGTAAGGTACAATCATTTTGAGATAGATTGGGAAATTTTCAAAAATTTCTGACCTAAGGAACTGAGTCTGACCCATCGAACTGGGTTACTGTAATGAGTGGGTTACTGTAGTATCGATTGTGTACGGTACTTGTTGTTTTTCTACCATGACTTGAAATTCCATTTTGGACCATGTACCCCTATACTTTGATTTTGTCGAAAAACGTCTGACCCAAGGAACTGGATCTGACCTATGATCCAAGTTCGAATTAATATATTTCTCAATTGAAACTACTCAATCAGACATCAATAATACTGCATTCTGCGTTCAACTAATGCATGCATTCTTACACACAGTTATTCTGATTTTGATGACTCCGAGTTATCGACATTCATTAATGTTGTGTGTCCCAATATTTTCGTTCGCCGAGTCAATCTTATTCAGTTGGCTCAAAAATACGACGGCTAACAAGTCGACTGTCGCCATTCTTCCAACAAGCACAATGAATTAACTAATCCGCAGCTAATATCATGATGGAAAAATTGATTTATTGTCCACGTTTCCGATGTTATATGTCAGCAGCAATAAACAAACTCAAATCAAAAAAGAAATGAGAACCATGTGACAAGTATTTATTCACTTGTAATGTTGAAACTTAAGCGAATACTTATAAAGCAATAATTATTCACGAACACAGTAGGGCTGTCAAATGAAGAGATGAAGAGGAAAATGAAGAGGGGAGTTGAGCGGTCGTTCATTTGGCTCTTCATGAAGAGTTGCGCGGTCGTTCACCCTCTTCATGAAGAGGGTCTTTCACATACAGTCCGGTCAGGTCCCAATGTGAAAACTGGACGCCCCGGGCGTCCCCGGGTGTCCCCCCGTGTCCCCTGGCCTTGCCACGCCTCGGGGAAGTACTGAACCACATTCAATTTGTGAAATTCGGATTCCTCGTGCAAAAATGCACCAGAATCACTCATAGTTAGATTATTTTGAAATAAATAATTTTCAACTTTTTCAGGGGGGGGGGGGGGGGGGTGACAAAACTGCAAATGGGAATATCTCGGAGGTGAGTTAGTCAATCTCATTGAAAGTTGTTGCATATATATTACAGTGGCCCGAGGATTACGGTAGTTCGGTCCCATGGGTCAGATCCAGTTCCTTGGGTCAGACGTTTTTCGACAAAATCAAAGTATAGGGGTGCATGGTCCAAAATGGAATTTCAAGTCATTGTAGAAAAACAACAAGTACCGTACACAATCGATACTACAGTAACCCACTCATTACAGTAACCCAGTTCGATGGGTCAGACTCAGTTCCTTAGGTCAGAAATTTTTGAAAATTTCCCAATCTATCTAAAAATGATTGTACCGTACCTTAAAGTACGGAAGAATTCTTTTTTGAAGTCAAATCGCAAAATAATTTTTTTTCCAAAACTATGATACAGGGGTCATGGTTGAAAATTTTTCGAACGCGCTGATTCCGAATATCGTTATGAGAGCTCACGAAAAAAATAATGAAAAAAGTTAAAATTTAAAAACTGTTAAAATCGAAGGTTTTTCGGACAAAGTCGTGCTATATTTTTCTCCGACTTCCGATTCCTATGATTTCCAGAGTTGTTGTTAGGTACTAGTATGAACTCAATTCACTTTTTGGCACTTGTTGGAGAAATGCAGATTTGGGAAATTACATGGAATTTTTGAAAAAGCGACCACCCCGCACCAGCGCAAAATCTAGGAATGATATCATCATCATAAGAAATGTTCATCTATGTCTGTTGATTCCAATGATAAAACAGGATTATCTCTAGCATTTTTTCTAAACGAGTTATGGCCGTTTTCCCGAGGCGAACTTGGTCAAAAAACTCCATAGGTATGAAACTTAAGCTAAACAGCGTAATCAGCTATGAATAGTGGTTGATCTTATACATAACAGATCTCAAGTTTGTTATATATTTTTTTCATAAACTAATTGAACCAGGTACCGAGTCCAGGCGTAGGTTTCATACCTATGGAGTTTTTTGACCAAGTTCGCCCCGGGAAAACGGCCATAACTCGTTTAGAAAAAATGCTAGAGATAATCCTGTTTTATCATTGGTATCAGCAGACAGAGATGAACATTTCTTATGATGATGATATCATTCCTAGATTTTGCGCTGGTGCGGGGTGGTCGCTTTTTCAAAAATTCCATGTAATTTCCCAAATCTGCATTTCTCCAACAAGTGCCAAAAAGTGAATTGAGTTCATACTAGTACCTAACCACATCTCTAGAAATCATAGGAATCGGAAGTCGGAGAAAAATATAGCACGACATTTTGTCCGAAAAACCTTCGATTTTAACAGTTTTTAAATTTTAACTTTTTTCATTATTTTTTTCGTGAGCTCTCATAACGATATTCGGAATCAGCGCGTAAAGATACATCAGAAAAACCTATAGTTAAGAAGTCCTGAAATGAAAAATATTAGACTTCGAAAAATTTTCAACCATGACCCCTGTATCATAGTTTTGGAAAAAAAATTATTTTGCGATTTGACTTCAAAAAAGAATTCTTCCGTACTTTAAGGTAAGGTACAATCATTTTGAGATAGATTGGGAAATTTTCAAAAATTTCTGACCTAAGGAACTGAGTCTGACCCATCGAACTGGGTTACTGTAATGAGTGGGTTACTGTAGTATCGATTGTGTACGGTACTTGTTGTTTTTCTACCATGACTTGAAATTCCATTTTGGACCATGTACCCCTATACTTTGATTTTGTCGAAAAACGTCTGACCCAAGGAACTGGATCTGACCTATGATCCAAGTTCGAATTAATATATTTCTCAATTGAAACTACTCAATCAGACATCAATAATACTGCATTCTGCGTTCAACTAATGCATGCATTCTTACACACAGTTATTCTGATTTTGATGACTCCGAGTTATCGACATTCATTAATGTTGTGTGTCCCAATATTTTCGTTCGCCGAGTCAATCTTATTCAGTTGGCTCAAAAATACGACGGCTAACAAGTCGACTGTCGCCATTCTTCCAACAAGCACAATGAATTAACTAATCCGCAGCTAATATCATGATGGAAAAATTGATTTATTGTCCACGTTTCCGATGTTATATGTCAGCAGCAATAAACAAACTCAAATCAAAAAAGAAATGAGAACCATGTGACAAGTATTTATTCACTTGTAATGTTGAAACTTAAGCGAATACTTATAAAGCAATAATTATTCACGAACACAGTAGGGCTGTCAAATGAAGAGATGAAGAGGAAAATGAAGAGGGGAGTTGAGCGGTCGTTCATTTGGCTCTTCATGAAGAGTTGCGCGGTCGTTCACCCTCTTCATGAAGAGGGTCTTTCACATACAGTCCGGTCAGGTCCCAATGTGAAAACTGGACGCCCCGGGCGTCCCCGGGTGTCCCCCCGTGTCCCCTGGCCTTGCCACGCCTCGGGGAAGTACTGAACCACATTCAATTTGTGAAATTCGGATTCCTCGTGCAAAAATGCACCAGAATCACTCATAGTTAGATTATTTTGAAATAAATAATTTTCAACTTTTTCAGGGGGGGGGGGGGTGACAAAACTGCAAATGGGAATATCTCGGAGGTGAGTTAGTCAATCTCATTGAAAGTTGTTGCATATATATTACAGTGGCCCGAGGATTACGGTAGTTCGGTCCCATGGGTCAGATCCAGTTCCTTGGGTCAGACGTTTTTCGACAAAATCAAAGTATAGGGGTGCATGGTCCAAAATGGAATTTCAAGTCATTGTAGAAAAACAACAAGTACCGTACACAATCGATACTACAGTAACCCACTCATTACAGTAACCCAGTTCGATGGGTCAGACTCAGTTCCTTAGGTCAGAAATTTTTGAAAATTTCCCAATCTATCTAAAAATGATTGTACCGTACCTTAAAGTACGGAAGAATTCTTTTTTGAAGTCAAATCGCAAAATAATTTTTTTTCCAAAACTATGATACAGGGGTCATGGTTGAAAATTTTTCGAACGCGCTGATTCCGAATATCGTTATGAGAGCTCACGAAAAAAATAATGAAAAAAGTTAAAATTTAAAAACTGTTAAAATCGAAGGTTTTTCGGACAAAGTCGTGCTATATTTTTCTCCGACTTCCGATTCCTATGATTTCCAGAGTTGTTGTTAGGTACTAGTATGAACTCAATTCACTTTTTGGCACTTGTTGGAGAAATGCAGATTTGGGAAATTACATGGAATTTTTGAAAAAGCGACCACCCCGCACCAGCGCAAAATCTAGGAATGATATCATCATCATAAGAAATGTTCATCTATGTCTGTTGATTCCAATGATAAAACAGGATTATCTCTAGCATTTTTTCTAAACGAGTTATGGCCGTTTTCCCGAGGCGAACTTGGTCAAAAAACTCCATAGGTATGAAACTTAAGCTAAACAGCGTAATCAGCTATGAATAGTGGTTGATCTTATACATAACAGATCTCAAGTTTGTTATATATTTTTTTCATAAACTAATTGAACCAGGTACCGAGTCCAGGCGTAGGTTTCATACCTATGGAGTTTTTTGACCAAGTTCGCCCCGGGAAAACGGCCATAACTCGTTTAGAAAAAATGCTAGAGATAATCCTGTTTTATCATTGGTATCAGCAGACAGAGATGAACATTTCTTATGATGATGATATCATTCCTAGATTTTGCGCTGGTGCGGGGTGGTCGCTTTTTCAAAAATTCCATGTAATTTCCCAAATCTGCATTTCTCCAACAAGTGCCAAAAAGTGAATTGAGTTCATACTAGTACCTAACCACATCTCTAGAAATCATAGGAATCGGAAGTCGGAGAAAAATATAGCACGACATTTTGTCCGAAAAACCTTCGATTTTAACAGTTTTTAAATTTTAACTTTTTTCATTATTTTTTTCGTGAGCTCTCATAACGATATTCGGAATCAGCGCGTAAAGATACATCAGAAAAACCTATAGTTAAGAAGTCCTGAAATGAAAAATATTAGACTTCGAAAAATTTTCAACCATGACCCCTGTATCATAGTTTTGGAAAAAAAATTATTTTGCGATTTGACTTCAAAAAAGAATTCTTCCGTACTTTAAGGTAAGGTACAATCATTTTGAGATAGATTGGGAAATTTTCAAAAATTTCTGACCTAAGGAACTGAGTCTGACCCATCGAACTGGGTTACTGTAATGAGTGGGTTACTGTAGTATCGATTGTGTACGGTACTTGTTGTTTTTCTACCATGACTTGAAATTCCATTTTGGACCATGTACCCCTATACTTTGATTTTGTCGAAAAACGTCTGACCCAAGGAACTGGATCTGACCTATGATCCAAGTTCGAATTAATATATTTCTCAATTGAAACTACTCAATCAGACATCAATAATACTGCATTCTGCGTTCAACTAATGCATGCATTCTTACACACAGTTATTCTGATTTTGATGACTCCGAGTTATCGACATTCATTAATGTTGTGTGTCCCAATATTTTCGTTCGCCGAGTCAATCTTATTCAGTTGGCTCAAAAATACGACGGCTAACAAGTCGACTGTCGCCATTCTTCCAACAAGCACAATGAATTAACTAATCCGCAGCTAATATCATGATGGAAAAATTGATTTATTGTCCACGTTTCCGATGTTATATGTCAGCAGCAATAAACAAACTCAAATCAAAAAAGAAATGAGAACCATGTGACAAGTATTTATTCACTTGTAATGTTGAAACTTAAGCGAATACTTATAAAGCAATAATTATTCACGAACACAGTAGGGCTGTCAAATGAAGAGATGAAGAGGAAAATGAAGAGGGGAGTTGAGCGGTCGTTCATTTGGCTCTTCATGAAGAGTTGCGCGGTCGTTCACCCTCTTCATGAAGAGGGTCTTTCACATACAGTCCGGTCAGGTCCCAATGTGAAAACTGGACGCCCCGGGCGTCCCCGGGTGTCCCCCCGTGTCCCCTGGCCTTGCCACGCCTCGGGGAAGTACTGAACCACATTCAATTTGTGAAATTCGGATTCCTCGTGCAAAAATGCACCAGAATCACTCATAGTTAGATTATTTTGAAATAAATAATTTTCAACTTTTTCAGGGGGGGGGGGGGGGGTGACAAAACTGCAAATGGGAATATCTCGGAGGTGAGTTAGTCAATCTCATTGAAAGTTGTTGCATATATATTACAGTGGCCCGAGGATTACGGTAGTTCGGTCCCATGGGTCAGATCCAGTTCCTTGGGTCAGACGTTTTTCGACAAAATCAAAGTATAGGGGTGCATGGTCCAAAATGGAATTTCAAGTCATTGTAGAAAAACAACAAGTACCGTACACAATCGATACTACAGTAACCCACTCATTACAGTAACCCAGTTCGATGGGTCAGACTCAGTTCCTTAGGTCAGAAATTTTTGAAAATTTCCCAATCTATCTAAAAATGATTGTACCGTACCTTAAAGTACGGAAGAATTCTTTTTTGAAGTCAAATCGCAAAATAATTTTTTTTCCAAAACTATGATACAGGGGTCATGGTTGAAAATTTTTCGAACGCGCTGATTCCGAATATCGTTATGAGAGCTCACGAAAAAAATAATGAAAAAAGTTAAAATTTAAAAACTGTTAAAATCGAAGGTTTTTCGGACAAAGTCGTGCTATATTTTTCTCCGACTTCCGATTCCTATGATTTCCAGAGTTGTTGTTAGGTACTAGTATGAACTCAATTCACTTTTTGGCACTTGTTGGAGAAATGCAGATTTGGGAAATTACATGGAATTTTTGAAAAAGCGACCACCCCGCACCAGCGCAAAATCTAGGAATGATATCATCATCATAAGAAATGTTCATCTATGTCTGTTGATTCCAATGATAAAACAGGATTATCTCTAGCATTTTTTCTAAACGAGTTATGGCCGTTTTCCCGAGGCGAACTTGGTCAAAAAACTCCATAGGTATGAAACTTAAGCTAAACAGCGTAATCAGCTATGAATAGTGGTTGATCTTATACATAACAGATCTCAAGTTTGTTATATATTTTTTTCATAAACTAATTGAACCAGGTACCGAGTCCAGGCGTAGGTTTCATACCTATGGAGTTTTTTGACCAAGTTCGCCCCGGGAAAACGGCCATAACTCGTTTAGAAAAAATGCTAGAGATAATCCTGTTTTATCATTGGTATCAGCAGACAGAGATGAACATTTCTTATGATGATGATATCATTCCTAGATTTTGCGCTGGTGCGGGGTGGTCGCTTTTTCAAAAATTCCATGTAATTTCCCAAATCTGCATTTCTCCAACAAGTGCCAAAAAGTGAATTGAGTTCATACTAGTACCTAACCACATCTCTAGAAATCATAGGAATCGGAAGTCGGAGAAAAATATAGCACGACATTTTGTCCGAAAAACCTTCGATTTTAACAGTTTTTAAATTTTAACTTTTTTCATTATTTTTTTCGTGAGCTCTCATAACGATATTCGGAATCAGCGCGTAAAGATACATCAGAAAAACCTATAGTTAAGAAGTCCTGAAATGAAAAATATTAGACTTCGAAAAATTTTCAACCATGACCCCTGTATCATAGTTTTGGAAAAAAAATTATTTTGCGATTTGACTTCAAAAAAGAATTCTTCCGTACTTTAAGGTAAGGTACAATCATTTTGAGATAGATTGGGAAATTTTCAAAAATTTCTGACCTAAGGAACTGAGTCTGACCCATCGAACTGGGTTACTGTAATGAGTGGGTTACTGTAGTATCGATTGTGTACGGTACTTGTTGTTTTTCTACCATGACTTGAAATTCCATTTTGGACCATGTACCCCTATACTTTGATTTTGTCGAAAAACGTCTGACCCAAGGAACTGGATCTGACCTATGATCCAAGTTCGAATTAATATATTTCTCAATTGAAACTACTCAATCAGACATCAATAATACTGCATTCTGCGTTCAACTAATGCATGCATTCTTACACACAGTTATTCTGATTTTGATGACTCCGAGTTATCGACATTCATTAATGTTGTGTGTCCCAATATTTTCGTTCGCCGAGTCAATCTTATTCAGTTGGCTCAAAAATACGACGGCTAACAAGTCGACTGTCGCCATTCTTCCAACAAGCACAATGAATTAACTAATCCGCAGCTAATATCATGATGGAAAAATTGATTTATTGTCCACGTTTCCGATGTTATATGTCAGCAGCAATAAACAAACTCAAATCAAAAAAGAAATGAGAACCATGTGACAAGTATTTATTCACTTGTAATGTTGAAACTTAAGCGAATACTTATAAAGCAATAATTATTCACGAACACAGTAGGGCTGTCAAATGAAGAGATGAAGAGGAAAATGAAGAGGGGAGTTGAGCGGTCGTTCATTTGGCTCTTCATGAAGAGTTGCGCGGTCGTTCACCCTCTTCATGAAGAGGGTCTTTCACATACAGTCCGGTCAGGTCCCAATGTGAAAACTGGACGCCCCGGGCGTCCCCGGGTGTCCCCCCGTGTCCCCTGGCCTTGCCACGCCTCGGGGAAGTACTGAACCACATTCAATTTGTGAAATTCGGATTCCTCGTGCAAAAATGCACCAGAATCACTCATAGTTAGATTATTTTGAAATAAATAATTTTCAACTTTTTCAGGGGGGGGGGGGGGGGTGACAAAACTGCAAATGGGAATATCTCGGAGGTGAGTTAGTCAATCTCATTGAAAGTTGTTGCATATATATTACAGTGGCCCGAGGATTACGGTAGTTCGGTCCCATGGGTCAGATCCAGTTCCTTGGGTCAGACGTTTTTCGACAAAATCAAAGTATAGGGGTGCATGGTCCAAAATGGAATTTCAAGTCATTGTAGAAAAACAACAAGTACCGTACACAATCGATACTACAGTAACCCACTCATTACAGTAACCCAGTTCGATGGGTCAGACTCAGTTCCTTAGGTCAGAAATTTTTGAAAATTTCCCAATCTATCTAAAAATGATTGTACCGTACCTTAAAGTACGGAAGAATTCTTTTTTGAAGTCAAATCGCAAAATAATTTTTTTTCCAAAACTATGATACAGGGGTCATGGTTGAAAATTTTTCGAACGCGCTGATTCCGAATATCGTTATGAGAGCTCACGAAAAAAATAATGAAAAAAGTTAAAATTTAAAAACTGTTAAAATCGAAGGTTTTTCGGACAAAGTCGTGCTATATTTTTCTCCGACTTCCGATTCCTATGATTTCCAGAGTTGTTGTTAGGTACTAGTATGAACTCAATTCACTTTTTGGCACTTGTTGGAGAAATGCAGATTTGGGAAATTACATGGAATTTTTGAAAAAGCGACCACCCCGCACCAGCGCAAAATCTAGGAATGATATCATCATCATAAGAAATGTTCATCTATGTCTGTTGATTCCAATGATAAAACAGGATTATCTCTAGCATTTTTTCTAAACGAGTTATGGCCGTTTTCCCGAGGCGAACTTGGTCAAAAAACTCCATAGGTATGAAACTTAAGCTAAACAGCGTAATCAGCTATGAATAGTGGTTGATCTTATACATAACAGATCTCAAGTTTGTTATATATTTTTTTCATAAACTAATTGAACCAGGTACCGAGTCCAGGCGTAGGTTTCATACCTATGGAGTTTTTTGACCAAGTTCGCCCCGGGAAAACGGCCATAACTCGTTTAGAAAAAATGCTAGAGATAATCCTGTTTTATCATTGGTATCAGCAGACAGAGATGAACATTTCTTATGATGATGATATCATTCCTAGATTTTGCGCTGGTGCGGGGTGGTCGCTTTTTCAAAAATTCCATGTAATTTCCCAAATCTGCATTTCTCCAACAAGTGCCAAAAAGTGAATTGAGTTCATACTAGTACCTAACCACATCTCTAGAAATCATAGGAATCGGAAGTCGGAGAAAAATATAGCACGACATTTTGTCCGAAAAACCTTCGATTTTAACAGTTTTTAAATTTTAACTTTTTTCATTATTTTTTTCGTGAGCTCTCATAACGATATTCGGAATCAGCGCGTAAAGATACATCAGAAAAACCTATAGTTAAGAAGTCCTGAAATGAAAAATATTAGACTTCGAAAAATTTTCAACCATGACCCCTGTATCATAGTTTTGGAAAAAAAATTATTTTGCGATTTGACTTCAAAAAAGAATTCTTCCGTACTTTAAGGTAAGGTACAATCATTTTGAGATAGATTGGGAAATTTTCAAAAATTTCTGACCTAAGGAACTGAGTCTGACCCATCGAACTGGGTTACTGTAATGAGTGGGTTACTGTAGTATCGATTGTGTACGGTACTTGTTGTTTTTCTACCATGACTTGAAATTCCATTTTGGACCATGTACCCCTATACTTTGATTTTGTCGAAAAACGTCTGACCCAAGGAACTGGATCTGACCTATGGGACCGAACTACCGTAATCCTCGGGCCACTGTAATATATATGCAACAACTTTCAATGAGATTGACTAACTCACCTCCGAGATATTCCCATTTGCAGTTTTGTCACCCCCCCCCCCTGAAAAAGTTGAAAATTATTTATTTCAAAATAATCTAACTATGAGTGATTCTGGTGCATTTTTGCACGAGGAATCCGAATTTCACAAATTGAATGTGGTTCAGTACTTCCCCGAGGCGTGGCAAAACCAGGGGACACGGGGGGACACCCGGGGACGCCCGGGGCGTCCAGTTTTCACATTGAGACCTGACCGGACTGTAAATGGGTCTAATTTAGGAACAGGTGAATCTTTTCGCACGAAAATTTGAGAAAGGTGACAGCTTGTCAGCTGTGTGATCTTTGATCTTTGAGGAGGTAAAACGATAAATTACCTAATTGAGAAAACGCACAACCTTGCTCGATGATAGCTGGTATGAATTGTAGTAATAGCATCGTGGCGCTTGGAATTACGTAGACCAATCACGGCACTGCCCCCTAAATACATAATTTACTTTTTTGGCGAATGAAAAGAGAGAGAGATGATTAGTGCGAAGGGGAGTAGTTCAGCAATCCTTGAACGACTCATCCTCATGCTCCTCAGATTTTTGCAAACTTCATGTATATTTTTTTTAGACAAATAACTTTTGTGTGACTACCTGTAGAATGAGCTAGCGAACAGCGATTGCCTGATATCTGAAAACCTTTCATTTTCTTGATAAAGCACCTCTATCATTTAGGCCTAGTTGATCGGGATCCTGAAATTTCTCATGTTCGTGTTATAGCAAATAGTATCGCTGGATGGAAAACTCTCTCCATTCTGTGCAGTCTCCCACCGCTCTGGTCGGCGAGAGAATGCGCAATCAAAAGTGCGGGACGGATTGTAGAGAAAACGTTTTGATCGAAAAAATACTCGATAATTTGTCCACCGAAAAATGACAAATTCAAAAAATGTCCACAAATCGGCTATAACTCTCAGATATTGTTCATAACTCATATTCGAGTGATTCTACGTTGAAAATAGACTATTTGAAGTTCAGAAACATGACTTATGAATTTTTGAAATTTTGAGATTTTCAAAAAGTGATTTTTAGACTTTTCACTTTTTTAGTGTTTTATCGATATCGCAACCCCATAAAATTATTACAAATGCTTAATAACGATTAACGGAACACAAATCTGGTTTAACAGTGACTGTATCGTTTCGAAATCTCAAAATCTCTCGACATCGTTCTCACGTCAGCCTCCGAGTGATCCTCGGGCGGGAAGCTGCGGTTTCCGAGCGCATGGATAAAAAAGCTGAAAATTTACCATTGTAAGTAGTTTTGCACGTAGAATCCGAATTTGCAGTTAAATAAAGTACATGACCTTAAAAAAATTTCACGGTGACCGAAAAATGACGAAATATCGATTTTTCGACCTTTCAACTATGTCCTTTCGCTTCCAAACTATGTTTTTCGTTATTTTCATCGAAAAATAAGCCCGAAACACCTATAAGAACGTACTTTTTTCAGTGATGAAATTTCGGACTTTTTTTGGGACACCTCTGGCATTTCCCGGAGGGTGCACCCCAACATCTCATATTGGGCCAGCTATCAGCTCTATGTATGGGGACTTCACCCTGTACTTATTGGCATAGGTTGCAGAAAAGTCATCCGTTGGGTTGGTGCAAAATATCGAGGAACGTCTCTTAAGTGTGTAATCACACGCATCACAACGAACCTCGTGCACAAGTTGCCTGAGCATGGCGATAGTTGAGAGAAGCAGAGTGTATGCGAACGAAAGAGACACTGAAACACGAGAGATTTCTCAACCTCTTTTATCCTGTTTGCTTACCGAAGTTACTGTAGAGCATGAAAGCATCCGGCTTTAAGAAAACGTTGGTTTTTCGATTTTCGAGCCACGTAAACTCGACAGGCAGTGGTAGCTAGGAAATGGTTTGAGTAATCAACATCTAGCTTAGAAGACATTCTACTGTTCAGGACTCCACGCAATTGTAGATACTGTTATGTCGCGTTTTCACGTGATTAGAATTTAGCAAAATCGATAAACCTCGGCACTGTGGCGCACAGACTTTCGCATAAAATATATTGTTCCGGTAATTCCAATCATGCAGTAAAATTGTAGTAACGAAAAAAGCGCTGTTCTGCGCCATCCTCGGTAGTTGAACAGCCGGCCGGGACCCAGAACTTGCTGAATATATGAAATAATAATCTTTAAAATCGATTAAAAAGTAATGTGAGGCCGTTTGCGTTACGCAAGTGGCTGGAACATCAAAAAAACTCTGATATGCTCAAAAGTTGGTTCTAGGGGTGACTTTTGATTCTGAATCGATTGACGTTTTCAGTTGTTCGATAGGACCCTTACGAACCGAGTTATGGCACCATGTTCATTTGGTCAAGTTCTGTTTCTTCGATAAAAGCTGCCCCGGGGAGAGTCAATATGGCCACAAACTTCGCGTACCCGACCAGAATTTAATTCTCTACAAAATTAACCTTTGGGTGAGGCTCTATCTTTTTTCGTTTTCGAGAAAAAAAAACTTTTTTCCTTCTCGATTTTTGACACAGAAATAAGTCCGCATACGCACTATACCAGTGGAAAGAGAAACTTCAAAAAACTTCAAAAATCGCAAGTTGGCGTTACTAAAAGTGATCCAATTTTGGTTCTACACAGGTTAAATGCTCCACTCGTAGCAAGAAAATGATCAGGAGAAGTTCCTCTTTCTACTGGTATAGTGTGTATCCTGACTTATTTTTGTGTCAAAAATCAACTTTTCTCGAGAACGAAAAAAGATAGAGCCTCTCCCATTTTTTCATTTTGTAGAGAACTAAGAGACCGTCCACGATATTTCGGTACACTTGTGCAGAGGTCCACGGATGGCTGAAAATTAGATTCCCTCCATATTTTTTTCTTAGAATTGGGGTCTCGAGTGCTTATCGCCGCCACCACTAGCTAAGGTCACAGGACGAATTTGGCTGAGTTACAGTAACCGACAGTTTTTGGGGTCGAAAATGTCACCATCTCAAACGTTTAGGAATTGTAGCCTAGAGAACGAATTTCTATACTAGACAGCATGAAAACGCGAAAGAAACAATTTATGCTCGAAAAACCTCATTTTTCGATCGAAAAAGTCACATTTTCGGTCATAACTAATTTTTAAAAAATAAAATTTTGAGATTTAAAGTTTTTCGTGATTTACGACTCATATAACATATTTTCAATTTTTTCTAGATTTTTAGAAAAAAAAATCTTTTATTTTCAGGTTGAAGTTTGCTCTTTTCGGTACATGTGGCTAGTACGACCAAACATTACTCCTCATTTCAAAGAGATATAGTCCTTTTTCCATCCTATTTGGGTTTTGTTTACCGTTACTAAGCTGTTATGTTAACATTATAGGGCTGTGAAAGGAATACGATGCGGAAAAACCGATAAATTTAAAAATCACTTTTTTGACATCTCAGAATTTCAAAAATTAATAAGTCATGTATGTGAGCTCCAAATGCGGCATTTTCAACTGGATATCACTAGACTGACTTATTTCAACAATTCCCGACAGTTATAGCGAAGTTGCGAATCTTTTTTGAAATTGAGATTTTTAGGTGGGCAAATTAATCGAGAATTTTATCGTCGAAATATTTTTCTCTAGAAACCATCTATAAAGCTCATGCAATATTCATAACATTTATACAAGTGATTTCCAGTTGAAAATGCCGCATTTGGAGCTCAAATACATGACTTATTAATTTTTGAAATTCTGAGATGTCAAAAAAGTGATTTTTAAATTTTTCGGTTTTTCCGCATCGTATTCCTTTCACAGCCCTATAATGTTAACATAACTGCTTAGGAACGGTAAACAAAACCCAAATAGGATGGAAAAAGGACTATATCTCTTTGAAATGAGGAGTAATGTTTGGTCGTACTAGCCACATGTACCGAAAAGAGCAAACTTCAACCTGAAAATAAAAGATTTTTTTTTCTAAAAATCTAGAAAAAATTGAAAATATGTTATATGAGTCGTAAATCACGAAAAACTTTAAATCTCAAAATTTTATTTTTTAAAAATTAGTTATGACCGAAAATGTGACTTTTTCGATCGAAAAATGAGGTTTTTCGAGCATAAATTGTTTCTTTCGCGTTTTCATGCTGTCTAGTATAGAAATTCGTTCTCTAGGCTACAATTCCTAAACGTTTGAGATGGTGACATTTTCGACCCCAAAAACTGTCGGTTACTGTAACTCAGCCAAATTCGTCCTGTGACCTTAGCTAGTGGTGGCGGCGATAAGCACTCGAGACCCCAATTCTAAGAAAAAAATATGGAGGGAATCTAATTTTCAGCCATCCGTGGACCTCTGCACAAGTGTACCGAAATATCGTGGACGGTCTCTTAGTTCTCTACAAAATGAAAAAATGGGAGAGGCTCTATCTTTTTTCGTTCTCGAGAAAAGTTGATTTTTGACACAAAAATAAGTCAGGATACACACTATACCAGTAGAAAGAGGAACTTCTCCTGATCATTTTCTTGCTACGAGTGGAGCATTTAACCTGTGTAGAACCAAAATTGGATCACTTTTAGTAACGCCAACTTGCGATTTTTGAAGTTTTTTGAAGTTTCTCTTTCCACTGGTATAGTGCGTATGCGGACTTATTTCTGTGTCAAAAATCGAGAAGGAAAAAAGTTTTTTTTTCTCGAAAACGAAAAAAGATAGAGCCTCACCCAAAGGTTAATTTTGTAGAGAATTAAATTCTGGTCGGGTACGCGAAGTTTGTGGCCATATTGACTCTCCCCGGGGCAGCTTTTATCGAAGAAACAGAACTTGACCAAATGAACATGGTGCCATAACTCGGTTCGTAAGGGTCCTATCGAACAACTGAAAACGTCAATCGATTCAGAATCAAAAGCTACCCCTAAGACCAACTTTTGAGCATATCAGAGTTTTTTGATGTTCCATTCCCCCGTTGAACCCCTGTTGGTCCTAACGCATAAGTCCTCATATTCAATGTTGTTGCTTACTCCTCTGCGAAAATATACACAGGCAAAATATGCAAAGAGAATTTCAGCAATAAACGTATAAAATAGTTCCTGAAAAATAAACAAACTCCAAACGAACATTGGTACAATGTCTTTCATATTCTCACCATGAAAGTTCTGGCGCTCATGTAGGTTGCCAGGAATGAGTCGAAATATCTCAAACCATGATTCATCATCATTATCGGATCGAAAAAATCGGAGAGATTGTCAAGCGCCAGTGAAGACACCTGATCGTTCGTTAAGAGAGGCGATCGGTAATATAGCACCATCCTCGACACGTCTCCCTGAATGAGCTCCAGAGTAGGGCTGTCAATTGAAGAGCGAGAATGAAGAGTTCATTCTCTCTCACAAAGGCGAGTGGAGCGGCGTCCCTCTTCATGAAGAGGGGAACGAATTGGACCCCTCTTCATGAAGAGGGTCTTTCAGAAATGGCTCTAATTCAAGAACCGATGAATATTTTGGCGCGAAACTTTGAGGATGACTTTCGTAGGTCATTGCGAGGTAATCATCTAACTGGTATCTCCGATTTCGAATATTTCCATACCAATTACGGACACTGTATTACTTCACAGTAAAGCAGCCTATCTTCTATTCTAGCCCTCCCCTGATCTACCCCTCCTTCCTCTTCTGATATCTCACCATCTAGATGGTCCTGGGGGTACTGCAGCCCTTCTCTGCACTTCCTTCTCTGTAGGTCAGAAGAGTAGAGAGGAAGAATGCGAGTTATCAGATGGGGGAGGAGGGAGTAGGTCAGGCGCGGGCTAGAACAGGGGAAGATAGTGAGTTTTCAGAGAAGAAGGTGGTAGGTAGGTCAGGGGAAGGGCTAAAACAGAGAAAGAACGGAATGACTGTGAATAAGTTTATCGTCTGACACACGATTGACATGTATACTTTCAAAATCTGAGAAAAGAGTGAGAATTTTGACTCGAATTGACCTACTGAAGCCATTCTCAAAGTTTCGTGCGAAAATATTCACCCATTCCTGAATTAGAGCCATTTATGTGAAAGACCCTCTTCATGAAGAGGGTAAACGACCGCGCAACTCTTCATGAAGAGCCGAATGAACGACCGCTCAACTCCCCTCTTCATCTTCATCTCTTCATTAGACAGCCCTACTCCAGAGGCCCATGCTTTGTGCACGTGCACCCCTCGGTACTCTAACAAACATGGCACTTTTGAACTCTCAGATTACGTTTTTCATGAATTTTTTTCTTCTAAAAAATCGAAAATGAATTTTACGTTGTTAGCTAGACCGAAAAAATCATGTGCGTTGTAACAGACAAGCAGCAAAGCAACAGTAAGCAACAAAATACCGTTGTGAGCGAATTCGATTTTGTATAACAGAGCTCATGAAAATGCCAAGAAATATTTACAGAAAGCCAAGCGCATGAGCCATAAGCTACAACACAGAATCGTTGTATGGACCTATTACAAATCTTTCAAAGATCTTGTGTAAACACGCACAACAACCTGCACGCAGCATAGGTATTTTCGATAGTGCCGGTAGCGTTTATCAGTGTCCAGTATAATCAATAATATGATCGCGCCATTGAATGCGAGCATGGTCACTCCTGAATAAAATGTTATGAGACTCCAGTGACATAAGATACACTATCTGAGACGAACGAGCTATTCCGACTATAACCGTACAAGGGAAAAAATATTTCCACCAAAATTATGCCCTAGGATCAACTTTTGACGTAGAGTTCGAAAATCGACCTTAGGAAGCCGTATCTCCAAAACCGAATTCCCTATGGCACACTTCTCGTGCCAGAGGGAAAATACTATCTCGCGAACCGCGCTTCGTAGAACCACAAAACGAGTTGTGTTCCAATTTAATAGTTTGTTTTCGTTATTGGGGAACGAGTAAAAGATAAGGACTAGGTAAGGGCGTTAACCGAAATATCCTGTCAAATGAAATCGCATCCAAGTCCCATGAGGGTAAGATGAATGCTGGTAGTTGAGCGTCGATTTTTTTTCCGAATTTGTGAAGCTTTGAAAGGAAAGGAAATACTACAACACTACAATATTCATTCCATTAATGTATAGCAAATGTAGTTGGCGCTCGTGATATTAACATTAGATATTTCTTAGTTTCGCGACCATTCATTGAAACAGTTATTTTAATAACCCGAAATGTAGGGAACAAAAACTAATGACTTCGATTACTTGGAGTTTGTTGTGGTCTTGTGGTGTACACCGTGTAGGTCATAACCGAGAATATTCAGGTGGATATCATGTCAAATATCTCACTCCATCCCCGATGGCAAACTGTCATGCCTTTATATCAACATGCCGTTGGACTTAGCACTTGCGTCATTTATGCTTTCGCGTGCTACCTAATACTCACGAAAACTCCCAATGTCGGCAAACCTCTCGCGAAATATCTGATTCTACTTCAGGTTGGAGATCGGAATTCTTATAAACAAAACAGTTTTTTTTTTTATAAAATTTGCAATGGCAGATATCAATTACACTTGTTGACTTGAACTTCGGACTACTATTCGCCCCGATTTATCTGCTTCCCATTCCGGGAGTGCTCTGCAACGGCATTATCTGTACATGGTTCGGCCTGTCTGGCCATGTTGGAATGGTATTTCTAGTATAATTCCGGATATTATTCAGATCAATTCAGTGTTTGATGATGCTAACAGTTGTCTGGATGATGCTTGCTCTTCTCTACTGTTTCCACTACAAATACGTGGTCATCTGCAATTTGACGGGCGATGATCCTCCCTCGGTTTTAACAACCCAACACTATTCAGTTAAATTTTCATGGCAGGCACCTCGCCACACGATTTTTCGAATCGTTGTTCTGATTATAAGTTTGATCCCTTTTGTACCTCAAGTTAAACTCTCTCAAAATGTGGAGAGTGGACCGCTCTTCGTCAAGAATGTTTGTTATATCGGGTTGAGGAATAAGTAACGCTCGTTTTTCCAATTTCAGATTATGACCTCTCCCGTCTTTCCAAATTGTGCAATTATATTCCGGTTTTTGATGTTCGATAAGGGCTTGGATACTCTCTTTAGCGCACACTATATCACATATCTCCGATCATTTAGGCGATCACAATGGCTGGCTCAATTCAAAGTTGTCGCACCTCACCCTGAGATTTTGACAGGTCAGCACTGAGGGAAGAAGAATTATTGAGCCACAATTAAGCTGCAGTAGTAAAGTATCATGGTTATACATTACACTGATGATATTCAGAGGAATATCCAAGTAAAGGCCTGTGTGAGATATGCGCCTAACGAGAGTGTAGGATTTTCAGTTACTGACCGAAAGAAGTTTTGCTAGCCGCGTTTTCTTAGCAATAGATCTAAAGACCTCAATTATGCTTGAATGTGGAGTACCTTTCCTGTTGAAAATATGGACGAATTTTGCTAAGTGTGGAGCACTCTCTTTATGAGTTAAATTGCTCGTAAGTCCGATATAGAAAAACAAGCCTCGAAATCGACATTTATTGCTTTTTCCTGTAAACCGTACTTATTGAATGTAAGGCCTTAGATGGTTAAATGGACGAGCAACTTTTGCACTATCATCCACCAAGTGGCCACAATTATAGAATGGCTACTATGTCTTGGGTATGGTTTAATCCAAAGTCCTCAAAACACGCATTTCTTTTGATTCCGTCACAAAATAATATTTTTGGAAAACTGTTATTTTTCAAATAGGAACATAAGTAGCACCAAATGTTTATAGTGATAATATAGCTCCATAGTGAGTGACTGGAGCGCACTAGTGTATAGGCCAGCACCTTCGATCCTCAAGGTAGACAAATAAGTTAAGTGAACTGCAATTTTTCACGAACGTTCCCCTTGAAACGTCTATAAAAATACAACAATGAATCGAGCACCATTCTCACTTCACCATGGAAGAGGTGTAGTATCGGGGTGCTCACCTGAGAATGTGTGAATTTACCGAACAGTTTCCACGTTAAATTATACAATTTCGAAAAAAAAACTAAAATTTTCGAAAATTATCAGATACATTGAAATCTAAATTTCTCTCCTACACAGGAAGCGTGATATTTCTAATAATAACGGCTATGATACTCGAGCATACCCTGAAAAAATGCTATAAAGTCAGCTCGTTTACATTTGATTGGCGGGAGATATATGAGCCCAAACACGATGCTCAAAAACGAGCGTTACTTATTCCTCAACCCAATACATATCAAATACAAATTTTAAATTTAAAAAAA
This sequence comes from Pristionchus entomophagus, assembly GCA_036245825.1. Lineage (NCBI taxonomy): Eukaryota > Metazoa > Nematoda > Chromadorea > Rhabditida > Neodiplogasteridae > Pristionchus > Pristionchus entomophagus. The sequence goes on along the minus strand of BTSX01000004.1, from coordinate 16,551,038 downwards.
AAAGAATTTCCCCACCATGTACTATTTGATCGAGAATGCTGAATATCTTGCAATGATTTATGATACAAACGTCGACAAAAAAACTCGCGATTTTCCAGGTTTTTCGACTCTTACTTTTTTATTTTGTATTTTTATGAGCTGTAATATAAAATTTCGGGTTCGACATGCGAAAATACGTCAGAAACTTCTATAGTCACATATATCTGAGAATATGACTTTTTGTCATCAAGGTCGAAAAAGTCAAATTTTCAAAAATATACGTATATATGAGTTTCTGACGTATTTTTTTCGCCTGTAGAACCCGAAATTTTATATTACAGCTCATAAAAATACAAAATAAAAAAGTTAGAGTCGAAAAACCTTGAAAATCGCGAGTTTTCGGCGCAAAATGCGATGAAAAACCATCGGGGTCCACGTGAAATATTGAACCCTATATATCAAAATGATCAGGAAAGAACGCTCTTTCTTTTATTAATGGGTTTTCTCTTACCACTTTTTTTCTCAAAAATCGATCATATTTCGTAAGCGAAAAATGTTAGAGCCAATTTTTTTATTCCATTTCGTAGAGAATAAAATTCTGGTCGGGTGCGCGCGATTTGGCACCATTTTGACCTTTCCGGGGCTGTTTTCATCAAAGAACAAAAAATGGGCCATGTCGACGTCGCGTCGTACCGAGATTCAGAAGGCTCAGATCGAAAAACGGATTCCACCAATCGATTCAGAATAAAAAGTTACCACTAGGGCCAACTTTTGAGCATATCCGATTATTTACCTGTTCCAGCCACTTGTTGATCCTAACGCAAACGGCCTCATATGAGACCGTTCCCGTTACGCTCAACAAGAGCCGGGAACATCAAGAAATTAAGATATGCCCAAAAGTTGGCCCTTGGGGTAACTTTTCATTCTGAATCGGATGGCCGATTCCGTTTTTCGATCTGGGCCTTCTGAATCACGGTACGACCAGACGTCAATTTAACCAAATTTCGTTTCTTCGATTTAAAAAAATGGCCCGAAATGGACCAAATTAGAGGAAATCTCGCGGACCCGACCAGAATTCAATTCTCTACAAAATTAAATTTTTTGGGCGAGGCTCAATCTTTTCTCGTTTTCGAGAAAAATTCGATTTTTTAAAATCATTAACGGCGACGAAAACCCGGCACACTCGAAAATAGCACGTTCTCCTGATCATTTTGGTATATGGGGTGAGGGAAAAAACCTGCGTTTACGTATAGTTATGTCCGAAAATCCGTTTCTCAACGCAGGATTCAGATGCCCCACCGACGTGGTCGAGGTTGTAAGCATTTAGAACATATTTCCGAAAGTCTATGGTTTGTTCCTAGTCGGTGCATAACGTTTCGAAAAAATCGGGCATGTGAATCCTACGTTGAGAAACGGTTTTTGGGTGATGACTATACGTAAACGCAGGTTTTTCCCCTCATCCCATATGTCTTGACCCATCCTGACTATCGACCATCGATCAGTAAGGATGAGTCATTCCGTACAATTCGTACAGATAGCAAACCAATGAAATCTCAAGCTGGGGGAAGAGAAGGGACAATATCCCCTTTGATAGTGAGCGCCTGCCCATTAGATAGATGGGCTGGCAGCCCCCTATAAAAGGAGAGGCAGTATATCGACGACAGACACTCACACTCGTGAGTTCTCCAATAGCTCCCGATCTATTGGGTTGAGGAATAAGTAACGCTCGTTTTTTCTCTCTAACTTTAGAACCCTCGTGCTCGCTCTTTTGTTGTTGCCGTATGCCACCCTGTTTACACTGGAGAGAGGGCCCCTCGGGCATTCCACACATGTTTTCGATTCAGTTCTCCCTAGTCTCCCAGGCGAGAATGCCGCACAATTTCGTCCCCGACCGAATTCACATTCGGAACGTGATGCTCTTTCTCTTTCTATCTGGCTTGAAACCGCCCGCCATTCATGAACAACTGGAACAGGTTTACCCCACACATACCCCGCATGTAACCACCGTGAGAAAGTGGGTAGTCAAATTCGAGAAACACGACTTTTCCCTCGAAGATGAAGACCGACCCGGTCGCCCCATGGAGTTGGACCTCGATCGATTGCGTTCTGAGGTGGAGGCTGACCCGTATCTCACTACGCGCGATCTTGCTGACTTCCTTGGGGTCGACCAAAAAACTGCCGTGAATATACTTCACTCGATTAGAAAGAAGTGGAAACTCGGGAGATGAATCCCCCATGACCTGACCGACTATGACAAGGATCGCCGAGTGGACATGGCTTCGACTCTTCTCACTCTGCATCGCCGGTTTGATTGGCTGGACAATGTCATCACAGGTGATGAAAAGTGGGTGCTCTACGACAACCATGAGCGCATGAGACAGTGGGTCGGAGAGGACCAAAAGCCAGCAGATGTCCCCAAACCCGATTTGCACCCCAAAAAAGTGATGTTGTGCATCTGGTGGTCAGTGCGGGGAGTGGAGTTCTGGGAACTCCTACCCGAGGGGACGACTATCACGGCAGAGGTCTACACTCTTCAGCTACGGAAGCTGAGACTCGCTGTCGAACAAACACGCGGGAAGGACGCTCGAATCTACTTTCAGCACGACAACGCCCGCCCGCATTTCGCACGAAAAAACGAGAGTGCACGTCGGCACTCCGCTAAGACCAATATCGGCACAGCAAAAAAACAGCGTAATGTATGGTAAAAATCGCGTATATCGAGTAGACCACGTCGGCAAGCTTGTTTGGGCAAATCGGCAGAAAATACTAGGCGAGACCTCATTTTACGTATGCAAGCTCCAGATATCGAAATAAAATATTACCTCACCATAACCTTGACTGAACTCGGCTTCGTTCGACAAATTGCATGCTGCCCGCACATCCTTAACGCTGACGACCTCAGCGTCGAGACTAATGTTATCGGCAATTGCTAAAAAAAAAACATATCAGGCATCAACAAATTAACGTTTGATGTCCAACCTTCAACACTTCCTCTGAAAATAATCAGTTCTTGATTCACTAGAGCAATATTCGATCGTAGTTGAAATCGAGTGAGAGTAGTGAGGGAAAGTCGCCCAATAACTGAAACGGACCACCTTTAGGTTTTTCCTAATATATGAACGCGTTAATTGCTTCAAATTCGGATCGTAGAATTTTTCGAGTATGTTCAATATCGAACTCTTTTTGAGTAGATTCTGTGAGAAGGAGTTCATGCAAATTTATAAATGAATTAGGAACACGTTCTGAAAATAAACTCCATACAAAAATAAATTATGGCGAAGCTCTGCAAGCGTCCATTCCAAAATGCGTGACTGTAGTCGAACTCTCGCAAACAATGCATCGTCGGTCTTCCAAAGCCTCGGTTACCTCGATTTCAAGCATGGAAACATCAAAACAAGAGGAGATGTGTACTCGTCTCGCATGCGTATGTTCTTTCGCGGCTGCTCCTCTCTCAACTGCCCACAGGCTTTCGCTTCTCTTGTGTGTCTCACCTCCTTTCCAATTGCACACCAATCATTCGCCTGTGCATCTTCCATCTGTCCACGCTCACGATATCCACGAAACTGCTCATATTCGAATGGGCTGAATCTTAGTATCAATCAATCAGAAATCGAGACAAGGATACACCCAAGAAATTATTTCGTATCAGATGAAACCTGAAAAATCATAACACATTCGATGCTTATCATTCTAATTTTAGCTTTCAAAATAAGCTGTTATCAAACAGCGCCCTCTCAAGCAAAAGTTGAAATTCCGCAAGAGCATAGCTTGCAAAGACAGAAATCGTAGTTGATAGTCAACCTAAACCCAGTCATCACACGGCCAAGCGCCAAGCTTACACCCTTTTTACTGATTGTGCCACCATACCGCCACCCAGCTGATTCCCTCGAGAGAGAACTCGTGCTATGGAAGGTAAGAGTCATATGAAGAACGAGTCAGAAAACAAATTACAAATAAATTAGATTCTCCGTTTTGCAACGAGGAGAAGACTATCGCATCTTGTGGGGACATAACCGCAGTCGTTCCTCAATTAAAGGAGGGGGTCAATATGAGCGTACTATGACATGCTGTGTCATTCTTCGATTGAAATGACCACCATAACAGATGCGTATCTGCTCTACGGAATTGCATTAAAATGGTCCACAGGGCCACATAATCATCCAGGCCACACGATTTTGAGGTATGTGACTAAAATGTATGGACGAGTACTATCTGGTACTACTCTCGACCGTATTTCGACACTGCTCAACCACTTATTTTTTCCTGTTTTAGTGGGAGATAAGGGCCGATTGCCGATAGTAGTCTGCGAGTGTTCGGTAGTACCATCAACAGGCGTACCTTATAAGAGATGTTATCACTGGCAGAACAGCAGCTATCAGCGATTAATAGCTATCTAAGCTTGTTATTGCGCATTTATTCGTCATCCGATCAGATGATTTGTGATCATTTGATGAACATTTCCTCTAACCATTCCCTCATCACTCGCAACAATATTTTGTGTTGTTATTTCCACAAGAAAAAACGTTTAGAATCGGCGGAAATACTCATGTCATTCTCGATACGGGAAACATTAATCACAAGTTCTAATTGTCAAACCGCTTTCCTTTATTGCCGAGGAAGAATGCCCCCCCACTTATTGGTTCCAGTTATGAGTGCGTTCTTTGCCGCTTCCTCCACGCGCCTTTCTTATCATTTTCCCCTCTCGCTTCCCCCCCCCCAGTACCAGTTCGGCCGAAAACAGAGAACGGAGCTGCTTGAACCACCCCACACTCAATTTGATGATTAGAGTCACCATAACCCTACCGTATCCCCTACCTTCTATAATTGCTGCAGTTCTGAAGATGCACGAATATCTGGAAGACTTCATCAACATTGTCGTCACACTCCTTCAAGTGACCGCCATGATCCTGTGGGGATCGATCAAGGCCCTCCTTCCGATCGGAGTCCTGCCGCGAAAGAGCGTAGACCGTACGGTATCCATCGATTGATTACAGTACACTTGTTCGCTCAGGTCAAATATGTCTCATCACTGGCGCGGGATCCGGACTGGGCAGAATGATGGCCATCGAGGTATGCCTTTGAGGAGTACTGTAGTTGAGGATTACTGTGCATTCATCATCGGTGATACGGTAGATACTAGTCCTGTTGCAGTTCGCGAAGCTTGGCTGCACGCTCGTGCTGTGGGATGTAAACGAGAAGGGAAATGAGGAGACGAAGATTATGCTGGGCAAGAGCGGAGTGAAGGTATACGATAGAAACGAAAAACTCAATCAATAACCAATACCGTACCTTATCAGGTCTACACATACACACTCGATCTGTCGAAGAAAGAGCAGATCAATGCGACCGCAGAACGAGTGAAGAAGGAAGTGGGAGAGGTGGATATCCTTGTGAGTAACGTAGGATGTGATATTGACCAATTGAGTACTGACTGACCTAAAAAAACTGACCTATGAATTTATGCCTTGCACCACATTTGAAATTATTCGTTTCACATTGTGCAGAATGGCTAGGAGGGAGTGGAGAAGAAGGAAGTGGAAGATGTGTCATTTAATCTCGAGTTGAAAAGAGCAACAAAGATATGATGACGGTATTGCAGATCAACAACGCCGGCATCGTCACGGGTAAAAAGATCTTTGAGTGTCCGGATGAATTAATGGAGAAAACAATGGCAGTCAACACAAATGCCCTGCTATTCGTGAGTAGACTTCGATAAAAATAGTAAAATCACACTCCTCAGTGACCAGAGCAGTCAATTTTCATCTAACTTAACTAGTTGTTTTGACATTCATCGAAGAATGTTCTTGAGTCAAATGAAAAAGTATGCATCCTGAAAGATTCGAGAGCCAAATGTTTTGACTTTCCTGAAAATGTTTTCGCTCCGATTCCATAAGTGAACACTGAGCGGAAGAGGTTGACTGATAATGCAGTCGGTAAAGTGCGAAAAACAACGAGTGTATATACTGTAATACATGGAAATTGCAATTATCATCGCCGCCTTGCAGACCGGCAAGAACTTTGTGAAGTCGATGATCGAGAGGAATAACGGCCACGTCGTCACGATTGCTTCACTCGCGGGCAAGGGAGGCACGGCTGGACTGGTGTGTGTGCTAGAAGTAGTAAATGAGATGTTGTTAACATAAAATTTGCGCAGAAATAAGTGGCATTTGAGTAGCTAAACTTAGAAATGGAAACGGTGGCAATAACATTGCAGGTTGATTACTGTGCCTCGAAGCACGGAGCTGTAGGATTCCACGAGTCTCTATCGGCTGAGCTGAGGAAGCTAAAAGCGAACGGAGTGAAGGTAATATCGTCACGTGAATGATTGAAATTCGTGAATCTATCATATTTATGACATAAATTAACGTTGATGCATCGATGACGCTTATATTTCAGACAACCGTCATCTGCCCTTACTACATCAACACCGGAATGTTCGATGGAGTCACAACCACGTGAGCGTGATTTTTGCAGGGGACTCAGTCAATGAGAGAAAAAGACGCGCGCACAAAGTTACACTTCTGCTCTTCATTATGATTCGCAGAGCAAGGCAAAGATATAATATTTTGCATTCCATTAAAGATAACAAATCTTTATTCAGTTCGTTCATGCCGATGCTCGAGCCGGAGTACGTTATCGAGTGCATCATGGAGGCTGTACTCACAAACAAGGTATATTATCCCTCATTCTTTCCGATTTAGTGAATTTGCCCATGATAATGAGTCAATAATAACCGATTTCGCCTCCCATCTAAGTCAAATGGACTATTTTCAGGAGGAGATGCAGATTCCGCGCTCAATGTATCTGAGCACTGCCCTTGCTGGGTTAGTGCGCCAATGATTGAAAATTTCAGAATAATTGAAGAAAAATCACATATTGCATTTGTGTTATTTCAGAATTCTTCCCACCGACGCGAAGATGCTATTCATGGAGAAACTGGGACTGCATGAAACTATGGATCACTTTGTTGGCAGGAAGGGAATCAAGGCCTAAATATTATGAAGACAATTAGTTTTTGACACTGTGTATATTGCAAAGCATTGAATTGACTATCATTATCATCATTATTTTGCGCTCGCCTTGAATATGTTCAAAAACGACGGTTCTTTCATAGTGCATATTTCTCATTTTGTGCTCATAACACCTGACTAGCATAAACGATGTCCTATCTGGCATTTCGGTGATATTTTTGAGAAATCTAAAGAACCCTATGATATTTATCGAACTGACTACATGTATCAATCAACGAACATTTGACGTAAGCAATGTGGGCATTTGTGTTTACTCACTGTGTATTTGGTGTTTTCAAATTTCCACTCGAACGAAACAGGTAAAAAATGGGTGTTGATCTTCCGTTACTTTGCCTCACGATAGGCGTGTTGAGAACATTGACAGGGCACGGACTTCAGTCGTATTGCCCGTCGGAAGGAGTCCTAACGCCCGAAAATTCTGCAGCGCTCTATCGCGATATCTGAAACGTATTCGGAATTGTGTGCGAAACACGAAGAATGATTACGTTCGAATGAAGATAATGACGATAATGACAAGAAACGGATCGATTGCGAAGAAGAAAGACGTGCAGAGGAGAATATCGTCCCCATCCCATCCAGATTCACGCGTGAATCACAAAAGGGAATTACAGAACGAAAAATTGATTGGGTCAATTGCCACAATAACCTTTTTTGTGATAATTACAAGAATATTTTCCAAGGGTTTCAATGCTTAACCGGCCCCACGTTAGGAACATCAATAACATTTTCACCTGTAGCCGGTGCTCCATGTATCGCGAACAGCGGAATATACGCGAACACGAAAGGAACCATAAACTGCAATAGACCGAATTTATTCCTATAAAACACTTATAATATTCATTTCGAAAGATATTTACCTGGCAAATAAATACGCGAAATAGCTGTAACTGTAACTGTCGTGAAGCTGCGCTCAAATTATCTCTTAAAAAATAGGCACATCACAACATTCATATTCAGAGGTGACGCATGCGTATTTGCGCATTCTCCTTATGATTTGAATCGAACAAAACGGAGCACAACGACACCTGAAAAGACCCATGAAAACATCGAAAAAAAATTTTTTTAGTACTCACAAGCACCCCGGTGTAGTAATACGTTCTCACAATGTAGGTGGCGTATCGTTGATCCTGATCTTGAGGATTTACTTCATTACCTCGTTAATTAGTCTCTACACCGCTTTTTTATTTGTGATAAGGAAACATAAGGAAACCCCGGCTATATTCCCTCCCCCAACATGTTTTCGCCATATGCAAATAGTGCATGTGACCGAGGAGTTCCGCCTTGAATATTGTGTCTTTCTTATTCCGCGCGCATTCAAGCTGGTCTGAGCGACGAACAACGTAATTGCATGTGCGCTTCATATCCCAAACGGGACTATATGGTCATTACGAAAAGCCGTTAATATCATATACTACAAACTACTCCGAAAAACAATTTTCCAGGCGTATTGTATTACAGATTATTATCTCGAAGTTCCCAGAATATGTTAACGTGAACCCCTTCACTGATTATTCTCAGAATATACTTGTAGTTGTTCGTTAATTGGCGGTTCATCGATGCCTTAAAGTGCGCGTTGTTATCTCGCTCTATGCGTACGTGTTTTCCCCACCTGCCGTTCACTCTAGAGAGTTCTGTGTATTGAAATGTGGTTGTGGTCGATTGAGATTCCCTTTTATCACGATTTTGCTTACCACAGACTATAGCTACGCTTCTCGTTTACCGCTCTTTGTCCATTCGCATACCTGAGCTCCATGTTAGCGTGATAGCAACTCCGCTAATATTCCTTCCTTCAGACCATACTTGCACAACCCTGGCGGCGAGCATTTTTAGACCATGACCCCCCTACGAGCACCAGAGGGGGATGTTTGCACCCCCCTCTGGTGCACGTAGGGGAGTACATGGTCCCAGATATTGTCGAATCTCGACCCCAAGTACACTTCAGTAACTCCGCATTCTACCGTAACCCAAAATACCGTATTCCGGCTATCGAGAACTGACTTTTTTGAAAATGTACTTCAAAAATCAGTTCCTTGGTGATAACTCAGTTAGTTTTGGCCGGAGAGACTAACGTTTCATTTCATGTGAAAGACACGGTAAATTTACTGCGATTTTTTAAAAGAAAACGTGACCTAATTTCAAAACAGGTCGGACGTTCAAAATCACAGTTAATTAACCGTGCGTCGGACCCCTTAGCATAAGAATTGTAGAGCAGAGTCTGGTCTTTCACATGAAATTAACAGTCAGTTTCTCCAACCAAAACTAACTGAGTTATTACAAAGGAACTGATTTTTAAAGTGAATATGACCTCAGGGCACGGAAAAAACGAAATTTTCACTTTTTCACATTACCCAAATTTGGATGTTTTCAATTCTGAGGGTGATTTTCGTTCAAAGGTCATTCCAAGACACGATGGTAGCATATCCATGGAATATACGATTCCCAACTTTTTAGAGCATTTGGATAACATTCCCGCCCGCGGCAACCGACAAGCCCTTCGATTTTAGTCCCAAAAATTACCATGATACCCCCATCATTAGTCGAAAATATGTTTCTCTCAGAACTTCCTAACTATTTTTTTCCTTGTATATCTTTGTGTGCTGAATCCGAATTTCGATATGAGAGCCCATGATAACATTAATGAAAAAAGTTAAAATTCATTATGTCGAAAAGTAGCCGATTTTGAAAATCGATTGACCTCGGATTTTCGGTTGCCGCGGACGGGAAAGTTATCCAAATGCTCCAAAAAGTTGGGAATCGTATATTCAATGAATTTGCTACTAACCTGTCCAGGAACTACATTTCAACCCAAAATCTCCCTAGGAAAAATAAAAAAAAAAAGAAAAATAATGAAAAATGATTATATAAAAAGTCAAAAATTCGTGTCCTGAGGTCAAATTAAGACATATCGTTATCAAACTTTGAGGATCATCAGGAATTGTGGTAAGGATCATTTTGAGCTTTTGAACGAGTCTCTAGCACGTCAATGAATGGAAATCCATTTTTTCGGGACTCTACTTTGAGACAGTCTAAAGCCACTGTACGTCATCCTTCCATGAGTACATATTTTCATCGAAAAGGTAATGAGGCCTTCTATTATCACACGGAGAAGGAAGGCTGAGGAAAAATTTGTCGAGCAAATAATTCGCCATGAAAAACAATGTTATGATTGCGTCATCACTATGCAACATTACGAAATCGTACCATGGTCCAGCCAAGTTAGCATATGCAAGAGCACGTACAGTACCACCTTCCAAAATATCAAAAAGAATACTCATCTGGTTCAAAAGTTACAGAACTTTGAAATTTCGGACGTAAACTTATTGTCGATACTGTATATATGACAGCGCATTTTCAGCTACCCATTGCAAGATGAGTCGGTACTCGAAAGGATTCGAGGAAATCATGGGTTAGCGTTTTTTTGTTTTACCTGAATATTTACCTGAATATAAGTAATATTTGGCTCTGTTCCAATAATAGGGGCCTTTGAAAAAATTAGAGTCCGAAAAAAAAGATTAGAGTCCGAAAAAAAGATTAGGGTCCGAAAAAAAAGATTAGGGTCCGAAAAAAAGATTAGGGTCCGAAAAATAAAGTTAGGGTCCGAAATTCTCTGGATTCTTTTTTTTCAAAGGACCCTATTTTTTCAATCGTGAAAAATATTAGGGTCCCAGCTTCAAATCACTGTCAACGTTTTCATTTTTTCTCTAATTTTTTTTCATTCTTGGCGATCAAATCATTGATCGAAAGAGACAGACGGGGAGCAACGTTGTTGTTTGCTCGAAAATATACATTGGAATTTCTATCAAGGTAAGAAGAAATTTCACATTAAACCCATTTGAGCGGTTGCTCAACTACAACTAAAATTGAACCATTTTAAATATTTTTTAGGAGGTTGTGGAGAATGGATCTGCTGACCTTTTTTTGAAATGCTCTAAATGTGGGAAAAAATTTCTGCACATCGAAGGTAGTACTAACAGCACAGCGCAAATAAAATCGTACAAAAATTCCATATTAGCTTTGTGATTTTTTGATATTTCTTATCCATATTACAGGGTGCGCCATAATTATGGCTACTAAATTTCAAAGCATTGCATAACAAATCCTAATAGATAAAACGAGGTATTGAGTTCTTAGTTTTGTTGTGGGTTCCACATAATATAACTATTCGGGGTTTCAAGTGATCTTGTTAATTCTCGTTTGAATAGGATTTTTTTTGTAACTGGCCGTTCATTGTTTTTGAGCGTTGTGTCACTGATACACTTGGTTGTGTGCACGGTACTTTCAAACCGATAGTCCATGGGCTTAATAGGCCATACTATTATATTAATGAGGTCATATGTAATTGAAGGTAGAAAGATCAATGTCGAGCTTCACTCCCACAGAACGTGAGGAAACCAGAAAGAAGACCCTACACACACGCATATTAGTGATAATCGGAGACTATTATTCTAGCATAAAAAAAACATCAGATCTTTGAAACCTGGTAGAAGCAATGTTTACTAGGAATATTTCATGCACAAAAAATTAGAAGGTGGTTAGACCAAGAATTGAAGAAAAATGGCTCCTCAAAGTTGTGAGCAGATTCGCAAGTCCGCGACTTTAATTTTTTTTATCGAAAAAATATTTGCTTGATCAGGCCGCATATCTTCAGTATTGAAAGTCATGGTTATCAGCCTTGATAATCTCTTCTCTAATTAGACAAGTTATTTTAACGGCTAGACTCTACGCGTAAAAGATAAATCACGAAATACAGATAATCGAAAAAAAATTAAAATTAAAAATCGTGAAAGAAACCGAGCGCTATTTGATTCCATCCAATAACACATATAGTGAGGTTATCATGTCCTATTAGTAATGTGTTGGCATGGATCATCTTCATGCATGTCTGTGGGAGAATGGACAAGTATTCCATTTGAATAGCGAATTCCTCGTGTACAGCCTCTCCGAAGGGATTCGGAAAATTAATTGGTGGTCAGCACATATGAAATCAATTATCGCTTTGTCGATGCAGTTCTATAGCTGTATGGACGACCTTCCAATGTTACTAGTTTAAGAGTTGAAACATTACTAGTTTTGTAGTAGCTCTGGTCCAAACTAGTAATTCTGCTACGGACTTCACACCTTCATCTCAGTACACTTCCGATCGCTACTAGAAATGACGCAATCGATGGATAGCCAATCCATGTTATTTTTTCGTATGTACATACCTTCACTAGCAACTAATACAAACATCGGAACATGGCTGTTGATTTCAGCCAAATAAATTGGCTTTGAAAAAAGTAGCTATAATTATGGCGCACCCTGTACTTGAGCTGAAATATCATATGTACCTAGGAAATCGTACGATGCAATATCAGTTGGCCATTGTTCGTCGTATTTGCTACCTAATGATTCACACCTTGGGTCTTTATCTAAATTTTAAAAAATATGGCACTGTGAAAACAGTTCGGACACTTTTGAACAGAACTCTTTTTTTCAATTTAAAAAAAAATCCTGTTTTTGTTTTGTTTTCTGATACAGAATGTGATGTGAGAATGGAAAATGCTGTTGTTATATTTTTGCAACTCTCCATTTATCCATTTGCACCACTTGTTCTAAAAACTTTTTTTCTCGATAACGGAAATAAAGTTGTCTTTTCTTCGGGTACGCGATATTTGTCTACAATCCGTCGTTTCCGGGGTAGTTTTGTCCCTGTCGGACCTCAGACGGGATTATATTTACATCTCCGTATGTCTCTTCCTATCGATCTATGATGTGATCGCCAACAATGAAACCATTTCCGAGAAAAAAATGAAGATAACCTTGACAGTGATTTGAAGCTGGGACCCTAATATTTTTCACGATTTAAAAAAATAGGGTCCTTTGAAAAAAAAAGAGTCCAGAGAATTTCGGACCCTAACTTTATTTTGCGAACCCTATATTTTTTTATCGGACCCTAATCTTTTTTTCGGACCCTAATCTTTTTTTCGGACCCTAATCTTTTTTTTCGGACCATAATTTTTTCAAAAGCCCCCATTATTAGAACAGAGCCAAATATTTTTATTTCAGTTTTTATTACGTTACTCTGATTCTCAGGACGCCATCGGTAGTTCGTCTAAGAGGCGAGCTACAGCTGCGCGGAATTACCTTGTTTTCAACAGAAACGAATAATTATGTAGGTCAAATTTCGCGTGTGTTTAACATCACACAATAGATAATAATCGTTCTAAAAAAACATTTTGAGAGTGGGGTTCTGCAAATAAAAGCACTTTCAGTCGCTATTTTCTTCCACCTTTCAATTTGCAAATGAAGGGATGAGGATTCTGATGTACGGTATCTTCGAATTTATTCGTTCTACTTTTCCGAAATTTCAGATGTTACCAAAATCGGACCAGGTGATCTCCAAATAAAAATTTAAAAAATAATAAAAATACTGCGGAATTACTGTGGAAACTCATGCGAAATTATGAAAGAATATTCCACTTCATTGATTCTGAACTGAGAACTTTGCGAAGATTCGGAAAAGGATCATCACAGTGGGATTTATTATTGCGCTACAAAAATGAATTCGAATTTTCAGTCTTTTCGATTCATACACCACGTTTACTCCAAATAATATGGTTGGCAAATTCTTCGATGATGCCCCAAAAGGGAGCAATTCTGAAGCCGCAACTAAGTAAGCATATTTGTTTTTTAAATGAATAATTTCGAAAAAAAAAATTATTTTTTTGTGCAGAATTCTGCTCAGCTTGATAGAAGAGAATGTTCCAATGATGAAAAAGCAAATTCACAAAATTGATCCATCCGAGGAGGAACTCCTGGCGCTTATTGGCCTCGCATTCTGGAGCGTCGGGTTGTGTTTTTCTTACTTTTTTGAAATGAGGATAACATCTTGCAGAGAGTTTCGAGACGAGTGATTTGGCTCTAGAGATGGCTGCTCGATACCGAACACAGATTATCTCGGAACTAACCGCCAGATATCGTCGGACAATCGGAGATGAAAGTGGAGCGAGTCGATTCGGAGTTCTGCTCTGTTTACTGCAAGATTTTCGAGTTAGTCATACTTGTTTTTATTTGTTCCTGAGTGCTGGCCTTCCATCTCAAATATTTGTTGTTTTTTCAGAGAGCAGTTCTGACTGTGACTTCGTCATTCGAGATTTTCCACATGTTGGGAGTCGCCGACGAGAATTCAATAATCCTTAAACGTACCCGCATACAATTGAGTGATGTGCTGTAAATGTTATATCACCAATCGTAGAAATTATTATTTTTAAAGGAAAAAAACCAAAAGTGAAGCACAATTGGTAAAATTAGAGTGAGAGTGTAGTGATTCGGCATACGAGCCGAAAAATATTATTTATATTTCCCTATTTTTCTCCTGGTTGCAATCTGTGAATAAAAAGTGAGTACGGGGAAAACACAATCTCGTGTTTGAACGCGTGATAAATTGTTTATCGCGCTAGTTACCGTCACGGCAAAACAATAAACGCCTCATAATCATAATCACACACATTCTTTCACTTCCCACGGATGACACAGTGCCGCTCTTATACTCACAGAAACAAAATTAACGGGTTACCGAAGTTGGTGTTTCCACACATTCGGTGGTAAGACGTTTGAGAATTTATATATTGGGAAAGTGACATTTGGAAAACGTTTTCCGCGGAGCAATGAGCGCGCACATAATTTTAGAATGCATTTTCGCATGATTACCTTATTTTTTCACTATTTACATTTTAAAAATCAAGTAGAAGAACACGATAATCACAAGGAAATTTCGCAGAAATGTATTTCGAAAATGCGTGAAGTTTCCCAAATGGCAGTTTGCCAGGTGGCATTTTCCCAAATAGAATCTACCAAAACGTCTTACCACCACCTATACATACAGTCAATATAAAATAAAGTGAACCGTTTATTATAAGTTATAATAACGTATCATAATTTTCATAAAACAACGATAGCTAAGCGGAAATTTGATATAGAGCTGAAATTTTGAGAGGATACGTTTTTCGTATACCGCTTCAAAGTGACATTCTTGAAAATTCGAATTTCGAAATTTTATTTTTTTCCGACCAAAATGCTGATAATCATTCTGGTCGTAACTTTTTTCTTTGTCGAGTTCTTGAGGTCTAGTGCACAAATTCGGTTTCTGCATGCGAAAATACGCTAGAAAATCCACTGTTCTAGTAATTCTGATGTAAAGACATTTTCGCCTCTGGAATGAGCCTCAAAAATTCAAGAAACAGCTAAAAAAGTTAAAATCTCAAAATCCCTTCAGTAAATACTTTTCGTACTTATTTTCACATGCAGAGACCGAATTGGTGCACTAGACCTCGAGAAAACGACAAAGAAAAAAGTTACGACCATAATGACCATCAGCATTTTTGGTTTGAAAAAATAGAATTTCGAAATTCGAATTTTCAAGAATGTCACTTTGAAGTGGTATACGAAAAACAAATACTCTCAAAATTTCGTCCCGATTCATCCAATTTCCGCTTAGTTATCGTTGTTTTATGAAAATTATAATAAGTTATTATAACTTATAATAAACGGTTCTTTTTATTTTATATTGACTGTATTCTTTCAATGAGGAACACAAAAAAAACTCGTCCAGTACATGGAGGACTTTAATATACAGGGTGTTAGAATATGCATAAAAGGAGAAGTGGAACGAATTTCTGTCTTGATGAGCTCTCGTGGGTGTGCCAAACTGGGGGGGGGGGCAAGAGAAAGAGGTGAAACAGAGAGAAGAATCAACAGGTCTCGCATACAAATCGCCTCTCACAAATCGGTCATGCAATTTTCATGCGCGTTCGTGTATTCCTTTGATTTATCTGTAGCGATCTCTGAATCGACTGATCGACTTTCTTTTTGCCGCTATGAGAATGATAATTCCCATCTCGTGAACTGTTCAGCGAAAAGCCTGCATTAATCCACATAATTACCATATTTTGAATTGCCATAACATGCAACCCACACTCTCATTAAATAATTTCTTCCCTTTTCCGACTACATCGAGAAATGATACTCCAAAATATTGCTCCAAATAGTTTTGACTACCATAGCAAACTGTATTATTATCACTCCCACCAGCAACAATCTCAGTTCTACAAGGAAAACTATGTTTTTGTTATTCTCGTAACAACCGATGATTACGGTATGGATCTCTATCCCATCACATACTGGATAGTCGGATTCTGCGGAATCTGTTTCGTTTTCGGATCTTTCGGGAATTTAGCTGTCGCTCTAGTCTGCTATCACGAACCGTGAGTTATCCTTAATACAATGACACAATCAAACAGTGCATGCATGTTTTGCTGTTCACTCAATTTATGAATCAGTTAAAATATCGAATATGATAGCTCATGTGATGTTAAAATCCCGGAAAAGTAAACGGAAAAGTAAAAAAGGTGTTAATTTTTAGCTGGAAAAGTAAATGGAAAAGTAAAAAGATTTGAATTCCCGCAATTTCGTATATCGGTTCTCAGTGAAGCTAGCGACTTGAAAGTCAGTTTATAATCTTTTCCGAACCTTTTAACCTCTAAAACCGATTTTCAAGTTGCTAGCTGCACTGGGAACCGAGATACAGAAATTGCGGAATTCAAATCTCAATACTTTTCCGGCGCGAATTCAAATCGTTTAACTTTTTCATTTAATTTTCCATGCAAAAAAAATAACACTCTTTTTCACTTTTCCAGGATTTTAACACCACATCAATTTTGCAGTAAACTCCGACAGCCTTGGGAGATCGATGACTTTGTAACCGACTACTTTGGAATCGAGAACATGTAACCTTCAAAATGTAACTTTCATTTTGTAATCGACGATTTAGGCACCATTAAAATATACACTTTCACTGTAGGAACTTAGAAAATGGAACCGACAATTTGGAATCGAGAATTTGTAACCCGACGATTTGTAACCTTTCAATCGGGAACTGATTTTTTTTACAGCAGGTACGGTACTGAGAGACGGGCGTGACGAGCGCATTGGTGGCTACTTTCAAGCCAATTAATCGATCATGAACACTAATAAAATCAGTAATTATAAGGGAAATGAAAGCATTTCGAAAATAAATCAAAAATAGATCGGGAAATTGAAAAATTAACCCCGAAGTACCGTACCTGCTGTAAAAAAAAAATCAATTCCCAATTGAAAGTTACAAATCGTCGGGTTACAAATTGTCGTTTCTAAAATCATCAGTTCCAGATTGAAAGTTACAAATCGTCGTTTCCAAAATGTCGTTTACATATCCATCGGTTTTAAGAAGTCCATAATGTGGTTTCTAAAATAACTGTTCCAAACCAATAGTGCTCAAATCGATGGTTACAAATTCGGGGTTCCATAGTCATCGATCTCCCAGCCTTGCAACGTACTGGTAGCGCTGTCCTGCATCGCCGATTCATCTCAGCGGCCATGCAATCCTCGTATACTCATTCGTCTCGGACCATATCCTCATGGACTCGAATGCTTGCATCTGGTTTCAGGTTCGGTTTGAATTCAAAATGCAAATCAAACATAAATATCAAAAAAATTATTAATTACATTATTTATATTTTTCCGTTGCTTCCCGTGATCGAGCAGACGAGCGGCTACGCAATGGTCACTGCCATCGGCATCGATCGTCTGTTCGCCTTCTTCTCGCCTATTTCGTTAGTAGTACTAACCAGCTCAATGAATCAATCATAATTAATCGTAAAAATCTTGATTTGCGATAATATGATTCAACAGAAACAATCACAATATTGACGAACGGCAACTAAAATGGATGGCGAGAATAGTTGTCAACACTGCGAGCGTAATTTTTGCCTATCAAAGCTCGATATGCTCCTTCTTCGTCAACAACACATGTTCCACATGTTCGGTAGGCCGCCCTGGCCTAATGGGCATGGTGTCTGACTGGCATGCCGACGCAGGCAGGTTCGACCAGGGCGGCCTACCGCCGGGAACGCTTGACGGAGACTAGTGGTTGGGGCGCGCGCCTTTCTCTACCTTTTGCAAAACATCACCTGCGGGCTGGAGTCGAACCTGCCTGTGTCGGCATGCCAGTCAGACACCATGCCCATTAGTGGTTGGGGCGCGAGCCTTCTTCTGCCATCTTGCAAAACATGGTCATGGTGTCTGACTGGCATGCCGACGCAGGCAGGTTCGACTCCCGCCCGCAGGTGATGTAGTGGTTGTGGTGTCTGACTGAAGAACCCAATCCAGTCTCAACTACCCGGTTCGAGCCCCACGATCGACCATGTTTTGCAAGATGGCAGAAGAAGGCTCGCGCCCCAACCACTAGTCTCCGTCAAGCCCAAGCAGCCTATCTGACAGGGAAAGTAAGCGCCTCGACTAAAGTGGTTTCTATGCAGAGTGGTTAAAACTTCTGGTTAACAATTTTATTTGTTCGGTTTTGTTTACGAAATGCGATAATCAAAGATTTCTCGAATGAATGTGAACGTTTGACCATCAAGATTACACTGAACTGTACAAATTCATCTCAAATTTCAATTAAAATGTACTTATTGTTAGGAATAGGTTGAACACAGGGTTGGTTGTATCTTGGAGCAATATCAACCAGAATACTAGCACGAGAAAGGTCGAAGATTCTGCTCTCACACAAACCTCTAGCTTCTCAAATGTTGCCGTGAAGGTACAATGATCTTTCATTTGAAATGAAATAGACATTCGAGAAAAATGCTGTCGACATGAAACATAATTTCTTGAATAGATTGTTAGAAAACCTAACCATAAGTGCGCTTCATACGTACGCTATGAGATTATGAATGCAATGAGTTGAACCATTTGAAAACAATTTTTCGTTTTTTTTTTCAATTTTGCATTAAAGGTTTACAATGTTTCAGGAGTATATTTTCATACAAGATGAGTGGCGATGGAAGGAGAGTGCACGAGTTCGATGGAAGATCGGACAAAATTCACACGTCTTATCTCCATTTCTTTTTCTCTCTCATGTTTACAAACGGTGAGCACATGATTAATAATCGTTCAGCCGATGAAAACCTAAATCTTCTCGGTGAATACGTTATGTTTCAAGCAAGAAAAAGCAAGATCACCGAGATAATTGACCGTCATGTTGTAGATCTCAATAATGCACTTCGACATCATTCCCTTAATTCCACTAGTAGAACACAGCGATGGTAGGACAATAGCTTCTCTCAAAAATTCCATCTCATGAATTTGTAGACAAAGGATGTTTACGCCCACTAGTTAAAAAAATTACGAGATGGGATTTTCCAAGAAAATTTTTACTTCTTGTCATACCACAAACATAACTCCAGTCAAGGGATATCGTCATTCTTTCAAACATAAAAAAGTATCTTGTCGTGTAAAAGCGTGTAGTTATTCTCATGTTTTATACGCAGGCCGTGCATTCTTCAAACAAAAGTATTAGCCGAATTTGAACTCACGATGTCCATGGGTCATGCTTCCTTCGCGATGCACGTCAGTGCAATTCACCTTTGATCGCTATGAGAACAACACAATTCCCATATTGTATTCGCTCCGCAAACATGTTTTCGCCCTCTGCAAATAGTGCATGTGTCCGACGAGTTTCGAGTTTAATATTGTTTTGTTTCCTCCATTCCACGAGCATTCAAGCCGGTCGGAGCGACGAACAACGTAGTAGAATGTGCACCTCATATCCAAAAAGGGAATGTATAGTCAGTACGAATAGCCGTTCATGTCAGAGTTGCATTGCGAGAAAACGTTTTCAAGCGTATCAGAGATGATTATCTCAAAGTTCCAAGAATATGCTAGCGTTAACGCCTTCACTGATTTCTTCTCAGAATATCTGCCTACTTCTAGTTGTTCGTTCATTGGTGATTGACCTATGCGATAGAGTACGCGTTGTTATCTCTACCTACGTGTTTTCCGCACCAGCCATTCACTCTAGAGATTTCTGTGTATTGAACGCGTGAAATATGGTTGTGGTCGATTGAGATCTGTTTTTATCACGATTTTTCTTACCACAGACTATTGCTGTGCTCCACGCTTATCGCTATTTGTTCAATCGCATATCCGTTGTTCTAAATTCCATGTTAGCGTGATATTTACTAATAATACTTCAATCAGTCATGCTATCCAAATGTCTCGTCTGTGGGAAGGTGATTTCATCCACTCACATGGGAATGGATGTTTGCCGAGCGTGTACTGTATTCTATCGGTAAGTGAATATTTCGTATTTTTATTGATATTTTCAATCTCAAATGTTCAGAAGAAATCGCAAATCGAGAGATAGACTACGGTGCAGGGAGGATCGAACATGCAAGGAGTTCAAAAGTATGTCGTTAGATTATGAGCCCGATGATTCACCATTAACTAAGAGATAGACTTATCGTTCTGAATAATTGTTGCAGAAAGTATCATCTCGTGTCGAAAGTGTCGCATGGATCGGTTTATGGCACTAATAAGAGCGGGGAATGGAGAGTATTCCTCCGCTCATACCACACCATATGATTTGCACGAGCCAGCCATGTTTGACAGAATGACAAAAACAATAAAGTAAGTGTATGTTATCTGCGTCGAATTCGAAATATAACAGCGTTGTTTCAGCCACCCGTTGGATGAAAATTCGTTAATCGCAAGGATTCGAGGCATTCATCGGTTCGTATTTTGTTCGTTATGAACCATTTTTGTTTTTTTATTTCATTTGCATTACTCTTATTCTCAGAACTCTATCGGCTGTTCGTCTAAGGGGCGAGCTGCAACTGCGGGGAATTAAATTGATTTCAACAGAAACGAATATCGATAATTATGTAGGTCAAATTTTACGTTTGTTCAGCATCACGAAATTGATAATAATCGTTCTTTGAGAACGTCTTGAAACGATTTATGTCAATAGGAGAGTCTGAAAATAAAACACACTTTCAGCCGCTATTTCCTTCCACCTTCCAATTTGCAAATGAAGGGACGAGGATTCTAATGTACGGCCTCTTCGAATTTATTCGTGCTACTTTTCCGAGATTTACGATGTTACCAAATACGGACCAGGTGATCTACAATTAAAAGATGTAAAAATAAAAATTCAATATGAAATTACAGTGGATACTCATGCGAAATTATGAAAGAATTTTCCACTTCATTGATTCTGAACTAAGAACTTTACGAAGATTCGGAAAAGGATCATCACAGTGAGATTTTTTATGCTTCCCTATCCTTCCCAAATAAATTGGAATGTTCAGTGTTTTCGAGACGTACACAACGTATACCTCTAAAGAAGTTGTTGGCAAATTCTTCAGTGATGCTCCTAAAGGGTGTGATTATGATACAGCAGCAAAGTACGAACATTTCTCTATTAAAAAAATATGCTAGCCTTAATGATATCCTATTTTGCAGAACGCTTCTCAGCTTGATAGAAGAGAATGTTCCAATGATGAAAAAGCAAATTCACAAAATTGATCCATCCGAGGAGGAACTCCTGGCGCTTATTGGCCTCGCATTCTGGAGCGTCGGTTTGTGTTTTTTCCAAGCTTTTTGGAATGAAGTAAACATCTTTCAGAGAGTTTCGAGACGACTGATTTGGCTCTAGAGATGGCTGCTCGATACCGAACAAAGATCATGTCGGAACTAACAGCCAGATATCGTAGGACAATCGGAGATGAAAGAGGAGCGAGTCGAATCGGAATTCTGCTCTGTTTACTTCAAGAATTTCGTGTTAGTCGTACATTGTTTATTTGCTCCTGAGTGCTAACCCTTCCATCTCAAATATTTGTTATTTTTCAGAGAGCAGTTCTGACTGTGACTTCGTCATTCGAGATTTTCCACATGTTGGGAGTCGCAGACGAGAATTCAATAATCCTTAAACTACCCGCATACTATTGAGTCATGTGTTGATAATGTCTTATCGCGAATTATAGTGGAAAAAAAAGTGCGAGCACATTTAGATTATTTAAAGAGAGATAGTAGTGATTCAGTATACGAACCGAAAAAGGTTATATACATTTGCCTATTTCTTCTCCTGGTTGCAATCTGTGAATAATCCGAGTACGGGTGATATCCTCGTGCTAGATCGCGTGATAAAATGTTTTTCGCGCTAGTTGTGGGCACGACAAAACAATAAACGCCTCATAATAATGATCACACACATTCTTTCACTGCCCACGAATAAAACAATGTCGTTTTTATACCCACAAAAACGAAATTGCCATATCTTGGTTGAGAAAAAAGAAAAATCATGATATCATTACGGGTCCCTACCAAAACGTCCCCTCCTGCCAGAGGGTACTACCAAAACGTCCCCCTACCAAAACGTCCCCCTCTACCAAAACGTCCCCGCTACCAAAACGTCCCCTACCAAAACGTCCCCTCTCCTTGCCAGCACCACTAGGCATAAGATCTGACCTCATGACACTTGTCCAGTGGGAATGAGTTGATGCTTCCTTTTTCATGTAGGAAGGGCCCGATCTAACTAGGAAGGGTCAGAGTTCGGATGCATCCATTTTCAACACGTGTGTGAGCGCTCTCGTTTTATTTCTTTAAAATTTATTTTTCGACAATTTGCTTGATTTTTTATCGCTATTTTTTGTTTTGTTCTATCATCCATTACTACTTGTTTTGTTTTTACAGTAACGAGTAAAATTACATCACTTTGGGTTTTCAACCACAAGTTCTCTCTAACTTAACCTATCATTATGATCCAAGGCCGCATCGGAGTACATTCTCTTGTTCGAGGTTTCTTGTTGCATTGTGGCACTCGAAACTAATAATGTATTCTCAGTCCATGCTCTCAATTTTCTCCGATCTCAACTTCTCACTTCGAGGAGTTCGTATAGTGAGCGATTGGGAGACTGGAATCATCAAAGCTATTGGAACTGCTCTTCCAATGGTTGCTCACGAAGGTTGTTCTTTCCATGCAAGTGTATTAATAACAAAATTTCATCATTCGGATTGAATGCCTTCGCGAAGAGTTTTCCCGTCGTTCGTCTCTGGTTCAATCGCATATCCACCATGCGTATACTGCATCTCATAATTTCTTGGATTATTTCAGGTCGGAATGGATGGCTCACCCCGAAAAGATGGTCTGCAAATACATGGTCGATAGTCATCGAACCACAAATCTTGTGGAGAGTTGGCACCGGTGAGATTCCTACTATTCTGATTGAAATAGTAACATATTCAAAAAAAACTAGAATCATATTTTTTTGTAAAAATTCATTTTATAGTGGTCAGCTGGTTCCACGGTCACCATCCTCCACTCATGGAACTCGTCAATTTCCTAATGGTGAGTTCAATGACATCAAGTGATAATTGAAAACCTCAATTTCAGAATAGGGAACTTGAAGACAACATTGCTATGAAGCACTATGGAGAGAGATCCAACGAACGCTGAGATTCTGAGTTTCCTAGATAAGATGACCAAATTCTGCTTTGAAAAACTTAACTGAAAATTAGAAACTGGCTCGGCAGAATTTTGTAATCTGATCTCCTTTTTTCCATATTCAAATAGTCACTGGTTTATATTTTTTTTAAAGCATTATGAGAGAGTTTATGATTTTTTCGACCTTTTGAAGTTATTTTGATGATCTCTTTGGACACTTTCGAAGCTTCTCAATGAAAGATATGTTTTGTTCCCTTTACATGTTGTTCTTTCAACCACACATAATGGACTCAAGTGATAACCGACTAGGAAGATATAATTTCACGATTCGAGTTCTCATGAACGACCTGACGATTTCTTCTTGCTTTTCCAATGAACTCTTTTCTCTCATTATTCGTTCTCGCCTTCCTAGTTAGATCGGGCCCTTCCTACGTGAAAAAGGAAGCATCAACTCATTCCCACTGGACAAGTGTCATGAGGTCAGATCTTATGCCTAGTGGTGCTGGCAAGGAGAGGGGACGTTTTGGTAGGGGACGTTTTGGTAGCGGGGACGTTTTGGTAGAGGGGGACGTTTTGGTAGGGACCCTATCATTACCGAAGTAGCTGTTTCCAATCATACATAGTCTTTCATGTGGATAATAATAATATTCTCAGCAGCTTTGAACTATACATGGGGGGGGGGGATTTTAATGACAAGACGTTTAAAAATACATATAAAAAAGTGGAACGAATATCTGTCTTGATGTGGTCTCGAGGGTGGGCCAAACGGGCTTGCATCATTTACTTATAAGTGTCGTAATCGTAAGTGAAAGAGGTGAAAGAGAGAGAGAGAGAGAGAGAGAGAGAGAGAGAGAGAGAGAGAGCGAAATCAACAAGTCTCGCATGCAAATAGCCTCTCAGAACTCGGTATTGCGATTATTATGCGCGTTCATGTATGCATCTATTCGACCTGTAGCGAGAGATGTTTGTATCCCGAAAATCGGAATAAATCAACAAATGTAACGCGGAGTTGTTATCAGAATATGCCTCTATTCATGCCCCTTCACTTGATCTCTAGTCAGCTAACAAACAAAATCATCTGAAATTCTCGAGAAGCTGATCACCGAACACTACGAATACAAGTGCAACTACTTCTCTTCTTGTTATCTACATTAACGCACAATGAGGTGCACGCGAAAGATTTCTGATGATAACTGTCGTTATGCTCGTTGTTTATAGGCACGTATTTCTGCGTTAAAAATCACTTAATGAGATCTGATGAACTCCGATCACTATATTCCTCTAATTCTCGGAAGGGAAATAAACGATTCAGAATCTTTTTACTTTCTTATCGCTCGCCCGCATTTTGTTCGTTGTCTTGTGAGTGTACAAAACTGAAGAGCGATGGTTTCTTGCTATCGCGGTTTCTCATTAGAATTGGGAAGATCTACCTACAGTTGCGAGCAAAATTATATAACATCGTGTTTTTGGGCCATAACTTTTCTCTAACTCAACCAATCTTCAAGAATTTTTGGCTGCAGTAATATTTTTTTATTCCTAGTAAAATATTTGAGGTTTTTTTTTTAGGGTCGAAATCTAAGATATGCACTCGAGTCTGATTTTTCTCTAAAAAGTTAGGTTTTCGAGACAACGAGTGGATAAAATCTAGATATAATCGAATCGAACTTTCATATAACAGAGTTGGAAAACCATTCCTTGAGCTTCAGAATGAACGTTTTGAATCATTCCAAAGTTCGTTTTTGATGTCGGTGCGGTAGATCAAACATACAGAGATTTCCGAACTTCTGAAGCTACAAATTTCTTCAAAGTAGATCGTTCAAGCTGAAAATGATAGTGTGAGGTCTTCTAGTGGTCCTCTATCCGCTGTGAACATTTGGGACCGATTGGTCTGATTTTATGGAAATTCGTCATTTTCAGTGCACCTTCCGACAAGGGCGGTCGCTTCTGAGCCGATTTTTTCAGCAGCTCTAAATTTCATGTGGATAGTCTACAGTGATAGTGTGAACACTATGCGAAGTTTCGTTAAGATTCGATTTCACTTAACAAGTTATGATATTTTAAATATTGACAATTTCAGTAAAAAATGACGTTTTTTGGCCAAAATGACTCTATTTCGCTATTTTTGCGACATTTCACCTTGTTGTTGTTCAGTTGTACATCATGCAATCGTTTCAAAACTTCGCACAGTGTTCATACGACCCTGACAAAAAACCCTCAAATATTTTACTAGGAATAAAAAAATATTACTGCAGCCAAAAATTCTTGAAGATTGGTTGAGTTAGAGAAAATTTATGGCCTAAAAACACGATGTTATATAATTTTGCACGCAACTGTATTCCATCTGTTATATATCCCGATAATTTCTGACTCATTCATAGTAATGAAGTGTCTCATCTGTGGAAAACCGACAGGCGAAACGCACATGGAAATGGACGCCTGTAGAGCACCGTCTTCTATCGGTTGGTCGGGTTTACGAAAGCTAAATTAAAACAAAAAATGTATGCGCCTATTTATTGTGATGCTGCTCCGGCTTTCACATCACAAATTTCAGTAGAACTCGAGGGATCCGTGATAAGCTGTTCTGCGATCATGGAAAAAGGAACTGCAAGAGTGATCGTTTTGATTATACCTCTTGTGCTATTTATGGTCCAAATCGACTCAAAATAGGGTAGTTTTGAATTCAGAGGGGACATACGCGCCGCAAATGAAACTTCGACCGATTCGAAGTCGTAATGAGAGCGGGGAGCTAAGAGAAAAACTCGCTACATTCCTCAACCGTCATGAGAGCGTGGAGTGGAAAGTCGTTCCCTGCTTATACCACATCATATGATTCTCCCGAGCCGGCCATAATTGACAGAATTGCAAATACAATAAAGTAAGTTCATTTTATATACGCAAGGATTCGAGGCAATCATCGGTTCGTATTTTGTTCGTTATGAACCATTTTTGTTTTTTTATTTCATTTGCATTACTCTTATTCTCAGAACTCTATCGGCTGTTCGTCTAAGGGGCGAGGCGAGCGCGCAACTGCGGGGAATTAAATTGATTTCAACAGAAAAAAATATCGATAATTATGTAGGTCAAATTTTACGTTTGTTCAGCATCACGAAATTGATAATAATCGTTCTTTGAGAACGTCTTGAAACGATTTATGTCAATAGGAGAGTCTGAAAATAAAACACACTTTCAGCCGCTATTTCCTTCCACCTTCCAATTTGCAAATGAAGAGACGAGGATTCTAATGTACGGCCTCTTCGAATTTATTCGTGCTACTTTTCCGAGATTTACGATGTTACCAAATACGGACCAGGTGATCTACAATTAAAAGATGTAAAAATAAAAATTCAATATGAAATTACAGTGGATACTCATGCGAAATTATGAAAGAATCTTCCATTTCATTGATTCTGAACTAAGAACTTTACGAAGATTCGGAAAAGGATCATCACAGTGAGATTTTTTATGCTTCCCTATCCTTCCCAAATAAATTGGAATGTTCAGTGTTTTCGAGACGTACACAACGTATACCTCTAAAGAAGTTGTTGGCAAATTCTTCAGTGATGCTCCTAAAGGGTGTGATTATGATACAGCAGCAAAGTACGAACATTTCTCTATTAAAAAAATATGCTAGCCTTTATGATATCCTATTTTGCAGAACGCTTCTCAGCTTGATAGAAGAGAATGTTCCAATGATGAAAAAGCAAATTCAAATAATATGGTTGGCAAATTCTTCGATGATGCCACAAAAGGGAGCAATTCTGAAGCCGCAACTATGTAAGCATATTTGTTTTTTTAAATGAATGAATCAATCAATCAATCAAAAAAATATTGTTTTTTTGTGCAGAATTCTGCTCAGCTTGATAGAAGAGAATGTTCCAATGATGAAAAAGCAAATTCACAAAATTGATCCATCCGAGGAGGAACTCCTGGCGCTTATTGGCCTCGCATTCTGGAGCGTCGGTTTGTGTTTTATCTTACTTTTTTTGAAATGAGGAAAACATCTTGCAGAGAGTTTCGCGGCAAGTGATTTGGCTCTAGAGATGGCTGCTCGATACCGAACAAAGATCATGTAGGAACTAACAGCCAGATATCGTAGGACAATCGGAGATGAAAGAGGAGCGAGTCGAATTGGAGTTCTGCTCTGTTTACTTCAAGAATTTCGTGTTAATCGTACATTGTTTATTTGCTCCTGAGTGCTAACCCTTCCATCTCAAATATTTTTCAGAGAGCAGTTTTGACTGTGACTTCGTCATTCGAGATTTTCAACATGTTTTTCGCTGAACATTCGCTGACGAAAATTCAATAATCCTTAAACTACCCGCATACTATTGAATGTTATCTATATCGCCAATTGTAGTTAAAAAGCAAAAGTGAAGCACATTTGGAAAATTCGGTATACCAATCGAAATTATTTTTCTCCGTATTGCATTCTATAAATAATATGGGTGATTTGTCATGTTTGAATGCGTGATAAAAAATTTTATCGCGCTAGTTGCCGGCACGGCAAAACTGAAACACACAAAACAAGTGAGGCTCAACACACAAACCAAGTGAGCGAACATCATCGATAGCGAGATGGGTGCCGTGCATCGACCTGCAGAGAAAACATGTTCACATCACATGTTCAAATACATGTAAAGCTTTATCTGAAAGAAGATGTAGTCCGTCAGTCACGGCAAAACTCAAACACACAAAACAGTTTTGACGATTTCTAAGGACGGGAGATCGGTCGTAGCACGAAAACTAGATTGGAAACCCAAAACTTCTCAGGATCATTTGGCTTTTTCAAACGGGTCAAAATGTAAATTCTGAGCCGAGATATTCACGAATCCTCCTTCAAGGATGGGCTATTCTTCCGGAAGGACCCCATTGAAAAAGGATTCGTGAATAACTCGGCTCAATATGAATATTTTGACCCATTAAAAAAATCCAAATGATCCTGAGAAGTTTTGGAACAGATTAGAATTATCATTCCTATAGGTTTAAGAGACCAACTCTGTTATTTTTTGTCACCCCCCGGACATCCCCGCCAGGACTTTCGATTCAACCCTCCATATTAGCACCATGGAAGGGTGTCGTGACCTTGTTTACAAATATGAAGAAGCATGTTGCTTTCTTCTTTGGCGATTTGGTGAGCTCTAGTATGCGAAATCGATCTCTGCGTGCAATATTAAGTCTGAAATTCCTATAGGCATATTGTTCTGAGATTTCGATTTTTCGTTCAAAAAATAACCTTGAACCCGGGGTCATGAAAAAGTTGAAAAATTTTTGTCGTGAACAAATCTGACTATATTTTTTTTCTGATGTAAATCATCACGTAGAGTTCGAATTTGGCAACTAGAGCTCATGAAACAACGGAATAAAAAAGTTATGCTCGAAAAATTTGAAATTTTCAAGATTTTTTTGATTTTTCTACGTTTTCAGAGCCTTGATTGAAATTGGGCCACTAATCACATGTGCGAAAATGTGGCTAATTTTATTGTAAACATGACGCACCATAAAGCTAAGAAATCGATTTTGCCTACCAATGTCTTACATTCGGTTGAATCCGGAAAACCCTCGATTTCTACCATTTTTGAAGCATAACTTTTTTATTCCGTTGTTTCATGAGCTCTAATTGCCAAATTCGAACTCTACGTGCTGATTTACGTCAGAAAAAATTATAGTCAGATTTGTTCACGACGAAAATTTTTCAACTTTTTCATAACCCCTTGTTCAAGGTTATTTTTTGAACGAAAAATCGAAATCTCAGAACAATATGCCTATAGGAATTTCTGACTTAATATTGCACGCAGAGATCGATTTCTCATACTAGAGCTCACCAAATCGCCAAAGAAGAAAGTTACATGCGAAAATCCAAAAAGTTTGCCTTTTCTGGCCATAACTTTTTTCTTTCGTGATTTGGTGAGCTCCAGTATGCAAAATCAGCATCTACGTGCAAAAATACGCCAGAAATACATATAGTCAAATGATTCTGAGATTTCGACTTTTTGACCAAAAAATGACCATGAACCCGGGGTCATGAAACAGTTGAAAATTTTTCGTCTCCGACAAATCTGACTATGAATTATTCTTAACGTACCTTTTTGCGTAGATTCCGAATTTAGCAATTAGAGCTCATGAAACAACGAAAGAAAAAAGTTATGCTCGAAAAATAGTAGAAATCGAGTTTTTCGGATTTAATCGAATTTAAAACATAGGTAGTCAAAATCGATTTCTTAGTTATATTGTACGTCACGTTCACAATGGAATGTACCACATTTTCCCACACGCGATTAGTGGCCCAAATTGAATCAAAGCTGTGAAAATGTAGAAAATGTTTTTTAAATCTTCAAAAATTACTTTTAATGTTACTATTAAATTATATTTTCTAATGCAATTTTGTTGTTTGGAGTTAACTAACACGATGCAAAAAGAATTTCATCTCTAACTTGTTCGGTTGAGAAAGTTTTAAAAAAAGTCGATTTTTCATGGTTGTGGACACCTGGCGGGCCGCGTTCCCAATCAGGGGCGCCAATTTCATCATGTTTGTAAACAAGGTCACGACACCCTTCCATGGTGATAATATGGAGGCTAGAATCGAAAGTCCTGGCGGGGATGTCCGGAAGATGGCCGTTTTGCTAAAAAATAACGGAGTGTGTCTCTTAAAATCTCGTTTTCGTGCTACGACCGATCTGCCGTCTAAAAAAATCGTCAAAATATCCTTGAATTGTCCACCCTACTCATAATCATGCTCATTTTTTCACTTTCCTCGGATGAAAAAAAATCTGCTCTTATACCCACAGAAACAAAATTTCTATATCGTGATTGCGATGAAAAAAAACTCATGATATGTTCCTACTATTGTGAAGAGAGACATGATGTCCTTGCCGCGTTGGTGACCGTTGCGCTAATGGTAGGTTTATTGAGATGAAAGTCACTATGTCGGATGAGAACATTTGGATAATAACGTACCGGATGAACCCCACTTGTATACGTGAGACGGCTGTTATGGAAGAGACGATCTCTACTATATAGTTGAATATTATCCGAATGAAGAATAATATACCATAGACAATAGATTTATCCTTTCCTCAAGGCACTGAGCATGCAGTATGGTAGCTTCGTTCTGTGAGGGAGTGGGTTGTTCGAGTTCAAAGTGTCAAGTGATGGAATCAATCTTCTTTGGCTTCTTGGACAATAATTTCGGCTTCACTAAGAACAATCACGGAAAATGTGTGATCACTCAACTGTCATAGTATAGAGTAACAAACACAGTGTGAGTAGTGCAGTATCAATCAAGAGATCACTCATCATTGTTTTTGTTCGGGTAAGTCTCATCTCATACTCATCCACTATCTTCCCTCTAGCGATAATCGTGTGCCCGGGAGAATGTTGCCTATCTCGGAATTATATTTCCTGATTTTATTAGTTTCGGTGCGCTCACTTACCGTTCATTGTGGCAACTGTGGTCTCATTGAACATATCACATTCACTTGAAATGTACCCCCAATATGAAGTTAACATTTCAAGTGTTAAAAGTATCGTCGACCAAAATAGCCCTTATAGTTTATAGTGCTGTAATCTCTCGTTCCTTATTTGTTTCCCACTTTCACCCAAATGAAAATGTGATGTGGATGATTTGTGATGCTCAAGGGAGTCATGTTCGGTGTTTTTCCCTCTATTTGCTGGCACGAGAAAACAGGAAACGTGACCTCACGTACTGCACACTTTCTCAACGACACTGCCATCATCGTTTTGCGAGCAATCTCGAAAAAGGGCGCTTGTCGGAATACATAAAATATATTCCTGTTTTTCCCACTCACAATCTCTCAAATACACAGTATGCGATCTCGTCCCGCTCGAGACCGCTCATTGACCGCTAGAGACACTAGAGACTAGAGGCTCATTGAACGCCAGAGTGCAGATCGCGTTCTCAAGTTGTTTTCGAACCGTGCCTGTCCCTTTGGAATGTGATTTTCGAGCTACAGTTTGTTTTTGGACTATCGCATGCGTGACTTCCGTTGTTTTGTACTAGGGGCTTTTCATGAGGGAAGGGGAGGGGAGAAATTGTCAAAGAGTAAGGAATACTCTATCGCGGCTGCTTACCTTTCCGTTCTCTTTCACTCTGAATCTTTCCCAACTTTAATTTGGTGGCAATAGAAGCGAAAGCGTTTCCTAGTTTCCCGCATTCTCACCCCTTCTTTCACTGTGTCTGACTGTCTCTTGTTTACTATATCTGGTCGCGAGTATTGTCATGCTGATTAGAGTTCATGCTTCTATCAGGAATGTCATCATACTACTGTGTTATCTGCGGGAGGCCATCTCGTGCAACGCACATGGGAATTGAGGCCTGCCGGGCATGCACCGTCTTCTATCGGTAAGCCATTTTCCATTTAAATACTGTGTTATGCAGCATCCAAAACCTTTAAAAAATATATATTTCATAACAGAAGGAATCGAAAAATTGTCGACCAGCTATTGTGCATCACAGGCGACGGCACTTGCATGGAGAAGATAAGTATGTATTTCGGATGTCGAATCGTGTATTGAAAAAAAGGGATTTGATTTTTTTGGAGAGATTGGAAGATTAGTAATTCCATGTTTGAAATAGTGAACAATTTATTGTATCAAATAAATCCAAACGATTCCTTTACAGACTGTATATTCGCATGTCGGAAGTGTAGGCTGGATAAATATGAGGCAGTTATGAAAGCGGGAGTTGAACCCCTGCCCTTCATCACTATACCCTCGTCTGCCAATTTCAGATCGATCGACATCGGCATTGATAGAAAGATCACGTGAGTAAAAAAACGCTTCGCGTTTGCTTCCTTTTTGTTATTTGCTATGGATATCACAAATTATTCGATAATATTATATTATAGGAATGTAGTCACATAAATGTAAAATTAATAGTGAATTGAAACAGGTGATTCAGAACCTTGTTATTGTTATATTTTTAGCAACACGCCATTTCGTTTCTCTAGAGATTCGATTACAGAGAAGATTCGTGCAAACCTACGGTTAGCGTCATCGGTTTGAGCATTGCATTACACAAATTCACGGAGAGCTATCTGCATATCGTTGTGCTGAGGAACTCACACTACTCGGATACCAATCCCATGCAATTCGAGCAAATGACTACGAATTAGTAAGCTTGTTTTGCGAATTTTCCCATTAATGAACACAAAACATTACCCCCCACTGAACTAATGCTATTCGAACATTCATTGAATTGAAAACTCTGCTATCTTTTTTAATGATTATTTCATGGTTTAGCCAATCACTACCGGCACTTATCAGTTTATGGATGAGGCAATGAAGATTCTCATCTCTGGTCTCTTCGATTTCACTAGTTTACCCACTTGTCTATCAATTTCAATTGGCACGCGGGCGGATTGAAGCTCCCTTTTTTTTTAACTCAGCCACGGACTTCGTCACTGAGTATCATTGTGTGTAGTATTGGCCCTTCCAGAAACCTTGGATGCGAGCGATCATCTCTTTGCCCTGGCTGCTCGATATCGTAACGAGATCATTACCGAACTCATGGAAAAATATCGGGCCACCATCGGAGTCGAACAGGGAACAATTCGCGTCGGGATGCTAATTTGTATGCTGCAGGAATTTAAAGTTAGTTTTATCGAGCAAATGCTTTACCGAGAGTTAAAATATCCTCAAAACATTTCAGAGGATAGTAATGACTCTGCAGTCGAATCTCGCGATCTACCGTATGATCGGAGCAGTCCAAGAGAGCACTCATTACCCAATTGTCCGTGATGTAGTTTGTGGTGTTAAGACGATTCTTCTAATTACTCTCAAGCGATGTGATCCTGATCTCAAATGAATATTTTGTCAATTATAGCGTTAAGATAATTATTGAATATAAATTGTACCGAACACGAAACTCGGTTTGTACGCAATAATCTCTCGTTTCTTATTGCTTTCGTCTTTCACCCATCGAGAAATGCGTGAGTGGTTGATTCCTGATGCTCGGACGCGTGATGTCCGTAGTTAATCGCGCTGGTTGTGGGAACGAGAAAACAGAAAACTCACGCTCTAATTGTAAGTACAGCACACTCTGAGTACATTCACTTGTCTCAGTGAAACTTCTTTGATTTATTTAATTATCGCATTCTACGCGGAAGCAATAATGCGTTGAAAGTTACCAATAAATACACCTTAATTTCGTTCATGGTGGTTAGGATGCAAGTTTATCAGAGCTCTCAGTCGCTTGCTCTTCATTTGAACATTCTCAAGTAGTGTATATAGGAACAGTCCCTTTTGCAGAATAATTTATAATACATGGGAATTTAATGCAGCTCGATAAAACAAGATGGGTTGAAGTGTACGAGCCGCTCTCCATTGTTGCATCTAAATGAAAGTCAGCCGATTATCACAAATCCAAATCAGTTTCCTTTCAGATTCTCAGTCATCGACTTCGTTCTATCCGTGCATTTAACGCTAGTCAATAATCCAGAGCTCAGAGAACTCGTAAGAGTTCGTGTATTACTAATTTTTAATGGAAAATAAGACTTGTCAATCAGCAAAAAATTGGCATGGTGTCTGACTGGCGTGCCGACGCAGGCAGGCTCGACTCCCGCCCGCAGGTGATGTTTTGCAAGAGGTAGAGAAAGGCGCGCGCCCCAACCACTAGTCTCCGTCAAGCGTTCCCTGCGGTAGGCCGCCCTGGCCTAAAATCTATATATATGAAATGCATCCTTTTTGCGAGATGAAAGATTTAGAGGACACGTGAGAACGCTTGACGGGGACTAGTGGTTGGGGCGCGCGCCTTACTCTACCTCTTGCAAAACATCCCCTGCGGGCGGGAGACGAACCTGCCTGCGTCGGCATGCCGGTCAGACACCATGCCAACCTGCAAATTGGCACATCTTCACACCACAGAGATGGACAAGCAGATGGGGACACAGAGTGAGAAAGAGGGATGAGCTTCACGATCAAGTTCGGAACACAAATCAGCTCGGATTGGGATATTTCGTATTCACTTCAAGTTATGAAGCATGCTAACAATGGTGAATGGTCGGGGTTTGGGATGGGTAGGACAAGGAACGGGGAGAACGAATGTGAACGTTTGATGAGTCTGGATTTTGTTTTCAGCAATCTGAGCCAGGTTCGACCTTGAGGAATCCAAATGGCGTTTTTTTCAGATTTTTTAAAATTTTGTTTTGTATTCCTACGAATGTCACATAGAAAATTTATTTATTTATTTATTTATTGATTGATTCACCCCAACGTGTAACAGCAAGTGAATAACTTATACAAGAATGAGAGGGGGTGACGAGGGGGGGGGGGTGGGAGAGAATAGAATGGAGAGACGGGAGATTTAGAAAAAAATTTTAAAAAATAAAAAAAAATGCCACTTAACATCATAGATTTCGACTATAATCAGCATAGACAGTATACGAATATGCTAAGATGCTTCGAAGAGTTTTTGGATAAGAACGTGTTTTCTTGGGCAAAATTATATGTTCTGTTTTCTTGGGCAAAATTATATGTTCAAGTAACCGATAATTTTCGTATTCCAGGTCACACGTGACAGCCGAACATAATAATGTACAATACCGCGCAGCTGATTGTATCCGGTAACTCTTTGTTTTTCGGTTCTTTGTTTTTTGTATTCACAGTGATCGAGATTATAGTAGGCAAATAAGCGATTTTGTGCAACTTTTTTACGGTAACCGCTCACTTATTATTCCAAAAATAATAACTCCAAGTCGGATGCAGTCGTCCCTCGAATTCGCAATGCTCAACATCCACATCGGTCTCGCGATTCTGTCAATCGTATTGAATCTCCTTTTGACTCTTATCGTATTTCGCAAAACGCCCGCTTCATTCTCGGCTTTCGGCGTTATGATCAAATTCCACGCTCTAGTGGACCTCTACACCGCACTCAGCAGTTCCGCAGCACTGACAAGGTTAGTTCCTGTACCTATTTATAATATCGATTCTATTTTTAGGATAATTTTTTTTTTTAAAGTACGTGTTTTACATCTCAAAGGGACCTTGCGGATATTTCGGGACTTTGCCCTGCTTCATTTCAATCGCCAATTATGCTCACCGGAGAATGCATTTCCTGCGAATCGGAGCAAACAATTTATACAAAGTTTAGATATACACAGTACTCGCGTCTTTTGTGTTTCGGCTACTGATCATCCGAGGAAAACCTCCAATAACTCGAACAGCTTACGAGCTTATTTGTGGGATCACACTGTCAATGCCAGCCATCTTATTGGTACGAATGTTTTTTAATAAAAATATTATGTCATTTTTCAGATTTTGATTTTCGTATCGAGAGAAAACGATATTGCTGTGGTCGATTTGATGAATACTTTTCTACCTCAGTATAATGCGAATGCTCATGTAGTAACAGGTTCGATTATATTATTTCTCCATTATGTCAATAAACAAGTATCTTTATATAAAATTGGGTGATTTCATTTCGGCGGTACAAGCTGTTGCTGGTCCATTCCATATTCCGTGATAGTCAATCAGAAAGGATGTATGTTCAGGTCACAAGAACATTCGCTCAATCAGTGTGATTGCTGCGATAATTATTGCCGGAGTGCTACCTGGTCCCGTATACATGGCCTCGCTATGCCTAAGGGGAGTCTCCCCATCGTAATCAATAAATCAATATATAATACTTTTTTTTCAGATCGCGAATTCTCGCTGAGATAACACGACAGTCCAACACCCTGAGTGAACGAACGAGAAAATTGCATCAGAAATTTTTATCGGTGAACAATACTTTCTCATACTTTCGAATAACAAAATGTTTTTAAAAAATATTCGTATCTCGTCTCAGATGCTTACCGCACAAGCTTCGGTGCCTATCATAACAGGTCTAGCCATAATCACATTTTTCCTTGGATTTTTCGACGTCATGCATCACTCAGCACTGGAATCTTCAACAGTGATGGTATCCAGGAAATTATCGTATCAGGCAGTTCAAAGATTGCAGATTGGACAAACCTCAGTCTTCTTCTCTCCTCTCATTGTCCTCTACCATGTCGACCATTACGGAGGGTATTTTTTCCCGTTTGCATATTATTTTCTTATGAGGCATAGAAAATTCTAAACAGTACATAAACGATGTATTTCAGAGCTGCGCTATTTATATTTCGAGGAAGAATCAGAACAAATATATCCAAAATTTCTCACGACAATTCGCCTGTTGTAATGTAGATCTTAACTATTAAAAAATTTCATATGCCCTAATTTCGCTGGATGAACACAACTAAAGGGGTGATGTTTAAAAATTCGAAAGATTCGTACAGTGTGAATCAGTGTGCTCCTTTTCTCGTTTCAAAATGGGCTCGCACTGAACATATTCGTCATTCCATAACAGCACATATTTTCTGCATGTCAATGGGATTCTCCCGATGTTCTTGCGATGAACTTCAACACAAATCATCGCTGACAATAGCACAGTTTCCATTTTGTATTCGCTCCTCTACAATGTTTTCACCCTTAGCAGATTGCGATTATACGGCGATTGCTGATGGTGGCACGCGTGATTATTTGATGTTTTTCACGCTAGTGGTCGGTATGAGAGAACAGTTTACTCTTCCTACTCAGGGCCGCACACTTTCTTCCACTTCCCACTGACGAAACAGTTTCGCGCTCATACCGGAGTGAAAATAAGTATTATCAGAGCAAGGAATCGATCAACTACACTTATGACACGACGTTGATCACTATCGTTATAATATACTTGTAGTTTGTCGATCGTTCCTCTGCGCTGAAAAACACCCAAGGAGAATTGGTGAACTCCATCCACGTTCCGCCTCTGAAACTCAATACTACGAAATACGAAATGAATAAACTGAATCTCCCCCCCCCCCCCCTATCCCTTTCTCTCGCTATCGTGTGGCGCGCATGTAATTTTGTTCGTTGCTTTTGTGGAATGCAAAACATTGCAATTGATCGCGACTTCTCATAAAAAAAGTTTAAAATCTTTTTGCCTATTCCGCCTGTCTGTTAAATTTGTTTTGAATCATTCGTAGAGATGTGGGTGAAGTGTCTCATCTGCGGGAAACCGATAGTGTAAATGCATGATTTCGCCAGTATAAAATTCGTTCTCTTTTCACTTTTTTTGTGGATATTTGTCGACGTTCTTCAACTTTTCAGCAATGGCAATTAAATTTGACTGTCTCATCTGCGGAAAAACCGCATCTGCCACTCACATGGGAATGGAAGCATGCCGAGCCTGCACTGTATTCTATAGGTTGGTCAACTCTCAAATACGTCAAACTATGGACTCATTCCGGTCTCTATGTACGTGGAAGAATAAATATATTATTCAGGAGAAATCGCAAAATACGCGACAACCTATTGTGCATTACTGGGGATCGCTCCTGCATGGACAATAGAAGTAAGTGAAGTCGAGCGTTTTTCTCGTTAATCTATGAATTGAAATTTGAAAAGGGACTAAACTTTGTAGAATGCATTTTTGCGTGTCGGAAGTGTCGTCTTGAACGTTACGAGACAGTGATGAGAGCGGGATTCGATGATGGAATCTTGGTTAAGCATTCAATCGCCCCTTCCTCGAACGCTAACCTCGTATCAATTGAGTTCGATTGCATGATGAGGAAACTAATGTGAGTTCGGGGAAATACAACAACCATTTTTACGTTCTTCGAAAATCTTTTTTCCTGATTCCATCATAGCTCATAGGAGGTGAACACACTAATTCTTCAGGTGTGAACGCATTATCTTTCGAAAAAAATTATTTCAGTAGCCATCCAGCTCACCCTCCTCGAAAATCATCGACTTTGGACAGTATTCGACTCAATCTCCTGTTAGTTTCATTTAGGAAATTATTTTCCAATGTTCGTACTTTTAGGGAACTGTCCGCTTTTCGTTGCGCCAGTGAGCTCAAATTACTCGGAATTCAATCGGATTCAATGGAATCTAACAAACAGGATTATGTACGTGGCATTCTCTTATTGACAGTACGGAAACTAACATGGAAAACCTTTCATGTGAACATCTCTCGAGTTATTCTCAATCCATAATACTTCAGCCACTCTCTCACGGTACTTACCAATTCATGGACGAAGGGATGAAGATTCTGGTCGACGGTCTCTTTGAATTCGTCCTCGCGATTTTTCCTGGGTTTGGGCTGTTATCACTAGCTGATAAGGTATTCATGAATCCACTATGAATATAATAACAAGGTGCTCTAGTGGCTACTCATTCGTAACTATGCGAAACTCTTCCACTGCACTGATGGCGAAATGCGAGCTCGTCAACGATTCGAAAAGGGCTCGACTACGTGACTTTTTGCTCTTTTTTTGTTAATTAAGAGTGCAACTCTGAATTTTTTTTGCCCCTGCGCGGACATCCCGCCAGGAATTTCGATTCAGACCTCCATACGCATACCATGTGAGCATGTTGGGTACTTGTTTATAATAATGGTCAAATTAGGGCGCCGAGTCTACAAAGCGGCGCGCCAGGTGAGCGCCAAGTTTGAAAATCGGTTTTTCATATTTTCTCAGCCGGACAAGCTAGACTCAAAATTTCTTTTGCATAGACATGTCGAGAGTGCATGAGAACACCATTGATACCTGATTCAGGTCGATTCCAAATCCGTTTTCGTGATTTCAAAAATCGGGGTTCCGACAAACTGACCTACCTTTCGCGAGGGGGGATTAGCCACCTATCACACAATGAAGCCCGTGCAATTATATGCCAAATGGTATGTATTACAGATAATTTCATTAAACCATCTGCTGCAAAAATGGACCTGAAACCAAAAAAACCTCGATTTCGACCATTTTTCGAGCATAACTTTTTTCTTTCACTTTTTGATGATCTCTAATAATGAAATTCGGATTCAGCGCGCAAAAGTACGTCAGAAAAAAATTTAATCAGATTTTTCTGAGATACAAATTTTTTTCAACTTTACCATGACATGGTCGAGGTCACTTTTTCGGTAGAATTCTGACATTATCTGATTATACGTTTATAATATGTAATTGGGTGCGTAGAATTCGAATTTGTAAACTAGAGCTCACGAAAACGGGAAAGAAACAAGGTATGCTCGAAAATCCGAAAAATAGTGAAATTTTCAGTTTTTTGAAGATAACTTGTTTCTTTCGAGTTTTCATGAGCTCTAGTTTACAAATTC
Source organism: Pristionchus entomophagus (assembly GCA_036245825.1). NCBI lineage: Eukaryota > Metazoa > Nematoda > Chromadorea > Rhabditida > Neodiplogasteridae > Pristionchus > Pristionchus entomophagus. The sequence continues at coordinate 16,511,602 of BTSX01000004.1, read as the reverse complement.
GAATTCTACGCACCCAAATACATATAATACGCGTATAATCTGATAATGTCAGAATTCGATTTTTCAACCGAAAAAAGACCTCGACCATGTCATGGTAAAGTTGAAAAAATTTGTATCTCAGAAAAATCTGATTAAATTTTTTTCTGACGTACTTTTGCGCGCTGAATCCGAATTTCATTATTAGAGATCATCAAAAAGTGAAAGAAAAAAGTTATGCTCGAAAAATGGTCGAAATCGAGGTTTTTTTGGTTTCAGGTCCATTTTTGCAGCAGATGGTTTAATGAAATTATCTGTACTACATACCATTTGGCATATAATTATTGCACGGGCTTCATTGTGTGATAGGTGGCTAATTCCCCCCCTCGCAAAAGGAGTTTGTCGGAAAACCGATTTTTGAAATCACGAAAACTGATTTGGAAAGGAAAAAAGACTTGAATCAGGTATCAATGGTGTTCTCATGCACTCTCGACATGTCTATGCTTATGCAAAAGAAATTTTGAGTCTAGCTTGTCCGGCTGAGAAAATATGAAAAACCGATTTTCAAACTTGGCGCCCACCAGGGGCGCCGCTTTGTAGACTCGGCGCCCTAATTTACCATTATTATAAACAAGTACCCAACATGCATACATGGTATGCGTATGGAGGTCTGAATCGAAATTCCTGGCGGGATGTCCGGAAATCGGCCGAAAGATTTTAAAAATTCAGTTGAACTCTTAATTACCGTAAATTCAGTGTATTCGTTTCCTACGCAACAGTCGTATCAACGGAATCCGTGGGCTATTTCTTCGGTGATTGTCTCAACGAGAGAATCGCCGCTGAGGCCGCAAAGTGAGAGATGTTCAAACCTTGAAGCGTGTACTCAGTTTATTCGGATTATGAATTCGTAGATTAACTAATCCATTTATGCTGTCCCTGTTCTTGCAGTACCCTTCATGGTTGGCTGGACGAACATATTCCAAATTTAAACAAGGAAATAGAGCAGGTCGATCCATCGGAAGATGAATATTTCGCCATGATAGGTCTCGCTCTGTGGAGTGTTGGTTAGTTTTGTTAACCCGTTCATATTAAGAGAGCAGCTCGGTTATTTTGACCACCCCCCGGAACCGGTGCGCTAGCAAGGAGAACCACAAGCTCATACTCGGGTACTAGGAGGGTCTTGGTCTCGTATTTGACAAACGGTCACTTATTTGTTGTTACTGCCGTACAGATGGGAGAAAAGTGAATTTCAAGGTAAAATGGTCGAAAAATCAAATTTTCTCAACCGATCGAGATAGACTCAATATCTTTTTAGCGTTATGTTAGGGGTGCCCGGAGGCTCTAAAAAAGCAGTTCGGATCTATTTATGCTCATTGCTAAAGTCACCTTTTCAATACGAAATTTCCTTTTTTCGAGAGAAGATGCTCATTTTTGGCCAAATTACCAGGCACCACTACATACAAAATATAACTCATGCATTTCTTCATCGGAAAATTCAATACTTGGGTTCAGCCACCAGTATTAAAATAGAATTTTTTTCAACAGAAATCAAAAAACCTTCGATTTCACCCGATTTTCGAGCACATCTTTTTTATCGTTTTCATGCGATCTAATGCCAAAATTCAGTTTCTACGCACAGAACTACGTCAGAATCATCTATAGTGACATTGTTCCGAAAAAAAAAATTTTCAACTTTTTCATGACCCTTGGTCATTTTTTGGGTCAAAAATTCGAAATCTCAGAACTATATGATTATAGGAATTTCTGAAGTATTTTTGCACGTAGAAGCCGATTTTCCATGTTAGAGCTCACCAAAATTCCAAAGAAAGAAGTTATGATTGAATTTCCAAGAAAAATCCCTTGTCTTGAGCATAATTTTTTTCATTCATATTTTAGCGAGTTCTAGTCTGCAAATTCGAGTTCATTGAGCTAAAATACTCTGAGAACTGCTATATTCAATCAGTCTAAAAAATTTTTTCGACACATAAGTGACCTCGATGGAGGTGTCATGAGAATTATTGAAATCGCTGAACTATAACAATTTCTTGGAAATTCAATCATAACTTTTTTCTTTCGAATTTTGGTGAGCTCTTACATGGAAAATCGGCTTCTACGTGCAAAAATACGTCAGAAAATCCTATAATCATATAGTTCTGAGATTTCGACTTTTTGACCCACAAAATGACCATGAAAAAGAAAAGAAAAAAAAGTCATGGAAAAGTTGAAAAAAATTTTTTCGGAACAATGTCACTATAGATGATTCTGACGTAGTTTTGTGCGTAGAAACTGAATTTTGGCATTAGATCGCATGAAAACGATAAATAAAAAAGATGTGCTCGAAAATCGGCTGAAATCGAAGGTTTTTTGATTTCTGTTGAAAAAAATTCTATTTTAATACTGGTGGCTGAACCCAAGTATTGAATTTTCCGATGAAGAAATGCATGAGTAATATATTGTATGTAGTGGTGTCTGGTAATTTGGCCAAAAATGAGCATCTTCGCTCGAAAAAAGGAAATTTCGTATTGAAAAGGTGACTTTAGCAATGAGCATAAATAGATCCGAACTGCTTTTTTAGAGCCTCTGGGCACCCCTAACATAACGCAAAAAAGATATTGAGTCTATCTCGATCGGTTGAGAAAATTTGATTTTTCGACCATTTTACCTTGAAATTCACCCTTCTTCTAGCTGCACGGCAGTAACAACAAATAAGTGACCGTTTGTCAAATACGAGACCAAGACCCTCCTAGGAACCGAGTATGAGCTTGTGGTTCTCATTGCTGGCGCACCGGTTCCGGGCAGGGGCCAAAATGCTCCAAAATAACCGAGCCGGTCTCTTAAAGTTCCCCTCCGGGGAACCAAAATTTCAAATTCCCGCCGAGGTCGTGAACAGTATCGATTTTCAAGCGCGGGAATTCAAACAGAGATTTGTTCATACTGTATCACACAGTGAACATATTGATTTTTCGAAAATTTAATATTTCATCACCAATCGATCGATAATCGAAAAATCAATAATCTACCGTATGCCTACCGTACTCAAAAGCTACCGTAGGCCCAGCAGTGGGTCAGACGGTGGGTCAGATACATGATTTCGTTCTACAATCGATCGATAATCACAAATCGATGATGTACAGTACACCCACCGTACCCGAAAAGTCACCGTAACCCTATCAATGGGTCATGCGGTGGGTCAGATTCATGATTTTGTTCTGCAATCGATCGATAACCACAAATCGAAAATCTACAGTACCTCTACAGTAACCGAGAAGCTACCGTAACCCAAACCCTGGGTCAGTCGGTGGGTCAGATACATGATTTCGTTTTAAAATCGATCGATAACAATAAATCAATAATCTACAGAACACCTACCGCACCCGAAAAGCTACCGTTACCTAAGCATTGTGTCAGACACTAGGTCAGATACATGATTGCATTAGTCAATCAATATATAACCACAAATGGAAGATCTACAGTGCACCTACCGTAACCCTAGCAATAGGTCAGACGGTGGGTCAGATACATGATTGGATTAGTAAATCAATATATAACCACAAATGGAAGATCAACAGTACACCTACCGTAACCGGTAAGCTACCGTAACCCTAGCATAGGGTCAGGCGGTGTGTCAGATACATTATTTCGTTTTAAAATCTATCGATAACAATTAAACAATAATCTACAGAATTTTTTTTAAATTTTCGACCTTCCGGCGCTTGCCACAGAATTGGTTCAAATTTCCGGTCATGTTTATTGTTGATAACATGATATACGCACCCGACAGCATCGAATAAAATAATAATAATAGGGGGTTAATTTTTCCCCGGAGTGGACCTTTAACGAGCCAAATTTTGCTGTCAAACCTCAAACGATTGAAGCACTCGATTGAAATCATATTTTGCAGAGAACTTAGATGCAAGCGATCAACTTCTCACTCTTGCTTCACGATATCGTACTGAGATCATGGCCGAACTCACGGATATGTATCGGCGCACCATCGGAGTTGAACAGGGAGCGATTCGCGTCGGAAAGCTGTTGTGCTTACTGCAAGAATTCAGAGTCAGTTTCTTCGTTTGTTCTCTGAATTGTTAATAATGGCCACAATGATGGGACACATTTGGTATTTATATTACTTTTTTCAGCGAATTGTGATGACTCTGCAATCAAATCACGCGATCTACCGTATGATTGGTGCTGTGGATGAGAATTCACTCACTATCCAACTGCCCGTGAAGTAGCCATGAATGATGAGAGAAAAAATTGTATCCTTAAACGACACTTGATTTCCATTGCACGAAGTTAATCTCATATGATTCTTTCAATACTTTTACTGCGTCAATATTATTTTTTTCGATCATTTTGCGAAGTTTTGAGATAAATTGATCGATTACTTGTACTAATATTGATTGAACTCATTAAGAGAAATGGTATCGCGGAATATAGGTGTGCCTCCAATAGTGGCGATCTCTTCTGCGCTCAACATATCGTTTATTAGAATCTAGGAATTATTGTGAAGAGACGTTAGATAAGATATACTGGGAAATACAGTTTTAGGAAGACTGATAAGAATAGATATATTGTTGATCTCGAGCATTCACTCACTTCGAATGTACCATCCCATTTCGAAGACTCGTGTAGGGTCAAAATGTCAATTTCTGCAAAAGCTTTACGACAAATTGCTATATATACAGTGCACCGATTCCAGTCTTAAGGGAACTGGTCCAGAATGGACCAAATGGTGCAGTTTTTTTCCAGAAAATTTCCATGTCGAAGTTCGTAGTGAAAAATGCTGTAAACACGGCTAATTTTGTTTTAAATGTTCTTTTTTCATCCCCTATAATTGATTTGAGGAAAAGAACGAATTTAAAATATTCATTTTCAGTGCAAAAATCCATTCCATTCTCGTCCAGCCTCAGTTCCATGTTTTCGATTGCAAACTGAAATCCGGGAATTCCGGTGCACTACGTGAATTTTATAATTTGCCTTCCGCGTTGGCTGTTTCGAAAACTTTGCCATCAATTTCCATTATTATTTACTGCCATTTTATAGTATTTGTCATTGTCAGCTCAACGGTTGGAGTCCACGCCACCTATCCCTCTGCCAGTTTTGCTCGCAAAACGGTATATTCCTGTTCGTTTCGCGACTTTAGCGCTTTCTGCTAATTTTACTTCCTTGAAACACATCGTTCCTCGCTCCTTGAGCGATAAACCCGTGCTCTGGACTCGTTGCGTCTATCCTCGATGGTGACTCATCCCTTTTGGCTCCATTCCCGCCAGTTTCTTGCGCACCATCGCCATTTTACGCCGGTTCGCTGTTCAGCTGTGTTGTATCGCGCTTGGAGTATGCAACTAGCCCATTTTCAGGTATTTCCGATCGTTGATGGCGGGAAAAGGTGGGGCAGCCACAGCTGCAAGTAGTGAGGTAAGCGGTTTTCCGTTTTTATTGGGACTATTTCGTTGGTTGACTGACTTTGAAGGGGCATTCTCCAACGCATCCTTTCAATTACCGTATCCCTGAAGTATTGATTGGTTTCTCGTAATTAGTGAATGAAGAGTGATGAGTTTGATGGCCGTTTATTTCGTTTGGTATCGCCAATGTCAATTAATCTCGGATTTTTGCAGAGTGCATCTACTCACCAATAGGAGGGTGCGCCGCCAGGCGCTCAGATAAGTTCTTTTTCTCATATTTTATTTTATTTATTTGTACGGATTGCCTCCTGTGGTAAAATTTGAAGGTCGTTGATGCTGCCCCAAGCCCTCCCTCCACTTCTCTCACTGGAACTGGACCGAGTTGAGAGGTTAGTAGTGACTACTTGATTCACCCTCGTCCTCATTCATTGGCATCTCCTCCTCTTCTTCATCCACAATTTGTCCATCCCCATTCACCTCCACCCCTCCCGCCTTTCTGAACTTTGCTCTCTCATCGCTAGCGATCGTAGCGAGTCGTTTGCGCATCGACTCGGTTGCGATTCTTCGCGCTTCTCCTCCTGAGAATCGTCTTCTGTAGAGGAGACACTGAAATGGTATGGTAAGAGTACGGTATGTCTATTTTTTGAGATTTTTTTATTTTAAATAATTTATTATCAAATGAATGCACTTTAGTAGCAGTAGAGGATTACGGCGTATGCCGTTTTTCTAGTATCTTACCTCTGTCATCCAAGAGACTTTCAGCTGGTTTTGCCAGTGGCTGGCGACACTCGGCCTCTGTGAACAGAGCATCATTGAGTGCATGAGCAAAGCTCAGGAACTTCTTGTTCTGAGTATCAAGAGCTCTAACGGCAGGCTCCGAGAGGTACCGATAGGTGAAATCTGAACGATAAGTTCTGAATGGAGAAACTGATAGATGATATATAGAATAGTTCATTATCAGTACTTAATTTGCGTACATTATCTGACGAATAAGATCGAATACAAAATTAGGCTCTGAGGGGAATGGAAAGATGAGAGTTAAAACACACCCTCGGGGATGGGAGGGAGCTGCTCGCTAATGGTATCAGTGCCAGCCGCTGCCTTCTTAGCATTTGCAGCAATTGAAGGCGTAGCAGCAGCTACATCTCGCACCTTAGAAAGTACTTATTTACGTGTTGCTCGTTAGCTATGTCTGAAAGGATAGAGAGTGTGTGAAATTGACCAAAAGATGAGAATACAGTTTTTCGTGATAATGATAGCCAGAGGGGATGAACTGAATTGAGACTCAAATCTGACCAAGGATCTTTGATTCTCGAGCGTATCAGCAATCTCGTCAGTAGCGTCTTCCACTTTGTCCAATCTCTTTTCAATGATCTCCAATCGATCATTCACCTTCGTCAATCCCTTATCCATCTTCCTTCCGACATAATGAACTGCTTCTAACACTGAAGAGGAGGTATTCTACTTTCTGATTCATCTAATTTTTAGAGATCTCATAGAAGATCATTGTTACTGTTGATGTAAAACAGGCCAATAGATAATGTGTCTCCTCCTTCTCTGTCCAGTAAGAGAGTTTGTAGATGTAGAGAGACTACGGCTTGTCATGTCTATTGTGTACCAGAACCGTAATAAATGGATCATGAAAGAGTACGATACTTGCCTATTTGTAGATCAGCCGAGGATGGCCTGGCTCTCATTTCCTCCTCCTCTTCATTGAAGACGGAAGGAGACTTCTGTCTTCTCTGCGATCTCTCAAGTGTTCGTCGCTGCTGTCGAGTCAGACCTCCTGTGTATTAGTATACCGGATGGAATAGTAGCTCTCTCTATTCGGCACACTGTCTTGCCGGTCAGTATTCAGAAGAGAAATACTATTGCATAACACTTCCCTAATGTAATCCAAATCGTGATAAAAAGTATTCACAAATGTTCACCTGTCGCATCCACACTCGCTTGGTCACCTCCTAGATCGATCTCCACCGTATTCTCAGCATCGAGTGTCTTACTGGAAGAGCCGGCAAGTGCTCTAGGCTTCTCTGCAATAGTCTATAAACACGGCTCCAGATTATCGATCAGACAGTGAAAACACTCACTTTTGGGCACTTTGGGAGGGGCATCGAAAGATGGATCTGAATGTATTTGTCAATGAGAATCAGATAGACATGTACCAACCAATGGAAGCTGTTCTCTTCCGATCCCTTTGTGGTCGCACACTGATCTCCACTTCCTTCCCCCCAGTGAGCACGATCTTTTTCTGAGAATGATTCATAGTCAGTCCAATCTATCCGTGACAAACCATCTCCTTCCTCTTTGTCTGGTTCTCCATTGTCTTCTCTCCATCCCTCCATTTTCCAATCTCTCGATTCATGGCCTTGGCCATTCCTCCCTCAAAGTACACTGCCTCCCTTGCCACTGCATAGTACATGATGTTACACTTCTCCCCAACTGCCTCTATTGAACCTCGTCTAAGGACACTGTTGTCTAGGACGACGTGATCGCCGTCGATCAAGAAAATGATGGACATCTGGAATACAGAAAAAGTAGACGGAAATGATCACAGATATTCTTTCTCATTTGTTTCTACGAAGTTCCAGAAGTCTCGTTCTCTCAGCCACACAGTGAGTGGTTAGTAGACAATTTATCGCGATCATAAATGAATACAAAATCCCGACAAGTCATGGGAGGATTATCTGGTGGGATGGCAGGACGAGGGAATCTCTTTCGCAGAGATGTCCCGTCGCTGCAAAGCAATGGGACACGACTGTTCCCCTTCTTCCATCAAGACCGTGCTCGATCTCCCTCTCGTGATTGAGAAGGCACCGTATGCCCCTCGCCCCGAGACCATCCCTCCCGAAGTTTACCCCGCTCTTCGTCAATTTGTATGCGATCTGTACATGGAGGACGACGAGATCACGATGAGCCGAGTGCTCCAGAATATTGAAGAGAAGTTCGATCTGCAGGTAAGCATTGATCTACTCGACTACCGTATCCCCTTTCTCAGATAACGGAGTACCCGGTGGATAGAATCAGAAAGGAGGCTGGATTCGTCAATCTCACAGTGAGATACGGACACAGTGTTCGTCTCGATAATCGCCAACTTCGGGTGGACTGGTGCAAGAAGAAAATTGAGGAGGGGTGTACCTTCCGCCACCATGTGTTCACTGACGAAAGCATGATCCAGTTGGATCCGAATTCTCGCAAGGTCTGGGTCATGTCCACTGCCAGAGAGGTACGAATCAAGAGCGCCTTCAAACACCCGCAAAAAGTGGATGAATCTCAATTATCGATTACATTAGTCTACTTAAGGTGCTCATCTGGGGAGGAATCTCATGGAAGGGGGTGACAAACCTCGTTGTTTTTCACGAGTGCTGTAGAGTTGATTCCATAGAGTACTGTAGAATACTTCGAGATGGATACATCCAGTGGGAGAGGTTAGAAAACTTTCTGATGACGTTATGAGTTACCATTACAATTGTGAAGTCTCTTAACCTCTTACCGATTAGAGACAATTCTGAATGGGGAGAAACGCTGTCTCCCACCCCTGATTTCGAATCGTAAAAGTAAAGTCCAATTGAAGTGATACCCATTCTAGTGAGACAAATCACTCCTCGTGCAAGACAATGCCCCGTGTCATGCAGCGAAGACAACCAAATAATTCCTAGCTAGAGAAGAGATCAAGGTGTGGCTTTTGATCCACCTCTATTTGTTCGATCGTTAGCTAACAACAATCAATAATACACCTTGTAACAACCCAGTATTTCTTATTAAAGACGGAGTCTTGGGTTGCTGAATCGCCTGATTTGAACGTTGTGGAAATGGTCTGGGAAGAGATGAAGACCTATCTGAAGAACCACTGGAAGCCTACCAGCATGGATCATCTCCTACATGGAATCAACCATTTCTGGTACAACATTCTCACGGTTGACAAGTGTCGTTCTTACATCAGACACATCCACACTCAGATGAAAAGGGTAATTGCTGAGAATGGAGGACCTATTAGAGAGTAGTAGTTCCCCCCAATGATTCCATAACGATACCTCGCTATTGTAATTTACTTTGACTCCTATTACACCTATTACTCTATTCTCTCATTGTTATAATGAATGTGCTGGAAATACTATTCTTGAAAAACCGATACAGGAGCAAAACCAATGCAAACACGATAAGTCACTATATTGCTCATGTAATAGCTCTAGTTTGTGTGACCAGCACAGACAAGACTTGCTCTTTGGAATGGGTTTGTAGATCTAAAGAGGGCTGTTTGGGTCATACGTGGCCTCAGTGCGTCGTCAATCGTCGACGATTGAGTAGATGAGAGGCAGACGAGAAGAGAGGAGCGACATCAGGAACCTTCAAAGGGTTCCTGAGGAATCACTCTGCTTTTCTAATAAAATGTCACCAAGAAAAATCACTTATCTCGCAGAAGACTGCACCATCAGTTACCCGGTGAAGTGGTGTTTCTGCAAGAAAAGAGAATTAGTGATGATGAACAATAACAAAATGAAGTAAGCATCCATTCCTAGTGATCAAGTGGACTATCAATCATAGAAGCAATATCAGTCCCGGCATTGCAATCACCAATTTACACTAGAACCCCGAGTGAAACGACTATTCCACTGTTTCGAGAGAAAATCAATACTTCTGGATTACTGTAGCCGAAAAACACTACTGTACAAAACTTTACTTCAAGCAAATTTAGCGGGTGAATCAAGTAGTCACTACTAACCTCTCAACTCGGTCCAGTTCCAGTGAGAGAAGTGGAGGGAGGGCTTGGGGCAGCATCAACGACCTTCAAATTTTACCACAGGAGGCAATCCGTACAAATAAATAAAATAAAATATGAGAAAAAGAACTTATCTGAGCGCCTGGCGGCGCACCCTCCTATTGGTGAGTAGATGCACTCTGCAAAAATCCGAGATTAATTGACATTGGCGATACCAAACGAAATAAACGGCCATCAAACTCATCACTCTTCATTCACTAATTACGAGAAACCAATCAATACTTCAGGGATACGGTAATTGAAAGGATGCGTTGGAGAATGCCCCTTCAAAGTCAGTCAACCAACGAAATAGTCCCAATAAAAACGGAAAACCGCTTACCTCACTACTTGCAGCTGTGGCTGCCCCACCTTTTCCCGCCATCAACGATCGGAAATACCTGAAAATGGGCTAGTTGCATACTCCAAGCGCGATACAACACAGCTGAACAGCGAGCCGGCGTAAAGCCGTGTTTACGGAATTTTTCACTACGAACTGGAAATTTTCTGGAAAAAAACTGGACCATTTGGTCCATTCTGGACCAGTTCCCTTAAGACTGGAATCGGTGCACTGTAATTGCCTTGCCGAACTGAAAATTTAGAGAATTTCGATTGATGAATGCTTCTCGTTACTCCGCGAAAGGACTTGCGCCTATTCTACACCTATTCTTCTGTAACACATTTTGTGCATTGTGTGAGCACTCTTCCAGCAGGCTTCCAGCACAAATACAATGACAAATACGAATCTTCGATGCTACTTACCGTATTTTGTGCACTCTAATAGATCGAGTGCATATTTGTATTTTTAACAGCTGCGCTTTCCATTCAAATAATTAAACGGCTTCTGATTCGATTCTGAGAAGAAAGTAATACTATGAATGATGTATTTCTTCCGCTTCATTTTCAAGAAACAATATTTTTCGTCCAGCGAATTATATTCGCATTCTCTTTCTCGCTCAGTATCATCGGATTGATTTGCCTTCTCAAACAGACTCCACCAAATCAAGCGACATTCCGGAAGTATCTTATCCTTATTCAGGTATTTCCGGAAACCGACCTCCATGATTCTGATTAATTGAGATTCTCGTAATTCTCACTGACTTGGTGATTGACGTTTTGTTCGAGCCGATTGCGCTTTTCCCTCTTACCGCAGGCTATTGTTGTGGATGGATCTGCAAATGGGGTGCCGTGTCCCCGCTATTTGTGCTGGTTTGTGATGACATTCGTTTTCCCCCAGCGTAGATAAAATGCTGCTAAAAATTAATGATACAGTTTTAATTTTTTTAATATGTTCGAGGGATTGGTGGTACTGCTACTCGTCAACATCGGTGTGACCATAGTCCTGTGTTGTTTCCATCGTCATCAGTCCATTCTCTTCGATTCTAATCTCTTCAAGTTCAAACAGGTTGATCAATCTGATTGAGTTGTCTTCAATTCGCATTTCCAGCGCACTGTTAGATGCTTCGGAGTGGCTCTCTTTTCTTTCTTCAGCTCTGCACCATTGACGCTAATGACCACCGTAATGATGCGACAATTTGATCAATCAGCAATTGAACGATGTGTTGATGATGTTAGTATTTTCCTTATTCTATTTTGGCTCGAGATGTCATCAGCTCTTTCAGAACAATATTAGGTGGGTGAGGCGCGACGGGTGTCCATACTATTGCGAGGAACGAAATAATTTGCATGTCGCAATGCTGTGTGTCGTTCTCGTGGTGCGTTTATTTAAAAGGAATAGTATTCAATTTGCATAAATGTATCAACGTTAACATTATTATTTATCTATGAGCAGGTTGAGGCCACGGCTTCGATTTTGTTGGCGCTTATGTTCGCAAACATGTTCTATGTTTTGCGCCAACAGGTTGGTTGCGGAATCTATGCGTACAAGATCCGCTTTCTATCAATGAGCTAAACAAGAGTCAGACTATGACTTTGACGGATAGATAAATCTGCGAATTCTAAAAAGCTCGATTGTAGAGAGACAAACGCAGCGAGAGTAGTGCAGCGGCAATCCGGAGATCACTCATTATTCTTTTTGTAAAGGTAAGTCAGACCTATGCCTATCCACCAACAGCTAGTATTTCCTCTTGCAATTATCGCGTGCCCCGGATCTGTTGACAATATCGGAATAATATTCCCCGGTTTCATTAGTTTTGGTAAGTTAATTCATAGTGACTATTGCACTTTAATTAAACATAGCACATGAAACACCCCGAAAAATATGAAAGCTTTATTTCCAAGAATGGCGGACGATTTTGACGTTCAGTGATAGTCCCTTGCCTGTTTCGCAGTGTCATATTCTAGAACTGACTAGAACCTACATATTCTAGAACTTAGTCTTGGTGTTTTCTACGTAATCTCACTTCATTCCATCGGTCACAATGTCATTATCCTCTCAATCACAACCGCCTATCGGCGATTTATTCGTGATTTTCTCCACTGCAAACACTTACGACATAAAATAAGTGCTATAAAGGTGTGATGTTTGAAATACATTTTCAATATCAGTATCCGATCAATTATAATATCATAATACCGGTATCACGAGCCTGGCAAGCAGCCCCAGAGATTATCTTTTAAACCCTTATAAACCTTTCATACAATGTTAGGAGAATACCATGGGGACAAGTTCTCAAACTATAGTGGTCGTGAGTCCTAGAGCCTGCTTTAGGAATATCCGGAATACGTAGGACAGTGCTTACAGCGCTCCCAATTGCATGATTACCGCAGTGTTCTGTGAGAATTGTGACAGATATTATTCCGTGTTGGAGACACGACGTAGATCTCAAAATTCCGACAGTTTTACAGTACTCAAAATCAATATTCTGCTGCAGATATCACCGATAATTGATGACGAAATATCCACGCCAACGAGTGTACGAGCGAGGTTCTCATGAAGTCGATCGATTCTTTCCGCTTGATGATTTTTGGGAGATAATTCTTCATGTATAAGTGCTTCGGAATGTCACGTAACTATTTTGTATGTTTCATTTTGTTGTTCCAAATAACAGTTGAGCAGAGGAAAAGGAGCAGGATAATCTTTCGAGAGAAGTATCTCCATTGCACCCAAAGTGGTGCTGGAATGATCAGTATAGTGCAGTAATCTCTCATTCCTTATTTGTTTTCCTATTTTCACCCAATTGAACATGCGATGTGGATGATTTTTGATGCTCGAACGAGTCATGTTCGTTGATTCTGGCGTGAATTCGCGTAATCAGTACTAAACGCATTTATCCACTTGTCACCATAGAAAAGGGTCACTTTCACAATGTTATAGAAAGTTACCTATAAGTGATTTTATTGAAGCGCTCATCAGGCGCAATTCTCATGACTTAAATTGGTATGAAAAAAATTCGCACAAAATCCGAATTTTTGCTAGTGTGGTAGAAAAGCTGGTTTTTGCTAGAAAAAAATTTAGTCTTGCACTATCTTCACTGCAGAAAGCATCAATTCCACCAACAGAAAAGTTCACAGAAATGGTAATTACGGCTAATTGTCCATCACTAATGAATAATACATGATAATACAAAGTAAACGAGTGGTACGCTTCTCAGATTTCATCCCTGGAACAGGAAAGAAGAGTTTACATCGCTTCGCTTGTCCGATTGCTTCAACTCTTTATCTGTCCTTCCCAATAGTATTCTCATTATACGATCTCGTACAGTCCGCTCATTGACCGACAAACCCTGGAGTTCAAATCGCGTTCTCGCCTTGTTTTCAAACCGTGCCTTCTCCATTGGAATGCGAGTAGTAGAGTGATTTTTGAGTGTGTGGACTCTCATATGCGTGACTTTCGTTATTTTGCACTCTGAACATTACATGAGACATGAGAAATTCTCATGTGAACGAACGATAATTGAGAATGATAAATACAAAAGAATGCATTTGAAAATCCTCACTGGTCAGAGAAGAACTATTGAGAACGAAGATTCATCGGATCTTCGCAAAGATTTAATTGAATCTTTCATTTCCCCTCCCTCTCTTTCTTGGATTCATTCCGCTCTCATTCCCCCCCAACTAGCGCGGTCTTCAAAGATTCATTTTGTCAACCCTAATGAGAAAAGGGGAAGCGAAGGGGTGGCAGATTGAACAATCACTCCTTTCTGTTCACTTTCACTCTAAATCTGATTGGACCTTCTCGAACTCTAAATTGACCATTGTGCCGAATCTTTGTCCAGTTGCTCGCATGGATTTTTCATAGTACAGTATTATATTGATTCATTTTATTTATTTTAAAAATGTTTCGTAAGATAGTTCTGCCCTGAAAATATTAATTATATCCCAATATCCCAATTGTACACAAATCTGACCATGAACTGTATTTTATAATATAAAATATGTATACGTAAAGCAGCAATCTCTAATTTCGTATTTGTTTTCGCCGTTCACTCTATTGACAAATTCGTGAATGGTTAACTTCTGATGCTCGAACGGTTTTTTTATCGCGCATGTTCGGAATTAATCGCGGTAATTGATGAAATGAGAATACAGAAAACTCACGCTCTCAGTACAGCACACTTTCCGCCACTTATCACGATTAGGGATGCGGAATAAAGAGGTGAAGAGGGAAATGAAGAGGGGATTTTCGCTCTCTCATTCGCCCTCTTCATTGAAGAGCGCGCGGTCAAACGAGCTCTTCAATGAAGAGCTCGGAGAAATATCTTCATAATGGATCATTCTCGATAATTTGAGCTCTGATTTTGTTCAATTACCCTAATTTTTACTTGATCAATTGCCTATAATCATGTTTTTCAGGAAAATCACCTGTTTGAATCCCCTCCACGGCCTTTTTGATGACTCAACTCCAATGTTTTGTTTCGAAAACAACCAAACACCATTGCCAAAGTGATCACATGATGTCGGGAGGGTAAAATCAAAGTAATCTCGTCCTCAATCGAGCGAAAAATGTGTATTTTCAATGTCCAAATAATCACGAAATATCGAACCAATTGCGTTCCCAACACCATTCTCAAGCCAGAGCCAGAAAATCAGATCGATAACTCTATTCCCGAGCTAGTTATACGTTAACTCTTCAATGAAGAACGCGCCCTCTTCATTGAAGAGCTCGCCGATCCCTCCCTTCTTCAATGAAGAATGACACCGCGCGCTCGCGCTGTGTGAGTGAGAATGAAGCCTTCATTTACCCTATTCATTCCGCATCCCTAATCACGATAGTACTTTTTCATTTATATATGATGGGGTTGGTGTGTACGTGTCTGTTTCATTTGTTCAACCGAAATGATTTTTTTTTCGATTACTACAAATCTTTACCAGTTTCATAAATTCTTTCAGATTATGTTCTTTCGTCCTCATTCCATCCGCTCATTGAACGCTGTTTAGTAATCCGAGAGTACAAAGCCCGTCCTTGGCAGAGCAGAATCTAGTGTTAAAATCGTGCCTGCTACCTTTCGCACTATTAGAAAACACGGCTCTGTGTGTAGTGGAATGATTCCTGATGTCTTGCGCATGCGTGACTTAAAAAAAATTTTTTTTTAGGTTGTTTTGCGATGTGCTCTTTACATGGGAAGGAGTACGTGAAAGGAAGTATGGGGGGAGGGGGGGGGGGGATTTCCACACAGACATTTTCCGCTCACTTTCACTTCTAACCAAATGGATGTTTGTACAACTTGGCTCCTAGTTCTGTCGAATCCGCACCGTCTTCCCATTGTTTTTCCTTGATGCATCATCTGTGAATTTATGAATCTTTGGAATGCGTGCAATGGCGTGAACGCGTGCTTTTAATGATAAATATTCCTTCATTTTCGCCTCGATGAACTTCAACTGTCTCATCTGTGGAAAACCAGGATTGGCCACACACAATGGAATGGGCGCTTGTAGAGCGTGCACTGTATTCTACAGGTGTGCATTTTTTGTCTTCCTTTGTTTCATATATTAAAATTTGTTTCCTATATAATTGAATTATTTCAGAAGGAATCGCAAAGTTCGCGACGAGTTGATGTGCATTACTCATTGATTCTATCGAATCATAAGAACCTAAAAACGCCTAGGTGTGCACAAAAAACCAAATATGTGTGCCCATTGTTTTAGTAGTGTTGTTTTGCATTTTTCAAACAGAAATATTTTCAATTTTTCAGTAGCCCCCCACCACTTCCTTACGCAAATTCATCGATTATTGAGAGTATTCGACACAATCTTCAGTTAGTTTCATCTGTGATACTCTCTCCCAAGTAAGTTGCTTTCAGAGAACTGTCCGCTTTTCGTTGTGCCAGTGAGCTCGAATTACTCGGATTTAAGACGACCGCTCGGTTATTTTTGACCACCCCCCGGACATCGGTACATTATTTTCGATTCCGGTCTCCATACTCATAGAACCTAGGGTGCCTTGGACCTTGTTTACAATAATGGTATGGAAACTGGCCTAGCCGTGCAATGCGGCGCGCCAGGTGCGGTCACAGTGAAAAACATCGAATTTTCATATTTTCTCAGCCGAACAAGGTAGACTCGAAATTCCTTTTGCATTATGTTTGGCATGTCCAAAGTGCACGGGGGCGCTATTGGCAACGATTTCTTCTCAATTCTGAAATCGACTTTTTCGACCCAATTTTCTTATTTTCACAGTTTTCAGTACTCTAGAGGTCTTAGCGCACCATGTTTACTATTTCCTAATGTAGTCTACCATGTGCCCCTTCTATCCCCTCTATACCCGAGAACATCCTGTTTGGCATGTACCGAGCAATGTTGAGAAATTGATCAAAAATTGGCGATTTTTAGACATTTTCGAGTATAACTTTTTTCTCTTGTGTTCTCATGCGCTCTAATGTCGAAATTCGGATTCAGCTCGTCAAAGTACACAAGAAACACCTTTAGTCATATAGTTTTGAAATACAAATTTTTTATTGTAAACAAGGTCCAAGGCACCATAGGTCCTATGAGTATTGAGACCGGAATCGAAAATAATGTACCGATGTCCGGGGAGGGGGGTTAAATGGTAAAATATAACAGAGCGGTCGTCTTAAATCGTTCTCAATGGAATCAAACAACCAGGAATATGTATGTAAATGAATTTTTTTATTTTTTATTTTTTATTTTTGGCTGCTATCCCAGGCTGACAAGGTACTCATGAGATGCGATATTATTTGTGAAAATGCATAATCAGTGGCTACTCATACGTAACTATGCGAAACTATTCCACTGTATCGAGGGCAAATGGAGAGCTCGCCAACGATTCGGAGAGGGTCCATCCATGTACGTTATTTTCTTTTTCTCTATCTCGGTTATCGTTCCGTATTCACCATAAATTCAGCATATTCACCACTTTCACCACAATCGTTACTCCGAATTCCGCCGCTAGCTTCTTCAGTGATAGCCCAAATGAAAGTATCGCATCCACAGCCGGAAGGTGAGCTCATATTGCGTCACAAGTTGCATATAATTTGTAATTTATTTCTGAAAAATCAATCAATGCTCTTGCAGTAACCTTCATAGTTGGATGGAAGAACATGTTCCGAAAGTGAACGGGGAAATCGTGAGATTTAATCCGACGGATGACCAATTCTTTGCCATGATTGGTCTGGCACTGTGGATCATAGGTTCGAATTTATCTCTTCTTTTGTTATCGAACGTATGAAACTTTGCCAATGCTGACTTTTTATTTGTAGAAAATGTGGATGCCAGTGACCAACTCCTAAGTCTAGCAGCTCGATATCGTACTGAGATTATGGCCGAACTCACGGATAAATATCGACGCACGATCGGAGTTGAACAGGGAGCGATTCGCGTCGGAATGATGATGTGTCTGGTGCAGGAAATCAGGGTCAGTCGCATGACTCAAGCAGCAATAATCACTGTAGTCACAATGAGGGATGTAATTTCACGTCTTGTTCTCTCTATTTCACATTATCTCATCGGTCAGAGAAATTAGAGAGTTTACAGAATGAGGAGAGAATAAAACCGATACGACATCGCTAGTTTCAACAAGGTCTGACGAATGCTGGGCAAACTCACCTTTTCAGAGGTTGGTAATTTCTCTGAACTCCAACCACGCGATATATCGCATGCTGGGAGCAGTAGATGAGAACTCACTTTCTACTCAATTGCCCGTGAAGTAACCGGGAATTATCTCTTCATGCCATTGTTGATTGTCAAAAACGATCTCATTTTAATTGTTTCAAACACAGTACATTATTTTCGAGCATTTATCTGTGTTTCGATGAATATTTAATAGTCTTATCTATTTAGTCGATATTAGTTGAGCGATCAAGATTAAGGAATGTACTTCGCGTTTCTTGAACATCTGAAAGAGCTGTTATGGTGAGAGCATGTTTTGATTCAACTGAAGATTCGCAAATATTCAACGAAAGAGACGAACGATTGAATGAACGAATGATACATCAACAACTAAAGAGATTCATGAGTGACATTGGGTATTGAAGTTTCGAGGAATCGATGATAAAATTATTTTTTAAAAAGATCGAGAAAAGCTCACGCACAATGACAAAATGTTCGACTCGAAGGTCGTGAGCACTGCTTAGGTCGCAAACTGTGCCTTTCTTTGATCAAATAGTCATTTGATCTGCACGTAATTTCCTTTCCTGGTTTGCCTTTTGTTCGTCCTTTCCTATCTTTGAAAGATAGTGTTATTTGCCCCCGAGCAATGTTCAAATGCGCATAAAGCCCACACTTCCTAAAGCATCCACCCTCGTATTGTATCGTTCGCCCTTCACTGTCGGTTGTTGAATGAACGTGCAAAGGGGAAATAGGAAGATGCATATCCTTGTAAGTTCGTCTGATCTAATTATTTTCGAGAAAAAAAACGTTGATTTTATACTCACCATTCCAGTTACCGGTTTTCGTTGCCTCCATCCTGGTCTTCACTCATGGTGACTTCCTCTTTTAATTTCGTCAGATAAATTTTTCTTTCAGCCATTGACGAAGAACGAAATTTGTCTGAGCGGATAGCGTTCGCGTGCGCGCATCGGCCAACCCTCTCCTTCTGCGCCTCAAGAAATAGTGAGAACTCAAATCAGCGAAATTATGCACAAATAACACTACGATCAGCTGCGGAGCCGCCATTTTCTGCTCCGGCGCCTGGAGCATCTGCAGCACATCGGTCACCTCGAACCACAGAAGACTTCCCGAAACGGAGTGATTCGCCCAGTCCGAGGCGCCAAAGATGGATTTTCATTCCCGCCAAGGCCCTTGAGAAGGAACTACCTCTCGAGAATGGGCTCCGGTATGCGTTCTTTCTTAGTTTCCTCCAGAATTGTATACACCACCAGGGAAACACCTGTATCTACTCGGCACTCCTCTCGATCTTCTTCCTCCTCTAAGGAACCATTGTTGATCGTACCTCCCGAGCCATTCGAGAGCAAGAGATCAAGAGCATCAAGCAGGTATTTTTACGAACATTGATTTACTCAAGTTGACACATGTTGCTTAGTTACATGAGTGGTTGCACAACAATTGTATTCAGAGCTCTCCAATCGCGCACCTTCCCTGTGCTTCCATCAGACGCCGCTTACGGTGCAGGTCTAGCCCAGTCGGGAACTGGCGATGACCCATTCGCAGCAGTCGACCACCTAACCGACAGTGTGAGTATCATCAATCCATTGTCATAAGCCCAGCTTGAATGTTCTGTTCAATAGGTCAAATATCTTGAGAAACCGAGGATGAATCCAGAAAGATGATCTGTTCTCTGTAGCGCGGACTCGCCCATCGCCCCCGGTCTCGTTCTCCCTTCACCAAACCCGGACTGTGGGAGCCGAACCCGGATGATCCACACAGTCGCGACCCCGCCAACAAATGGTGGTACAAACCCGAGTCCGTCGGAGCGGATTGGCTGAATGGACAGGCGAGTTCCTGAATGAAATTCACTGCATGGTCTGGAATGAAAATCATCCCTCGAACGTTACCTCCCACTGCTTCCCTCACTTTTTCTGCTACTTTTCTAGGGATGACAAATCGTACAAGATCATCCTCATTCAGCACTCTTTCTTGAGTCACTAATCTACGAGAAAGTTCGCAATTTTAAAAGCATTTTTCGAGTTGGCTAAGCTGATATTCTCTCGACAGGTGCAATGGGGCGGGCATTGGGCGGTTCCTGCAGTCGGAGTTGGAGGCACGAACGGACAATCTGCCCTGCACTTCCCCTCGATCGGAACCTTCCTCGGCATCCCCGATGATTACGATTAGATTAGCTGATGATGCAGTCAACGATTGGGTTCTATTTGTTATCGTTAGTGAACGAATTTGTTATCGTTAGTATGATAGTTGTAGGTACGGTAAATATTTTAAAGCCTCTATATTCGCGGTTTGATCTTACAATGAATCGTATGGAATTTAGCACCAGTGCACATGAAAATCCCTTCCATCTTACTTGGATACTGAGATATTCTGATTGGTGGATGTCGGAAACTGTGGTACGCATTCGGAGAAACTCTTGGAAGTGTGAGTTGCATTCCTGAAATTCTTTGACACTGCACGCATAGAGTTCAGATTGAATACCGTCAAGGTTATTTGATGACCTTGGTGAAGAATAAAATTACTCAAAGGAAGGGTTCAAGTGACATATTAGGGATTTTTGGAGGTATAAAAACATACACGAATCGAGTGATTATGCGTCATAATCTGAAAAGCATCTATTCATTAATATTTTTGACTCAAGTTCCTTATTCAAGTCATTTGTAATCGAGATACTGACCGATTTCGCACAAAACTAGTTTTAATTATCAAACAAGATCAATTCTCCTTTGCACTAGGTTTACAGGATCGGCTTAGGAGACGTTCCGTGAGATAGTGAACCTTTGCCACGGATGACTTTTTTGCAACCTATGCCAATAAGTTCAGGGTGAAGTCCCCATACATAGAGCTGATCGCCAGCCCAATATGAGAGGTTGGGGTGCACTCTCCGAAAAATGATTTTTGAAATCTTAAAATTTCAAAAAATCATAACTCATGAATCTGAGCTCCGAATGCGGTATTTTCAACTGAAATTCACTAGTCTGTATTATGACATCAATTTCTGAGAGTTATAGCGAATTTTTCAACAATTTCAAAAATTGCAATTTTTCGGTGGGCAAATGATCGAGATTTTTTTCGTCAAAATGTTTTTCTCTTGGATCGTGCTCATGAGCTCTGAGACTGTTAACATATCATGTGCAAATGATTTTCAGTTGAAAATACCGCATTCGGAGATCAGATTCATGAGTTATGATTTTTTGAAATTTTAAGATTTCAAAAATCTGATTTTTCGACTTTTCGGGTTTTCAGTGTTGTATCACTATCCTAACCCCATAGACTTGATAGAAATGCTTAAAAACGATAAATGACATACAAATGTGTTGAAAAAGTGACTGTATCGATCCCAAATGGCGAATCCTCTGGTCGCTGTTCTCTCTTCAGCCTCCAAGAACACCTCGGGCCGGAAGACGTAACTCTCGAGCGCATAGATCGATTGCCGTAAAAAATAACACCCTATGTAGTTTCATGCGTAGAATCCGATTATGCAATAAAAAATGATAACGGATGAATAAAATTTTCATGACTTCGGAAAAACGTCGAAAATCGCTGTTTTCAACATTTTAACGTTGTTCTATCGCTTTCAAACTATGTTTTTTGTTATTTTCATTGCAAAATACGCCTGAAACACCTATAAGAACGTATTTTTTTCTTGGATGAAATTGCCGACTTTTTTTGGGCACGGCCCGTCATTTTTCGGAGAGTGCACCCCATCCTCTCATATTGGGCTGGCGATCAGCTCTATGTATGGGGACTTCACCCTGAACTTATTGGCATAGGTTGCAAAAAAGTCATCCGTCGATCAGGCACAAAAGCTTCACTAACTCACGGAACGTCTCTTAGGATAGTTCGTCCCCTCTCACTCTTCGAGCGTGTCGGTTTTTAGAGGCCCTATACTCTCTCCGGTCGGATAGTTCGAAAAGTTCTATTTTTGTGTCAAACTATCCGAGTCTCTCTCCCTCGCGCAAATACTCTCGAATCTATGGCCGAGTGGTCTACGGCGGTGTTATGTCATGATTGTGATGGTGTGTTCCATGTGCAAACACTTTTACCAAGCCATGAGGGGCTAGCATAAAGTAGCCTTGCTGTGGCAAAAGTGACTGAAAATGGCTGGATTATCTTTGAGCACATGCATTTCAACGATTGCGCACTAAACATCCAATAGCTCGGTTTATTTTTACTTTATCAGGACCCCGTTTTTTAACACAGAGAATCGGATTACATCACTATTATCGTGCTGTTATCAGCGTAGGCCGTCCCACCACGCGGAATTAGCCCTCCTCTTGATTAGACGCGTTTTGAGTCAAAAATGGTCATTGTCCCTCTGAAAAAAAAGACTGTGCTCTGCCGCCTGGCTTTTATCAACTTCAAGTTTGTCCTACTCGATAGTTTTTTTTCTTCACATTGTATATTGCTCGATTATTGTCTAATTTGCTTGCGGAATTAGCCTCTTCTCGATTTGACGCGGTTGAACCTCAAAATCCGTATTGTGCCTCACAAAAGTGAACACTGCTCAGCCGCCTTTTCTGATATGATGTTTTGAGTTGCGCAGGTAGATAACCCTGTGTATTGTGCTCAAGAAACCACTTTTAATCCAGTTCTAAGTATTGAGCGTATTTAGCCCTCCTCTCGATTTCAGTATCCCAACGGGGGAGAGGAAAAAGCGCGCTCCCCAGTTGAGCCGAGGCGAGGGGGAGGGAGTCGAATCTTTCGACAAATGTCGGATAATTCGACACAAACTAGAACTTTTCGAACTATCCGGCGCGAGAGAGTATGCGGTCGACGCGCGCTCGAATAGTTCGAAACAGACACCGAACAGGCAACCCTACTTTGCACTGATGTCGATGTTTCATCTTCCGATGTCATCTGTTCACTCACTATTGCTTCAGCTCTCCCCACACTTTCCGCGTGCGGTAGTATGACTCGATCATGCTGAACTTGGCGATGTAGCTCTTGAACAGAACGTCCTGGAAAGAAAGTCATTGATTACAGTAATAACATTTTTTTTAAATAGGAAACTAAATTTTTTTTTTCCATCCTATGTTTTTGCTCTCTCTCTTACTGCTGCTGGGCGAATTCTAAAGGGGGTTGGTTTATGTTTGCTCGAGAAAATCAACTCAATACTTTTTCATTGTTTCTGTTGATCAACGGCCTTGGAATTGGGTGGAATTGTACCCGTATGGAGCCAGAAAATTACCCGAAAATTTACCAGAAAATTTACCAGAAAATGCAATATCTTCTTTCAATTTTACACATACTTTCGTCTCTCAAAATAGCTGTTATTATAAAAAAAATTATTTTCAAAAATCATTCAAGAAATGGATTAAACAGGCGCGATCGCCACCCACCCCAGGAACATTTTCACCTAAAATTAGCACGTCAAGTGATTTCGACGATATGCCCATCGTCATCAGCACCCTCGATAACCCTAAAAACACACAGTTTCAGAAATTCGACCTTTATCACGCGTGTCGCATTTATGCGAAATTCGACCTTTATCACGCGTGTCGCATTTTCATAAATGAGCTGTGCCAGGCCTTGCTCAAAAATGAGGCAAACGGGCCATATTTTTATTCAACGAAAGATACGAAAGATTGAATGAACGAATGATACATCAAGCACGACAACTAACGAGATCCATGAGTGGCACTGGATATTGAAGTTTCGAGTAAGGGATAAAATGATATTGAAAAGATCGAGAAAAGTCACATGCAATGACAAAACATTCGACGCGAATGTCGCGAGCACTGCCTAGGTGGCCGCAAACTTTCCTCTTTCTTTGATCGAATAGTCATTTGATCTGCACGTAACTTCCCTTCCTTGTTTGCCTTTCCAATCTTCAAAGATAGTGTTATTCGCCCCCGGGCGACGATCAAAGATGCATAAAGCCCACACTTCCTAAAGCTTCCACCCTCGCATTTCATCGTTTGGCCTCGACTATCGCTTGTTGAATGAACGTGTAAAAGGGAAATAAGGAGATGCATTTCCTGGCAAGTTTGTCTGATTTCTCGTTATTGCTTGATTTAGAAAAATCGTAGATTTTTAACTCGTCATTTCAGTTACCGGTTTTCGTTGTCTCCATCCTGGTCTTCGCTCATGGTGATTTCATCTTTTAATTTCTTCAACAACAACCTTCTCCTTTCAGCCATCGACGAAGAACGAAATTTGTCGGAGCGGATGGCGTTCGCGTGCGCGCATCGGCCAACCCTCTCCTTCTGCGCCTCCAGAAATAGTGAGAACTAGCAATGTCGTTTCGGTTTTCAACTCTCCTCATTCTGCATACTCTCTCGGCTGTGTTGCGAAAACCGAAAATGCATTATTGAGAACTAAAATGCAAAATAATGAACAGCTAATAACGCAATCAGCTGCGGAGCGGCCTCTTTCTGATCCGGCAGCTGCGGCTGCAGCACGTGGCGCGCCGCGAACCACTGATGGCCACTCGAAACGGAATGATTCGCCCACCCCGAGACGGCAACGATGGATTTTCATCCCCGCCAAGGCTCTTGAGAAGGAACTCCTAATCAAAGAGCTTGAGAAGGAACTCCGGTATGTTTGTCGATTGTTTTCTTATTTTGTAATAGATACCAATCCAGGGGAACCCCTGCAGCTACTCGGCACTCCTCTCAATCTTCTTCATCATCCAAGGAGCATCTGCTGATCATCCCACCTGAACCATTCGAGAGCAAGAGAGGATCAGCAAGCAGGTCAGTTTGCCAGCATTTGGGGCTACACACTGTGGATGGAAATCGATTATCGCTGTCTCCATTACGCATACTATCTCGACGGGCAGAGAAACGAGAGAGTGTACAGAATAAATAGAGTCGAAAATGGAAACGACATCACTGCACAGTGATTCACTCAATTTGACTCAATTTGCTTTGCTAAATGGGTGGCTGCATGATATTCAGAGCTCTCCAATCGCGCACTTTCCCTGTGCTTCCTTCGGATGCGGCTTACGGCGCGGGTCTAGCCCAGTCGGGACCGGGCGGTGACCCCTTCGCAGCTGTCGACCACCTAACCGACAGTGTGAGTGAAGGTTTCGTCTCATTGACTGATACAAATTGCTGCTACGTACTATGACGATCTAAAAGTGGTATTAGGGATCATCAGCAGTTCCAAACTGCAAATATCTTCTCCGGAAAGGGTAGAATTACAGCGTGGTCTCGCTCATCGTCCCCGCTCTCGTTCGCCCTTCACCAAGCCCGGACTGTGGGAACCAAACCCGGACGATCCGCACAGTCGGGACCCCGCCAACAAGTGGTGGTACAAACCAGAATCCGTCGGAGCGGATTGGCTGAATGGACAGGCGAGTTCCTGGCTGTCTTATTTTAGTCATGCTGGACTTTATTACATAATTCGAGCGTTTTCCTTTACTTTTCCGCTCTTTAAATTAGTGATATTGGAAAGACCTATCTGCCTCTTTTCGGCATTCTTTCTATCGTTATTGTCGAGTTGCTAATGTACGATGATTCGCAGGTGCAATGGGGCGGTCATTGGGCGGTTCCTGCGGCCGGCATCGGCGGCACGAATGGCCAGTCTACCCTGCACTTCCCATCGATCGGAACCTTCCTCGGCATTCCCGATGACTACGATTAGATTAGCTGAATATGAAGTCAACGATTGGGTTATATTTGTTATCGTTAGTGAACGAATGTTGCAGGTATGGATAAATGTAGTTGCAGGTATGGATAAATGTTTTGAAGCATCAATATTCATGGTTTGAACGAAATGACTTGTATAGAAGCTAGCACCAGTTCACATGAAAAGCCCGTCCAACTAAGTTGAATACTGAGAATCTCGTTCAAGAGTCAATGTTCTCAATTTGGCTGCATTTCAGTGTGTTGCAGTTGGCCACTGTTTACATGAAAAGCTCCTTTATCAAATCTTCGGATTTGTAGAGGTCGAAAATTGTGGTGTTCATGCGGAAAAACTCTTGGAAGAGCGAGTTGCACTCCTGAAATGTGTTCGTGTTGCAGCAAAGAAGTGAAACCCAGATACTACAAGCAAATGAATTGTGATTAACGATGTCACCCATCTATCAAATGAATTGAAAACATGGAACATGTTCCGAAAATGTGCAGAAATTCCGAAAACGTACACGAATAGAGTGATTGAGGGTCATGAGATGCCCGAGCCTCGTTGAGAAATCGCTGAGTCCCATCTCCTCTTTGTAATATCGCTGTAGATCCTCGAAGACTTCTTTCCGGATCTCATCGACTGTGGACAAAACGTGGTCTGATAAATCAGAAGAGGAATCTGAAAATCAATGGTTTGTTTCTCATTTTGGATTCGAGATGACAATTAGAATCGAAAATGCTGACCGATTTCGCACAGAACTAGTGCGAGAAGGGCGTAGAACTCCTTGGCTGTGATTTGGGCCTTGTTGAACATCGGAAGAATGAGCGCGAATTGACTGTTCGAGTAGGATCGGATCGATCTGCAGCACACAAACTCAATTCATAGAACTATTTCTACAATATTTGGTGGATTTTTTCGTTTATTCGAAGGAATGTCTCACTCTAGCAGCGACTGCCTGTTCACTCCTCCTTCCTCCTCTCCCAGCCATCGATCGGTGCATTCCAGATCGACGCAGATCAGCACGGAGCCCATTACGCTGAAAGATGTTTTGCTTTTTTTTTATATTATGTTTTTGTTCCACCAGTAACCATCTATTGTAGGTTGCAAAAGTACACTCGGTCATGATCGAATTGAAACTTTTCACTTTACTTGAATTATATTTTTCTGATGGCATCTAGTTCACTCACTATTGCTTCAGCTCTCCCCACACTTTCCGCGTGCGGTAGTGCGACTCGATCATGCTGAACTTGGCGATGTAACCTTTGAACAGGATGTCCTGAAGAGGAAGTCAAAATTGTAAATGTAATTTTTTTTCTCTCGGCGAGAAAAAAATTACATTTGCAATATTTTGTTATTTACCCTCTTTTGTCCAGTCAGAAGTTGGTCAGAGACATATTGAGTTACCATCCCTAATTCTCACCCGCTCTTGCTGACTCAGATCGGCAAGCGAAGGGAAGGCTTCGCGGAAGAAGGCGAGAGTTTCAGCCACGAGGACATTGTACGTTTGCACGGAGGTTTTGTAGTTAGCGAGGTAGATTTTCTGCAGTGAAAGGATCTCGACATGAGAATAATAAAGGTGTTTACATCTTTGCGATGAATAAGGAAAAATACCTGTGTCGGATGAGGAATGAGTTTGCGGTCTTCGCATTCACCCAGTATCTCTTCCTCTTGCACTCGACGACGATCAACCGAAGCACTGCAAGCGGGAAATATGTTCCGAATTCCAAGAAGTTGTACACATTAGTGTTCATGTTTTCTTATTTTTGGCCCACATCACAGTAAAAGATCGAATGTTTAGTGGCGCTCAAACCCAGGAAGATAATCCGGGTTCTACCAAAGATCCATGAGCCGTAAAAATGCAAAACAGAAAGTGCAGAGAAACATACTTGAACTCTCGTCCGATCCTCTCTAGAATCGATTCTCCTCGCGATGTTGATGGACTTGCGGTGTCGGAGTTACTGCTGCTGGGCGAATTCTAAACGGGACTGGTTTATATTTGATCGGGAAAGTCAACCGAATAACTATTCATTGTTTCTCTTGATCAAAGGCCTTGGCATTGGTGGTGTTGTACCCGAGGTATTGGGTATTCAGAAATCAAAAGGAAAACGTGCCTACTACTTAGCATACGCTATCCAAACAAAAGGATGAATAATTGCGCTAAATTGAAAGGAGAGGAAAGAAGTCGCGGACCTCGAGTAACTCGATCGCTTTCTTGTTCACTCGCAGTGGACCATCGTAGGTCATTCCGACCGATTCGCACCGGTCGAAACGACACCGACGGCATGTGAATTTGTCGTCTGCAATGATAAAATTGGATTAAATTATTAAAATTTCACTTTTGATGTTTAGCAATCTCGTCATAAATTAGCAGGCACATGCACAGATAGCGCATAAACTACACCGAAAAGTGAATAATTGGTGGAAATGTGCCAGTTTCATAAACATTCATGATTGGCAAAGGACTCTAATAATCCAAGAATAATGGCTACCGAATGACAGGAACTTACCCTTGATGATTTTACACTTTCGATCTCCCGCTCGACACGCGTACTTCTTCCCTGCTAGCTTTGTGCGCTTGAAGAAGGAGGCGCAAGCTCTAAATTATGATTAATGAAGCGAATAATTGGCAAAACAAGGGAAACCTGCAGCAATCCATGCCGAAGTGAGCTGCAGTGACCGGAACCGAACAGATAAGACACTTCCGAGCCGGTTTCCCCGCCGTTTCGGTCATTTTAAGCTCGCAAAAAGTCGATAATAGAGGGTAGTAGTGGCGGTATGAGTGTGCACGCGAAAAGCTAGAGCGAGAGGGCGATACTCTCTTTCTCTGGTCGCCCTATTCGCGAGCCGCACTATCTCGCCTCTCACCTGATATCTATCGCAACTCTCGCTCAGTCGAGTGCAAATTCATCCTCTAGTATGTGCGGGCTGTATTCGCCCTCGTTGTTTGTGATGAATGACTCCCCTCATAGAATGTAGATTAAGAAAGATTTATTTTGTGTCTGGATTAAGTACGAAATTTGCCGGTATTACACCTTCATATGGACGTGAACGGCACGTACTGAGCAGAAAAGCAGTTTCGACGACCTACTGGAACAAATTTTGACTCTCTTTCAAAATGAAAAACATTCAGATCTTGTGTATATATTTTTTGTTGCTTTCTGATCGCTAAGGTTTTGATAATAGTGAAGAAATAGATGATTGAACAAGGAGCTCTGTACGAAATGGACAAGATATTCTTACAATTATCCATACCACGAAAATTTAAAAAATTAGGACTCGCGGAAGTGCTTCCTTCACCCACGGCTGCACGATGGTGCTGTGGGATATCAACACTGCGGGCAACGAGGAGACTAAGACCATGCTAGCGAAGACGGGGGCTACGGTAGATTGAGGAGCACCGTCTATCGAGGACTGATTATTCATCTTTCAGGTCCACGCGTACACGGTGGATCTGAGCAAGATGGAACAGATCAACGAGACGGCCGGGAAAGTGGTGAACGATGTGGGATCAGTGGATATTCTGGTGAGAGACTCGAGAAAGGAGAACGACTTCATGAGAGATGCAGAAGAAGATTAGCTTCATTCTTTTACTGGACAATTATTCCTCACTTTCCATTCGTCCTAGCTGGTCTTCTTACGTACGAGCATTTGATTCTTCATTTTAGTGCCGGGATGCAATAGTGGAATTGATGAATTGTGTGTGGATACAATCTATTTTTAAATATAATCCCGATTCGCAGATCAACAATGTCACTGGGAAGAATCTGATCTCATCTCCTGATGAATGGATCGAGAGAACGATGGCTGTCAATTCGAATGCTTGTTTTTGTGTCAGCTTCCCTTCTAGATATCACGAGAATGCGTTTACTTTTTCATATGAGAGGAATCGCGAGAGTATCGAGAGCCCTGCGGCGGTAGGAATTTGTATCTCCGATCCTGCTGAAAAGGAAAAATTAAGTACTTCGAATGATGCTATTTCGAACTGCGTTTGCCGATTTTTCATAGCATGTCTTATCTCCGAGTATCGGTAGATCAAATTAGGGACACTACGAAATTTACTACCAAAATTGCCTCACGAAAACAGCCATAACTTGCTTTAAAATAACGCTAGAGACAATTCCAAAAACGTCTTTGAATAAGGAGGCTGTGGGGTACATTTGTTATGTTGATGATGTCATTCCTTGTCTATGCGCTGGATCGGGGCTGTCGGTTTTTCAAAAAAGTGATGTAACTTTACTAATACCGATTTGTACAAGAAGCGTCGAAGAGTGATTTGAGAAAAAACGTACCAAACACCTCGTCTTAAATCAGAAAGATCGGAGGGGGGAGAAAAAAAAAGCCCGCACTTTTGTCCAAAAATCCTGCGATTTTTACAGCTTTTCGAGGTTTTTCGAGTATAACTTTTCTCGTTCTTGTTTTCATGGGCTCTCATATCGAAATTCGGAATCAACGTGCAACAATACACCAGAATTTCCTATAGTCATATTTTTTCGAAATAAATTTTTTTTCGACGACCATGTGGCCAGATTTTGTTCGAAATTTGTTTGTCTCAGAATCATGTCCCTATAGGATTTTCTGACTTGTTTTTGAGCGTAGAAAACGAATTTGCTAACTAGAGCTCACGAAACCTCGAAAGAAAAAAGTTATGACTAAAATCCTGAACGATTTTTTTTGAGATATTATTTTTAGCATAACTTTTTAATTTCGAGGTTTCATAAGCTCTAGTTAGCAGATTCATTTTCTACGCTCCAAAATAGACCAGAAATTCCTATAGGGACATGATTCTGAGACAAAATTTTTTTCGACCAAATTCCGACCAAAGGGGGACCACATGGTGAAAAAGTGGTCGGTCGAAAAAAAATTTATTTCGAAAAAATATGACTATATCTCGAATCTATCGCGATTCCTCTCATATGAACGTTCATGATCGAAATCTAATATAGTATGACAATTAAATTAGACTTTTTAGACTACCAAGAATTTTCTGAAGCGAATGATCGACCGTAATCACGGTCAAATCGTCACCATCGCATCTATCGCTGGAAAGTTCGGATTATCCGGAATGGTAGGTGATGATGGTCATTGATTTTATAAAAAATATTGACCATCATCACCTATCTAGTTCATCTCGATTCGCATTGAATGAAGTGATATTTTCGCATAGCTTCTCATAGTCGAGTCGTCTCTCTCTCGCAGATCGATTACTGCACCTCCAAGCACGCTGCAGTCGGGTTCCATGAGTCTCTCTCCGCCGAATTATGTCATCTGAAGAAAGACAGTCAAGGTTAGCATTGAAATCAATGCAGATCAGACCCTTGTCATCAATTCATGCAATAAATCAGATGACCGTCGTCTGCCCCTACGTCATCCATACCGGAATGTTCAACGGATTTGAGAATAAGTTAGACCGATTTTTCATTAATTGAAATTTAACTCAGGAACTAAGTAATTTGATTCCAGGGCACCGGGTTTCATCTCTAGCCTCGATCCAGAATACGTCGTTGGCTGTGTTATGGAAGCCATCTTGACCAACAAGGAGGAGCTGATTATGCCCAAGATTCTCTATCGTACATGTCGCAGAAATCAGAACGCTCACCGGGCGTCACGGTACAATCCGCGGGTTTTCCGATCTTTGCTAACACACAAAATTAAGATTTGTGGTTGTGCTCATATTTTTTCTCATGGTCACTTTGCCGGAATCGACCCGGATATGCCCGGTAAAATATTCCTAGAAATCGATATTTCAAGCAGGTATCTTTTATGGTGCGGGTTACGGTTGCTCGGTCAAGGTTTATCATTTTGGGTTGCGATTGCGCTCAGAGAGGTTCAACGGTTTTGTTTTTAACTTTGTGATTATTTTTTCGGCCCTAAACTTCGAAAAAGTGACAAATAACATGATAAAATTAAAAGAAAGGCTTCAATGCGCTATAGCGAGCAAAAATGATAAACATCGACAGAGCTACCGTAACTCGCACCATAAAAGAGATGTATTTCAAATATCGATTTCTAGGATTTTTTTACCGGGAATGTCCGGGTCGATACCGGCAAAGTGGCCATGAGAAAAAATATGAGAACAACCACAAATCTTAATATTGTGTATGAGCAAAGATCGGAAAACCCGCAGATTGTACCGTGACGCCCGATGAGCGTTCTGATTTCTGCGACATGTACGATACGCCGTCGGTGCTCTTCAGTGAGGATCAAAGGGGGAAATTGCCGTATCGTTCCGGAGCTCTTTTCAATTTTATTCATGGCAACATTTTAAATATTATCGTTAGGAGTGATCTCGGCAATCCTCGCTTTTTTCAGATTACTTCCCACAGAGACGAAGCATATCATCTGCGAGTATCTCGGGCAGTACGATGGAATGGATCATTTCAAGGGGAGAAACCATCCCCTTCAAAATGGAATCTCAACTTAGATCATGAGCAACGGCTGAGTTTATATTGTCACATCTCTGTAAGCTATCGATAAACCTGGCATTGGAAAGACCATTCGGCATACATAGGGGCCACAAAGTGGATAGCCAACATCGTCGAATCAGGCCAAAAGTAGGTTCAATGTGAACGTCAGTATCTTAATATCATTTTTGCTTTTGGAAGTTTGTCGATAACTCTTCTCCGAAGCCCGTAAGAGCTTTAGAACACACTTAGCACGCAATTTGCGGGCCTGAGTCTGACTCAACATACAATTAGCGACTGCACAGTGTTTAAAAAATCAACTGCCCGATGAATTGTAACCGAGTTGTTCGTGCAATTACGATACATTATTTCAGCCACACGGTTCGTGAAATTTCAATCAGATTAATTTGTAAATTATTGATGTGCGTATTGTCTTGCTTGTCGAGGGATTGACGTGTTAACACCAATTGTTTTTTTCTACAATGTATTGAGTATCACAAGACAATTAAAGAGCAGATGATATGTATTCGCTTTAGTCTACTGGAGAGACAAGTTTCCAAATTAAGAAGCTTCCAAGTTCACGTCACTGTACTGGAGCTCATTGTACCATCCGACATGTTGATACGGAACTTCTCTCCACAGAAAAATCGTTTTCTGATCGGACCAGGAATCAATGCGATGTATCTAGAATTCATCGAAGCGTTATTTTTTTTAAGAAAACAAAGGAATGGGTCTTGAGGATATGACTCCGTTCGCCTTATTTTCAAGCAAGGGTTGGCACAGCTCAAAAGTTCAATTTTTGGAAACTGTGCAATTTGGGGTTATCGAGGGTGGTGAAGACGATGGGCATATCCATTTTGTTCACAGACTCCTCGTTGGCTCCAGAAGGCGTCACGTCGAAATCACGTTATCGCGTCCTACTCGCGTCCCGAGAGACCTAATTTTAGGTGACAATTGTTTCTCGGGTAGAATTTCATGGCGAACACGCCTGTCTAGTTAATTTTTCACGATTTTCAAAAATAATTTTTTTAAAGAGAACTTTTCGCATAGGCCTATCGGAGCAAAACCATGTGGATAGATCGATCGGGCATGACGAAAGGATTCTAAATCTATATTTTTTATACAATAAAAGGGTGCGGTGTCCGAGATAATCGACTTACAGTGTTTGGAAAGTGCAAGAAATTGACTCTTTCCTGCCCTCCCTCTCCCTCCTCTCTCGTGTGATCTCTCCATTCCCCACGCTCTCTCGTCGCGCGGGGTCAAGGAAGCGATCGAGGGGAGAGAGGAAGAGGCGAGGGAGCCCCTTTTCCTTGCACTCTAAATACACTGTAAGTCGCTTATCTCGGTGACCGCACTCTTTTATTGTATAAAAATATAGATTTAGAATCCTCTCGTCATGCCCGATCGATCTATCCACATGGTTTTGCTCCGATAGGCCTATGCGAAAAGTTCACTTTTTAAAAATTATATTTGAAAATCGTGGAAAATGAACTAGACAGGCGTGTTCGCCATGAAATTCTACCCGAGAAACAATTTTCACCTAAAATTAGGTCTCTCGGGACGCGAGTAGGACGCGATAACGTGATTTCGACGTGACGCCTTCTGGAGCCAACGAGGAGTCTGTGAACAAAATGGATATGCCCATCGTCTTCACCACCCTCGATAACCCCAAATTGCACAGTTTCCAAAAATTGAACTTTTGAGCTGTGCCAACCCTTGCTTGAAAATAAGGCGAACGGAGTCATATCCTCAAGACCCATTCCTTTGTTTTCTTTTTTTTTAAAGTAAGTCGATTATCTCGGACACCGCACCCTTTTATTGTATAAAAAATATAGATTTAGAATCCTTTCGTCATGCCCGATCGATCTATCCACATGGTTTTGCTCCGATAGGCCTATGCGAAAAGTTCTCTTTAAAAAAATTATTTTTGAAAATCGTGAAAAATTAACTAGACAGGCGTGTTCGCCATGAAATTCTACCCGAGAAACAATTGTCACCTAAAATTAGGTCTCTCGGGACGCGACTAGGACGCGATAACGTGATTTCGACGTGACGCCATCTGGAGCCAACGAGGAGTCTGTGAACAAAATGGATATGCCCATCGTCTTCACCACCCTCGATAACCCCAAATCGTACAGTTTTACATAATTGAACTTTTTGAGCGGTGCCAGATCTGTCCAGATTTGCTCGAAAATAAGGCAAACGGCGTCATATATTTAAGGCGCGGAGCGCTGATATCTTTTTTTACGGTGTGCGCACATCACATGGACAAAATTTGTCTCTTTTCAAATAGTTGCCAGTCAATTTACACCTGCAAATATCATTGGAACCAGAGTTTTGGGGTGGTATGGGAGCTGGCGGTATTCGAACCGGGACCGTCGCACTTTCAAGAAATCAAATGGTATTGCCAACACAAATGCACCAACACTGCAGGTCCGAGAGAGAGAGCACATCCGAAGTGAAGGGCATCGCATTATGCAGGAGGAATTCAATCTCCTCTTTGTTGACGATGATGTAGGTGAAGAAGAATGATGTAATCTTTCAATTCAGGTAAAAATCGTCTCTATAACTAATAGAACTCACGAGAAGTAGAATATTCAATGCCTGTGCGACGAAGATACAGAAAGAGATTTTAAAAAAAGAGCGCTCCTAGAACACAAAAATTGCAAGGTACAAAAGTGCTAAGAACACGGTGGTCAGAGACTTACAGCGGTACTGGTTCTTGTAAGGCGTCGAAGACGATCCCATGAAATACACTGTAATTCACAATCTTTCTTGTAGGTATTATATCGAACTCACATTAAACACGAGACAACTTGCAAGTATAAATATACCGAATATTACATTTACCACGGCCACATGCAGAGCTCGCTTAATGAAATTTGATACTCATTATCGTACCCAAACGTACCATATTGTTTTGTATATTCAGGTAGAAACTATTATTTTGCGAATCGTAGAAAAGCGCAGATTCGAAATCCGTTCCAATAAATCTGATATTTTGAAAATAATTAAATACCATTTGAGGACTATCTAAGAATTAATTTTTTTTAAACCTGGCAGCAAAGGAACAGAACAGAATTGCGAATGGGATCACATAAAAACATAATCCTATGTAATTGAAGTTTTCTTTCAAAATCTGAAAAAAAAAATTTTTTTTGGAATCGCAAAACATGCTTCGAATTGAGCATTTTTGCAATGGTAAAAAATCGATCAAGTGTCAGGAGAAATCCGTTAATGTTTTGTGCGAAGTAGAAATAGTGAACCATAATTGTATGGACGACACTGTAATACGCTCTCAGATAAAAAAAAAAAACGCTATCAGAGCATTTCTCACGGAAGGAATCCACTTCTGATCGCGAGATGATAGTAAGGATAGAACCATTTCTCGTTTCGGAGTCGAATCCATACCCAAGTGCTAAAGTAGGTCAAGAGATTCTGAAATGAACATAGGACAATGATCAAGATTCCGCACAACCCACCACCACAGAGGTCGAGATGGAAATTGCGACGAAACTACTGCTGAGTTGCTTTCTTATCGCTAAGGTACTGAGAATAGTGAAGATGTAGAGGATTACACAAGGTGCTCCATAAGAGATGAACAGGACATTTGGTCGTTGCCCATGATGTGAATGAAGTGAGAGTGCTTCCTTTTTCTTACACGGAAAAAGTTGAGACGGCTCACTAATTGCATGTTAAGTTTTAATCTCGCGCGCTACAATTAGTGAGTGGAAGTTAAACACAACATGCAATTAGCAAGCCTTCCTACATATTTGCTGAGTCGGTCATGCGCTTGGCAATGTCCAGTCTCCGTATCATCTTGCTCAAGACACGAACACAAAAATCAAGCATGTTTTCATTGTAAGATATGGAATGGTTGAGAAATTCGTAACTTCAATGACTAAAATGCTAGCCATTCGCGCCAAAACTTGAACGATTCAAGCAGGACATTCGCTTAAACGCCTTCATTTGGAAATACTTGTCCAAAATCTGAATAGGCATTATTAGTTTCAAAGAGTTTTCACTGTGAAACCTATGGATGGTTCGACGGCTTGATTCTTCTGATTTATCTCCCGCCATAGCATATTCTTATCATTGTAATGCTGAGAAACCAATGCATGCTGGTATTGAAATAAGCATCCAGCATACCCAACGCGAGGCGCGAATTTGGATCAAGATTTGATTCCCATAATTTTCCTCAAATCAGATCTAAGAGTGATTCATCCACTTTTATTTAGATCGGGATTGTACAAATACTCATCCACGGTTTGAGTTTGTAACAAACTGAAAATGGTCGTGTACTGTAGTTCAAACACGCATACTTTGCGAAGACGAAATTCCACTTTCTCTTTCAGTATTGAAAACCAGGTGATTTCTCAATATTCGTGGGACCGAAAACATCACTCATAGCGTTGACATTTGATATAAAGCAAGCGGCAGGCATTTCGATCACCTGAATTCTGTTCATCTCGTTTTGGCATGAGCTCTTCTATCTGTCGCCATCCTAAGCCAACTCCCGTTACGTTCACGATCATCCGACATGTACTTACGGTGAAGTCGTTTACTGTTAAAAAAAACTGCTCAAAAATAAATCTGACTCAGTAGGCAGGGTAGATATATTTTTAATTGCATGCAGATTCTATCGATTATTATCTGCACTATTTCTATCTACATTGTGAAGCACTCATCTACAGTGACTAGAGTGTACTCAAATTTACTAGTTGTATTACTGGTAAGCTAAATATTGTTTGCATTTTTTCCGGTGTACCAATGGAGGTCCTTCGACAGGTCCCTGGACTAGTGATATAGTGTGAAAAGCGAGAGGGAGACTCTTCCCTTCCCACACTCGCTTGTCCAGAGACAAGTAGAAGGACCTCAATTGGTACTGATGAATAGACTCCCAAGATCGCACATAAAAACAACTATTTTCGACTGTGAGGTGTTCCAATGGGTTGTAAAAAATGGTTTGATTATTCAATCAATCAATCAATTTATCATGTCAGGCAATAGATGCTCAGAAGGGGATGAGTCGGCGGTATTCTTCATAAGTTGTAGACCACCAGTTAGCGCCAATAGCTCGCTTCAAGTCGTCTCTCCAGCGCACTCTAGGTTTGCCCTGGGGGCGGTTCCTGTTGTATGGCGTCCAGACGGTAGTCGCGCGACTCCATTGATCCAAGTCCATGTTCCGTACATTGAGAGCCCAGCGAGCCTTGCGTTTCAATCCCTCCTCGACCCAGTCTCGCAGTTTTGTGATGCCTCGCACGCGGTAGTTTCTCCATCGGTCCCTCAGCGAAACTCCAACCATTTTCCTTTCCATCTTCCTTTGGGTCACACTCAATCTCTCCTTATCGCTCGATCGTAGTGCCCATACTTCGCTTCCGTAGAGTACTATAGATGTGACGCAGCTTTCGAAAAGTTTTCTCCTGTTCTTCATGGGAAGTAGGCGGGATGAGAGGAGACTTGAAAGCTTGCTCCATGCATACCAGCCGAGTCGGATCCGGTGTTCTATTTCATCCGAGTGATCGAGGGGAAGGGAGATTCTTCCTCCAAGATAGGTGGCAGACTCGGTGAATTCAAACTTCAGATTGCCGATGGTGATTGGGGCTCGTGTAGTGGTGCATGAGGTGAGCAGATTGGCCTTAGAGGCATTGACTTCGAGACCTACTCTACTGCAGGCTTCCATCAACTTCTTCAACATCCTTTCCAGTTCCGGTCGTGACTTGGCGATGAGAGCCACGTCATCTGCGTACTCCAGATGGCTCAGGTTCCTCCCGTCTATCCGAATCCCGTCGCTTTCCCAGTCGATGTCATCCATTGCCGAACGAAGAACCACGTTAAAGAGACGAGGAGACAGAGTGTCTCCTTGGCGGACTCCTCTTCGAACGGTTACTGGGACTAGATCTTCGTTGACGCGGATGAGGGTGGAAGACGATTCGTAGATGCGACGGAGAAGATGAACGAGGGTCAGATGGCATCCAGCTGACCAGATAGACTGCCAGACACTCAACGGAATCGAAGGCCTTCTTGAAGTCGACAAACGCGAAGTAGATGGGAATACCGTACTCAGATTTCTTTTCTGCTATCTGCTTGATGGAATGCAGATTGTCGAGTGTGCTGTGCCCGCACCGGAACCCGGTTTGGGTGGGCGACTCAGCCTCTTCAAGCACCACCTCGAATCTTTTCAGGATACACCTAGTGATGGTCTTGAGGGTTACGGTAAGGAGGGAGATGGGTCGAAAGTTTCCGATATTGGTAGGATCTCCTTTCTTGTAAAGTAAGGAGACTACTGCTTCAGCCAAATTATCGGGAACTGGATCTCCAGCTACCAAGCGGTTGAGAAGGTCCGCGATCACAGGAGCGAGGTAGTCTCTTGCATTGTAGATCATCTCGGGTAGGATGCCGTCGGAACCAGGGGAGTGGCCGCATTTCAGAAGAGACATCGCGTGCCGGGTCTCGTCTGGAAGGAAGGGAGCCAGAGGGTAGGTTGGGACGAAGGGACTGCGAGGGGTAGCTGTACTCCGGGGGTGTAGAGATCCTCGTAGAAACGCTTGACCGCTACCGTAGTTGCACCCTGAGAGAGTGCACCAGTGGTAGGATCGGGGACGAGAAGACGCTTCCTGGAGGATTGGAGATTCAGCGTCACCTTCACTATGCTCCTTCCCATGGTCGCTGCATGCCGGGCTTGAGCCGCCTTGCGCCTTCTGATGTCATCGACGAGGCTCATTCGGGCTGCTTTGCACGTGGTGGAGTAGGCGATGTTTCCATTCGGGAGGGATTGCAGTTGGTGGCGCGTGGCTAGGAGTCTCCGGGTCGCAGGGGATATCCAGGGTGGGATCTTGCGCACTCTCCAACAGTCGCTTGCTGCGGTCTCAGTGAATGCCCGGATGGAGTGGTAGGCATCGGCAGCAGAGGCGGGGCGGGTGAGAGGCACTGACGCGAGAAGATTCGCGTTGGCAGTAAAAGAGGCTCGGTCAAGATCAAACCTCTCCCTGCATCTTTTGTGCTTCACCGGGTCGGGGAGAGAGAGACATATCCGGACAAGGCGATGGTCAGAGTCGAACTCGAAACGACCAACGACTCCACAATTGACAACTCTCGCCGAGATAGGCGACGCAACGAAGTCAATTTGGCTGAATGTGAAGCCGTTGTTGGATCGCCAAGTCCAGATTCGGCCGTGTCTTCTCTTGGGAAACGTGTTCCAGATGCGCAGGTTATTCCTCACGCAGACTTCAGTGAAGGTCCGTCCTCGTGAGTTCGGGGTGGGAGAAGCGAAGTTACCGACAAATCTTTCATTGCCAGGTTCCCTCGCGACTCGACAGTTGAAGTCCCCGACTAACACAGGCATCATGCCTCTTGGGGCTCTCCTGACGGCAGCCTCAACCAAGTCCATGAACTCCTCATACTCTTTGTCATCGTAAGACGACGTGGGAGCATAGGCACAGACGAGGAAGAGACGCTCGTTGGGTAGAAGGAGAGTCGCCAGACGAGGGGAGAGGCCATTGAACACGGCTCGTTGCGCGAGGTGCTGTCGGAGCAAGAATGCCACGCCATGGGACGCAGTGGGACCGCCCGAGTGGTAGACTACAGTGCCTGAGGTTGTAAGGTTGAACGAGGCCAAACCCACAAGTCTTGCTTCCTGCACTGCAATAACGTCCCACTTGATCTTGTTGAGGGCGAGCTCCATCTCGGTCTGCTTGTCCTTGGGGGCGAGGGTTCTGGCGTTGATGGTGCCGATGTGGAAGTGGCTACTCATCAGGGTGGCTTTCAACTACCGCCTGCCTAGGCTTCTGGTAGAGGGAGACTAGTTCTTAGGCGGAGGGAATCATTGAACGAGAGCGAAAATGACACTCAACAGCTCGCAGCTCGCTTGTGGACCCAGAATGATTATTGAATAGTGCAAATTAAAATGGATTTTCGTTCGCAGATTGGCTCGGTATTCGTCGATATCTTCATGCAATGGGTGTTCGACCCCGTCTTCCTATTTCCTCTCGTTTGCATGTTTCGATATGCTCCGCTTCTCAATCTACCGCTTTCGTCCGCATTCTGCGCTGTACGTGCATTATTTCAACAAAATAAAGTGAAAATAAGGAGATATTTTCTCCCTTTCCAGGGTTTCATGCACGATAGTTGCATCCGGAGGACAACTTTATTTTGCCCTCTTCATATATCGACATCAGGTCGGATTTAGTTAACTGTTGTAATTGTTAAATGTCAGAGTGTGCGATTTCAGAGGTATGCATTTCTGAATAGAGGAATTTAGCCTCATGTATGAAGTAGCAACAGTAGCAATCATACCTGTCCACGCCGGCGGCGAGTGTCGTGCTTGCACAGTGCCGGGCGCCGGCACCGTGCAAATTTTTATCCCTGACCCGGGGGTCATAGGCCAAAATATTTTATATATCGTACATGGTGGACAAACCGTGACAGATGATCATTTTTGGCCATTTTTGACTTTTTTGACTTCCAGCGAATAATCACTAATAAATTCCAATTTTCATTTCATATTTTTTGTCCACCCTTGTTTACGGGAATCGGCCGGGCATGTCCTGGTGAAATATTCCTCTAACATGGAGAAAAGTAACTACAGTAACCCAAAAAAATCAGTTCGCATTCGACAGCGTGACTTTTTCAATTTGGAACCTCAGTGCTCGCTCTCGGTCGTTTCGCTCGTTGTATTTATCGATTTGTTGGTTTATTCACTGTTCATGGTGCTGTTCTTGGCATAAGGAATCATCAGGTGCCTAGTACCGCTGCTGTTTGACCTACATTGATGGTTCTTCGCAGTCTGTTTTAGACGCTCTGCTTTTCCGCGCATTTCGTGTGCATTTGTATTGGTTTATTGGCTCCGCTCTTTGATGTAATTATGTTAAAATGATAATGCGCAGATGCGATCGGTCGGTGCTGCTGCAGCGGCTGGCCCATCTGCCGTCCTCGTCGACCGCTGCAGCCGCCCTACACACGAGCTCGCTGGCAGCCCGCAACAACTTCCTCCAGGTGTGATTTACCCACTTATTCTCACTTGTTTTATTATTAAAACATACGCACTGATATTATAGCAATTATGCACTGCTTTCACAGTGCATTTCGTAGCTTTGAAATTGGTTAGCACCTGATTTTGGTGTGTTGTTTCCGTGTACCCGTTACTAACCTCATTTTGACCTACTTGCAGTTCATCCACGAACGAAATAAGCCTCCCGAGCGACGATCACGCTCCAAGGACAAGAGTCCCATCACCGGCTACAATCACTTCAAGGGAATCGTCCTCAAAAGTTAGTTTATAAAAAAATGTTTACTTGGAAAAACAACCCGATTCGTTCATTCTTATTGTTTATTGAATAATATGTCCTGCTGATTACCGACTCCTTGGTGGCTTGGAAATTAGTTACTACTAGAAGTAAGGCAGAACAAATTGTAATATCAAGGTTATTCATAGTAATATCAAGGCTTTTTACAGTAATCTCCTGAAGTAATCTGATTCCATTGTTGTCGTTATATTGTGAGAAGTCCTTAGGTTTCATTGAAATAAGTTTCATCTATTCTTTAAAGACAATGAGAAATGCAGTGATTCTAGTTGGGGGTCAGTAGTGACTAGGGCCCACTCACCAATAGAACCACAGCTTTCTTGTATCATTAGTGCGAAATCGTGGCTTGTAATTGCAATATAACATCGTTCGAGAAAAGGACGATTAGGAAAACTGTCGAGAGGGATCAGAGGGAGGCAAGATCCGGAAGTAATCGTAACCAAGAAGCTAATATGTCTCTCTTCAGTGGTTATCCGTCATCCGAAGAAGCCGAACTCTGGCAATCGCAAGTGCGCCATCGTGCGACTGAGCAACGGAGCCGAGGTATATTTAAAAATAAAGATAATATAAATAAAGAATTAATAAATGCGTTGCATCTGATGGCAGTGCGCAGCGCTTCCTGTTCACTTCAGAGTCCGTGTCTGAGGGGCACCCCGACAAGATGTGCGACATCATCTCCGACACGGTTCTCGACGCGCACCTCGCCCAGGACCCGAACGCCAAGGTCGCTTGCGGTAAGCTGAATCATATTTGGGTGGGCGAAGATTGAAACACTGCCCGGGGATGGAAATAACACGGTTCTCTGCTTCAATTTTCAGAAACTGTAACCAAGACTGGAATGGTTCTCCTGGCGGGAGAAATCACGAGCAAGGCTGTCGTCGACTACCAGAGTCTCGTCATAAACGCCGTCAAGAAGATCGGATTCGACGATTCCAGCAAGGGTTCGTACATGCATCCACTGCTAAAAATAGAACTTTCCTACGATTTCACAATACTCTTCTCTGTTTATCGCTGCAGAGTGATGTGTCGAGAGAGTGTAAAGTGTACTTACTCAGGCTTCGACTACAAGACGTGCAATGTGCTTGATGCACTCAAGCAGCAGGCGCCCGAGATCGCTAGCGGTGTCCACGTCGGAAAGAACGAGGAAGATGTTGGAGCTGGAGATCAGGTTAGTATTGACCACGTCTTATTCACTTTTGGCAATGAAAGTATGCCTTCTTCCCTGGTATTATTTGTGATCTACATTTACAAATACTTTTACTATGCTACGAATACTGGATATTAATGTGAATCTGCGTTAAGGTGGATCGATCGGCGGCGTACGGTGCCCGTTGGGTGGCCAAGTCGCTGGTGAAGGCAGGCGTCTGCCTCCGCTGCCTCGTCCAAGTGTCGTACGCCATCGGCGTGGCCAAGACCCTCTCCATCACCGTCGTCTCGTACAACACCTCGCCACTGAGCGAGCTCGAGCTGCTCAGCATTGTCAACGAGAACTTCGACCTCCGACCCGGATTCATCATGAAGGTGAGCATTTTCTCTCTTTCTTTTTTCTAGTTTTGGCTTATAAAGAGTTGCTCTTGAATAAGCTCCTGAAGTTAGGCATACAAACGTGCTTAAAAGATTTATTCACGG
The DNA here is from genome assembly GCA_036245825.1 of Pristionchus entomophagus. NCBI lineage: Eukaryota > Metazoa > Nematoda > Chromadorea > Rhabditida > Neodiplogasteridae > Pristionchus > Pristionchus entomophagus. Next base: position 16,468,578 of record BTSX01000004.1, on the reverse strand, counting down.
AATCTTAGGCTTAAAGTAGTAACGATGGATAATTTACAGGATCTCGGACTCAAGTGCCCTATCTTCGAGCAGACTGCTCGCAACAGCCACTTCGGCCACGAGTCGTTCCCGTGGGAACAGCCCAAGGAGCTGAAGATCAAGCCCGAGCTTCTCGCGAAGATCAAGGCTCGTGAGGCCAATGGAATGGGCGGACAGGAGGCGTAAATTATCACTTTGGCCTCGAATGTTTCTAAGTTTGTTACATGTTATTATGAGTTATTCACCTACCTCATCTGTTGTGTCCATTTCATTGATTGTGTTCAATGCAATCCTATTGCAATTCCAACCATGTTGACTTTAATAACAAGCATAGACCCGATATCAGTTTACGTGAGCTTTATCCACATCCTTATACGCATTTTACTACCATGTCCGTTCATTTCTTGATTTGATAAATATTCTTTGTTAAAATACGATCAGAGCATTATTGGAGCACTTTATCAAGGACAAACAAGGAAACGATTACTATGAACAATACTAGCGTCGATCTACTTGCCTCCGGCTGGAGCACAATCGAGCTTGCCTCGGATGATATTGGCTTTGACGGAAATGAGATCTCGTCGACGACCTCCGCGAACCATGACCTGAAGTAGGAGTAGGTTACGGTGGTTGTGATAGCATACGGTAGTCAGATACTGGGAGAGAGAAGGTTTCATCGATTGATACTCTATAGTTAGCTACAGTATAGTTGTGCCATACTTTCTCTAACAATCAAGCCTAATGTAAGCTTCCGAATTGAATAGCAAATATAGGCAATTTTGTGAAGTGGTTTGAGTAGGGTACTCTTGAAAGCCATAGTTCAATGAATCCCAATTCGATTTGATACGATAAATGATTTTCTTTAAAGCGACCGACCTGTGAGTGCTCCTGAAGGTTGTGTCCGACATTCGGGATGTAGGCGCACACCTGCAATAGATGAAACGTCAAGCTCAAAGTCTCAAAATCAACCTCAAGCACAAATATCATCCGCACTCAATCATACTCTACTCCCCGTCCCATAAAAGCGTTGGCGAATAAAGAATATAAATATAACAATTTAATTTTACTATTATAAATATTTTAAAATATACCTCGGCTCCGTTGCTCAGTCACACGATGGCGCACTTGCGATTGCCAGAGTTCGGCTGCTTCGGATGACGGATTACCACTGAAGAGAGACATATTAGCTTCTTGGTTACGATTACTTCCGGATCTTGCCTCCCTCTGATCCTTCTCGACAGTTTTCCTAATCGTCCTTTTCTCGAACCATGTTATATTGCAATTACAAGCCATGATTTCGCACTAATGATACAAGAAAGCTGTGGTTCTGTTGGTGAGTGGGCCCTAGTCACTCTACTGACCCCCAACTAGAATCACTGCATTTCTCATTGTCTTTAAAGAATAGATGAAACTTATTTCAATGAAACCTAAGGACTTCTCACAATATAACGACAACAATGGAATCAGATTACTTCAGGAGATTACTGTAAAAAGCCTTGATATTACTATGAATAACCTTGATATTACAATTTGTTCTGCCTTACTTCTAGTAGTAACTAATTTCCAAGCCACCAAGGAGTCGGTAATCAGCAGGACATATTATTCAATAAACAATAAGAATGAACGAATCGGGTTGTTTTTCCAAGTAAACATTTTTTTATAAACTAACTTTTGAGGACGATTCCCTTGAAGTGATTGTAGCCGGTGATGGGACTCTTGTCCTTGGAGCGTGATCGTCGCTCGGGAGGCTTATTTCGTTCGTGGATGAACTGCAAGTAGGTCAAAATGAGGTTAGTAACGGGTACACGGAAACAACACACCAAAATCAGGTGCTAACCAATTTCAAAGCTACGAAATGCACTGTGAAAGCAGTGCATAATTGCTATAATATCAGTGCGTATGTTTTAATAATAAAACAAGTGAGAATAAGTGGGTAAATCACACCTGGAGGAAGTTGTTGCGGGCTGCCAGCGAGCTCGTGTGTAGGGCGGCTGCAGCGGTCGACGAGGACGGCAGATGGGCCAGCCGCTGCAGCAGCACCGACCGATCGCATCTGCGCATTATCATTTTAACATAATTACATCAAAGAGCGGAGCCAATAAACCAATACAAATGCACACGAAATGCGCGGAAAAGCAGAGCGTCTAAAACAGACTGCGGAGAACCATCAATGTAGGTCAAACAGCAGCGGTACTAGGCACCTGATGATTCCTTATGCCAAGAACAGCACCATGAACAGTGAATAAACCAACAAATCGATAAATACAACGAGCGAAACGACCGAGAGCGAGCACTGAGGTTCCAAATTGAAAAAGTCACGCTGTCGAATGCGAACTGATTTTTTTGGGTTACTGTAGTTACTTTTCTCCATGTTAGAGGAATATTTCACCAGGACATGCCCGGCCGATTCGGATAAAAAATATGAAATGAAAATTGGAATTTATTAGTGATTATTCGCTGGAAGTCAAAAAAGTCAAAAATGGCCAAAAATGATCATCTGTCACGGTTTGTCCACCATGTACGATAGTCATGATGGCTAAACCCAAACTATCGTATGCCAAAATGGCCTACAGTATCTCCGCATTCTACCGTAACCCTAATTACCGTAATCCGGCTAATGTGGCTATCGTTAACTGACTTTTTTTTCAAAATGCGTTTTAAAATTCACTTCTTGGTTCCACCAGGAGTCAATCTGAGAGTAATTTTTTTGAAATATTTTAAAGTGCAAAATCATGGCCGAGTGGCTAACGCTCTTGCCTTGTAAACCGAAAGTTGGGGGTTCAATGTCGGACCCCGCAAAACTTCTTTGCCAGGTTTCGGGGATCACGGGATACGCTACCGTAGCCCGAAATACCGTATTCTAGTTGCATATCGCAAACTGACTTTTTTCAAAATGCTAATTAAAAATTTATGCCCGGCACTGTGCAAACACGACACTCGCCGCCAGATCTGGACAGGTATGGTAGCAATATTATATCGGGTAATCGTTCCTTCCGGATCTCGATTCAAATTCTCTACAACTATTCAAATATGTTTCCTCTCAGTTATGCTAATACCCTCCATCTCGCTGGGAATTTCTTTTTATGTAAGACATACACAACATTTATTATTGGGGTGTCCCATAAGTCTTTGCAGTTATTTTCTTTATTTTTTCTCTCGAGTACTACATGGAATACTTTCGAATGGTTTTTTGCTTTCATTGAGGATTCCCAAACTATAATTTATTCCACTTTCAAGTTATGTAAAAATTGCCCAATTGTGATGAAATAGGCTGAAATGTGAGTTTTCGAGCCCTATTTTCGGTAAATTCTAACTCAGTCGAGGTTGACCCTGGTAGTCCCCGATTAAAACCAAAGCAAAAGAACATAATGCACTATCACTAAAAAATTCGAAAAGGAATTATATCGAGGAACGTAAAAACTAGGTCAAGATTTTTCAATTTCATGCATTTTTTAGAGGTTCACTTCTTGTTTAAAAGACTTTGCCAATCAATGACTATGCAATAATATCCCCGATTTATTATAAATAATATCCTACTATTGTTGGCTCCAATATCGTAGATTTTTGTAAAAATGTGTGGGAAATCGTGCATATCGTAGTGCTATTGTAAGCCGATAAGGATCGTCGGCATAAGGCGGAAATTACTCAATGTTAACTTATAACTTATTAGAAATGATTTCTGGATTTTTACCTCATCACTAGGGAAAATGTGAATGGTTGGATTTTGTGAGGTTGGGTCTGAGTGGCTCCATTTTTCAAAAGTATGACTATTTCAAAGGCTCAAGTGTTAAATTGGAAGAAAAGTGGTCGTTCTAGACAGTATCGCTTAGCGGGACTCAATTAGTATTGAATGCACCGAGAAAAGAATTTTTGAAAAAGTACTGCAAAGAGTTATGGGACACCCTAATATGTATAGAAAGTTTCGCAAATTTCCATTTTTCTGTTAATTTCGTCTATAAAATTTCAGCTAGGAAGCTTTCCAATGGCTGACAGCAAATTACTAGTGGTTAGTGCACAGAATTTTAAGCATGTAAATGAAAATGTTATCAAAAAGCGATTGATAATGAGCAAAGTCGCAGAACGTGGCGGATGAGTGGAAGGAAGAGGTGTCGGAACGAACGGACTGCTTTTATATGGGACAAATGTACCATTATTGGGTGTTAGCTGCTTTTGATCCTTCCTTCTATGGAATATTCATTGTCTCGGCAAGTTTATTACTTCTTCTTCGTTAGCAAATACCTTTTGACGCGCATTTTAGAGATGGGAGGATAATAAACACTTTGAGTCTCGCATATCAATCTTATATTTTTAGGTTGCTCGTCATACATTCATTTTGCTAAGAGAAGTCAAGAATATTAGTGTAAAGACTCAAACTCTACATCGAATTCTGACAAAATCACTTGTGGTGCAGGTGATACATTTAGAGAGAGAGAGAGAGAGAGAGAGAGAGAATTATCTCGAGGAAAATCGTCACGCCAGGCTTTTGTCCCTGTTGTAACCGTGATTCTTCCCTTCGGTATTTTTGCTGGCATCACAACAATTTTAACGAATTTCTTCAAACCGTGATCTCGATGGTTATTTTGACGCACATAATTATTATTTTTTCAGCCATCGACCCTATGGATGTTTTTATTCTTGCTATGTCGTTTCATGCAACTGTTCACTCAATTACGGTACTTCTAGCAACACCAGCGTTTAGAACCAAACTCCTTGCGGTAAGCAGACGCGAAATCAAACTGATCACCCTAATATATTTCAGTTATTATCATTGCAGATTTTTACTGGGCCGAAGATTCGAGTTCCGGCCAATAAAAGCAGAGCTTCGAACTCAACATTCACGGTTCTCGTTTGATAGTGGATGTGGAATTTAAAAATATATATATATATATATTGTCTAACATATTTTGCAATGCTGATTGATCTGCATATTTGCCGATTCTGAGCATTTTAAATCTAAAAGTGTCTTGTTCCAGTTTTGATAAATTATTTTGTGCGTTCCTACACCACAGTATGCTGAAACTGGAATATGCCATTCAATGCCACTGGCCACTTTCACATATTCTGAATAAATATCGCATTCATGATAATGCTGTCATAATCAATAAAAGTTTTTGGTGGATTCTTGATTCGTTCACCGAATATAGCATGGGAACATACGAAGAACATGTCGTCCTTTCGCGATTCCGGCAAATAGGTTGCGGTAATAGTTAATGGTAGCTACCAAAGGTTACTGTGTGATGAAATGTGTATGATCTGGCATGATTATTTGATATCGGTGTCGCACTTTGAAGTGATATTAGACTATTATTTTCTTTTGAGACTGACCAGCCGTCAACAATGAGCCAATGTGAGTTCGCACCTTATAACATATTAGGACGAACTATTACAGAAATAATCTGTTAATTATTCTAGGAAAAGCAGATGGTGGCTGGGTAGGCATAAACATCTCCACAAATCACATTCAGAAAAATTAGTGCCGTCCCTATCTATATGTACGGGGAAAATTGAAAAATTAGCATTTTATAATATCTGGAATTTTCTGGAAGGTGAGCTTGCACAAATCTATCAAATAGCCCGTCTTATGATAATTGGCTGTGAATGAAGACGTAAGGTCTCATCATCATGAAGGCTTCTGAGAGGTTCTCTTGGTTCTTATTACTTGACGCTCGGTTAGCGTCCTTCTGGAATGACTTTACGGAAATATATTTTTAGGTCATATTGTATGACGTGAGATGCCATTGGGGCATGTTGACTGTTTGTTTGTTCGCCCTCCCTCAATTCTCTAATGAATTTTCTTTCAGTCCGTCCTTTTTCAGGCGCAAACACTTTGCTCGAGCAGTTCAAGTCACAAATTCTCTCTCTAGTCCATCATCATCCTCCCACTTTTTGTCTCGTGCTCGTAATCGCCTAATGGGCTGGTCTACTCCTCATTTATCTCGCTCTCGAGACCCCTCACTAGTGATGCCGTTTCGGTTTTCGACTCTCTTCATTCTGCACACTCTCTCGTTCCTCTGCTCGGCGAGACAGTGTGCAGAATGGAGAGAGCTGATATCCGAAATGGCATCCCTACTTCTCACCATTCCTCTCGCTCCCACGTCCGAGAAGAATGGGTGAAAACATGCTCGAGATTCCAATCCTCAATTCTCTTGCCATTTTCGAAAATAAGCCCGCCCCCTTTCCTCTCAGGGTTAGAGTGTCGAGGTCATGCGCGGGCTAATCCTGACTCACCCCTGCCTGCCCTCTCATCTTGAATTTCTGCCGCCACTCGTTTTTTTGTCTGGCGCTCTGCAAAGAGCAGCTGGTTAGGAGTGGCGCGTGCCGGGTGACTAGTAATGACGTTCGGGATAGTAGCTATTAGTGATGTCGTTTTAGTTTTCGACTCTCTTCATTCAGCACATTCTCTCGTTTATCTGACCTGCGAGATCGTGTGCAGAATGGAGAAAGGAGAAACAGAAATTACATCCCTAGCAGCTCTCTCCATTTAGCACACTATTCCGTGGCCATTGTCGGCGAAAAGTGCGCAGAACATAGCAATATCTACAATGACCCACCTACTGCTGACTTTTCCATTACTCACTCTACTCATAAACTAGAAGCGTAGGTGGGCTCTAGATCCAGACACAGTAGTCCAAATCATCAGTATTTATTCATTTCTCGCTCAATGTGAATGGAAGGGTGAAGGGAAGAGACAGTCGGGGATGACAGGTTGAGATGTAGGAAGGATGAATGGCAATGCCCACTCGAGACAGTTGAGAAGTGCCTAACTATCGACCTACCCTTGCAAAAGATTTGCAATATGAAACGAGAAAAAGATAGCTGCCACTGTCTCTGTGCACATTATAATTGACTGAGTCTCTCTTTGTTTTCCTTCTCATATTATTTCATTTCCTTGCAGAAATCCAGAAATAGAGGCAGGGCTGGCAATCACGTTTGATCTCTCTCGTTGCAATTCGCCATTCATCTCGAAAAGGCGGCAATCTGCGAACCTTGATGGATCGAGTGAGATATACCGAAGTGAGAGGCGGCTCTCCTCATTTCGCATGGTCTCTCGTTTCTCTGACCGCGTGGATGGAGAATTGCATTTTTGGTCCGGCAAGAGTGCAATTAGCAGAAATCGAGATGGGACTGAGCGCGCTTTCGCACAAGTAGCCTCGTGCCATGAGGCAGGCTCTTTCCGTCCAAAAACAAGCCCATTTTCTGGAAGGTGAGCTTGGCTAGTGCCCATTCTACGATAGATTAACGAGGCAAGAAAACTGCCTCGGATAGCTTACTTCACTGCTCCCCCTGCCTCTCACCACTACTCTTTTCTTTCGCACGGACGGGTATTGTATTACGGGAGAATGAGAGGGAGAGAGAGCAAATACTGCTCGATTATGCTGCAATCTCCCCCGCTATGCTCATGCTGCCTACTTTGCCCAGATTTCCGCGATATTTGATTATTTACTTGTCGTTTCTTTCCACTATGTTGTCCTGTATGATCAGGTAGCCTTATTCTTAGCCTCGTGAATGAATCAGGTCGAGGAAGGTGGATCACCCGGTAGATCACTCGTAGATCACTCCCTTTTACGAAAGAAGATCAAACGGAATAATTGTCGCATTCCCACATAGGGAGAGCGGGGAAGAGATACGGAGCAATAACTTCTCCCTCCCTTTTATCACCTTTCCTCTATCTCCTCTCCTCTAAATCGTTCTCAATCCCTTGCTGCTACTACCGACCTATCATTACATCAATCACCCCCACCTCCCATCCATTCATCGCCATTCGCCCTATTCTCCTCTACGTTCTTGCAATTTACCGCCGGGTGCTGGCCTACCGTCATCGCGCCGTCGCTATTCTTAGTAAACATTGTTTGAAACATTCATAAAAATAATGCAAATCATTTATTTATTCATTTTGATCTACCGAAATATCTTACAATGCGCAAAGGAAAATGAAAAGCGCATTTGATGCGCGCGGCTTGTGCGCACTGTTCTCTTGCCGGCAAACTCGTGAATTTGAAAATTCACTTCCGTTTCCCGTTTCCAGCTGCTATTTTTCGATTTGTAATTGTATTACACGTGATATCGGACTTGCCGCCTAGCCAATAAGGTTAGTGATCACTTCAATCTCCCAGCTGATCGTTGTTTGATGCTGTTCGTTCCTGTTAAAACCTGTACTTCTCCTCCATGCTAAATTCGATCACTCTTTTCTTATTCGGCATACTACTATCAATTCCACTTCTCGCTAGTAATCCATGTATGCCGTGTGCTCATGTGCTGTTCGCTGTTTCCTCCCTCCACTCCCCACTCCATCATTCACTTTCATTCCCTCTCCATCTCTGCCCCGTCTCTTCCTTTTCCTTGATGACTCGTTTCACTTTGAATTGGCTGCATTCACATTCATTGCCTCTTCTTCCCAGCGTGAACTCTCGTCCTCCCATCCCATCCCACTGCTTCCCTGTCCTCCTTTTGGCCCATCTCCGCATCACTAATAACTTCCTTTTGATATTATACGTCGAAGGAGTGGTCTTTGTTGCTTCTTGCATGGACCCTTTCTATTCATTTGCGCTGGGGGTTACATCGGGTACATTCATCGCGTTTGGTGTTTACATCTTAATTATTTAAACTTATTATTAATGATATTTTCAGAGGTTCGGGACGCCGAGACGACTCCGTCGTTGGTAGATCAGAATGGGCTGCGTGAACAGCACCGACAAGAGCGCCAAGATGCGCTCCAAGGCGATAGATGACATGGTGGGTTTATTGAATTAAATTATATTTAAATATGGAACCGTGTCTCCTATCAGCGGGATCTTATTGCGCTCTTGTTATCTGTGCCGAGTGTGCACAGGTGGTTCGGCGACGTTATTCGAATATAAATAATTCGGCAGCTGCCTTATCAGCAGGCGCTGTTATTGCGCACTCGTTATCGGTCTTGTTGACTTGGTATTTCAAATTTAAATCGAGTGATAATAATATTAATATTATTATTAATAATAATATTTTACATCGCAGCTGCGGCAAGAGGGCGACCGCGCGGCCCGCGACGTCAAGCTGCTGCTGCTCGGAGCAGGAGAGTCGGGTTAGTAGTATTACTATTTAAATAATTAAAGAGACAAGTTGGATCAGTAAAAGTTCTATCGGTAGTTTCTTTCTATTTGCAGCTATATTTTGACTTCACTGATCCCGTTTGCCGAACCCTATCCTTCCCTGTCCTATCGTTTCCCGAACACCACCCATTTCATAGAAACTCAGCTACGCTCTATTCCCAACTGGATACGTGCGGCTATTTGACTCGTGATGTTAGATTTGGCGCTTGTTCGACTGTTTGAACCCCAAGCATTTATTAATTCATTTATGTTACAAAGTTTATCATTAATAATTAAAATATCTTAGGCAAGTCGACGATCGTGAAGCAGATGAAGATCATCCACGAGACGGGCTACGGAGAGGAGGAGAGGAAGGCATATCGGCCCGTCGTCTACTCAAACACCATCCAGGTACTGTAATTACACAAATACATATCTAATTACTGGAATTCAATTAGTGAACCCCTCTTCATACTCGTTCCTTCACCCTCCCATATGTCTTACAATAGAAAGTGGCGAAGTGTCCATGAGCCTTTCAAAAATGGCTGATACAGTGATGTAAGGCCATCAGGAGTGCCGATATCTGCATTCCATTAGTTTATTTCTTGATTGATAAGTCCCTTCGTATTGTCACTCGCAAAATAGCACGAGCGCCCAAGCTCATATCCATCCACACCTCTCTTTTGGCTGTTGTTTCTCCCAGAATACTGGTGATTGAATGTGGCTCGTGTCTCAAACACCAGATGAAGTTTCTTCCCCTTTCTTTGATTAGTCGGTGAAGCGTTGAAAGGACGCAACTCGGTATTGTGCCTTTTCGAAGCCCAAATAACGAGGTTGAAATATGGGGGGAGGGGGGTTTCCTGCAAAGTGATGCCTCGTGTATCCCTTCACACCTACCATTTTTCACTAGCTTTTCTCTATCAACATATCACCAATGTGAAAACGACTAAGAGCTGACTGAACCCAGTGATGAGGGATAGTTTTTGCACGTGTCTCTTTGGTTAGGTAAGCGTTGAAGAGAGACATTTCAGCTTCTTCATTTTGCAATGCTGTCAAACAGAGGCTGAGGCGGGGGTGTTTGTTATCGAAGGGAGGCTTTCATCCAAAACACTTGAAAATAGCTTCATTTCATGGAATTTCCGGAGTGAACATCAAGGCTTACGGGATCCTCATTAGAACACTTGCCATTTGCCGACTTCTCGTTACGCTCTTTTGCCCCGAGGGCTCTAATTGGGTGTTGTTTCCGTTTACGGGTGAGAGTAACTTAAATCGGAGAGGGGAGGGGAACGCTTCCTGTAATCGAGATAAGGTCAGGGCGGCTAATGCAAAAGGTTATTTTCGATTGTGGTGTAATTGGAATGAGGGTGAGGGTGTTCATCCATTTCCAGCTAAGCTGAAGCAAGCATTTTTGTTGCTCAATTATGTGCATGCATTGAGAGGTCGGATTACGGTCTCTCATTTATATTGCTAAAGGCACATAAAATAATAAAATGGAAATGAAGTAGTGCGGGTGGCTTCATCAAAGAAAAACATGTGCCAGCACGCGTTATTCATGGGATAGCGAAATTCATTAAAATGTAAATTGCAAAAAGCGCGGGTTTTGTCTCGCTCGATTGCGATCTCTGAGGGATTTTTTCGCAAAACACGGAAAAAACTGAGTTAGACGAGTAACCTGATCGTGTGTTCGCGAGAATTTGCAACATTGGAGTACGGTAGACAAAATACATAGACTAGCTGTGGAAATTCGAGAATTATTTCCCATGAAATAAATCATGCATGTTCAATATCCTCGATGGAACAAAAATATGTAGTTACAGGACAGAGAGGGAGCGAAATATTTAGTGATTCGAACGTCGGGCATTTACGGTACCAAAACGTCTGAAATAAATATTTAATTACAGTCGATGATGGCTATTCTACGTGCGATGAATCAGCTCAAGATCGAATTCGCTGATCGCAGAAGACAGAACGACGCAAGGAGCTTCTTCCAGGTACTGTAGGTGTTCTGCAGGCCTTCTAGGTACTGTAGGTCGTCTATGTACTGTAGGTCTTCCAGGTACTGTAGAAGTTCTGTATGTCGGGTTTGCGGTAGCTACATTGCAATGTTCTAGTATGTCGTGGTGGTCCATTTGTGGTATGCTAGCGATGCTGGGGGGGATTAATTGAAGCCTCAGCTCCCTATCTATTATTCCTCTTTTGTCCCCCTCTGTCTTCACATGGAGCACAACAGAGACAAATCTATCTATCCATCAACGTAGTGCATTCGAATTTGGATTGAGTGAATGTCTCTATTCTGGCTCCTGAATACGGAAAAGATTTTTCTTCCATTAGAAAGGAAAGAATAGTGCACCTCTTCTTGGTGTTGGATAGTCTTTCGGGATTTACAATAGCCTAGACACTGTCCCGATAAACATTGATTCACCTGAAATGGTATGATATAACCATTTTCTTAGCTCTCACTCAACTCCGACGAGGGCGAGCTGTCGCCTGATCTCGCCGCTGCCATGATGCGACTGTGGGCGGATTCGGGAGTGCAGGAGTGCTTCGTACGGTGAGAATTTCGGGTTACGGTAGCTACCGTGAACAGGGTTACGGTACTCGCCTCCCACTTTTCCCTATCTCGCCATGCAGGAGGGTGTTACGGCAGAAATATTGTGGTTTACTGAAGAAGAGATGAATATACAAATAGTTTCTCATTGTATTATGATTACGATAGTAGATCAAGTACGGTAGTTCTGAGCTGATTATCGATTGTCTCCTCTTCAGTTCTCGCGAGTACCAGCTGAACGACTCTGCCTCGTACTACCTCAACTATCTGGAGAGAATCGCCCAGCCGAACTACGTCCCCACTCAGGTTGGTAGAAGTACTGTAGTTTTGATTTGTTGAGTTGTTGATATTGTTCATGAGTCTTTTGGTACTTCAGTTTTGGCAGGCTCTAACACCGTCCGAAATACGATATATCATTGAAATACATCAGACACCTAATTGTCTTGTGTGTGAGTTCGAGGGTGCCCAGACGTTTCGATTGCGATATTTGAAGTGTCCGCAGTTTGCCCAACCTAACAAAGAAAGGTCGAACATACAGATATCGGGGCAGCCTGGTACATTCACCCTTTGAGCGGGTAACCCAAGTCACTGGGCACAAATCCTCAACCACGTGCACACAACGCGGGCGGTTAAAGCCACGCAACAAGTCACTCATCATCTCTGGATAGGTTCCCGTTGATGACAGGCGATGGGGTGGCACATCCCGCCTTGGCGTGGAAAAGCCTAACCACTTTTGCCTTACCTTTTTCCATTGAGGATGACGTCCTCCGGACTCGTGTGAAGACGACGGGAATCGTGGAGACAAACTTCACCTACAAGGATCTCCATTTCAAGTGGGTCACACCTTTTCTTATTTGTTCCGTTCACATTATGGTAGACAGAATGACACATTTGTTCATTGGTGCGAATATTGCATTTTTAGTCTTGGAAGATTTACCTCACGAATCAATCAATAATTATGTTTCAGGATGTTCGATGTGGGAGGGCAGCGCAGCGAGAGGAAGAAGTGGATCCACTGCTTCGAGGTGGGCCATTTATTGAATCGTAGAATTTAGGGTTTGACAAATAATAACTTTTCTCGTGAAAATCTGTAGACAAACGATTGACCATTCTTTTTTAATCAAGAAAAATTTTCTCAATAGAGAGGCCTTCTCAACCGTCATTCCTAGTGATAGAGAAAAAACATTTACTGATTACACTGATAACGAATAGCCAATCAAGCGTTGTGACGTAGCTCTTTGTTGTGTCTGAGGAACTGATTGTTTTCTCAGCGTAATGTAATGACGGATCTTACTTTTATGCCTGGTTGGATGGGGTTTGTTCAGAGTCGCAAGTTCCTGAAATATTGGAACTTTTTATGTTTTTGCCACAGCGGACATTGAACTGAAAGGGATGGAGTGAAAATGGAGATACGGGAGATTTATCTGGCAGAGTTATCTGGGCAAGATACCAAAGGGCACTAGGTCGGATGAGAACCAGAAAGATGATAAAGACGAAATTTTGTTTGGTTCTCATCCGACCTAGTTCCTACCAAATAAGTGCCCAAATATTGATTGATTCGTGATTCTCAGGGCGTCACGGCGATAATCTTCTGCGTCGCCATGAGCGAGTACGATATGATGCTGGCGGAGGATGATGAGATGGTACGGTAGGGAAATACGGCAGCTCGTCGGGGTGGTACGGTAGCGAGGCAACTGTAAGATTAATGGGTGAGTGTAGGTAGTTGGTATAATGAAGGATTACGGTAGGACAATGATGAGATGATGCGGTCCAGCCGATGGGATACGGTATATTATGGGAACCATTTTTTATTATTCAAATTTAATAAGTCACTTCTCAGAATCGAATGATCGAGTCACAGCGTCTCTTCGACTCAATCTGCAACAACAAGTGGTCAGTACTGTTCTAATGTCACTAGTTTTTTTGTCTCCGTGATTGTCATGAATCGGATTTGATGCTGAAGTCCACTTGAAATATAGTTACAGTAACCCCTCATCTTCCCTGCAGGTTCACCGAGACGTCGATCATCCTCTTCCTCAACAAGAAGGATCTCTTCGAGGACAAGATCAAGCGCAGTCCCCTCACGATAGCCTTCCCCGAGTACTCAGGTATACTGTAGTCACTATTTCTCGGGTATACTGTAGTTGGCACTCGGTAGGTGTCGCAAAAAACTCGGATATACCGTAGGTTATTTTATTCCCTGATTTGTAGTTTTCACCGACCTTCGGCTATCGATCGAAACTACAGTACTGTGTACTGCCCCAATTTTAATCGTTGCTCACCAGGAGCTAACACGTACGAGGAGGCCGCTGCCTACATCCAGACGCAGTTCGAGGGACTCAACAAGAGGAAGGGAGGAGCGGTGAGTACGGTTGGGAGATGGGAGTACGGTAGGATGGTGGCTACAGCTTACACGCCTTATTGCTTTGCTTACACGCCTAGCTTATTGCTTATTGCTTACACGCCTAGCTTACGCACTTATTGCCCATTTATTGATTACCATAATCATTTGCTACCGTAACCCAATCGAGTTATCGATCAATCCACTACTGCCCTAGGTACGGTAGGGGTGGGAGGCGATGAATCGATAATCAATATAGCATTAGACAAATTGGAAAATAGGAGAATGCACTCTATGTGTGGTAGTTCAAATAGATACCCGCTTGGACTACGGCAGAATGAATAATCGATATTCGAGCAGGACGGCTCGCACAAGACGATCTACACACATTTCACGTGCGCCACCGACACGAACAACATCCGATTCGTATTCGACGCCGTCACTGATATCATCATCCAGGTGAGAATGGTTGCTGGTATACTGTAGTCGGATTTTCGTGGTAGAGCCGAATACTCCGGTATACGGTAGAGTATTTTGTTTCTTGATTGATAGGATTGTTTTCACTATGGTAGATGCTAGTGGTTGCGCAGGGATGGAGAATGACCTTGTTGTGATTCCAATCTTGTCACGAAGTTTTTATTTTATTATTTTTACAAACGCTTACTTCTCGATTCAGGTAAAAAAAAAAAGGTAGAAAACAATCATTGTTGTCATTTTTGCTCACAAGGCTGGATTATCCATTGCGAGTTCTTGTTAATACAACCCGATATTCAGGACAACCTGCGACAGTGCGGACTCATGTGAGAAGGCGTACGGTAGCCGACCGTAACCCACACCGTTATCGATCGATCCACTAGTATCCCCAATGATTGATTACAGTAATCGTTATCCATAAGAGTACTCGAGTACTCGATGGCAAATCAATTCACTTGTCCAGTTTCGAAACAAACTTCCTCTGACTTTGTTGGTATTCGCCTCTATTACTTAGCCGTGATTTTCTGTTGAACCGTTATGAAAATATCGTAATCCCGATTGCGCCTCTTCACATAATCCATCTCCTTATTTGTGTTCGTATCGATTTATCCATTTCTTTGACACAATTATCAGCTTTTTGCCAATTACAGTATCTCTCGCAAAGCGCTATGACTGCATAACGTTGAACCAAATAGATCAACCTCTCATCCCCCATTCAGTTCCTGGTAGTTTTTATTGCATACGGTAGTTTTCTAGTTACCGTAACCCGAATCTACGTTACCAACTGTCCAATACGATTGTTTTGTATATTTGTCCCTCGTCTCTCCATCCTCTCGCAATAAATTGTCTCGTTTATGAATCACAGCTATGCAAGTAATTTATTTGGTTTTACCATCAAGTTTCCTATGAACAATGCGCCTCGTGATAAAGAGTTATTCACAATAATTGTGTGATGATGACGTGAGAATACGATTATTGTGACAAACGGTTACATGATTTGACCACAAAGAAGAGTTAGATAATGTGCCTATTAGCTAAATGATAATGAAATTATTACTATTATTATCAATGAAAGAAATATCTGATATGAACGATTGAAAGGGAGACACAGAACTAATCGATGAGCAAATGTCGCTGGAGCATGCCGGAGAGATAATTACGGTAATAGAGAAGAAAAAGTAGAGATTACGGTATTCAATGCCAAGAAGGTGGATAAATCAAGAGTACAGCTGAATGTAGTCCTCCTCGTCAAGGGCAGAAACGAAGGAGACATCATCGAACCCACTGTCCGATACGACGCGTGTCATCTGAAGAATATTATCACTAGTGGGCTCAAAAATTTATTTATCTTTTTTATCGTGCATTACTGAAGGTACTTCAACAAACACAGGATGTACGAGATATTTAGCTCTACATTCTGCTGAATTTCTGCAGAATGGAGAGAACAGCAGTAAACTCGGTAAGTTATAGTGCACAATCGCCTCTACCCGGAAGCACTTTTGCGGATCAGGGAAAAGGCTAGAGTTCCTAGCGACCAGACACACTCACCAGATCTTGTTGCGACTCGAGATGCGAGCAGGCGGCCCTGAACAGCAACGAGGCATCGGATGGCCGATCCTCCTCTGTGTCTCTTCCCAGCGTGGTGAGGTGCGTGGTGAGGCGGTCGGGTGCGGCGAGTGCGCTGATCACGGTCGACATTTGATGAACGGCGTAGAGGACGGCGATACACATGCACACGACGAGTACTGGAATATGAGTAAATCAATATTTCGAATAGGTAGATCAAAAGCACTTACCCATGCACATGATCATCAGTATCTGCGTGTAATCGCTTTTCTCGATTGATGCAGGGACGGGTACGGTAGTAGCATCGGTTACAGTAGTTGTCTTTATTTCTGCAAATACTATACTATGAAGTGATAGGTAGAAGCAAGTAGAGACGGCTTTTCGTGCCAGATCTACCGTGCTTTCAATTTATCATACTCACTTCGTGGGGTCGCACATCCCTCGCCGGACCAGTCATCCGTGCAGCCGATGCGACCGGTCGGGTCGCACTGCACTCGATCACTCGACACGCAGCGAATGCTGCACGCGGCACCGAAGTAGTGCATGAAATGACACTAACAAATTTACAAAGTTCGAAACTATAAGTTTTCTGCAAATTATCGAACTTTTGATAGGTCAATTTCATCGAGTGAACCAGAAGAGATTCGCATGCGAGATAACCCCTAACCGTTGATGATTTTGATAACAATTTAAGTGAATTGATAGGGAAAGTGTCATGATATGCAAGCCTAGAAACTCACTGTTGACAGCGCAGTGTCACGTTTATCGGCATGTCCGGCGCGATCCACAGCGGTTTCTGCTGTCCGACGGAGAGACGAAGGGAGGAAAGACGACGGATTGAGTGATTGAAGGAGGATGGGGATATGGAGGTTGTGAAGGAGAGGTGCTGTTGGATCTGAAAAGGTGATTCGATTGCAACATTTTCGCGCAACTCAGTTGAGTTTGGATCGCAAACGTGAGTGTATTTCGATAAGTTCCCCAGTTAGCTACATTTCTAATAATTTCAATGGATCAGAAGCGAAATTAATCGCTAAATCGCTTCTGATCCATTTTCTTCTGATTTTAATTGCTTCTGATCCATTAAAATGTTACTCACCGACGATCTGCTGGTATTAGACAGAAAATGGATGGCGATCGTCTTTCCCTCGAGTGGTATTTCGACCTCTGAGAGGATCGAGCAGTTAGACGAACCGATCTGATTGATGCAGAGAGAGAAGGACGAGGGATCCGATGAAGATGGCAGGGAGAGATGGAAGGAGAAAAAGCGGGAGGACACCTGAATATACCGTAACCTTCACAATATTTGGATTATACTATTCCATCTACTACACGCCACTCGCGTCAATGGAATATCTACCGTACACCTCGAATGAGAAAACTTACCGTAGTGATTGCGAGTGAATACAGTAACAGCGCGATGGTCGAAGGGTTGTTCATGGTTGACGACCGGTTGTGACTTACCGATCTGAGAAGATCGAAGCTCCCCCCCAATTGTGTACCAACTAGGAAGGCCCTCTCGGCGTTCATTCTTTCTTTGATGGTTGCCGCGAGAACCCTTCCTAGTTGGTTATTTTCCCTCTGGATTTCGCGCCATAGGCTACTATGCGGTCACCTAATCTCGGGGAGTTCGGAAGGGTCCGACTGACAAACAGGCCCTCTGGCTGACTCACCTGTCGCTAGATGGAATGGAAAACATGCAAATCGGGGAAGTTTGAAATGGTAATGTTGAAATATTTATCGAGATCGTTTTGAACCAGTCAGTGACTACTCTTTCTTCACTTTGACAATGCCAATGAGATTTCGGATGATTGAACGGGTTACTTTCACGAAAACTGAGATCGAGACAATCGATAGGACGATGAAAATGGCTATAATATCGAGATTGTGGTAGGCGATGAAGGACATGTCATGAGATTGTGGCCGAAGGGCGGGAGAGGGACCTGCAAGCCAATATGAATAAAACATCTGAAACCTATCACTTTTCACTGAAATATTGATCCATTTTGATCAAAAGCGAAACAAGTCCGAACGCCCACAATTTTAACTAATAATGTAAACTCGCCGAATTCTGCAGCAAACTCGACGTATCTGACGAGTTGCTCCTTGGCTTTGAATGGCTTCTTAGCGAGCATTCGAGAGATACGACGGGCGTTCTCGCGATATCTGAAATGTATTGTTTTTTTTAATTGAAGGAAGACGCAGATGCCACTAAAGCAGAATCAACTATCTCACGAATATATTTATTCTAGAGAGAACATTGTTTGATACATCTAAGAAAGAGTTGTACAACTCACAGAAACAGGATAGATATACTTCGACCACTCACTTCGGGTTCTGCACCACTTCCCTCACCGTCGCCGTCAGCCTCTGTTCATCGGCAAGTGCGAACTTGTCATAGACCAGTCCAAATCCATTCCTCTCCATCATTCCGGCGTTTCTCGGCTGATCGCCGAAGATCGGGATGAAAATGCCCGGAATACCCCGAGCCGCAGCTTCTTGAACGGACCCCATCCCTCCGTGGGTGATGAAGGCCGAGAGGGAGGGGTGGGCTGACAATGTATTTCTTGAATTTCAGAGCCCCTTCATCCCAACCAAGGCTGTGCGAAAAAAATTACCGCTCTCCTCATTTCTCATGCTCTCTCGTCGGTCAGAAAGATGAGAGAGCATGATAAAAGGGAATTTTTTTAAAAACACACCCTTGATCCCAAACCCTCCACTCATTAGCATGATCTCATGTTTTCATTATTTCGAGAAATTTTTATGGCTTCACTG
Organism: Pristionchus entomophagus; assembly: GCA_036245825.1. NCBI lineage: Eukaryota > Metazoa > Nematoda > Chromadorea > Rhabditida > Neodiplogasteridae > Pristionchus > Pristionchus entomophagus. The sequence goes on along the minus strand of BTSX01000004.1, from coordinate 16,449,791 downwards.
TTGTGAAACTATAAAATACCGAGGATGTCGATCTGTGGCATCCACTCGGTGAGCACGAGATTGTCGACTCTTGATGCTTCTTCCCAACTGAATTCATCATCCAGCCTCTCGTACTTCCAGATGAACGTCGTGTTGGGGAAGCGAGACATCATCTGTGAGATCGGAACGCTTAGGGAATCTTCTTGAAAAATAAACGTTCTCATGATGATCATGATGCAACAAATTTTGTTTCGCAAAAACGCAGTTTCAATGAATAAACTGGGTAATCCATTTAAAGTCTACTAAAACTTGCAAGAATAAGAGAAACGGTGACCTTGAGAATGCTGAGTTTGGTCTCGATCGGCAAGAGGTAGATTTTGACCATCGATCCGAAAGAGACGAGAATAGAGTGAGGGCGTCGGCCGAGAATCTCACTCCATTTCTGAATTTATGAACACTCAATTTGTTTTATGTATTGAACTGCATTTTCCACTAGATGGAATAAAGTAAAGCCCCAATGGACCACATGTTGAAAATGAATCCTGTAAGCAGGCTGTACCGACCTCATCCAACGGCTTCGGTTCCCTCGCTCCAATATGTGAGATGTCGATGACTCTCGACAAAGTCGGAGCCGCGGTCTCTATGAGAGGTTCGGAGTTGGTGAATAGATAAGCGATGCGAGAGGACTGTTCCTGAGAACTTTGTATAGTCTTCACATCTCTCTCATCTCTAGTTGAGTTGGATATGATTTTTTTCGGTGGGTTTCAACGGTGATGGGACGTTTAGGAACTCGCGTTTAGGAACTCTCAATCGGTGACGTTTAGGAACCTTTTCAAGACGGTTTAAAACGACGAAAAGACGGTTTAGAACCATCATTTGAATACGAGAGCCGTTTTAAAACACTTCTATTTTGAATTGGTATCCATCGGTATTCAAATGAGCGTTCTAAACCGTCGTTCCGACCTTTTGAAATGGTTTCTAAACGTCACCGATTGAGAGTTCCTAAACGCGAGTTCCTAAACGTCCCATCACCGTTTCAACAAGTAAAAACTCACCGCAACTGAGGGGTACTCATCTCCGAATCTTCTCTTGAGCGCGGCATCACAGGCTCGTCTCGGGAACCAGAACTGAGTACGAATGAACAGTTCACCGATGAAATTCTTCAGACGAGAGAATATGGAATGAACGTTGAGATGAGCGTAGAAGAGGGCTGAAACGGCAATAATTTATAATTTGACACATGTTTGCTATGCTTTATTCGCTTTTCCACTTTCTCCGGAAGATTGATACCCGCTGCATAATTGTTCCTGAATCACTGGGGAATAAGGGAAGCAAGAACGATAGTTGGGAGACGAACTCGGCTGATAGCTGAGTGCTTGTGGGACACCGTACTCCTCGAACTGCCACGCATACAAGCATGTAGAGGCTGCTCCAATCACCGTCTTCGGCTGGATAGCCGCCGAAATTCCTATTAATGCAAAATAATATATGTATATTGTCGAAAATCGTCGTCGCCTCACCGATCCCACAGACTTCGAAGTTCTCGGCAATGTAGACGTCGTACTTCTCTGCTCGCAGTCTCTCGATCAACCTGTGAGCAGGATTGTCAGAATAAATAAGAATGTGCCGGGTCTTTTATCTTTTTGCCCAATGGTGATAGCCATGATAAGCGAATGCAATGGAACAGGGCAGTGGGTAGTGTGAGTGTACGTTCCCCCTGCTTTTGGAAACACTCCTCTATCGGGGGATTGACTCCTTACCCTGGTTCGGCCAGCATCTTCTCACACGTTCGGCCGATGTTGCTCCCGAACATTGGACCCAGCTGGAAATTTCCATTCATTTATAATATTAAAAGCAGTATGAATCGACAGGTTGAGAATACTACAAGCTCACGAATAGGGGCGTGATGGGATTGAAGAGATTTCGTTCGATAATGTTCATCTCGGCATGGGTCTCGTATCTGGTATCGATATTGCAAATCTCGATTAGATAACGTGTTGATGGTTCCCAATAGAGTTCGAAACACCAGTCGCAGTTTCTTCATTCTCTCAGCGCACCACTGACCGAGAAAGTTTGCGGAATGAAAATAACTCCATTTCGAACTCTAGTGTCCAATAAATCTCACAGTTGATTCGATACAAATGTGCTAACGTTTGTTTTACGATGGGATCGGGTTCGACATATATTTTGTGCGTTTTGTACGTTCCATCAGCAACTGCTGGGTTCATTATGGGCAGGAGGACAGTCTGAAAAGTCATTTGTTAATTATTCCGGAAAAAACTTAGTTTTTTATTCGTGATGAAATTCTTTTAGAATCGGTTCTGATTGTTCTGATCTGACTCATTCTTAGGAAAATTTTAGCACGTGAAGAAGGTAATGATGACACGCGAGAATACGTCGAATCGCGGCCAGTGATCATTCCAATCACTCGACTATTCAGAAAAGATTGCCTAGCCAGAAACTTCCTAGAACCTGCTTCACTTATTTCTCACTTATTCTCGACAGACTGATTCTTTTCGAGGAGAAATAATCGAATATCTCGCATCATAGTTTCGAGAGGAAAGTGAACAACAATTAGGGTGAAACTGTCAATTGCAGGATACTCACGACATTATGGCCGGCATCTACGAGTGAATCCGCTATTTGACCGAGAAATTGGCTGTGCGAGTGTCCAAATTTCGGACTGTACACGAGAATTTTGTAGCATGACGTAAATTGGAAGAGGAAGAAGATAGCGAGAAAAAGCTTGGTCATTCAGCACTGATTGTGCGTAGAGGACAGGAGGAAATATCGCTATCGCTCGAGACTATTCGATCTGTTGGACGGGATTAGTGATCATTGTCTCTTTCGAGCGCGATTAGATGATAACGCTAGTCTCTGATAGTGTCGCAAGATGGTGCAATGGACCGGATAAGTAACGTTCGTAGTTTGTGTGCTGATTTAGTGATATTTCGTTGAAAAACCACCACATTCTGTGAATTTTCGTCCGAATATGCCTTGCACATGTATGAAATACTATAGATACACGAGGGAAATCACAGTTGATGAGACTTTTTCATATGAGCCCGTTCGCCTAAGACTCAGCAAAGGTTCGACAGGGTCTGGAACATCAAAAACATAGTACATGCTCAAAATTTGGTCTTAGGAGGCCTTTTCCGATTTTTGATCAGAAGCTTCTGAATCCCGGTACGTCACGACGTCAATTTGGCCAAATTCTTATTCTGCGATAAAAAACTGCTCTGAGAAAGGCCAAATTGGCCAAAATCTCGCACACCCGACCAGAATTCCAAGCTCTACAAAATGAAATTTTGAGCGATGTTCTATCTTTTTTAGTTTTCGAGTTATGGTCATTTTTTGACTCAGGAAGTGGTATGCGAGTTAGCATCGCCATTTTGTAGAGAATTTTTTCCTGATCATTTTGGTATATGGGATAAGGCAATGGTCTGACCGGAACATGGTTAATTATCGATTTTTTAAAAGATTTTTGGCGGTTTTTAGATTATAACTTTTTTATTTCGTTATTTCATGAACTGTCATATAAAAATTCGGTTTCTACGTGCGAAAATACACCAGAAAATCCTATAGTCGGGTCATTTTCAGAATATGACTTTTTTCGACCCTTGCCTGGATTTCGAATTTCATGTTTGGTCGAAAAAGTGATATTTTTTATAAATACCTCTCCATAGGATTTTCTGGTGTATTTTCGCACGTAGAAACCGAATTTCCATATGACAGTTCATGAAATAACGAAATAAAAAAATTATAATCTAAAAACCGCCAAAAAATCTTTAAAAAATCGATAATTAACCATGTTCCGGTCAGTCCATTGTCTTATCCCATATACCAAAATGATCAGGAAACAATTCTCTACAAAATGGCGTTGCTACCTCGCACACCACTTATTGAGTCAAAAAATGACTATAACTCGAAAACTAAAAAAGATAGAGCATTACCCAAAATTTCATTTAGTAGAATTCTGATCGGGAACGCGAGATTTTGGCCAATTTGGCCTTTCCCAGGGCAGTTTTTATCGCAGAATAAGAATTTGGCCAAATCGACGTCGTGACATACCGGGATTCAGAAGCTTCTGGTCAAAAATCGGAAAAGGCCATTCGATTCAGAATCAAAAGTTACCCCTAGAATTAAATGAGCATGTACTATGTTTTTGATGTTCCAGGGATTGTTCGACTCTTACGCGAACGGGCTCATATGGTGAAAGCAACAAATTAGTGTCACTGATATAGTTCCCAGAGGAGTGAAAATCCCATTGTTTTGCCTTCCGTCAATTATGCTAACTTTTTTAGATTATGATCACTGAATTATATTCAACTTCCCCCGTTTTCTCCGGCTGATTGCGGTAAACACGTATGGTGGGGAACAGTTCCGACATGTCCGAGGCTCCCCCTCTCCTTCTCTCCATTATCCATTTCTCCTCATGTTCGATATCGATCGTTTGCGGGACGATTCTGTTCGGAATTTCGCAGACCAGTGCTTCCAGGAACATCGCATCATACGTAATACTGCTGAGATGGTAAGTGTATTGTGCAAAATAACGAAAATGCGGAGACTAAACGCTAAAAGATGAACCAAAAATGAATAAATTCTATAAGAGATTCCAGCGTGACTCTAGCAGAGATAACAACGTCTATCGGTGCCTTCATGGTGTTTCCGAGGTTAGACATTTTGCGATAATTTAATTCATCAAAATAAATATATTTTTAGAATCGTTCCGCTCGGTTTGGATGCAGTCGCGTGCATTGTCAGTGGGCCTGTAAAACTGTTTGTTCACGATCCTCGGGTTTGGTCAGTATTCGTGCTTGGTTTTTGTTAAAGTTTTCCCAATCAGGTTTGCCTTCTACGTTCTTGAGCTCCACGGCACGGTGCAGTATAATGTCTTCATGACCATTTGTTTCTGCTATCGGTCGGTTTAAAAAAATTATTTTTCGAGTAAAATTTGAATTTCGCAGTTATTACGTGCTGAAGCAGCAAATACCCACAGCGAGCAACACTCGACGATTCTCGGCGTGCGCATTCTCAGTTACATTCGTTGTTTTTGTGAGTACATTTTCCGATTTCTCTATCAAAAAGGAAGTTTTTAGTTGCTCTTCGCCACTTGTTTGTCGCCTCAAGAAGTCACGTTGCCGTATTTACTGCACTTCGTACCGCAGTACGCTGAATTTCAACACAGCTATATCGGTATGTAATGGATTCTCGAAAATCTGTTTAGACGCAAACAAATCCATTGGTGGTAGTTCGATTTAGTGCATCAGTGCTCAATGATCAACTACTAATGTGAAGAGCTGTTGCATTCAGTGCACATGTCGTTCGCTGCAAATAAAAAGAACCAAAGTGTATCGGAAAATATATGTATTTGCAGCTCTAATCGGGCTTTCCCACTCCGCCGGAGCACTTGCTATTCTGCTAGTGATGATCACCGCTTCTGCTCAATGTTTTGTCAACATCGCGGTCGGCCGGGCCATTTTCATGTCAGTGAAACTGCTAAAAGACGCAGGAAACTTATAATTTTAGGTATCTTGCCGAGGAGAATCACGCGCTGAGCGAGCCAGTCAAGGCGACGCATCGGCAGTTCGCTGTGGTGAAATTTTAGATATTTTATATGATATCATTCAAAACTTTACTATCTCCTTTATTAGAACTGCTGAAAAGGTCGGAAACTTTAAAAAAAAAAAACAAACCTTTTTAGAATAATCTCCTGATAACTTAATCTTTAAAGAAACACCATGTAAAGAAAAATAATATCCTGGGATAAAAAACTTTTAAAAAAATAATCCTGAAAACTTTTGCTATTTCCGGCTCTGGCATTGCAAGCAGTCATCGGTCAGATGATCATCTTCGCTGCGTGGTGCTATGGACTGGGCCAGCTGGACGTCGTGCGATCGCCCTTCCTCGAGTATTGCACGCACATGGTACAGGCCCCTCTCGCTTTCCCTATTCTTCGCTTGACTTAGTCATCCAAAGGACAATTTTCTATGCTTACTCACTTGGAGAAGATACTACAGATTTTTCAAGATACATTAGGGAAATCATAGTAGTTGAGTATTTTTACGAGGTCAAAGCAACAAACTAATAACACTGATAGAGATTCTGTAACACCCTAATAATTGCCTATACACTCGAGACTAAACCACCCATTGTTGAAGAGGCAAGGGATATTTTGGAAACAATGTAGTGGCAAATCGGCATCGATTCTCCTCATTTCGCTCGATCTCTCGTCGGTTAGAGAGGCGAGAGGGCACGCCAATTGAGGAGAGTCGGAGGACTGCCGATCTGTCATCAATAGTTGATTGTGGCAGGTGCACGAATTCTGCGTGTCAACGAGTCCGATCATCACTCTGTCATTCGTGAGACCCTACAGACGGTAAGGATTAGAGATTGACTCTCCTTATTTCGCATGCTCTCTTGCCGGTCAGGTAGAAATGAGAGAGCACACGAATTGAGGAGAGCCGGGTTCCGATCCACCATCATTGATGCATTATTTACAGGAAATTGTTGTCGCTCTTCTCCTTCGGGAAACACACCACTCTGGCCATTCAACCATCTATGAACTCTCCCGTGTCCACAAAAGTGGCGACAGAGGACTCTTCCAATGCTGGGAAAACGCAATAGAATGCGAATAGAGTCATTATGATAATGTGTTTGCTCAAAAACTTAACAACATAAACACGATCAGAAAGCATTTATTGAGTCGAGGATGAGGCTCCACCGCTGATTGCGGTCATTTGTATTTTTCCCCATGGTCATTTCCCCTCATACAACTCTTTATTCTTGCTCAGGCCTCTCAATCAAAAAGGAAGGAAGGCTGTCGATTCAGTGATTTTGCCTTTCCAATCTGCACTTGATCGTTTCTGCGCCTCTGGTCGTTGCCTAGCAAGACATTGATCTTTTTTTATTTAGAAAACCTGCCCCCTAAGCGGAAGCGTTGAAATTCACCCTTTTTGTTGAATAAAGTTCATGGAAAATACACATATTTGATTCAATAATTTCTAGTAATGATCTAATCTCCAGGGCGACATCTCTGTCACGCCGTGCATTGATTGTGACAGACCTTGCACAAATTTCCTTGCTCATTCCTCTCGTTCAGATCATAACAGCTGCTTTCGATTTCGGTCAATTAGCCATAACATCTGTGCGACGCGAAAAGTGAAACGTACTACTATTTTTTGAACAAGAGCACTGCTTTCGAAGCGCTCATGTCCATAAAATAATTGTTTATATTTAACTTCGTTTAACAATTAATTTTCCCCCGGATAGTACCAAGATGCCTGAGTTCTGCATTCATCCGAAAACAACTCCGTTCGAGTTCATTGTCATCCGACACATCATGACGGTATGCTGGTAAAACATGGATTTTAGAAAAAAACAATTCACAGATTCTATCCATAACCACTGCCCCTCTATGCGCTTATATAGTACTACGATCGAGAACAATTACTCGAGTGTATGCTAGACTTCTGGTTCTCTTGTTGGTAACTGTTTTAACCGTGTTGTCACAAAAAGATGCGGATGATCAAAACCATACCGAGCTCGTCATATACTTGATACAGGCTGGCTCTACGGGTGTTGATGTCTTCACTCAATGGGTGTTAGATCCCGTCTTTCTGCTTCCAATAATGTGCATCTTCCGCAATTCCCCTCTACTTAACATTCCGGTCTCCGCGGGAGTCTGTGTGGTGATATTCAATAAAATTTGTAAAAAAAATCAAATTAGAAAACAACTCAGGGGTTGCTGCAATCGATGATTGCTCTTGGTGGCCCACTCTATTTTTCTCTTTTTATTTATCGCCATCAGGTATTTTGCTGTGCTCTTTAACAGCAGCTCATTGCGAAAAATTGCGTTGATATAGACGAAGAAATTAATTAACAGGTAATAACACCAGCAGAATCTCGATTCAAATTCTCCCTGCGCACACAGCTATCCTTTATCGCCGCCCTGTTGATACCCTATGGAGCGTTTGGCGTAACATTCTGCGTGTGTTTCGAACGATTTAACTTTTCAAGCGGATATTAACGATTGACGAAATTGCAGATCACAAAAGTTAATTTATTGATAAACAGGGTCGCAAACTGTGCGATTCCAACCAATTAACCCCGTGTCTGAACCTATGTACTTTTGGTGAACTGTGTTACAAATTTTTGATTTCACTCTTCCGCCTTCGTTTAAAGCATCGGCACCGAATGCGATTCGGAAGTGTTGAATCGAACCGACTGCTTTCCCAATTCCAATAATTACGCGTATTTGTTTCTAGGAGTGGTCCTACCGCTCTTCGCGTGTGTTTTCATCATCGCGGTAACTGTTTTCGAAATTTGAATTAAAATATAGAGTAGTCAAACCTCTCAAATGATGCTCTCAGATCGCTCAACATACTTTTCTCACTCTCCAAGAAATCAAGAATATCAGCCAGAAGACACGGGGACTTCATCGTATTCTAATGAGGGCGCTTATCGTTCAAGTGCGTGCTTCAGATCCTCCTTTTTCTCGCTCTGTTATAATCCTTCCACTCTGACAATTCACAGGCAATAATTCCTGTGGTCATCGTCATCCTACCATTCATAGTCGTTATTGCTGTAAATATTATTTTCACCTCATATTATCCCGAAATCATGAACGGATGGGGTGAAGCTTTATAGGATTTTCTCAAGATACATGCGCAATTTCAGCCATTGATACGCTTGATATCGTGATTCTCTCCATATCGTTCCATGCGACGGCTCACTCAATCGGGCTGTTGTTAACTACGCCGATATTCAGAACTCAACTGCTCGAGGCAAGTGCGTTATTTCGCTCATGTAGAATTCTTGAATGGACAACTGCTGTATTAGTGGCAGATAGTCACTGAAATTCACAAGTATGGCATCCGGATTGCTCATGGGGGTACCAGTGCCGATGTATTTACTTATTAGTTCAAATAAATGTATTTATGATGAATATTGCAGATGTTGCCCTTTTCTGAAAAACGAGAAAATCGTCGTGTCCCAGCGCCGATTCAGGCATCCACATTCACAGCCTTCCCAAATTCAAGAGTCAATTAATGACTTGTATTGTTGAGCTGTAATGAACATTTCGAAGCTATCTATCACACCTTTCATCCTATGATTGACTGATATCAGCATATCCACTACGTCGTCAAATTTTCGTAACTGAAGTCTAGATACCGTGAAACAAATGTTAGTTATTGTCTACTGGTTATACGGTTCTATGTTCTAGGGTTAAGAAGAAGTATATTCCATTAGGAAAACGGAGAAAACGCCAACGCAGTTCAGCGAAACAATTCAACCATGGAAGCAGTTGGTAACCAACTGAATGTGCTTCCAACAATAATCAAATTGTGCAGTGCAGGGCCAATTTCATTAGAATTCTCAGAATCAGGTTTACCATTGTAACACGTAATCAAACTGAACAACATTCAGTGATAGCAAACTTCATGTTGTTGGGAGTGCAGAGATAGAGACCAACGATAAATTCCTTTCTCCTTCAATCTCTTTCCTGAAAAGAGCGTCGCTTCGGGTAGATGGGCGATGGGCTAAAAAGCTAAAAAGAGTCGAACCTGCCTGCGTCGGCATGCCAGTCAGACACCATGCCCATTCGAGACTCATCTTCCTCTTGCAAAACATCACCTGCGGGCGGGAGTCGAACCTGCCTGCGTCGGCATGCCAGTCAGACACCATGCCCATTTCTCTACCTCTTGCAAAACATCACCTGCGGGCGGGAGTCGAACCTGCCTGCGTCGGCATGCCAGTCAGACACCATGCCCATTTACATCACCTTGTCATTTTAATTAAAATATATATTGTTTCATCAACTAGTCTTTACTTCTTCTTTATCACAATTCTTTGAAATTCAAAGGATTTCATTAAACTATTTGACGATTGTGAAAGTAAGACCGTTGTCGGATCAAAAATCTTCTATACTATCTATTCACATTAGTGTTCCTTAGATCTTTCGAGAAATTTATCGCGACCTTTTAACGGTTTACACACCATTGTCACGTTTTTTGTTCGGAACAATGCCAGCACAAAATAGTGTAATTCGTATTAATCCAAATTTCTCGATTACGCAGTCGAGTTGGCAAGTACCGAGAGTTTTTTTAGATACATGCGAAACGCGAGGGTTGGTAAAAAACGGCGAGACGATGCATAGATATGGTGAGGAAGTTCCCCCTATTTTAACTAGGGCTGGCAATTTGTGTCTGAAAGAACAGCCCCCCCTCGCGCGTTTTGAGACTAGAGTGAGTCGGAATGAGAAATGCTCGCTCAAACACTTGTGTCCGAAAGTGAAAATGCCTTTGTTCTTCCTTTCTCATTGTTCGTCAATTTAAATTCGAGACACACTTGTGTGTGAGATTCAAATTACTAACCTAATTTAAGCATTTCTCGGACCTCAGACTTCGTATTAGCTGAGGTATCCGAGAAATTCTGATTTCTGTGCTCTTGATTTTAATTCACTTCTCTGGGTAAGAGCTTTGAGCTCCTTGGGCATAATCCATAGTACAGTTCGAAGTTCGCTGTCACATTTGTTGGAACATTTCCCATGCCAGTTTATCGATTACGTGTATGCGGAATGACGAGATTTCCAAGATTTTTTTTATGTATTTTGCGCATAACTGTATCTCAATCCTAGGGGTTCGTAATGGTTCGTTCTTTTAGTGTAGGACAACGAGATTATAGTCTTAGAAAAAGCGACATGGTCTAGACAAATTTACACCCAAAAATTAGTTTTCAAGCACTGTCAGTTCACAAATCTCGTAAATAATTATGGCAACGTCCAGTGGTAATAAAGTGCCTGCGTAGAGTCTGTCACAAGACAGCATAACACAGTCCAGAACCGGCGAGATCCCACAATGTTTGAGTATGCCAACTATATTTTACTATGGGAACTAATGAACGTATCGTATCGTTTCTCTGCGTCATTTCTCCTTTCAAACCCACTAGAGTGAACTTGTTGTTTTTGTTGTTATTCTGTTTGTGGCCACTATCGCGAGCATTCAGAGTCCAGTTTTTTTTCTCTCTCTCTCTTTCTGTTTGGATTTCATCTTTGGATTTAAACATAGTAGATGCAATCGCTTCTCATTCAGAGATGCCGGGACCACCTATCGCTCTGGCCATTCTTCACTTCTGCACTCTGTATCAATAGTCTGTGGGTCGGTGCTGCTATACATCGCCTATCGACACACGCCCCCACATCTCACTTCTTACTCCGTGCTCATTCAAGGGTGAGAAGAAGCTTCTGAAACTGAGAAATTTTAAAAGAAAATTAAGATTGGCAATGCTGGAGCTGAGCTCGTCGATCGGCGCCTTTCTACTCTTCCCTAGGTTTGTTTTCTTATTTTTATTTTTTGTTGCTATTTTAAGAAGGATTATCCTTAATCATTTCAGAATCGTACCAGTCGGACTGGAGGGTGTCGCTTCCGTGCTGAGTGGTCCCATTGTCAAAATAACTTCTAATCAATCGATTTGGTAAGTGTTGATGGCTAGATTGAATACAATTTCAATTTTTTGAGGTTCACTCTTTATTTAATGCAACTCCATGGAACAGTTCAGTACAATGTTTTCATGTCGGTCTGCTTCTGCTATCGGTTCGTTTTCAGCTCTGTGTTCTTTCAGTAATCACGTATTTGCGTGTTTTTTTATGGCGCTGATTCGGTCATGATTTGAACGCGTATCACTGACATGACTCAATATTTTCTTTTATACTACGTGCTCCGGCATGAATCTCCTTCGCCCAATCAAGTGCGAGCATTCGGCTTCCTCGTCTTCTCATTCACATTTTCCCTCTTTGTAAGTGCCCCCTCGTCAACATGTTGCCACGATCAGTTCTCGTGACAGCCAATCAACTTGTTTAGCGGAGTTCAAGCAATTGCGAATAATTGGTAACTGGAGGTAGTTATGGAAATAGTCTATACTGCGCTACATTGGTTACATAAACTAGTGCATTGGGCTTGCATTTTGCGTGGCCACAATCGATCGTGCTTAGATTTGGATGCATTTTGTCGCCATTTAGGTCCTATTCGGGACTACTAGGGCTTCGAAGGATGTCCCTTTCCACTACGTGCAAACTTACGTTCCACAGTACGACCTCGATCCGGAATTTGTCATTGGTAAGGATAAATGTATCATTTTCACGAGCCACTTTCCAAGAAAATTAAAGCTGCAAAACTGCACAACAGCATGTTTTGCATCTGGGCAGAAACTACAACCCAATTATGGAACAACGGAGAAATTCCCAAATATTATACAACAATATTCTTGAACACTCAATTGGTATAACGAATTCGCATTATTTCTAAAATACTAGAATATCACACTAACTTACCACAATATCTTTTAAACTCTCTACAGTCATGTTTCAGTGACTGTAGAGTTGTCCCACTCGCTCGGAGCTCCCGCCATTCTATGGACCGTCGTCTCTGCCATCTCGATGACATTCGTCAATGTCGTCGTCGGAAGGGCGATATTCAAGTGAATTGAACCTCAAGGGCACATGTATCATGAAGATTCAGGTTCCTCAACGACCGCTCGATCCATCTGAGCGAGCGGACGAGAAATGCACACAAGCAGTTCGCTGTGGTGCGTTTTTTGAATCATTCCAATCGCTCCAATGCAAGCTTTCATTGGATCAAAATTGATTACAATAACCACGACCAACATAGCCTCTCAAGTATTCACTCGAGTGTTTGTTTCTCATGAAAAAAGCATACAGCGTTTCGAATAGATAGCCGTTGATGGAGGAGGGGCTCGGATTCTGTGTTTTATTGGCTATCAATCGGAAGTTACCATGAGGACATCAGCGATTTCCTGATCTGAATGATTTTTTCTCGTAAACAGGGGAATCATCAATTCCCAGTAGTGTTGACAAATCGGCATCGACTCTACTCATTTTGCGTGATCTCTCGTCAGTTAGAGATGCGAGAGAGCACACGAATTGAGGAGAGTCGGATGCCGATTTGCCATCACTAATTCCCACCTCTCCATTATTAGTGAGATAAATAAGGGCATTTGTCGAGGTATTGCACAGAGTGAAGCAGGTTGTGATGCTGATAAAATTTTGTTGGTGATAGCTGATCTAGTTTATAAAGTGACATACCCGTACAGATGCAATTTGTCAGTGCCGCTTAAAATCATCGGCAAAACGCGAACGGACATCCAAACAAGAGTGTAAATTATGGCCATGACGGCAAATTGAAGGGCAAAACTGAAAATAATGAAATACTATTTTCCGTTCCGGAAATTGTTTTGCCCTTGCGAATATCATCACTATGCAGGAAACGTACATGTACTCTCGTCTACTTCCTTTTCCTGTATGGTCGGTGCCGCGATAAACTACGATTGCGATCTGTAATTATTCCCGTTAACTTCGTTTTCTAGGCAACATTTTACCGCACTGTACGAGAATAGGGCGGTGAGGGAAGCGGCACCGTTGAGCAGTAAGTCGAATGTGTTTGAGTAGTTTGGCACTGACGGTATCTAGAGATGTGAAAACTGCGTAGATGAATGAGAGTCTGAAGAAACGCTTACCCGAATCATTACAAAACAGAAAACTCAACCTGCAGCAAAGGAAAATGAACTGAGTCATGATGGCGAGACCGGCACTTGCGATAATTTGAAATATCGAAATAGCAACAACACGAGTCCTCGTGAAGATATTGTAATGGAAGAAAACGACTGTGACGAATCTGAACAGAAGCTTGGAAAGGAGAAAACACAATTGTTTAATGCCGATTGGTTGCAATGACGATATGTGACAGAGTTCCGTGATACCAAGATACCATGAGGAGAAGATCCAGAACTTTCCTTCCATCTTCAACAGAATCTTTTTTGAAAAGAAAATCCTGAAAACGAATACATTCCAACCAATCGATTAGATTTCACACCTGATAGAAACAGGACGGTGCAAAATATAGTAAATGCAGAAGGATCATCAGCATATCGTTCACAATTATGGCGAAAGCGAAAATATACACAGGACTGTGCTGCAAAAAAATAAAAAAAGGATTTATTTAACATTTGATCTACCAAACGCATCATATTCGAATGCATGATTGCGATTAAGACGAGAACATTGAGGAGAATCTGAATTTAATATAATTTATTTGACAGAAAAAAACGAAATCTACCTAAATGCCCCCAACTGCCAGATGGTACTACCTAAATGCCCCCAGCGCGCGCTACCTAAATGCCCCTTGACGAAAATGCCCCTTCCCTACCCAAATGTCCCCACTACCTAAATGCCCCTTACCAAAATGCCCCTCGCCTCTCCCTATTCATTGAACATGAGATTTCAACACCTGAGATGATGATCTCTAGAACTGATCTTTCTGATCTTCCGATCAATTTCTAAAAATTTCTCGTATTTTCAAATTATTCATGTGTTTGTGACTCACTCGACAACATCCATTGTATGTGGAAGAAAGAACAACATGTATAGGGGAACAAAAAAACATTTATCGTTCAGAAACTGCAAAAGTGAGAAGAATACAAAATGCGTATCACAAAATAGCTTCAAAAGGCCAAAATAAATATCCTCTCTCATAAATACACTCTCACAAATTACCCAACTCTCTCTCACTCTCACGTCCGTCCTCATCTCGATCCGAAATCTGGAATGCGAATAATTAGTAAAAGTAGTGAATATAAGAGATTCCAAGGATTGCAAATGAGAAAATGGTTTCTACGCTAAATTAAAGAGCAACTATTTGAAACAGAAAAAGAGATCAGATTACAAAATTCTGCCAAGTATGTTTCAAATTTTCAGTTAAGTTTTTCATGGCAGAATTTAGTCATCGTATCTAGGTAACTCAGAATCTCAGCGTCGGTCGGATTCTTCTTCTCCAGAATCGAATCGAACTCAATCATGGGTGAAAGAGTATCGATCGATCTCTTCTCGTTCTCCTTGCTTAGCTCGAAACTAGATCCATTATCGCGATAGTGCTTCATACAGATGTTGTCATCAAGTTCCGTTTTCTGAAATTGAGATTTGCCAATGGTAAATTACCATTTCTCTAGATGAAATTGAACTCACGATGAGGTAATTGACAAGTTCCATGAGTGGAGGATGGTGACCGTGGAAAGTGAACATTAAGCCACTACAAAACCAAGATTATTTTAGATCGAATTTTGATGTTATCCACTCAATATGAATAGAAAGAAACTCACCGGTGCCAACTCTCCACTAGATTAGTGGTTCGATGACGATCGACCATGAATTTGCAGAACATCGTTTCGGGGTGATCCATCCATTCCGACTTGAAATATTCCAGAAATATTTCTTTGCGAAGGATTTCAGTCCGAACGATGAAATTTTGTTATTAATACACTTCAGAGCATGGAAAGCACACAATGGAAAGAGTAAAAAAGAAATTCAAAGAAAATAGAGAGAGCGTACACACGTGTGGATCTGCTCTGAGGGCTCTCCTTATATACCGGAGGAGACGAAGGGTTCCGATCGGACCCTTCCTACTATGTTGATCGGGCCCTTCCTAATAGGCAGATCGGATCTTTCCTATTATGTTGATCGGGCCCTTCCTAATAGGCAGATCGGACCTTTCCTACTATGTTGATCGGACCCTTCCTAATAGAAATTGATCGGACCAATCAGTCATAGAAATTCTAAAGATCAGAAGATCAGAAAGATCAGTTCTAGAGATCATCATCTCAGGTGTTGAAATCTCATGTTCAATGAATAGGGAGAGGCGAGGGGCATTTTGGTAAGGGGCATTTAGGTAGTGGGGACATTTGGGTAGGGAAGGGGCATTTTCGTCAAGGGGCATTTAGGTAGCGCGCGCTGGGGGCATTTAGGTAGTACCATCTGGCAGTTGGGGGCATTTAGGTAGGGACCCGAGGCCCATCACTTAACTCGCAGTAGTCGATACCATCCTGTGATTATTAAGCTCGAAGACAATGATCCAAAGTGGGGTTTGAAATACAGAATTTTATTGTTTGATACTTCGTATTTCACTCTGGGAATTACCAATACGGGGAATGACGAGATTTCAAAGAATTATTAATTTTTGAGCTGAAAAGTAACTTAATCGAACGGTTTCATATTGTTTAGCACTTCGATGTGTGTGTGTTGGAAATACTGTTTTTACGAAATTGAAGATTAAATGAACGAGAATATTTTAATAACTATTAGGGTGTTCCAAAAGTCGTGTCGCCGTTTTTCTTATTATTATTTCTCGAGAACCGTAAGTCGCAATTTCCCTCACTCATTGTTAATAGGTGCAAGTACTCCTGCAATATTTTATTCGACCTCGATTAGATCATGAGCTTTCCTAGTGGTGACGTAATAATATAAAATGTATGTTTTTCGACATTGTTTTAGAATTTTCGTAAACTAGAGGCCGTTGACATTTTGAAACTCAAACTAATAGGGTGGTAGTAATATGTATCATACTTTCAAATAAAAATTTCAAACCAGAAATATCGCTCGCGATCTCAGAAATAAGCCAGAATATTTGAAAATCATGGCGATTTTGCAGGCCGATTTTTGAATTTTCTATTTTTATCCCTTTCGATTGTGCTCAAATGTTGATGGTTGAACGTTTTGATTTATTTGGAAATATTTCGATCGATTTCCGGCATCGATATCGGAAAGAAATTGAAAAATGTGTGGGAAATGTCAACTTCCGTAGTGATGATGCAATTCGAGATGGGAAGCCGGAATGGTGCGCATAGTGTGTGTTGACGACTTCCTATTTACGGGAAACAATAAACCGATTTTTATCTGTTCACAAAAAGGAGAACGGATTTGTTGAACGAAAACTGAACGTGGGTGTTTTTGGTGTGGTCAATTCTACATACCGTAGTTCTTCGAAATTGTAATGATTTCACTGGCTGAAGTATAGAAACAGAAGATCTAAAGTCATTTCATCAATCGCCTCTTAGCAGGATCCCATAATGATCTTGACAGTTGAAAAAATAATTTTCAAAAAAAACGACAGGACTTTTGGGACACCCCAATAGAAATGGTGAATAATATGTTGACGAAATAGATGCGTATCGAAGTCACAAGATGCATATTGATGCGTTTAAAGATGGAATAGCTCTAGTAGTTCCTATTGAAAATCAAAAGGCGCAATACAATAAATCTGACAAATTCAGTGATTATTGGATGCGAAGTCATCAAAGTTATAAAAAAGTAATATTCATAAACTTTTCATCTGCACTCTATAAACGTTCCCTGGGGAGTTAGAGTGAAGATTTTGTACATTCGAAAACAATAACAAATGATTAGAGTTCGATAATTTCAGTGATTTCAATAATTGCAGAAAGATAGAAACTTTTAAATAAAAATCACAATATGGAGGAACTTGTTTCGCTACACATCCCAAGTTCTTGCGAGGTCACTGAAATATGATCTCGTGACTTGAAAGGCATCGGGCACTATGGTAGGTACTTCAACGCTCGTTCTGGAATTCAAATAAGATAATTCGTAATTAGTCACATTCTAATATGATAATTCGTAATTAGTCACATTCTAATAAGATAATTCGTAATTAGAATTCTAATAAGATAATTCGTAATCCTCACGATTTTCGTATTCCGAATCTAGTCGCTATTTTACTCTTCCACGCGGGTTGCGAACATATGAGCACACCAACAACGACGAGCAATCCCCTTTAATGATGTTTTGTCAAGTTCGTACGATCAAGATAATCGTGAGTTACAGGGCATGAAGTGTCTCGAATAGCTGACCATAGACGGATGAGATGCTCGCATTCTGTGTACTTTTTTCACACTTTAAAATTGATCGAAGTATACATTTATATTGGAAATTGATAATGAGAAGGAGATGCCGGCGATTGTGAAAAATATGGCTCCCACAGATGCGAAATTTCGGAGCACCTGACCAAAAGCTATTTTCATTCAATTCACTTTTCTTCAGAGTTAAATTTTCAAATCATTGATTACTTGTTTGTTGTTTGAAAATGAAATCGATGTTATTATACCCTCCATTTTATATGCATAGGACACTCGATAATAATTTTGAAATTTTCCGACTTACTTTGAAAGCCCGGACATTCTCAGCGATCTGATATTTGATCGATAGAGTATAGAATGCAGAACTTTCCATTTCAACTTTCCGTCTTCCGTTTATTCGGCAAATTAGTAGAGCGCTCTGAAATTAAGTTATTGTAAGTTTTGAATATGATTTCTAAACCGTTAGCATCACGAAATCGATAATCGTTGTAAAGATTGTGATGACATTTAGTGATCTTGGAATGGATAGGCCGGGAATCCCTGAGAATGCAATTATTGATTTGTATAAAAGGTGTCAATATTAGCGATATGTTGTCTCACCAAAAGTGATCACAACAGAGTTGAGAAAGCAACTCGTAACGATAGCTAGACTAATTAAAGTTGAAATATATCGCCTCTTGTTATTCTGAAATACCACGTAGATCTAGTTTGCGTTCTTTCTCACCTCGTAATCGTGTATAAAAACTGTCGCAAAAGCGCGTTCAACTACCTGAAAATGTTTCAATTAATGTAGCCGCAAGCGAAATTCTCACAAATCCGTAGAAACAATACGCTCCGGCCGATTCCTCATAGCAACGGGTAAACGAAATAACCATCAGCACAATGCGAGAGAATGATTGAACTCCTACTATGGGGAATTGTCCGATATACGTTTAAATTGTCCGATATACGTTGTGTACGCACTTCCTATTTCAACAAACTCAAATTGGAATAGAATTAGAACGCAACGGCATCCGATGAAAATGAAAACATGTGCGAGAAAAACGCAAAGAATGCGCGTCATGTTAAAATGGAATTTCGTATACTGAAATAGAGCTTCAATTAATTATTTTTTAAAGGAATTTTATACCTGCTGTATAATTTTGTAAAGACGGAGAACGACGTTGAACAGGATGAAATGAATGATGATTTCAATGGAAAAGAAGAATAAAAAGATCAAACGGTGATGTGATTGAAGTGAAGAATATTTGGAGAGAATTGCCACGAAGCTGAAGATAAACAGGAGTACAGCAGTAGGGAAATATGATTGAGACCAGAGTTGGTGAATACGGGTCGGGCCTACGGGCCCCCGACTCCCAAGCCCGACTCGGGCCGAAAAAGTCGGGCTGCCCGAAAAAATCCTCAACCCGGGCGGCGGCCCGAATGTTAGTGAGACGCTACGGGCAGACCGGGCTGAGTGGGGCTTTCGGGCTTTTTCGGGCCGGCCCGTTGAGCCCGCGGGCTGGCCCGCGGGCCAGAGAGGAAAGAGGCTGGCGGGAGAGGGGAGAACGCGCGCTCTTGGGAGAGGGAAATCGAGGGGAGGGCTAATTCCACACAATAGGCCTGCATGAATAAGTTATTGTATCATCACTAGAAAACGTAGGGCTATCGATCCCACTAAAATATACGTTGATTAGAGCAAAGGACGCTGAACGCCCTCTATTTTTCTGAGGAGCTATGATCATTTTAAGCTCAAATCGCGTCTAATCGAGAGGAGGGCTAATTGCACAGATGAGGACGGTCTTAACTCAAAAAGCCACTATGAAGAACAACAATTTCCGGTACTTTGTGAGAAATTCTGGCCATTGGACGATCAAAATAAACGGAAATATGGCCTTTATAGTGCACAATCCGTCCTCAAATTCCGAAAAATACGATATTTCGGTTTATTTTGATCGTCCAATTTCCAGGATTTCTTACAAAGTACCAGAACGTGTTGCTCTTCATAGTGGCTTTTTGAGCTAAGACCGTCCCCTTCTGTACAATTAGCCTCCTCTCGATTAGACGCGATTTTAGCTAAAATGATCATAGCTCCTCAGAAAAATAGAGGGCGTTCAGCGTCCTTTGCTCTAATCAACGTATAATTTAGAGGGATCGATAGCCCTGCGTTTTCTAGTAATGATACAATAACTTAGTCATGCATGCCTCTTGTGTGGAATTAGCCCTCCCCTCGATTTCCCTCTCCCAAGCGCGCGCTCTCTCCGCTCCCCTTCCCTCCTCTTTCCTCTCTGGCCCGCGGGCTCAACGGGCCGGCCCGAAAAAGCCCGAAAGCCCGGCTCAGCCCGGGCTGCCCCGTACCGTCCCACCACATTCGGGCCGCCCGCCCGGGCTCGGGCTAAACCGGGCTAAATAATGAAGTTTTCCGATCGGACCCCGAACAACGGGCTGGCCCGTTTTAACCAACCCTAATTGAGACTAACTCACCGGCATTCGTCGTTATCGGAAGTCTCCGTACAGTCAAGCAGCATTTTATTGAGTTAGTTTATTTCTCGTCTATGAACAGCACTGAAAAAAACTCGCAGTGTACAAGGAACACACCGAAGAATACGATACACAGTTTGAATTTATTCCCCGTCAACCATATTACACGACAAAACCGTCGTCAGAATTCCAGAATATTGTTACCATGAGAAATGATTTTCTCCCACAAGATAACAACAATTCTCTTCACCTGCCTCTCCAATCATTAGCCAAACAGCGACGACCGAATGTAGGCTCGGACGACGCAAATTGTATTCCGTTGGGACTATAAAGCCGGTACAAGCACTCTCCTGAATAAATGCACGCGGATAAATCATTCTCTGTAAACAAGACGGAGCATCTGCTGTAAGAAAAAGCTATTTTTTTCAATTTACGTTGGTCTCTCCTAAAACAACACTTCTAATCTACTATTTCTTTACACCTGTTTTTTCAAATGATGTAATTTTTTTTAAAATTAAAATTAATTTGAGTCGGTGGTTTCCGGTTTAACTTGATATCAGAACATCATCGATCATGAAGACTCGACGCGCACGACGATGTCATCCACTTCAAGTGTCATCTTGTCATGACGGTGACCGTGCCACCGATATTTGGGATCGTAATTGTTTTTTTACCAAGGAGGAACAGAGAAAATTAAATATTTCTAACAGGTAAAACCCATTATGGAAAAGTAAATTTCCTTTTTTCTTCTTCTTTTTTTGAAAATAAAAAAGACCGTCCAGATATTTTTTACCATAATGTTTTTTAGAAACAAAATTATGATTATTTTTATGCAAATTGCTATGATTCAAGAATACACACTTGTCGTTATATTGAATAGTAATTCTAAATAAATGTTCCGAATCGCTACCGTATTACTAATCAACTAACGTAATACATATTGCAAAAATTACATTGGTATTGCTTTCCACGTTCAGCTTTATTGAAACAAATGGGGTTCAACAGCCATCCCAAGCTTTGGCAAGATCTCCGAAGTAAGCTGTGGTGATTTGAGAAGCATTGGATACCTTGACAGAAATTGGTCGTGTTTCCATGCTCACGCTGAAAAATACAATTATGATTATCATTTTATTGTTTGGGTCTTACAATTTTTGAAGTCCGAGACTGGTTGCGACTTGGTTCTTCCAAGAAGGCTGTGAGAATATCAGTATCAAGACAACGACTAGCATAGCCCTTCAAGTATTTCATTCTTGTTTTGTTTATAATTAGAAAAACATACATGGCATGAAGCGTTTCGAGTAACTGACCGTAGATAGAAGAGAGACTCGCATTCTGTGTTTTATTGTTTTAATCGAAAATGATCAATATGCAAAACCTTTATATTCGAAAATACTAATGAGGCAACAATGGCACATATAGCGCACGCTATTCCTCCGACAGTTGTCATGTTTCGAAGAACCTGAGCAATATTCCGCATAACTTAACGGTTGGCGGATGTCTACCGTTAGGGACTAATCACAAAACTGTGATGATACATGTTTGGTGTTTCAGTATTCCGTGCCTGGTTTTTTCGGAAGAATACGGGAACGTTTGAAACGAAGAATAAAACAACACGAGGGATCCAAGGGCTTACTTTGAAAGCACGAAAATTCTCAGCGATTTGATACTTGCTCGACAGGGAGTAAAGATCACAACTTCTGATTTGTGTTCTATGCTTCCGATTCTGAAGATATATCACAGCAGCGCACTGGAATCCAGTATTTAACAAAGCTCGGATTGTTTGAATACCGTGAACATTATTGTGTTGAAACACGATGTGTAGAAAATGATAATATTCAATGAATTTGGAACGGAGAGACCATGAATACCTGAGAAATTCAATATCGTATGTTTATACAGAACAATGACATTTGAATGCAGGTAGAAGGTCTTACCAAAAGTGGTGAACACAGCGTTGAGGATACAACATACAACTATCGCGAGTATAATACACGCCGAAATAGGACGCCTCTCGTTATTCTATTTTTTTCAATTTCGATAAAATTTTCCAAAAAAAACACACCTCGTAATCGCGAATAAAATATGTGGCGAAAGATCGTTCAACAACCTGGAATATTTTCAATTACAGTAGTAGGGGAAAATACGTGGAAAAGTAACTTACAAATCCGTAGAAGCAGTATGTACTGACGTATTCTTCATAGCACCGAGATAAGGAAACAAGCATCAGCATAGCTCGCGATACCGATTGAGCTTCTGCAATGACCAGTTTTTAAAAAAAAGTTTAAACGAAATGATTGTTATGATTACTCGCCTCCTACTTGTGCAATCTCGAATTGATAGAAAATAAAGATGAAACGACATCCAATTAGCAGAAAAATATGGATATGGAAGAAACGTGTTAGGCGCATCATGTTGAAATGGAAACACGTGGACTGCAAAGTGTGTTGTGTTACTCCCTAGAAAAAGATGTCAAAATACCTGCAAAAGAATTTTGTGAAAACGGACAGCGACATTCAAGAGGAGAAACTGAATGAGGACTTCAATGGAAAATAGGACGAAGAAGAGCGGACGATGATATGATCGAAGTGAGGAAAAGATGGAGAGAATGGCAATGAACCTGAAATGGTTTAATCGATTCCAAACTTTCAGAAGTAGATAAAACAAACCGACAATCCTCATTGTCAGCCGATTCGGAACAGTCGATCAGCATTTTGTCTCCGACAAGTAAGCACCTTTGAAAAATGAAATTTGAATATAAAATAATTGTATATGAATTTTAATATTAAAAGACAGGGTTAGTCCAACAATAAGTCAAAGATGCACTCGAAAAAATATGCGGAAAAAGCAATTCTGCATTCAACCGCTAATTTTGAAAAAAAAATGGCTATTTCCAGACACGCCTTTCGCAAGATTATAATACTCGACAATAGGAAAAATTGCGTGGACAAATAGCCGCCAAACCATTAACTCACTCGTTGTCGTTATTTTTTATTGGGATCGGAAGAAAGTGACACCAAAAACGAACGAGTCAACGGAGAACAGAGCAATAATGTAAGAATTCCCCAGGCAAGTAATCGCTGATGACTGTACACGGAAGATACATTCCGATTGTAATAATACGAAATGTTTCTACCGATCCCAACGTTTGGAGATTTCGCTGAAGTATGAACTCGTGATTTGAGTAGGATCAGGTATCGTTGATACACTGGGATGTCCTTCCGCGAGCATACTGCAGGATATTCTTCATGTATTCACTTCGTGTTAGAGTATTGACACTAAAATATTTGAATAAACTCACAACATTCGTAGTCCGAGACTCAGTGAGACCTGGTTTCTGCCTTTTGAGAGAATAGCAGAACAAGAACGGCGCCAAACACGGAACTTCAAAGGCAACGATGATATTTTTAATACAATTATTTTTGCTGCTCACATAGCATGAAGTGTTTCAAACAGCTGACCAGAGAGGGACGCAATGCTCGCATTCTGAGAAGGAAGGTTTCAGAAATGTGTGTTTTAGAGGGAGCAAACCTGAGTATTCGAAAATGCGACTGATACGGTGATAATTTCGCTGGAGAAGAATAATGATTCAAGGATCATTATGTTTCGAAGGAGCTGGAAAAAATGCAATAGAACTGAACATCCGATATGACGTAGTTTGTTCCATTCACAAACTGATCAACTACGGCAAATCAACTATGGCAGCCCCATCCCATGATTGTTTTATGAGAAAAAAATATCAAGAATAATCACTGTTTTAGCATATAATTTTTCGAATTATTTCCAGAAAAAATGTGTTGACTTCTTTTCTTAAACAATTATTCACTTTGAACGCGTGAATGTTTTCCTTGATCTGATATTTGCTCGCCAGAGTATAGAATGAGCCGTTTTCCATTTGAGAAATATGCTTTGAATTGAATCTATATATTATTACGGCGCACTGAAATTTAATTATGAAAAGTCCAAATTCTTGTTGAAACCATCAGTGCTAAAACACCGAGAATAGTTGTGAAGATGATGTTCAAATGTAGAGCCAATGGAATAGAGAGACCAGAAACTCCTATAAGAGAAACTAATAAAAACATACGAAAAGCACTTATTATACGCATTTCTCACCGAATGTGATCAGAAAAGAATTTCCAAGAGACAGTGAAAATGAAGCGAGAACAGTGTATTTTGAAATATAATGTCTCCGATTATTCTACAAGTATTTACCAATGCTAATCAAATGAGATAGGAATTAACCTCGTAATCGGATACGAGAAAACTTGCGAAACCACGCTCGATAACCTGCGTTTTTTTACAAATTATATTTAGCATTTTGGGCAGAAAAGAAGATAAACATTAAAAAGGAAAACGAACTCACAAATGCGACAAAGCAATATCCGCCTGAATAAGCCTCGTATAAGCGAATTATTGACACGACAAATAAGAAAAAGCGTGAAAATGAATACAATGCTGAATCGAACGACGTATATGCTTTGGGTTCTTCGGTTTGAATCACCTCCAACTTGAAAACACTCGAATTGGTAGAGTATGAGAATGCCACGACATCAAATCAGTAGAAACACATGAAAATGCCAGAAGCAACCGATGCGCATCATGTTGAAATGGAATTTTGAAGACTGAAAAATTTCTCTTTGCAAAAAAATCTATTTCTTGAGTTACCTTCTGAATAATTGGGCGGAAACGCACAGCAACATTGAATAGAAGAAAATGAGTTATGATTTCAATGAAAAATAGGATGAAAAAGGTTGCACTATCACTTGGATGAATAGCGGATAAAGACGAAAAGATAGCAACAAAACTGAAAATGAAGAAATTTATTTATATTTTTTCTATCAATTTCACAACATATTACCGGCATTCATAGTTATCCGCTGTGTCGGTTCAGTCGAACAGCATGTTCGGTTGAGATCAATACTGAAGTGTTTGTATCGCGTGAGTTTGGCAAGAGTAATCCACCAACAAACACGGTAAACCGTTAAAGGAGCCCTCCCACGAATATTCGGTCACATAAACTAGCAACGTACGAATGCAGGGGTCGCTTACCCGATCAGAGATCACTTTGTCTGGAGTGACACAGATGTATGCGCTATGGAATTTTCAAGTTTCCTTGAAAGCGCAGGCGAAATTTAGCATACTGTATCCGATTCGTTGATTGATTGATTGAGAGCAACAGGCGAAAAAGAAGTTGCACTAGGCGGGAGTCGAACCCGCGACTTGCGGGTGGAAGGCCCATCGCCCATCGCCATAGGGCCATAGGGGAGTTAGAAGAGTGCGACAGAAGGGTGCATTTATTGCCAAAGATCGCATTGAAGAACATCAAAAATCGGGTCCCTCTCCTGATTCAACAGAAATAAAATCAATAATTGACACAATAATAAAGACATTTGCATTGAGTGATAATGGATTGGTCGACAGGCTGAGAGCAATTTGATGGCAGATCATATCGATCGTCTGACCTCGTCTCTTCCCTCCCCTTCCCTTCTCATTTGCAAGTATGCAAAAGGTCCCTTCAATCTCCGTTTCTTTTGACTTTTCATTGCATTTGTCTACCATTTCCCATTACTTGTGTGATATGTTCTTTCGTATTTCAGATCATGGAAGATCTTCCGTCTGTCGAGGGCGTAAGAGCTGCCGTTTGCAGACAGAGTGAGAGGGAGGCAAGGGAGCTGCGTGTATTCCCTTCCTCTATTGATCCTGAGGTGGCCGCACTGTGTCGGTGGATATGGTACTCACTCATGCATCTGCTACGGTACTGGATACGGTACTCACTCATGCAACGCTGACGCCGATCAGAATAGTGCCCGGTTACTGTAGATTCCCGCTCATTCCTACTCTGATACCGTATCCTTAGGCGACAGTGCCAAAGCCAGCCTCGATTGTAAGCTGAAGAATACTTCGTCTAAGCATTATGTCTGTGCTAGCCACTTCTCTGATTCTTGATACAACCGTTCAACGACTGGAAATCGTTTCCTTCGAGCGGATGCTGTTCCATGTCCCAGGTGAGCACAACGATTTATTAGTAAATAATAGTTTTATCTACATAAATAGTTTACAAATCATTCAACTTGGTACTCTTATCAGAGAACCTCGCCGATGGACTACGATGTACTTACCGTACCTCCTTCTCCACCTGCTACTCCTCATCCTCCCACCACTCTCAAGGCGAGACTTCCTTATTCATCTTCTCTTCTTCCTCCTCTTCCTTCCTTCCGTCTCCTGCGACGAGCACCGTGATCATGAAGAACTGCGACATGATACAGTATCAGAAAAAAAAATGAAAATCTACGTTGTTGAGAGGGAAAATAGGGCAAGTCGCATCAATGTTTCACAAAGAATGTATAATTCTAATAATATAATATTATTAACTAATAATAATAAGAATAATAATACTCGAATAATAATAATAATACAAGTAATTAACTATATTATATAATAAATGTCAAGTAACTCACTGCATGTACTTCTGTGCTCCGGCCTTGTCTTCGATGAACGACTTGCGCAGCATTCCCAGCAGGGCGATTTCGTCAGCCCATACACCACCTTCAATCAGTCATAGGTTACTGTATCAATAATATAGGAGGGAACATCCTCTAATAGTGAAGTGCATATAAACGTCATGCTTTCCAGTGTGGGATTCTGGGATTTAGGTATATGATACATTAGTAAATTGCACATTGAAGAACTATTATCATCATAGCAATGTCCTTTCAAGCCGATGGATATAGTACCCCTCTCTCCCATGACTCACTCCAGGATTGCCGACTGCCTGAGAAAGGACGCCGCTCTCCTTGGCTCCCTTCGTCTCCTTGCCTGCCTTGTATCCGATGTCCACGGGGATCGCCGGAACCTGAGAGGGAACTCATAATTGATAAGATATCCAAAGTAGATTCGAGAGACAGAAACTTCCACCCGAAACATCGTCGTATCACATAACTCGTGAAAGTTCTAGGGATCACTAGTCGCTGATGATCATTGACATTCTTCTAGAGCCTATTTACACTCACGAAACAATACAATCACCATTCAACCACCTCTGGTGAGTCTACCGCAAAAAATGAACCAGACAAGATAATTAAATTTAAATAATATTCACGATAGCCTCCGGCGGACCGTGCGTATGTTAGCACATAGCAAACAAGCAAAATCGATTAAATAATACTAGCCAACCTTAGCATAACTTTGAAGCCAAGAGTGAGCAGCGCCGAAGATACTGCGATTGGAGACCTTCTCGTTGTTGACCTGATGGTTTATTTATAACGCTTTAATAAATATAGTTATTAAATTGCTGAAATAAACACGAAATTAAATAAATATAGCGGGCGCAACAAGTACACGTATAACAACCAACTAACAATGCACATTTCGTATTGAATAAGGTCGGTATCAACAGTATATATCGATGATTGGTGATTAGGCAGTATATTTTAAGAATATGACACGACGGAACTAATAAACAAGACTAAGGAGAAAAGAAGAGAGCTGAAGAGACTGGAGGATAAGGCACGATTGGAATGGGAAGGATGAACGCCGCTTTTGCAGCCCGCGGGAAGTAAAAATGGCGTTGCAAAGTATTGTAAAGGCAGCCACGCGCATTACATGATTTAGATTCGCGCGATATTAACCTGTTACAAGCTAAATAAGGACAAATCTGCTTGGCCGAAGCTCTTTGGCCGACCTATGGGCGCTATTTCATGCGAATGCGAACCGCGAACGATTGTGAGCGCGGCCAAGGGTCCAAATAGATTGAAATGGCACAGATAGGGGTTGCCCTTGTTTTATGAAGATAAGTACTCGAAATACATCAATAAAACTCACGAGAAACAAGAAATGGACTGAAAAAGAGAAAATACCGGCCCGGTATCAGTTTGCGATTCGACGGCTTCTGTTTACGGACGCGCATACAGTATACTTGCGCTAAAGCGAAAGCACTGTCGTGGTGGGAGTCTGTCGCGTTGGTTCATGGGAGGGCTCCTTTAAAGAAAGTAAAAAAAAAATTACTGTGTATACGAATATATACCCAGGTGAGTGTTTATTGGTGATCAAGACTCCTGACATCGTAAGAGAATACCAATTATCTCACAGCGATAAAATATTTATCCAGTGAGTATCGGACGACATTATCAGTTGCCCACTTCACACTTTCAATCGCATAATTCTGTCACACATTAAAGCAATTATCTCGGTATTTAGTAAAAGCATCGCATTTTCCTTCTCTCACATCTCAACAAAACAGATTAGTGTTGAAGTCTCGAATTTATTGTGTTTAGCAATATCGGAATTAACTGTTTTTATACTCAGAAAAATCCTCAAAATGCAATCTATCAAGCCCAAGTTTTGGTAAGATTGTCAAAGTACGCTCTTGTGACTTGAGAAGCATTGGATATAGTCTTGGTTTTCGATCGTTTTCCCACAATCTTCGTCCTGCGAATATCATATTTCTGGGTGTCGTCGCCCTGTTTCTCACCACATGCGAAGTCCGTTGTTCGCATTGATTTTGCTTACCCACAATGGCTGCGAGAATAGCATCACGAGTACGATAAGGAGCATCGATCTCCAAGTGTTTCTGTTTTGAGAATTCTTTCTTCAAATGCTCCACCCACACTGCATGCATGGTTTCGAACAGCTGGCCATGCACAGAACGGAGGCTTGCAATCTAAAACATTTTCTTGTGATAGAGGCGGTATTGATTGTCAAACTACAGTTGTCTTAATTGCGAAAGATAAGGCGATGGAGATGGGGACGGAGAATAATACTCCCACCACTGTCATATTGCGAAGCACCTGCTTATTATTACACATCATAGAGATTTCTCTCCAGAGTATTGTTTTGATATATTGTATAACGATGTATTGTACCAGCAATCTGTTAGCTCAGATTGGTCATTGATGAATTCAACACACTCGCTAGCAAAACAAAGCTACGCATAAGGCACACGGTACGTACTTTGAAAGCGCGAAAATTTTCATCGATCTGGTACTTGCTAGACAGGGCATAGCACGTGCGAGTTTCGATTTGCGCTCTGTGTTTTCGGTTCAAGCAATATACAACGGCAGCAATCTGTAAATAATAGTTTGTTATCAGAAAGATTTCTTCGAATACCGTTAGAAGCATGATATTAAGAACTGTTGTGTAGTGAATAATGACATTCAACGAATTGGGAACGGTGTTTCCAGAGATACATGGATAGTAAATTCAACAATGAAAGATAATGCCAGGAAGGTGGTGCTCACCGAATGTGGTAAGAACAGAATTTAGGACACAGGCGCCAAATATAGCCAGAATTGAGCAAGTCGAAATTGACGACCGCTCATTATTCTGCAACATCAGTAAAATGCCTATGATAGATTGTGCTGGCTATTCAGCAGATCGTAACAAATCGCAGTCACTACCTCATAGGGATGCAGGTTCGGATTCGGATAATCCGACCCCTCTCGCTCCTCTCGCGCGCACGTGTCGGATTTGAGCGGCCCCGCACTCTCTCGCGTCGGATAATCCGACCAGACAGTTAGACAGTCGGATTATCCGACTCTCGCTCCCTCCCGCAGAGGCTCTCCGATCCATGGCCGAGTGGTCTAAGGCGCTGTTTTGGGCCGTTTTGGTAAGATCGGGAGGTGGGGGGTTCGAATCCCGCCACGTGCAAACACTTTTGTCAAGTCATGAGGGACTAACATGGAGTATCCTAAGTCTTGCGGAGCCCTCAGTGCTCGGAAAACGTTTTGCACATGATGGGATACGATGTTTTAGAACCTAAATTTCACGGATTGAGCACTACAATGCTCATAAATCGGTTTATTTTAATCTCCCAGGACACAGTTTTTTTCTTCAAAATCACCGAAAAACATCAGCCGTGAAGATGGTGTTATCTGCTTAGACCGTCCCACCACGGGTATTTAGCCCTCCTCTCGATTAGGCGCGATTTGAGCGAAAAATTGTCATAGTACCTCTGAAAAATAGACTTTTCTCAGCCGCGTTTGCTCTGATCAACTTCTAGTTTGAATGGCTCTATAGCCCTGTGTTTTCTGCGCATGGGACAATAATCCATTAGTGTCTAGTTTGTTTGTAGAATTAGCCCTCTCGATTTGAGGCGATTGGACCTCAAAAATCGCATAGTGCCTCAGAAAAGTGATGATTTCTCAGCCGTCTTTGCTGTTATATGTTGTGCAGGTGGATAGCCCTTTGTTTTCTCTCCAAGAAACGTTTATCAATTCGCTTTTACGTCTTGAGGGGAATAAGCCCTCCTCTCTATTTCCCTCTCCCGAGCGCTCGCATTTGGCGACAAGCGCGCGCTTTCGCCTCTCCCATCTCGAGGCGAGGGGGAGGGAGTCGGAAATCCGACAAATGTCGGATAATCCGACTGTCTAACCGTCTGGGTCGGATTATCCGACGCGAGAGAGTATGGGGCCGGCGCGCGCTCGGATAATCCGAATCCGAATCCGAACCTGCAACCCTACGGAATAGCCAACTCTAATCAGAAACCGATACCTCGTAATCAGTGATGAAAAACGTTGCAAATGCGCGTTCGATAATCTTTAAAAAAAATTCTTTATAATGCATTTGGAGTTTCGATCTACGTAGCTGAACGGAGAAGAATAACTCACAAATCCGACAAAAGAGTACACTCCGATATAGAGCTGGTAGAGTCGCAACATTGATACAATCAACAGCACACTACGAGTGATGGAATGCGCTTCTGATATGATAATTCTGACTTCAGATATGGCACTATTAGCTCACGACCAGTTTGAAGAAACTCAAACTGATATAGCATCAGAATACCACGACATCCAACCAAAAGAAGAGCGTGCATATTGAAGAAACTAGCAATTCGCATCAAGTTGAGATGGAATATCGTGGACTGCAAATACGCTTTTTCTTTACAAAATTGAACACATCGAACCTTCTGAAGGATAGGATGGAATTGTACAGCGACATAGAATTGGGCAAAATGTTCGATAATCTCAATCGAGAAGAGTGTGAAAAATAATACATAGTGACTTGACTGAACAGTCGAAAATGTTGATAGAAGAATCACGAAGCTGAAAAATAGGATTGAAACAAAATCATTGAAGAGAAGATAATATTAAAATACAATCACAAACTTTGAAGCTTACCAGCATTCTTCATTGTCAGCAGATTCCGAACAATCGAGCAGCATTCTAGTATAGATCACGACGAATTCCAGATCTTCGAAAAAGGCGAAAATAAGAAAATCATATACTGCGAGCAGTGAAAACAATTACTATATGAGCATCTCTATTTTTCATACAAAAAAGGTGAACATGTTTACAATAATGCACCGATTTCGGGAAAACGCAGATTCACTTTTCTCAAGGGAGACGGTAACGATTCCATGCGGGACAAGATACAATGAGCGAATAAAAACAGCTACAAACGCAAATCGAGATATATAGGCAAACACTACAATCAATTGAGTGCAATGTAGGCTATAGCTAACACACTCGATTTTTTATGGATTGAATTTATTCGCTAATTTGGGGAAAATTGCAATAAAACCACGGAAAACTCCGCATTCTACCGAAAATTGTTATTATGTTCAATCAGCAATAATATTACATAAGAATACGCAATTCCTATCTATGCAAAGCGTGTTGTTCATGGGGATATAATGATCGATTGAAAATATAGACACATAATACGTGTATACTAACAAGAATAAAGGATGATAAACCTAAATACGCAAACTTCTTAGCTACAATGCAGGTTATATCTGGGACTAGATTTTTCTGTCTCGATGTAAATTACAGTCGGCGTCAAATGGCCATCAAACATATTTAATGAGTTTTTTTCCAGAATTATTAGTCTAACCGTCGATTCCCACTATCTCAATATCACCCATCGACTCAGTCTTCCACCTGTCTTCCAGATAATGGAAAACGCGAATTAATGGCTCGAAACGCAGCTCATATGATCTTTGCCTATTCCAGGCAAAGATTGCAGTTTGCAGCCTATTATCATTATATATTTAGATATAATCTTCGAAAACTGGTTTATCGAATAATCATACATAAATAATATACAATTTCTATGCGAAGCGCTCTTCGAAGAATCCTAGGGTCATCTTCCAAGATCGTTCCGCTGCCTTCTTGTGGTATGCCAATCCAGGCAGGCCCATCGCATCAGCGTCTGCAAAAAATGAATCTAAGTTCAATTGAAATTGAAATTGTTAGAAAATCATGTGATACTGAACTCTCGAGTCACTATCGTTAATTAAGATGATGGTCCAGATTTGAACTCACCGGGCTCGGTGAAACCATGCACCGCGAATCCATGCTCGACGAACTGATAGTCGGCCTTGCGCTCGTTCATCTCTTCGTAGAAGCCGGCGATCTAAATGACAACCTTTCTTCAATGCATTTATCGCTAATTACCTGTTCCTTGGGAATATGGGCGTCCGCTTGGCCGTTGTGAACCTGATGAGAGATCAAAGATCAAGTCGTTAAGTAAATTTTCTCACCTGCAGAGACGCATCGATTGAGTCCAAAGCGGCGTCAGGGATGGGCTTCAGAGTTCCATGGTAGGATACCGCTGCTCTGAATAGATTCCGGGCAATGATTGCAGTTTGCTTCCCATACAGCTTGCTGCCCATTACGATATATCGCGATCAATTTAGAATGCGATAACACTAATGAGACAAAAACGGGGAAACTGTGCAGACCTGAGTCCGGACACGCGTCGCCTCGCCATGTCCAGGGCGCAGAGTCCGCCGAAGCAGTAGCCTATCGCTCCGATCTGCTCAATGATTATGATGAATAGTGCATTTGTGTAAAGACGCTGGATTCTCAATGGATACGCCGTGCTGATGCGCATCATAAGTGAGACTACCTTGGTCTGATCGACAAAATCGATTGTCGCCAGGGCGTTTCTTGCCGCCAGCAGCCTCCCTGCCAGCTCTGCTCGATCCCCGTCGATCAGCGGCTTGAGGATGCCGAAGCACTCCTCCTGAACAGACATTAACTGATTTGTCTTCATGAGATACGGGAAGGATCACAGGGATCATGAGAATGGCTTACCTTGGACGTGGCTTTGAATCCCTTGCCGTAGACATCGGCAGCAAGCGCGACGTATCCTTGCTGTAATGATATTGGAAGTGTTTTTCGGTAATGAAAAAAAATTTCATCGAACTCGTGTGTTTCCTTTCAAATGCTGCGAAAGAAAGTGAAAGAAAACCGCATAACTAGGATGTTGAGGATAAGAGACTACCTTGGCCAACTCTTCAGCTCGTCCCTTCTCGAACTCGGTACAGCCTTGAAATGCATGGAGTACCAGCACGCCGGATAGTTTAGGAGACTTGAGATTACTGAAATGAACACATCACATATTGGTAAAGCTTCCCGTCAACTCACTAGGGATAGCAGAGGAAACCCTCGAATGTCTTGCCTGAATCATCCTTGTATTCAAGTGATTTCTGAGAAAAGGCATATTATGCTTGAACCAATCCGGGTAAAAACCTTGATGATAGACATATCCGCGATTTGGTCGGGTCACCTGAACATGTGAGTAAATTAGTGACAGAATGGAAATAGAGCGAGTAAACAAATCGTTGCTGTTGATAGGAAAACTATAGTCTATTGATTGAGATAATGAATTGCGATAAAATTTCGAGCACGAATGAATGGATGAAGGAGTCTTTATAAAGAGCGCGCGGTGAATGTTTGCTCTTGTACGATTATGTGAAAATGTGTAGTTTGCTTTTCCGAGGGCGCAAATTTGACACAAAACAGAGAAGCATGAGAGAGGACATTTTTGAGACAATTCGTAAGTTCGGCGCATGCTTGGAAGACAACGAGAGCATGAGAGAGTGCGCTTACCGAGAGACGGTGAGAGAGAAAGATATAAGAGAGGGAAGAGAGGTGAGAGATTGATTCATCCGCGATAACCAAAGCATCGTGCAAATTTGTGCGTGAAGTGTTGTCGACCGGGGTAAGGGGCATCTTGATGAATAATTTCATGATTACGACTTTCATATCCTCTCAATAAACATATAAAGCTGCTTTATCAATAACACTGAAACCATTAGATAATGAATAGATAGAGAGATCTCAGTGTAGGGTAATAGTTGCAACACTGGATCGTCGGCGATTCTTCATTCGATTGAAGAACTTCTCTCGAATGGCATGATTGACGGTTAGATACACAAATGGAGGAGTGCCTTGAAAGTGAATTCTCAAGAATCGAAAGCGAGGAATCCACGTGCATACCATGCGTTAGCATCCAGACAAAGTGAGCGACGTAGAGCATTGAATCCACTGCGTTTGTTGGCATGAATTGCAGTGTTTGAAATACTGTAAATATGAAATATAGCAGCTGTAAAACCGGCTTTGGCGTACATAAACAAGCTGACAAATGAGTTCCAATTACGAGTCCGGACTGAATCAGCAGTTGAAAAGTGGCTTTGTTCAATGTTTTGGATTCTTCCGCTTTCAATATCTGTGAATGTCATTCAAAATTCGTTATTGATAACTTTATTACGTGGCCATGTTGGTGACGGAGGCCGATAAATGTTAATATGTAGAGGCAGAAAGAAGTGATCGGCAAGAATACCACAAGCGCAATGTGGATGTAGCTTTCGTACTTATATGGGGACTTTTTCTGAATATTCGAATACGCGGAACCTACCGCAAATCTGCCTTCGAAGATCATCGGATCGAAGAACAGCATGTGATGATTGGAATTAAAGAGTAGCGGAGGCGTAAAAAGGACGAAAACGCCTACAGCTGACGTACACATCACGAGAACCAGCCATGTTCTCATGCCCTGAGTGCGATATTCGAAATGATTACAGTTGACACATACGAACCTGGAACATCCAACAAAGAATGGGAATGGACAGCATCTCTCCGAATCTATTCAATGCAAGAAGAGTGCAGCAGGCGGATGAACAGAAGTGAAAGACTGGCGAGAATAAGATTGGAACACGTGAATTCGGATTAAGGATCTCACACTCGCAAGCAAGAGAGTACAGTAGGACGAGGCGGGGATGAGCACAGTAGACTTCTCCCTCAACTTTTGACCGTTTTAAAATAACATTCATTGTGCGTACTATGATCGACAGCAAGCCAAATCCAATGGACGCGAACATCAATGACCAAATATCGACCGCCGCCATGTAGATCATTATCTAAATGAAATTTAAGTCTGAGGTCAACCTTTGGCTCAAGATTCCGATGCAAATGCTTCCTTTTCATGGAATACAGTTACTCATCCTACCTTGTAGACCGAAAGTTGTCGCATCGAAGAAACAATCATTGCGAGCGCTGAATAGAGAGGGATCGTCACAGCGCCGTAGGCAATGCAGAAGAGTCCAAGATTCAGTCGTTTGACGCCTTTTGAGGGCCAAACGATATCGCCAAACGCACTGAGTACACAATAATTGTTTTTGTTAATTTACAACAACAACAAAAAATATAACCTGCAGTTGTATTCCTCGTAGTTATCGAGCCAAAGGTTGAGGCGAAGTTGCGGAACTTCCATGGCGATTGCTGCTCATTACGTTTTTATTTTATTAAAATAAAATTTTCATTAAAACATATTATTGACGAAAACAGTAGCACAAAACAACGGAAACAAAGTGTTTAAAAAATAAATTCGGATTTCGCAAATATCGAACATTTAGAATCGTCGTTCCACTAAGCATAAAGTGGAAAACCCTTAGTGATGCATGCGTAAAGGCATTACTCCTCTTTAGCCTGCCATTGTGTCAGGTAGAAAAAATTGTAAAATTAACTTCTGTGATAATTAATGCTGCGGAACGAGCTGTTTACGTTGAATCTAACAAGATACTAGCACTATCCTAGTTGGAGATCGTTTTCACGTGGTAAGATATCAAATGAATAGATGAAGCACCTGCAGGGAACACGAGTGGTGGTATTTCTAGTTATCGGTTGCAATGGAAGAAAAACCAAAAAACGAATGATTTTTAGAGTGTTGATTCTAGATAGTTACTAGCGTCTCCAAATCGGAAACAACTTCCCACAACACGATTGCTATTGTCCGGAGTAGGCTAAATGAAGAGAGTTTGTTATCACTACTAGTTACAGGAGGAATCCATACTAGAGATCGTATTCTATGCGATCGAGTTAGGCATCAATGAATTGATGAAGCACCTGTGGCACGAGTGGGGATATTTCTCGGAATATCGGAAAGAAAAGAATGAAAAACGCTACTTCGAATGACCGGACAACCGATAAATGACCCTATTCAAAGTGTTGATGGCGGTATTCATACAAATATTTTTGAGCGACTTCTTTCGTCACGACGCCGTCTATAATACGAATATTTGTTTTCATGGGAACCCGATATTTTTTATTCAGATGAGTACTTTACACGTAGAGAGTGAGCATGAAGATAGCACTTTACACGTATTACTGAGCACGATATATATTCACGAACGAGATCTTTTTCATTTACAGAATCATATTTGCAGATTTCCAGGCGAAATTAATTGATCACACAAATAAAAAATAATACAATTCAACCAACACAGTCAATGCAAGAAAGATTTTTCTAATACTTGTCTTATTTTAAAATCAGTTGAGGAAATCGTCTTTGAAAGCTTCTTTAGTTTACAACACTCTTCACGGTCATACCGCTGGTGTTTCGGGTAGGGAAAAACCGATCCAGCAATTTCTCTCTAAGTGTTTGATTCACTGTTAGGTAGGCGAACGGAGGAACGCCTAGTAGTTGTGTTAGTTGAGGAATTGATAAAGTAAATTTACCATGGGTTTGCAACCATGCAAAATGGGCAATATAGAGCATAGAATCCACTGCGTCGGCAGGGAGAAATTGGAGTGTTTGAAAGACTGTAATTATCAAATATTGATATAGTAATTCCAAAAAAACATACGCAGACACGTTGCTAGATGAGTGCAAATGACTAGACCCGACTGCAGAATTATTTGTAAAGAAGCTGTGTTCAGTGAACTAGATTCTCCCCGCATCGTGGAGATCTACAAAGGCGTGAATAATAAATTAGACTGAATGAACAATTTATGATTTGCTGTGATTCCCTACATTTCCGTGTTGACGAAGAAGGCCGATGAGCATCATTGTGTAGAGCAAGAAGGAAGTTACTGGCATGATGATAACCAGGGACATGTGAATGTAGCTTTCGTACTGGAAATCGGATGATCTCTGTGCAATTCGAAACTGATAATTACCACGTATCTGCCTTCGTGAATCATCGGATTGAAGAATAGCATGTGAGGCTTGGAATTGAAAAGCATAGGATGGGTGAAGAAAACTACCAAGCACATCAACAATGAACAAATCACAAGAAGAAACCACGTTCGCGAGCCCTGAACTCGCCATTCGCACTCTGATTAGAGTAAAATTACAAACTTGGAAGAGCGAAACGATGGGTCGAATGGAGAGCATTTCTCCGAATCGCGAGTAGTGTGCAACATATTGACGAGGTGAAGTGGCCAGCTGACATAGTTGGAGTTATTTCAACTTCATGCGTACTTATATTTTTATAATCATAAACTGAACTCACCAGCACATGCGTGAGAATACACAAGCACGATGCGGGAATGAGCGCAATATACTTCGCCCTCAAACTATTGTTATCTAAAGTATTTTCGAAAACAAAGTATTCCGAACCCTGTGCCAGCAAACAACAGCGATGAAATATCCGTGAAAGCCATTTACATCATGATCTAATTGATGGGATTTGTCCCTTATTTGTTTTATTTTAAACAAAACTACCTTGTAAACGGAAAGTTGTCGCATGGAACAGATAGTGTGGGCTAGTGCCAAGTAGACAGGCACTACTAGTACACTGAAGGTAATACAGAGAGCGCCAAGATAAGGTCGACTGACTCCTCTCGCGTACCAGTAGATGCTGCCCATTGCACTGTAAAATGTGAAATAGTCAATGTTAATATATGACGGAACTTTGCACCTGCAGTTGTATTCCTCGTAGTGATCGAGCCAAATGTTTACACGAAATTGCGGTAGCTCCACGATGAAAGCGATTCATCGATTTATGCTGCGTAAAATCTGAATAATTTCGCCAAAATGTTTTCCGAACAGTCATTGCAT
This sequence comes from Pristionchus entomophagus, assembly GCA_036245825.1. Taxonomy (NCBI): domain Eukaryota; kingdom Metazoa; phylum Nematoda; class Chromadorea; order Rhabditida; family Neodiplogasteridae; genus Pristionchus; species Pristionchus entomophagus. The sequence continues at coordinate 16,411,568 of BTSX01000004.1, read as the reverse complement.
GTGAAAGAGGAATACGAAGCTCGAATGCGGATATCATACATGGGAGACAAATTTGAAATAATAGAGAATATAATAAGGAAAACCTGCAGCATTGAAAACGATGAATACATCCAATTATTCAGCAGCTTGTTGTTCATGCTCGCAAAGCAGCAAATAGTTTCGCGAAATGAGACATACCTACTTTCTGATATTTCTAGTTTTGCCAAAACAAACTATGTGAAAGGGATACATCGAATAACTGACGAAACAATAAACGACTATATTCCAAATATTGATGACTTTATTCAAACAAATACTTTCAATCAATACTGATTTCTCACGTCTACGTCTGACATATTAATATTTGTGTTCATTACTGTCCGACGCTTTATCTGTGAGAAATATCGCATAGACTTTGAGAAATATCGCGTAAGTCTTTAATGACAATGATATAAATACATTTTATTCCGATTAGTTCATAATTTTTAAATGTTGTGAAAAATTCAAAGACCGTCAGGATTGGCACATCGGATCCAGTCTGCATCGACAATTTTTTTATTGTTGAAACTTTACTAGTTGCAAATCAAGATTTAACGAACGCTGGAACACTTTTTTGTCAAACATTCAGTATTGCTGAATTAAAAGTATACATCATAAACGAATGTTTCTTTAGTTTACAACACTTTTGATGGTTTCGGGTATGAAAAATCATTCTTGTAAAAGCTCTCGGAGATAAATATACGACGGGAGAAAAGCCCTATGCAACAAAAGGGATATTAACATTATTGCAGATGCTTATTGTCCTTTTCACAGCGTAATATAAAGCTTACTGAATTTCCTGTACGTAAGAGGAGGAAATGAATTTTATAGCTGTATGTGATTTTGTATTAGTCAGTGTCTCACAGCTACATTCATCGCTTGATAAAACGCATGAATATATGGTTAAACGTGTAATCTTGGAAGATTAATTCGAATATTATTGAACCCGAGAAACGTAATTATCTCTCGCTCAGTTCGGTCGAATTCATTACGTGTTTTCGAAGAAAATTTCGTCAAGCTATGGATTTCCACACCAAGCTATGGATTTCCACACACGTTCTCTACCAATTTCGTCAAGCTATGGATTTCCACACCTCCAAGCTATGGATTTCCACACACGTTCTCTACCAATTTCGTCAAGCTATGGATTTCCACACCTCCAAGCTATGGATTTCCACACACGTTCTCTACCAATTTCGTCAAGCTATGGATTTCCACACCTCCAAGCTATGGATTTCCACACACGTTCTCTACCAACAAATCGCCGCGTGTCTGACTAGTATCGTCATCTTCACGATGGGGGCCTAACCAGAGTCGCCTCCATCGCCCTTCCATTTGGAATCCAGGATTATTTTTTATCGTTATTCAGCTCTACTTATCTGATAGACCCCCTCGATTCCCGTTTGTTCATTAGTCATCTCCAACATTTCACTCCATTTCCTCACTGTTTCCTCATCTCCTCACCATCAGCATACCGCTTCTCTTCGGTGGCAACAATTTAAAATTAGCGAAAAAAATTTGTATCCACTCAATGACTGTTTCTTTTTAATTTACGAAAAAAAAACTTGTTTATTATGAGTTATCGACGTTTTTCGAAGGACTCGAACGCTACTGAAAAGTTAAAAACTGCAAAAAAGAAACAAATTTATCCAAGTGTCAAAATAAATTAGATTGAGTCATATCTTTTGAAAACTTAGACCAGAATGCATCTCACTATCCAACGAATTGTGATTAAATAGCCTAGAAGTTTGGTTCAATTTAATTGTCTCGAATTAGTCGTGAAAATCCGCATAGAAATCTCTTTTCATTTATTGAACGGTGCTCCTAACAGTGACAAAACTAGCGTGTCTGACAGGAAACAATCGTTGCTTAATTTTTTCTCGAAGTGTTTGATTCACTGCTAGATAGACAAACGGAGGAATGCCTTGAATTCAAGTTATTAGAGGAATTAGCTAAAACAAGAATACCATGAGTGAATAACCATGCAAAATGGGCAACGTAGAGCATAGAATCCACAGCATTCACAGGGAGAAATTGGAGTGTTTGAAAGACTGAAATTATCAAATGTTGAAACAGTAATTCCAAAACGACATACGTAGGCACGTTCCTAGATGAGTGCAAATGACTAGGCCAGACTGTAGAATTATTTGGAAGGATGCCCTGTTCAATGAACTGGAGTCTCCACGCATTTTAGAAATCTACAAAGGTAGGAATGATGACGTGGATTGAATGGTCATATAATGATTTTAATGTTATTCGTTACATTTCCGTGTTGATGAAGAAGCCCAATGAGCATCATTGTGTAAAGACCGAAGGAAGTGAACGGCATCCCGATGACCAATGATATATGAATGTAGCTTTCGTACTGAAAGCAGAAATATGCCTTATTTCATGTATCAAATGCTTTCGAAAATAGGATTTACCACGAATCTGTCTTCGTAAATCATCGGATCGAAGAATAGCATGTGATGCGTGGAATTGAACAGCATAGGAGGAGTTGAGAATATCACCACGACCATCATTAATGAGCACGTCACTAGAACGAACCACGTTCGCGAGCCCTGAACTAGAAGTTCGAACTCTACTCAGATAAGGAATCAAAAACTTGGAAGAGCCAAACGAGGTGTCGAATGTATAGCATCTCTCCGAATCGATTCAGTGCGAGTAATGTGCAACATATTGACGAGGTGAAGTGGCCGACTGATTTTTTATGAAATAATAACATCAAGTACATAGTCATGATCTGAACTGACCCGCGCAGGCGAGGGAGTACACAAGCACGATGCGAGGATGAGCGCAATAGACTTCACCCTCAAATGTTTATTGTCTCATGTATTTTGAAGACTATGTTTACTATGATCAGCAGTATCCCGAAGCCTGTTCCAGCAAACAACAGCGATGCGATATCCGCAAAAGCCATGAACATCATGATCTAAATGACAAATCATTTACCATTTTTAACGTAAATTTTGCAACTTTTCAAGCATTCGTGAAGGGTTGAAAATACCTTGTAAACGGAAAGGTGTCGCATGGATGAGATTGTGTGGGCGAGTGCGACATAGAAAGGAGCCGCCACTGCACTGAAGGCAATACATAAACAGCCGAGAAGAGGCCGCCTGACTCCTCTCTTGTACCAATCGACGTTGCCGATTGCACTGGAGTGATGTAAGAGGCCGTTTGCGTAATAGTCGAACAAAGATATGCAATCGGTGGAACAGTGATTTTTCGAAAATCCGTGTAAATGGGTTCTCGAATGTGCTATTCATCGTGGTATGATTCATTTTTCACCATCTCGATTGTTTGAGCCATGCTGCATCAGGGCTCCAAATCACGATTTTCACGTTGCTCAGATTCCAATGAACAATTTTTTTTGAAAATTTGTGAGCACGTGTAATCGACTATGGGGAATCCAACCATCATATTCTTGATTTCTCAAATGTTCTATTTTTCTTTTTGATTTACACTTTTCGAATACTAAGGCGTAGTGGAAGCCGAAACTTGAATCAGAAGATCCGCCTCATCACGAGGACCATTTTTCATATAAATACTATAGAGTTTGAAGTTTACGAAATTTATGAAATCTTCTATTTTGTATGGATATTTTCAATCAACGCCGCGCGATTCGCACAAGAAGTGAAGAATTGAATGAGCGATACAAAGGAAAACGAGCAAAACTAGAATGAAACTCAATTCATTTCTCACTCAGAACGCTAATCGCCAGGCAGAAGGTCAAAATGAAGTTACAAAATAGAAGATTTCACTAATTTCGTAAACTTCAAACTCTATAGTATTTATATGAAAAATGATCCTCGTGATGAGGCGGATCTTCTGATTCAAGTTTCGGCTTCCACTACGCCTTAGTATTCGAAAAGTGTAAATCAAAAAGAAAAATAGAACATTTGAGAAATCAAGAATATGATGGTTGGATTCCCCATAGTCGATTACACGTGCTCACAAATTTTCAAAACATTTAGTGCATTAGAGTCTGAGCAACGTGAAAATCGTGATTTTAAGCCTGGCTCAACCCATCGAGATCGTGAAAAATGAATCATACCACGATGATTAGCACATTCGAGAACCAATCTACACAGACTTTCAAAAATCCACTGTTCCACACCTTGTTCGACTATTACACAAACGGCCTCGTAAAAGTGTCTTTATTGAAAATTTATTTGTTGAATGATACTTCGCACCTGCAGTTGTATTCTTCGTAGTAATCGAGCCATATGTTGAAGCGCACTTGCGGGAGTTCCATGCTACAACAGATTTTATCATATGATGTGAACTGCTCAAACATTGAGAGGATTTGACGTAGAAAAATGGTAATCGAAGAGGAACATCGAATCCTTTGAGACAGACTCCATTAGGACATATATCGCGTCGAAATATGAAGATTGAATGCTCATGACAGACAATTTTGAAAGCATGGAGATAAATAACATAAGAAATAATCGCAGCATTGAAGACGATGAATACATGTAATTATTCAGAGGCTTGTTGTTCATGTTACATAACGAAGTAGAGTAATGCGCATCGTAACTAACCGAATTTTCTGTATTTATGTATGTGGACGGAAACCATCTGATAGTTCTAGTTGTACTTATACTATATAGTAGGGTTCGTTATTTGGGGGTCGTAGCGATCCCGCTGGAGGAAGGCAGTTTGCATCACAGAGAATCGTCTCATACTTACCCTACGAGATCTCACATTATTCAAGTTAATTAATTTCTAAAAATATTTTTCTCATTATTTTCCTCCTACTGTTTAAAAAAAATTTACCAGCTTTCACATGAATGAATCTGTATTCATTTTCCCTACAAATGGATCTTTATTCAACTTCTTGTAAAATATAGCTGTTTGGCACATGGCAATACAAATACGATATCACTACTATAATGTATTCCGTCCATTGATAAACACGAAATGTGATTTTCGATCTATGCTGCTCTGTGCCCATTAACACCCAGCTACTCATGAATATTTGGGGATACTTCTAGAAAAAAAGGCAACCAGTCGCGTACCATCCCATTGAAATTTTACACCCTAATTCTTGCAGCATTCGGGAAATGAATGTGAATAATAAATTCCTTGTTTTCTGGTCACTTGTCCGTGAGAGTTGTATCAAAAAATATATCGAGAAATTTTTCTACCAAACATTTTTCTTTAGAAACGCCCCAAAAGCTGATATATTGTTCATAAGTCATATTGGAGTGATTTTACGTTGCAAATACACCATTTAAAGCTCACAAACATGAATTCTGAATTTCATGAAATTTTGAGATTATGAAAAAGTGATTTTTTCGACTTTTCTCTTTTTTCGTGTTTTATTGATGTCACAACTCCGTAACATCGCCAGATGTGCTTAATAACGATAAATGGGATATAAATCGAATGAAATAGTGACCATATCGCATCAAAATATCGAAAAGTCGCATAATCGTTCTCCACCCCATCCTCCGAGAGAGCATCGGGCGGGAAGCAATAACTCCCGGGCCCCCAAACCGAAAGATGTGAGAATTTCACACCTCTTGTAGTTTTACACGTAGAATCCGAATCTGCAATATAATGTTTCCCATGACATTAAACAATTTTCACGATGATACACAAATTACGAAATTTTTAGTTTTCGACTTTTTATCGATGTCCTTTTGCTTCCAAACTATGTTGTTCGTTATTTTCATTAAAAAATATTCCCGAAACACCTATAAGAACGTACTTTTTTATTGGATGAAATTTTCGACTTTTTTGGGACATGTCTGGCATTTTTCGGAAAGTGCACCCCAAGGTCTCGTATTGGGCCAGCTATCAGCTCTATGTATGGGTAGAGACTAGGGTTGACAATTCAAGGATGAGAGGAAGGCCTCCCTCCAATTTTCTCACAGCATGCAAATCGCTCTCATCCTTGAACAAGGATGAGGGAGAGCGGTCATCCTTGTTCAAGGATGGCCGTCCTTGAGGGAGGATGGAGAGGCGAGAAGGCTTTTTTCAGTCAAGAAATCAAATGGATTTACATAATTAGCCACACGACTACTGCTTGGAGCAATTTACATGTCTATCAAGATGTGTACAAAAGCTCGGAATGAGCTACTTTTTCACTTCTTTCACCTTCTTCCACTTATTTTCATTGACTTATACTGTTTTTATTGTAAATTATTTCGGGTTTGTTTCTATGCCACCGAAGCGTAAGCACCCCCCTCTTGCGACCACGGATGGCGCGCCTCCAGTGAAATGTAAGAGGAAGCTGCGATCCTCCCGAGCCAACCCTTCTGTTGACTCCCCCTCTTCCTCCTCTTCTCATGATGGTGAGTCTCCGCTTTCGTTTACTCATTTAGGCGGATTAGTTGTTTAGCATCCCTTTTTGTTTCTATCTTTTCCTAATTACAGATCCACCATCTCTCACGAGAAGAACTGTACGTGCTAGCAAGACTGCCGTACCGATAGATGATATCGTACACAAGGATGCTACCGTACACAAGGATGCTACCGTACCCAAGGATGCTACCGTACCCAAGGATGCTACCGTACCCAATGATGCTACCGTACCCAAGGATGCTACCGTACCCAAGGATGCCACCGTACCCAGTGAGTTGTTCTCATATTACCCATTCGCCTGACAAATCGATTGATTCATACCGTAGAGAAAGTCTAAGATTCTGCTCTTTTAGATCCCGTTGATGCTACTCCAATGCTCACCGTACCCCATGCGACTACCGTACCCAATGATGCTTCCGTTTCCGACGGGGAATCCGTTCACGCCGAGATTACCGTTGCCGAGGAGGATAGAGCACCCAGTGAGCTAGTTTTGTTATATCTCCTCATTTGACGACTAGATTGTGTTTTTTAGAGAAATATAGATACCATTGTAGAATTGCGTTTATTTAGTATTTTCCCTTGCTTCAGATCCCGTTGCTTCTATTACCGTACCCGATGAGGCTACCGTACTTGACGAGGCTACCGTACCCCACGGTGCTACCGTATCCAACGATGCTACCGTACCAGGTGAGTATTCCATTTAGTCTTAATAGGCCCTCTTATTGACAATATTTAGGAAGATAATAACGTTTTATTACTTCTTTTCTGATATGTATATCTTCATTCAATCGTTTCAGATCCGAAACAGAAGAAACGACGTGGCCCAATGGAGATTCGAACCCATTTCATGACGTACTTTGTAGTCAACGCCAATGACATTACTAAGGTTGACTGCACCCTTTGCGATCATACAGCCACTTACTTGTTTGGGGGCAAGAAAGTTTCATCTGGTCTAAAACACCACCTGACAACTGTCCATCCCGAACAATATGGCGCATTGATCTCCCTAGAAGCTAGACATGTCGCTGCCAAGCAATGGCTTCTGAGAGCTATTGCTACCGGCTCACTACCATTCAATATTGCTCAGAATCCTGAGATTCGTGAGTTCTTGCGTTGTCTAGATCCCACTTTCCTTGTCCCCGACCGTAAGACCCTATCTGGTACGATTCTTGATTCTGAGTATGTTGTTGCTCGAAGAGCCGTATGTGATGCCGTAAGGGGCGAACATATCGCAATCACAATGGATCACTGGACGAGTAAGGACAGTGCTCACTCTGTCATGGGATCAACGGCTCATTTGATCACCCCTCAATGGAAGAGAGAATTGTTTGTACTGACTCTCGACGACACCGAAGGTTCTCACAATTCGGATCAGGTATTATGTTTACTTTATCTGATTCAATGTTATACACTTTTTTCAATCTGCTCATTATTTTCTTCTCAGGTAAACTGCTTTCTCTCCGATTTGACGAAGGAATTCAACCTTGCCTCGGTCTACTGCTGTCTCTCTGACAGCGCGTCAGTGATGAGATCTGGAACAGCTAAGGCCGGAGTTGACAGGTAATTCACCTATTTGGTTTAATTAAGAAATTACTCTGAATTAACCGTCGCTTGCTACAGGGTGGGATGTGTGTTACACGCCACTCATCTCTTCATCATGGAATCGATCGACAACTGGAAGCCCGCAACCGAGATCGTATTCGCCATTAGGAAGATCGCAGCCCATGTTCACAGGAGTCGAAATAGTTGGATCAGCCTTCTCAGGTATTATTTGTGGGGTCATTGATTGAATGGTTCAAGGGGCGATAAAAACGCCTGTATTGTATAATGGATATTCGATTTCAGAGCTCTGGTCGATGTAAACTGTACCAATCAGAAGAAGATTCCGATGGAAATTCGGATCAGATGGGGATCACTACTGCGCATGCTGAGAGTTGCTGCTGATCAGGTTAGTCGAAGCCACTAGTGAATTTGAACATTGAGAACCATTTTTTTCAAGACGGAACCGTTCTTTGCAGATTGATCAGTTGAGTGATTTGGCGGAAGAACACGGATTCCCTGTACTGGATGATGGTCAAAAGATGACACTAAGACGACTTGTCGAATTTCTTTCTACGGTGGATACTTTCTCTTCCACTGTGAGTATTCTGACTTCTTCAATTGCTTGAGCCATATCTTTGAGATGAGCACACATAGTGCCACTCTCTCGTCAGTCATTCCCTACCTTCGAGGAGTCGAAAGTTCTCTCGCCAAGTTTGTTCAGAGTCTCTTCATTGGTCTGATCAATCTTTTGCAGTTACTCAACTTCTGCCCTGAAGGATTTCGTTCCAATTGTTCAGAAGATCTTCGCCAAACGGTTCACTTGCTACTTCGAGAATGAATTCGCGAGAAAATCAATGCTGGTCGATCCGAGGTTATTATTAGTTCACCCTATGCGTCTCGATATCTTGCTTATTTTCAGATTCCTCTACTGGGGCACACTAATCTCTCCTACAGATGAGGAGGACACTCTACATAAGTTATTCAGAGAGGCTGATGAGGGACACTGTGACTCACAAGCAGGTTAGTTTTAACAATCATGTCGTTTATGATTGTATTTATTGTATGACATTAGGAATTGTATCTTTGAAGATTCGACCCCTCCACCAGCCAAGAGAGCTCGTCCCAGCCTGTTGGCAGGAATCGCGCCCAAGATGACTCCTGTTCCCATCGGTGCCAGGGTACGTTCGTGATGTAATAACAATAGATTGAGTCGGGAAAATAATTTACTAGTCTAATCATTTGATATTTAGCTGGAGTTCGAGAAGCTCCATTCGCTCGCGAAGCGTATTCAGTTTCCGGAAGAAAAAGACCCGGTGGAGTTTTGGAAGGAACACCACCAGCTCTTCCCTAGACTAGCCAAGGTGGCGAGGTGTCTCCTTGCCATTCCACCTTCTTCGATCGATAGTGAACGCCTGTTCTCGACTGTGGGATTGGTTGTCAACAACCGCTTGAGGGCAAGGTGAGAATGTTTCATTGATTCTGGGCCAATCACTGTTCTTTCTAGAACCGATTCCTACACTATGAAAAAAATGGCATTCGTTGGAGCGCACTCCCGTCGAGAAAGGATCAGGTGAAATATATAGCAAGTTCCGAGATAATGATCTATTTTCTAGGTTCGGTCCGGACGAGTGGGAGGCGCACTTCGAGGGTGATGACCAGGGCTTCTCAGACACAGTAGCCTTCGAATGAGCATTCATAGTATTATTCCAGTGTTTGAAACGTTGATATCATTCGCTTGACGCTCCCCTCTCTTTTGTAGCTAATTGCATCGTTAAATCATAGCGTTTCTGTCTGTTTTTTGTTGTTGTTTGGTTGTTGTATTGTGTTGAAATGGATCTTGTATAGATGATAAAGTTAATTTAGTAACTTTGAAGGGCGTTCCAATCTCTAAAACAACCGAAAACAGCCTTCCTCCCCTATCCATCCTTGAACAAGGACGGCCGCTCCCCCTCATCCTTGATCAAGGATGAAAGGACCGATTTGCATACGCCGTCCTCCCTCCCTCCTTGAATCATTGAATTGTCAACCCTAGTAGAGACCGCAGGGTGATCTACCAAATTCGCATCACAGACTCAGAACTATGCGCATTGTGTTGGTCTTGATCTGAATAACATTTTTGCTTTTTAGAGTTTGTTTCTATCTCTTCTCTCAACCGAGATAACCCCCGAAAAGAATGCGTGCGCGGGCAAGGGAGAGGAGAGGGAAATCGGGCGAGAGAGAAAAGGGGGCGGGGCCTCTCTCGCGTGTGTGTCTCTCTCTCCTCCCGCTCTCTCGCTCGCCTCTTCCCGCGATCGAGCACAATTCGGAGAAAATTATTAAAAATCTGAAATCAAGTTTAAAATTCCTCTAAAATACAAATAAAGGAAATGCGAGTGGAGCAGCTATGTGCGACCACTAGAAACACTTCAAATGCCAATTCTTGACCATAAATGGCCTTAATTGACCTACTTAAAGTTGACCAATCAGGCTGCTCCACTCGTCATTTGTGAAGACTACTGAGAACTACAGAAAACGCTTTTGATCGGCTGATTCGATTGAGAATTCGAATTGTGCTTGCCAGGTGCAGGTTTTGGGGGAAGTCAATTCCCCTCAAAGTGGGCGGAGCTTGCGGTCTCTACGTATGGGGACTTCACTCTGAACTTATTGGCATAGGTTGCAAAAAAGTCATCCGTGGGGTAGGTGCAGAATCTCATGGAAAAAAAAAAATTAAATATGCATAATTTGAAAGCTAAAGTGGATTTTTGTAGTTGTATTGTCTTTGAGAACACATCACGAACAACTTCATCTGAAGATGCAAAAAACAATCTAACACGAATTTGTTCAATGGATCAAATGATGGGTGGCATCGTAGAAACACATATACTCTGTTTCGGTGCTATCCGACGGTTGATGACGAGCAGTGACTGGATATATCTAAAGCAGACTGAAATATATGCGCAATAAGACTATTAAATATACTGTCGATAAGCCGGAATGTAGTACATATTGATCAAAGGGGAACAGAGCGCGAAAAGACTGACGAACTGAAGTATTTTGATTGTTTTTCAGTGTCACTGTTTCTGACTCAAAAATGGGAGAAGGTTTTAGTATTGGACATTGAGTAAACGATTGGGTTTTGTCTTGATAGCCTCGGTGCAGAGTACTAACCGCGTACAATCCTCTCTGCATCGCTTCAGAGTGTATGATACCAACGAAGTCTAGAAACCATCCCGTCGCAGCAAACATATACGCAACTGGTAGCATCAATTGCGCAGTCAAAGATCGGTAGATCATTTGATGATGGTGTCGGTCGGCTTGTCTCTAAGATTTACAGCTTGACGCCGGAGCTTAGCGCCGGCGTAATTTGGGTTTAGACTTATTTTTTTCCTTCCATTTTTTCGGCTCTGAAAGGGGTCAGCCGACACAAAATTTTCAAAGTGCATGCAAGTTCATCAAACTTTGCAAACTTTGTGCCCATGGTCTGGGGATGCACCAAAAAAAATTTCAGCCAGAAAACTCATCGGGGAGCCAAATGGCGGGTACCCCTGGGTGTGACAAACAACCCCGTCATCCTATTTTCCAGACTCACTTCGGCATTGGTTCGGCATTGGTCCTATGGTTTCATTTCTGGAAGTTAAGCTTTCTAGCTTTAAAAAATGTTCACTTTTTCGAATGAACCGATTCCCACCACTTTGAGCCGAGTTGCAGGGCACTTAGTGTAAAAAAACGCTTAAAAAGGCTGATTTCCGGCCCTATCGGGTCTGAAAGTTTTTGCTTCCATGTCCAACCCCCGCCATTTCATTCGGCTGCTCAAGATACCCCTGGAAAACCAGTTTCAGCAAAATCTATACAGTAGTTTCTGAAATATTGTGAGCGAAAAAAAAGCAAAAAAAAATCGAAAATCTGCAAAACTGATGCAACGAGCGGGATTTGAACACGGGATCGGCAGGGCGATTGCCAATTGCGATAGCCACAACGACATAGAAGCGATATGGATGGACTCTCTTAATGGGATATTTGACTAGCGAATGAGTATGATAGCGCGCTCGCAGGTCCTTGCATTACATTTTCCGAATAGTCAAAGCAGTTTCCTGTGCATTTCGGATTTCACTTTCCCTCGCATGGCGATGACTCTGGATAATTACCCCAAGCATATGGAGGCCATTTCAAGGGCCAACCTAGACGTGTTTTATGTCTACCGAGAAAGGAGGATAGCGCACAGGCAGGCGAACCTTGGTACCATCTCCGAGTATCCAATCCAGAATTCAAAATGTTTCTATTGTTTGCCGATTATGCGAACTACACCGTTCTCGCGGTGTATGATGCAAATATCAGGATACTACCAAAATGGTAATACCAGTACCAGTCCGGTTCCATGTTGGAACCATGTTCGGAAATAATCTTAACAGGTTGTTTCGGAGTTTATTCGGTATTGATCTTTTCGGCTCAGGGTCACACAGAGTGGCACCCAGATCGGCTTGTCAAGAATTCACCGGTCGTATACGGTATCGTTAACATGTTTTGGCGTGCCTAGGGAATTATATGTAACCTCATTTGGCGGTTCAAGGGGGCTAGTCCCCTTTGCTTGTTTCATGATCATATGGATACCCCTCAAAATATGAGGCCGTTTGCGTTAGGATCAACAAGTGGCTGGAACAGGTAAATAATCGGATATGCTCAAAAGTTGGCCCTAGGGGTAACTTTTTAATCTGAAATGATTGGTGGAATCCGTTTTTCGATCTGAACCTTTTGAATCCCGGTACGACGTGACGTCGATTTGGCCCAATTTTTGTTTTTCGATTAAAACAGTCCCGGCAAAGGTCAAAATAATGCAAAAACTCGCGCACCCGACCAGAATTTAATTCTCTACGAAATGAGAAAAAAATTGAGGCTCTAACAATTTTCGCTTCCGAGATATGCTCGATTTTTGAGAAAAAAAGTTGTAAGTGAAAACCCATCAACACAAGAAAGAGCGTTCTTTCCTGATCATTTTGGTATATAGGGTTCAAGAGTTTTCGTCACAAAAATCGATGAAAAACCATCACCGTAGAGGTGAAATATTGAACCCTATATACCAAAATGATCACGAAAGAACGCTCTTTCTTGTGTTGATGGGTTTTCACTTACAACTTTTTTTCTCAAAAATCGAACATATATCGGAAGCGAAAATTTTAGAGCCTCAATTTTTTTTCATTTCGTAGAGAATTAAATTCTGGTCGGGTACGCGAGTTTTTGCATTATTTTGACCTTTGCCGGGACTGTTTTAATCGAAAAACAAAAATTTGGGACGTCGCGTCGTACCGGGATTCAGAAGGCTCAGATCGAAAAACGGATTCCACCAATCGATTCAGAATGAAAAAGTTACCCCTAGGGCCAACTTTTGAGCATATCCGATTATTTACCTGTTCCAGACCCCTGTTGAAGCCTTGTTGATCCTAACGCAAACGGCCTCATATAGAAGCGTCGATTCGTTCTGCGAATCTCCGCCAGAAGTTGCATGTTTCTCTGAACATCTTCAATAATTTTCAGATTAATGGGTCTTAATCGATAATGCATAATCCCCCAGGGGGTTCAAGGGGGGCTTGCCCCTCTTGTTTGTTATATAATTTGGTCACGTTTCACGGTATCGAAATCGTTCTGCGCGAGAATTAATGCTACGCATCAATAAAAGTAAATGAATGCACTTCCCGTGGGGAAGTGTGATTTTCATTTTGTGACAAACTCAAACCCTGTGTGAATTTGGGTCCTCCACTCATCCTCTCTAGAGATTTCTCTCGCGTAATATAACAATCCCGTTCTCAATAAAAGATGATGAATCACTCTTAGATCTGATTTCAATAAAAGTATGGGAATCACATCTTGACCCAAATTCGCGCCTAGGGTTTCGAGCGAGTACGCAAATATTCTGATAAAAATCAAAGTACATTTTGTAGCTGTTTTTGTTGCATATTACTGCTGAATGCGAACATCCTCGTTATACTCTACGATGCATCATTTGGAATTGAGTTGAAGTGAGACTTTTTCGACATCTTACAGAATGGTTGATTTTCTAATATTCATAACATTGGAACATTGAATAACCACCACATACTGTCATTGTAATGATCACCGGAGTATACATGCGAGGAGCACTGGGCGCGGATTTTGGGTCAAGATGTGATTCCCATACTTTTATTGAAATCAGATCTAAGAGTGATTCATCATCTTTTATTGAGAACGGGATTGTTATATTACGCGAGAGAAATCTCTTGAGAGGATGAGTGGAGGACCCAAATTCACACAGGGTTTGAGTTTGTCACAAACTGAAAATCACACTTCTTTCACACCAAGTGGAATTTCATTGAGCGTTTGGTCATAACTTGGACATCGTAATGTAAAATAACAATCAGTTGAGGGATCTCAAAGGATAGTCCGAAAGCTCACCAAAGTTGTTATTCGGGCGAACAGCCTTCTACGAATGATGAAAATGAGGCAGAAACAAACGCCAATGCCGATCACGAGTGTTCCTAACGTAAATCGTTGGAGTAGATGATCTCCAATTCTCCCAGAAAGGTCAATCAGACTGATTGTGATATTCGAAGGGGTGTCTGGGTATGTTCCTGAGAGGAACGTGGCGCACTGAATAGTCATTAAATTTACTACAATTCAATGCGGATATTGCCACCGTATTTGTAAGTGTGATCGCCGTTAAAAATCCTGAAGCAATAAAAAGTCGTCGAGACTGATCTTGTATATTTCTGATATCTGGCTTGAGCATGTAAAGCCTATAAGCGAATGATACTAGTAGTAATAGTGTAGACTGCGAAACCGATGCGCTCAAGCCTGCTTAAATTAATATTATTTTTATTCTTAAATACGTACTTATCATACTTACCTATGAAAATATGGCAGAATTGTGCGCTGATTAGGGTGCACGGTCCGATGTACACAAAGTGAAGGCAACCAGAGATATTTGTAATTCTGATCGTACTCATTATGGCGGAAATAAATGCTGTATTACTTGGCAATACACATAAAAGTACAGATAGAGTTCAAGAAATCGCCGCATACAATCATCAAGAGAAGAACGGAGTAATTGAAGAGCTCTTTAGGTGTTCTCAAATACAAAATATTTTAAACACTTTGCAATTGCAAAACCTACTTTTTCACTATGATAAATATGAAAAACGAGTTAACAAGCACCGCGGCCAAGTCTTGGGCTGACAGGATTCCAATATGCAACAAGTCGTTACGATCGAGCATTATTCCTAAAATTTTCAAATTATTGGTAATAGATACATCATACGACGTTATTAAGAAATGGATGAGTTATTTTGAAAATAGCAGAAAGTAAATAAAATAAAATGCTAGAGCCCGAAGACCGACAATGAACGACCAAGTTTAATAAAATAGATGATCGATTTATAGGCATTTTACTGACAAGGTTGCCATCTCATGAATAATTGAGGATACTTCTAGAAAATAAAGCAAAGGGTACCAGATCAATGATATGCTAATGGTAGCAGCATTTGAAAGTGATTGTGAATAATAAATCCCTTGTTTTCTGGTCTTTCGTCCGTGAGAGTTGTAGCATTTACTTGATCATTCTCTCTGATATACATATGATATTTTACTTGGTGTCTAGAGCTGGAAACTTATTTTCCCATGGAGACTCGATGCGAATAACAACGTGCAGAGCATTTCGATATAACGTCGATCGTAATGAAATATAAATAATTTGAAAGTGGATATTTTTCCCTATTGCCTTTTTTGGCCGAGACCACTAAGAAACGGTTTCAATAATTGGCGCAATTCATTTTTTTCTTCTTCAGCTCTTCTGATATAATACTGGCGCCAAATCACGGCAGGACAATACTAAAAAAGCCATAAACGACCGACAATGAACGACGCAGCATAATAGATGATCGATTTTTTGGTATTATATTGACAAGGTTGCCATCACATAAATATTTGGGAATACATTTAGAAAATTAGTCGAGTACCAGATCAATGATAATGATCTGTAAGTAACATTCGAAATTCTACTGAGGAAATAATGACGACTATTGCGCATTCTATTCCTCCGACAGTTTTCATGTTTCGGGGAACCTTATCAATGTTCTATGTGGGATGCTGTAATTTAACTGTGGGTTTTCTCTAGGGACTAATCAAAAAACTATGCTGATACATAGTCGATGTGTGGCGTTTCAGTAAACAGTACCTGATATGTGTCGAAAGACGGTAACTTTACCATTTGAGGAAAAAAAACTGGTAACACAAACTGCATTAGTCATAAGTAGAGACATCAAGTTGATCTACCAAATTGGGGACTTTTATAATTCCGCACTTCGCGCCTCTTCCCTCCCCTTTTCCCATGCTTACCGTCATTATGCAGCTATTTCACCAGCATGACACCTAAAATTTGAAATATTGCCTAAGCTGTGTGTACCTAAGCCTAAGACAAAGCACTTAAATAGGTTACATTAATTTTTTAATCCTGAGACAGGTCGTGAAAGGCTGGGACCGTAAAGGGCGAGGCTAGAGAGAGGGGCGGGGGAGGGGTGGGACAGAAAGGAGGGGCGGGGCCTACTACAAATATTGGAACAGCTGAGATTGGGGAGGACCGAATGGAGCAAGATAATGTAATTTAATTGGAACTATGATAGTTTATATCTGGAGATCATAACTGATCACTTGTGTAGCGTGATGCTACGCTCCTGAAGATTGTTACTCTGACTCTGCGTGGCTTCACACGGCTCAATAACTTCTCGCGAATAGTCTGGTTCACTGACAGATAGACAATCGGGGGGGGGGGGGGATCCTTGAATAAACAATTTAAAAGATTTCAGCTCCCAATTTCAGACCATGGGTTAGCATCCATACAAAGTGCGCGACGTACAACATCCAGTCTACTGAATTGGAAGGCAGAAATTGCAAGGTTTGAAATACTGAAATCATACAATATTGAGGCAGCGAGGGGGATTTTCTCGCACGTAAACACGCAGATAGATGAGTGCAAATCACCAGCCCAGACTGGATAATGATTTGAAGCGTAGCTCTGCTCAGCGTATTGGATGATCGTGCTTTCAAAATCTGAAAACACAGCGTGAACTATTTTCGTTTTTTTCCTTCAAATTATCACATTGCCATGCTCGTGAAGGAGTCCGATGAGCAATAATGTGTAGAGACAAAATGAAGTCACCGGCAAGAATATGACAAGTGCAATGTGAACGTAGCTTTCGTACTGAAGCGGAGATTTATTTCCGGATGAATCGGATCGAAGAAGAGCATGTGATGCGTAGAATTGATTAGCATCGGCGGGGTAAATAGCAGAATAAATCCGACCACAATGGAGCACATCACCAGGACCATCCATGTTCGGCGCCCTGAGTGAAACATTCGATAAATGAAATGGCAAAATAACCTGACTTGGAATAGCCAAACAACGCATCGAATATGCAATAATTCTCCGAATCTATTCAGCGCAAGAAGTGTGCAACAGGTCGATGAGCAGAAATGGAATACTGAAAAAATTTATTCGAGAACAGTTCTAAATAAAGTATTTTTAATAAATCAAGCTTACACTAGCATCCAAGTGAGTACAGAAGGATGACTCGAGGGTGAGCGCAGTAGACCTCTCCCTTCAATGATAATTGTTTTTTCTTTGGAAGGTTTTTGGGCTCCCACCAATAGGGACAACACACCAAAACCAAATGAAGCGAATATCAGGGACGCAATATCAGCGGCACACGAGTAAATCATAATCTGAATCCATCGGTAAGCCATTGAAGGAAATAAAGAAATACCTTGTAAACAGAGAGTTGACGCATGGGCAACATTGCAAGTCCACAACCCGAGTAAAGAGGGATGGTCAGCATGCCAAACAAGATGCAGAAAATTCCAAGATAAGCCCGCTCAACGCCTCTGGAGTGCCAGTCGATATCACCCAACGCACTGAACGATAAGAAAGTTACGGATTTTCAGTGAAATATTTTTAAACGATCATAATAGTTTTACTAGCGAAACATTTTATTAAATATTGTAAACTGACCTGCAATTGTATTCGGCGAAATTGTCCAACCATATGTTGAATCGAAATTCCGGAAGTTCCATACACATAATTTAATAGGCTAGACAAGACAATAGGTGATACTGTATTGAGGATAGCTCTGGTTGTACAACTCGGTCCCAAACGGTCGAAGAAATACGAACGTTGATCGTAGTTTTACTATAACGAGAATCATAGTGTCTGTCTGCCGGCCAAGTTAGTGCGCCCATGCCATACATACCTCGACACAAAACTCATGTCTAATTATTCTTGTTTTCGAGTCTTGAGAAAGAATACCGTACTGCTCGTACAAATCTGACGCAATATCACTGCCCGCGTCCACAGCTGGCAGACAGGTGGCACATTTGGTAAATATTAAATGGAATCGTAATAATGCCATGATAATATTAGCTCATCGGCAGTTCGACGAAACCAAACTCACTATCGCGTTTTTTCTTGTTGTTGAACTATCCAATAATTCAATCGTTAACAAGTTATACGAGCCAATTATCAGCTTTCAATGTACTATAGTCTGGGATAGTGGAGATATTGTGCAAGGTCCGCACAAGTTCCCCGTCGCTTGAGACGGATCTCTCCGAACACACGCGGCTAAGCAAACGAACGAATCCAATGTAGTGACCAGGCTAGCGAGATCGGGCGAAAAAGTGCACGATCATATTCGCGTTCGATGAACTACTTAAAAATTATAGCATTATGGTTCAGTATAAACTTGGTTTCTGAGAATCGAAGGTGCGAAAACAGGCACACGCACAAATATCGGGTTGAGGAATAAGTAACGCTCGTTTTTCCAATTTCAGATTATGACCTCTCCCGTCTTTCTAAATTGTGAATTATATTCCGGTTTTTGATGATCGATAAGGGCTTGTATACTCTCTTTAGCGCACGCTATATCATATATCTCCGATCATTTAGGCGATCACAATGGCTGGCTCAATTCAAAGTTGTCGCACCTCACCCTGAGATTTTGACAGGTCAGCACTGAGGGAAGAAGAATTATTGAGCCACAATTAAGCTGCAGTTGTAAAGTATCATGGTTATACATTACACTGATGATATTCAGAGGAATATCCAAGTAAAGGCCTGTGTGAGATATGCGCCTAACGAGAGTGTAGGATTTCAGTTACTGACCGAAAGAAGTTTTGCTAGCCGCGTTTTCTTAGCAATAGATCTAAAGACCTCAATTATGCTTGAATGTGGAGTACCTTTCCTGTTGAAAATATGGACGAATTTTGCTAAGTGTGGAGCATTCTCTTTATGAGTTAAATTGCTCGTAAGTCCGATGTAGAAAAACAAGCCTCGAAATCGACACTTATTGCTATTTCCTGTAAACCGTACTAATTGAATGTAAGGCCTTAGATGGTTAAATGGATGAGCAACTTTTGCACTATCATCCACCAAGTGGCCACAATTATAGAATGGGTACTATGTCTTGGGTATGGTTTAATCCAAAGTCCTCAAAACACGCATTTCTTTTGATTCCGTCACAAAATAATATTTTTGGAAAACTGTTATTTTTCAAATAGGAGCATAAGTAGCACCAAATGTTTATAGTGATAATATAGCTCCATAGTGAGTGACTGGAGCGCACTAGTGTATAGGCCAGCACCTTCGATCTTCAAGGTAGACAAATAAGTTAAGTGAACTGCAATTTTTCACGAACGTTCCCCTTGAAACGTCTATAAAAATACAACAATGAATCGAGCACCATTCTCACTTCACCATGAAAGAGGTGTAGTATCGGGCTGCTCACCTGAGAATGTGTAAATTTACCGAACAGTTTCCACGTTAAATTACACAATTTCGAAAAAAATCTAAAATTATCGAAAATTATCAGATACATTGAAATCTAAATTTCTCTCCTACACAGGAAGCGTGATATTTCTAATAATAACGGCTATGATACTCGAGCATACCCTGAAAAAATGCTATAAAGTCAGCTCGTTTAGATTTGATTGGCGGGAGATATATGAGTCCAAACACGATGCTCAAAAACGAGCGTTACTTATTCCTCAACCCAATATAATGAACGAATCTAGATGTTCGGTCATTATTCCATCTCACAGCGTACTACGAATTTTCTAATACTGTCGATTTCTAAGAAAGAACTAACTTTTTCCAAATCGGAAGCACCTATACTAGAGGAAACAAAGCCAGATCACAAATCGCAGAGACAAAGGGATCGAAAAAAAAAATGCACTCATGACGGAGACTTACAAGCATGCAGTCTACTCATATCGCTCTTGCTGTGGCCTTCCTCTCAGCGGTGATCTACTCCCAGTGCACCGGCAATGATCACCCAACGTATATCTCTTGCACTTCCTTGTTACGGTGATTTAACAAATTATTCTTTTTTTGAACGGTCTCGAGTAATGAATGATGTGAATCCCTCTAAAATTTCAAATGTGTACTTTATCCGGTTGATAGAAGTTGAATTGATGATATTTCGAAATTCAGCTGTGTTTCCTGGATCGCAAATGGCTTCTGCACCAGTGCGAGTTACACACTCGAGAGAAGAAAGAACTACTGTGGAGTGCAGTATGTATAATTTTATCTTATAAAAACGGATTTTTTTTGAGAAAATATTATTTAAATTTGAGAGGTTGAGGTAGATAGAGACCACAGGCTCCGCCCACTTGGAAGGGATAGAGAATGGCCAAAAATCCGCAAGAGCTCCGGCAAATCGAGTTCTCAACTAAATCAGTCGATCAAAGGCGCGTTCTGTAGGTCTGATTATCCTTCACAAATGACCTGATACGCAGCGTGGTTGATCACCGTTAAGTAGGTCAAAATTCAAGGTAAAGTCGATGATAGGGGAAATATGGGTTTCTAGTGTTCGTACTCAGATGTGCAGCTCGCATATCGTTCATTCGATTTTTTGAGAAATATTAAAGGTGAAAAATCGAAGATCAGAAGTGTCTCTGAATTGCCGTTCACGTCCAAAAGTAATAGTACACGCGTATTCGTATTCCGACTTCCGTTGTTTTTCTTGACAACTAGCAAAACTGGCTGCAAAGGATGGGGCTCGAACCGGAGGTTCACGGTTTGATAGACGAGCGCGCTACCGATTGAGCCACAAGACCACGTAGTTGCCCATCTCACGTGTGCCACATGATTGTGTGAGGGTGGAATAGGCGAGTAATGCATAGTGGGAGTCTCGAGATCACCTTTTCAATTGTTTCTCGAGAATTAGTTGATATATCAGCAAACGGCCAACAGTATGCTGTTATTGCATCCCAGAGGGGTTCCTTGGCACTGGTTTTCGCCTGACTGGTTGAAATCGGCTCTCGACCCTGTGGTCTCTAGAGGGAGGCAAGCAATTTTTTTAAACATGTGCAACAGTGTTGATCATTGTAAATCTGTTTTCTTCATTCCACAAATACTGTTCAATAATATTCAGCGTACTATAGAGAGTCATGTGTCCATTTTCAGATGCGGTCTCTGCAACATCGACGGTAGTCAGACGGCCTTGGGAGGTGGCCCCTCTCTAACTTCGTGCAGTGACTTGAACACTAAGTCAGGACCTATTTTTGCTATTTTTTTCCATACTTTATTGAGTGCATCGCCAAAAAAAGTTTTTTTTAAAATGTATTTCAGCTGTGCTGCGTGGGCGTCGACCGGCTTCTGCACGAATCCAGTTTACTCGAATGCGATCAGACTGCTGGTATGCGATTGAATATTTTTCTCAACGGCCTCACTGAAAAAATATGAATATTGTTTTTTTTTTCAATTCATAAAAAGCGAAGAGCGGCTAGTCTTTGTTGAGAGTAAGAAGTCGCTCGATCCCTCAATCATTCCCTCTTGCAGTACTGCTGCAACACGTGTCGTCCCTTCCTCACGACAACGATTGAATATGTTATGATTCATGTCATTATTCAAGGACAAAAACTATTGACAGCAACCAATGTAGTGTATCGGGAAGGGAAAAGGCGACGCAGCAAGTTCTCGCGAATGGTTGGATTCACTGATAGATAGACGATTGGAGGCATGCCTAGAATCATAGTTCAGTCGAGTACCAAAAAAACCAAACCATGAGTAAGCAACCATGCCAAGTGGGCGAAGTATTGCATATAATTCACAGCATTAGCAGGAAGAAATTGCAAAGTTTGGAAGACTGAAACATTAGGGAATATGGATATGTGAAAAATCACTCAAGTTGGCTTGGAATTGAAGATTATTTGAACTTTTCAAACACTATTTGAACATTAAAATTCGTACGCAAACAAGTTGCGAGATGAGTACAAATGACTATTCCAGATTGCAGAATGATACGAAACGAGCATAGGTTTATTGCATTATTTTTCCCTCGCATTTTAAAGATCTGAAAACTGCGTGAATGATCAACATATTTATGACGATCCGTAATACTCATCAAAAACTTACATTGCCATGCTGGTGAACAAGCCCGATCATCAGCAATGCATAAAGGAAGAAAGCAGATACCGGCATGCAAATAACTAACGCGATGTGAATGTAGCTTTCGTACTCAAATGAGAACGTTCTGCTAATTTTTACCAATTAATTACATACCACGAATCTATTGTCTGAATAGATCATGGGATCGAAGAATAGCATGTGATAAGTGGAGTTGAAGAGTATCGGCGGTGTGAAGAGAACGACCAAACCCATCAATATAGTGCAAATAACAAGTAGCCATTGATGAGGTGAAGTGGCAGACTCAAATTGCTGGAAATTGAAATGCACGAATTATTTGATGCACATGCCTGCACACGCAAGAGAATACAGAAGTATGATCCTCGGATGAGCGCAATATACTTCTCCCTCAAACATTTGTATTTTGTTCATGGAAAGGTATCTCGGTTACCGTGACTAGCAAAAATCCGAATCCGATCGCTGCGAAAATAAGCGAGGAAATATCGGCATATGCCAAGTAGATCATAATCTAAATATCGAGCAATTCCGAACTGATATTCATGAACTCGATCATGATAATAAAGTATGTGGTACATTGGTTAGCGCGCTTAACAACGCATCAAGAATACCTTGTAAACGGACAGCTGTCGCATGCACGCAATTGTCTGCGCAAGTAGCAAATAGAGAGGTATCGTTAATGCACCGTAAACAATGCAAAACACGCCAAGAAAGGGTCTTCTGACTCCACGAGTATGCCAGTCGACATCACCCAATACACTGATCAATAATCAATTAATTTAAAAAATATTTCAAAGTAAAAAAAATAAATGAGGCTGCTTTTTGAAATCAACATAAAACCTGCAATTGTATTCGTCATAGTTGTCGATCCAAATGTTGAATCGAAGTTGCGGAATTTCCATATCATGAATCACCTGAGACTCATTATCGAGTCCTTTTTCTTCAAAAATCGAAAACCTGATATAATCTAAACCCGAGGTATCTAAAAGGACTGGCAACAGGCAAGCCAAAAGTTCCCCGTTGCTGGTGACTGAGCAGTCCAAACCGATCGCTACGGAGTAATGAACGAATCAAGTGTAGTTAGTCATCTCCCGAATAATGTCTACTCGTGCAGAAACCAATGCATCCGTCAGTAATTTTGGTGTTATCTTGAAGTGTTTTTATAAAACCGGCACAAGTTTTTGTAAGCGCAAGGCCGGTGTTTGATTATTCCCTCGTTTACTGTGCGGATACTCACGTATCAGGAATTTCTTAGACAACATCACAGTTTTACGGCTCACTTTTACTAGAAAAAAGGTAACCATTGCAAGAGCACAAATCATAGAGACAAAGGGATCGAAAAAACTGATGAAGAGGACAAATGCGTTACAAGCACCTGTGCAAACCAGGACTAAATCATTGTGAGCGTCCATAAAAGGGGTCGAGGAGATAGGAAAGATCATCCAATTATCATGTGGTATGCTCATTTCGCCCTCTCTATGGCCTTCCTATCAGTGGCGATCTAGTGAACAGGCAGTCATCACCCGACGTATCACTGTTTCATAACCCTGATTCGACTGAGGGATGTCTTATTTCGAACTATTTCTAGCTTCTCTCACAGGAAAGGGAGTGCAAAGAATGATGGCAAACTTATTGTGTTTAAAAGGCATTTTAACTCGACTTATATATCACCTGCTATGTGAATTTTGATCATACAATTTAGTGCCTGTAATACCAATAATCATGTTTACGCTGAATCACGATTTTTTTAGACATAATGACAGATTTGGACATAGTCGAGACCATCACAGAGGAATCAGATACAGATCACATGGTGGAATTTGGACGCAGATCAGGTTCTCTTGTTGGAATTATAGTTGAACCAGCGGCATTCCCCCGCCTACGGGGGGGGGGGGGGGGGTAATCCACAGGCATACTCCGCGCTGCGCGCGTCGTCTGTCTTTATTTTTCTTCTGCTTCACACACTCTCCGACTCTCTCCTCTCTCTGGAAAGTTGCGAAATTTCGGGGAGGTTCTGGAAATTTATATGACGAAATCTCTCTCCCCCTCCCTCCCCGTCTCGTTGGAAGGTTCTGGAAGTTTCTATGATGAAATCTCTCTCCCCCTCCCTCCCCCCTCTTTCTGGAAGGTTCTGGAAGTTTCTATGACGAAATCGTGTTGTTTGTAGTCTGTATCGTGAAGTGTATGTAGTGTGGAGTTTGTAGTTTGGTCTTTGATCTTTGTAGTTTGATCTTTGACGTTTGGCCTTTGATATTTGTAGTTTGATCTTTGATCTTAGATCGAGAACCCTGGGGGCGAGGAGAGGGCGGGGCAAAGTGGGCGGAGTCTAGACAGACGGGCCAACAGACGCTAGCGCTTTATATAAGAGTATGATTTTAACGCCAACACACAGTCAAATATTCCGCAGAAAATATTGAATTTCTGGAACTGGTTCCATCAAGAGAACCCTTGCAATGAGTTGATAATGAGATTGACATGTGAAACGATCGTTTTGTGGAGATAAGTCTTCGTAATTAGTTGGGTGGGTATGTTGTCAGTTAACGAATGGATCGGGCAGGGCTGGGGAGTACTAGAGGTGATCAGAATCGTCCGTATCGCTCGTTCTTCATGTCATCGACCATGATTCGACGGGCACAGAGAATAGTGCGAATCGAATGGAGGAAGATGTAGACAAGAGCACCCAGAGCGAGGAGCTCGTCACACTTGTACAAACTCTGCAAAATATGAGGTCTATCTCACACAAGATGAGTTATTATGTGCAAACTCTACTCTACTTTGCAACGCGTAATGCTGATAAGCTGATCTACTTTCTGTAATGTAAATGTAACCCATAATTTTTCAGGGTTACTGTAATTTGAAAATGTGCTGTGTACCTGAGGGACGTGGTCGGCGAACCAGATGACCACAGTGACGAAGATAAGAAGAATCTGAAAGAAACACACACATTTTATTTCAAATTTTTCATTCAAATTTAGATGAGATGATACACCTTCAAACGCGAATGAAACGTCGATGGGTAATGCAATGTCGTGCTATGTTTCGATGGTACTATGCATACGGTTCACAGGCGTGTTCCGATGTACCCAATTAACTGATGATATCTCTCAGAATCGTTTGCTGCGCCGGATTTGAATCAGCTCAGTGCACGGCCGAAAACCATCGAGACAAACTAATTAGTGCACGATAATATTGTATTTGAGAACAAATTGAGAGTTTAGTTAGTTTCATCGTATTTTGAATAACAAATAGTCTCAAATGGAATGCACTTGAGTGTGAACCAGGGACTGCACTTATGACGTGTTTTCCTAGTGATTATCACTCTCTGGGAAATCATCATTCTCAACACACCCATGGGACTGATTGCCCTTCTCTGTCATCGTCTCTCATCGCGAGTACCCATTATTGTCTGTATCTACGTATTTTCTTGTTGTCATCGTAATACTCAGAGATCCTAGTGAGCAAATGAGGGAATAGTGCGAAAATACTGAGAGCGCTTGGTCTCTAACAAGCGAGAAATGAGAAATGACGTGACGAGAAATGGATCTCGTATGTTTCACAGACTAGACGGACTCTTTCAGTCTGATGTAAATAATAACAGCCTAATGACTCTAGATGTCAATCATGTACTTTTTCATTAGCTCTCTAGACTCATGGCCTTGACACTGGGTAGCGTTATTGTTCCCAGTATATTGGGTATTGAGGAAATAATCATGTATTGTTTTGAGATCCCTACTAATCTCCCACCACATTGATGAGGAAGGGCGTGAGGGCGAGTGGCTTGCGCACGTGTAGTCCCCAGAAGGCGACGCCGGAAGTGACGATCACCACCAGCATCAGGAGGAGATCAAAGGTGAAGACGAAGTCGTGGCTCAGCTGTCAAAGATCAAAGATCAGTCGGGACGAGAAAATTAAGCTCACCACTCGTCTCACTATCGTCACCAGGCTGCCCGTCAGCGCAGAGCTGGTGTAGATCATGGCGAGGTTCTGTAAATATTCGGAATTTCCAGAGCCGCATTTTCCTAGAACCGGGAACTAGAACCATGTTGAGAGCCGGAAGTTACCTTGGGCGCCATGCCGAGGGTGCGGGGGTTCTTGAACCAGTCGGACAGTGAGGCGGGCACGGCACTGAACCAGGCCGAGAGAGCCGAGGGCGCACGGGGAGGAGCGGAGGGAGAGTGCAGTTTGGGCAGGGACATCTTGCGGCTGAAAGAGGAAGGAGGAAATAGTGGTGAATCTATCTGATATTTCCAAACATCAGACGTCAATCTGATCGACGTCATCTCGCACATAATAGAGATAAGCCGCGATAACGAGAGATCTGAGGGAAGGAAGTCTTGGATGAATCCCAATAGAAAAAACAGCGTGCTAGCTTGACGAAAGGGACCAAAAACGAATGCCAGTAATGAATGCGGGAGGCGCGGCGAGAATGGCTTACTACTCCTAACCATCAGCTTTTCTCCCCATCTTATCTTGGTTACCCACAACAGAAAGCGGCTCCCGCGCGAAAATCGATTCTAAAGAGTGAGAGAATACCCCCACGCGCATATTACCTGGCTCGAGAAGGTAGAAAACTAGAGAGGGAGAGAAGGCTGATTTCTCATTCTCTGCCCCCTAGTTGTCAAGACGACTAAGCAGTAAGGGAAAACTCAGTAATCAGCTATGAGCTTCAAAATGAGATGGTTTTCAAGAAAACAAATCGAGGGGGTTCTCGGAAGGGAATATTTTTGACGTTTGTTCTGGAATGAGCTTTCGATCTAGAATGTGTCTTGACAGATTCTAATCTCGCCCCCGCGGATACAAATAAGATGCGTGGGTTGGAAGGAAAAGTTCGGCGCGATGCTCGCAAGGATAAGCGCCGCTTCGACCTCGTATTTGCCGCTGGAACAAGAGGAGGAAGAGGAAGAGGAAACTCTGGTGCAATCTCATATGCGTTTTTTTTCTCGGATGGTCGAACCATTTCATTCTCATCTCCAATACAACTACCTTACGTTTGCTCACTCACTGTGAAGCTTTTTGCGCACCCTTAGGCTATTCTGCATGTAGGGTTTGATCCACAGATAAGCCATACGACTAGTGATTATCAGTATTGATGTAACTTCGGTTTTCGCTGTCTCCATTTCGCACACTTACCGGCTAGAGCGACGAGATAGTGTGCAGAATGGATAATCAAAACCTGGAAAAAAATGTAAAAATCGCCCCTAATTTTGAGCTCTTTCTCACGAACAGAAGATGAAAATATGCACATTTTGCAGGTAATGTCACGCTTTGTCGCGGTGATGATGGTTGCCTTCATGGCGCTGCTCTGTATTCCCATTGTCTACGTCACCATCGAAGTTTCACAAGCCATCAATCGAGACATTGCCGACGCTGTGAGTTCTTGATGCACTTTTACTTTTTGAACTCCTCTTTCCACTTATATGTTTCTCTCTCAAATATGTATATGTCTATAGGTTATGAGTTATAGTAAGTTTTTATTCAGAAAAAAGAGAGAGGGAGAGGAGGCGTTGTTTACATGTTTCCGATTTCGCAATCCGAACATACCAACAGACAGACGTTTGCGCTTTATTATATAGTATGGATCATATTTTTATATTTAGAAATTATTATCCCAGGATCCTCAGCCATTCGCGCGAACTGCTAATGATGACTACATCTACTGAAGCCGAACGAATTAGATCGCTGTTCCCATTACTCACGGGTAGCTTGTAATTTCAAAATTCCGCCTCCTACCTTCAACGTGGTTCGTTCGCCGATAATACTACATAAATTACGTGATATTATGTCCTTGCCCACGCATGATCTTCGTATTCTAATGCTCCGTAGCTTGTCGAGACATGAACAAAACAATTAGAAAACATGAAACTGGACTTTGAATCGTGAGAATGAACTAATAAACATTTCTCGCGACAATTCGTAGAACGACACTGTGAATATCGGTGAAAACAGACTATGAAACATAGAGCATGGATCAAAAATCTGCTTATTATTTCAGCATGTCTGGTCTGCGTCAGATACTCTTTCCATATTCAAAACTTCCGTTGTTCTTAGTTTCTCTCGAAAAAAAAACGACTGCCTTTTATATTAGTTCTCACATTTTTTGCTGCTTCGGAACTACGTATCAATACAAGATGAAAACCTTCAACTGTCTGGCGAATAATACGAATGGGTTGCATATCTCTTCAATCGAATTGATTCAATACTTGTCCATTAGTAAATGAGTAGTCAAAAGATGCAACGGCACTAGGTCGGATGAGTACCCGATATTTCGCGCGCGAAAATAGCTCAGTCGGTTTTGGTCGAAGAGCTTCGTACCGAAGCGCATTCCATAGTGGAGAGTCGGGGCTACAAAACTTCTGACAGTCTCTAAGAGCGTAGACGCACGGAGAATTAGTCCTCACCCAAAACGTCCGACTGCGCGGATCAGCTTGCTACGTTTGAGAGAAAGGCTATTTCCCAGTGAATCGCAGCTCTTGAAGGTTGTCATAAGACTTGTAGCTACGATTCTCCTCTAATTCGCTTATGAATGAACCTTGTTGACCAAAAGTGACTGAGCGATGATCGTTCGCGTGAGAAAAATCGGATTCTAACCCAGTCGAATATTGCTCGAAGCGATCATCCGACATAGTGCCACACTTCGTGTTAGGTTTTCATTGAATTACGTGAAGTGTGCTTGACAAGTCTCAGAAGAGACGATAAATCAATTTATTTCGAGAAATCTATTGCAATTATAGCTCTTGTTCCGCTTGAATTTGGCTATCAGATAAATTGTATTACCGCATTTTCGAAAACTGATTTGTTGTTGAGATATAATTCATAAGAGTTCTAAGAAATTGAACATGCCTTCGATATAGCCGACTCGAATAAATTGGTATTCCAAGAGCCAGGTGATGCTCATTATGCGTTGTATAATGATTTGGAAAATAATATAGACTAATCCCCCTCCGCCAATAACAATCCTGTCTGTGTTTTATACAAAACTGTATAATTTCCCTTGAGACATTTCACAGTATAAAAACCGGCTAGTAATGCAAGGTTGTTGATCTTGGATTCCATCGAGGATTGGTTTGTCGTGAATTTTCCTCTGAAGTTTGCTAATCTTGAGGAATTAGTCATTGCAGCCTCGAAAGGCTTCACTTCAGACTGTTCTCCAGATTAACAAGAAAAAAAGGAGAAAAAAAGAGACTACGAAGTTGACGAAGTCTCACTTTACGTCTATGCTCCGCCCCACCATATCTGTCCCATCGGCCCCTAAGACCCTGTTGAAACTCTGTGATAGTTCCCCAGCAGAAATCATTCTGTCTCCATCCTGTAGACAGACTCGTGTTTGTGTCTACGGCGCCCGTTCTCATCCCATTCAATCCGCTCTCAGTCCTCATGATAGCTGGGAAAGTGGTGGTAGACATGAGATAGCGACGCCGAGTGTGAAAATTATGTCTAACGTGTTCCTGATTGAGCAGTACTTGTTGATCGTTCGCTTGTGCCCTTGTCTCCTCCACTCACCATACCCATTCCAGATGGTTTGTCTGCTTCTCCTTCTTCTCATTCTCTCTGTCCAAGTCGCAGCTGCCGCTATCCTCAGCGACCTCTCGAAGGAACTTCTGTAAGTCTTCGCTCTAACCTCTACATAGTCTACCGTAACCAACTCCTGATTTGCAGTTCCGAGGGCCTCATATCTCTGGACGACAATGGCGTTCCCTCTGCAACCTGCTTGGTCACGCACAAGAATGGATCAACCTACGTGCAGACATGCCCTATGCTTGAAGGGGTAAGTCGGCTACAGTACCCATTGGGACGACACCAATGAATCACTAAATGATTTTTATTTCAGTTCGGTCCTCGAAGTGTCGGTTGCATGGCCGTCTGGAATCATGCTGGCCTCATGCTACAGGGCTGCTATTCCGGCCAGGAGGTGGGAAGATCAAATCAGTTATCGATAGATCGTGCACAGCTTATCGTAACCACTTTGCAGATCTCGCTGCGGGACCAGTGCAACAAGCGGGAATGTGTGGCTGACCGGAATGATGGGGTCGCAGTGTCATTCTGCTGCTGTCACGGCGCACTCTGCAACGCAGCCTACGCCTAGGAGTGGGATATCTCCTGAACTGTACAGTCCAACCCCAATCTTTACTTTTTTCCCATCTACACCGCTAACAAATGCTTCGAGAAAACCAACAAGACCAGTGACAATAGCTAGATACAGAAGGTTAATCATTTCCGTTAAAATGTTCCCCCTTTAGCCACCAGTTACCGAGAACTTTCTGATTTGTATGCACCGATTTGCTGACGCTCCGTTCCGTATGTAGTGGTAAACATTTTTTCATCCGCATTTTTTTCTTGGTCACTTGCGACGAATTCGAAGAAAAAGACGCCAATCAACGGAAGACTACTGTGATCCATGCAAATTTCGGGATAAACCTACCTGAAACCCCTTCTTTTTTTCTAGTAATTATCGGATGTAATCGGGAAGTGGATGGAGCAATAAGTGGGAAATTCGAGCTCTACTGTCTCAGAAAAAAACCGTGCTGACCAATCATTTAGTAAGAAATTCATCTGTGTTCCATGAATACCGACAAAAACTAAGTTGATGTATGCTCCTTGATTTCATCGGCATACACATGCACTCAAAGATATTTTCCCCATCAGCCACGCACTGACGATCTCCAGACTACACACAGAGATCGGCTTATGGGAAAACATGCGGGTTGCTCCCTTAACACTCTGCTGATACACTAAACTAATCAGCTCTGACATTAAATTCATCCACAAATGGCTTCGCTTTTGGTCATAAAAGTGAGCGGAACCGGTAGTATCTGCAAACAGAAAAATCTTCGAGCTGCTAACTGACGCAAGCCGACTATTGGGCAAATCAGTCGTGTCTTGCTAGACTGTCTGCAATCTGCAGTTACTATCCCGGGACCGGTGGTAGTCAGAAAAAGTTGGTAGTTAGAAAAACGCGATAATGAGAGCTGGGAGTTATTCGTTGATTGGTATTTTTCGTGCCCAGTAGTTTTCCCCGTCTACTGGCGGTCCCAAGAAAGATGAATCATGTGCCACCTTTCGGTTTTTTCTCGTCACTCCTAAGGCAAGAAATCTTACAAAATGAATAGATGGATCCTTGAAATCGAAACCTCCCCGGATGTCAGTCCAATCTCTGCTATCTCATCGTTTCTCTTCGCCTGTCTCGTCTTTGCTCGTTCTCGCGCTGTTGGGCGGCGGCCATTTCGGCATTCACGGTGTTAGCTGGGGAGGAAACGGGGTGGAAAATTGCGAACGAAATAGTCAAAGGAAAGAGCAAGTTATTCATCTGCGTCTCAGGAATTACGAAAAGGTGTATTGATTTATGAGAGGAATCGCGAGAGATTCGAGAGTTTTGAGGTATTAGCGGCGGTAGGAATTAGTTTTCCCGATTCCGCTGAGAAGTGAAAC
This sequence comes from Pristionchus entomophagus, assembly GCA_036245825.1. Taxonomy (NCBI): domain Eukaryota; kingdom Metazoa; phylum Nematoda; class Chromadorea; order Rhabditida; family Neodiplogasteridae; genus Pristionchus; species Pristionchus entomophagus. The sequence continues at coordinate 16,379,854 of BTSX01000004.1, read as the reverse complement.
TTAAGTACTTCGCATGATGCTCTTTCAAACTGCGTTTGCCGATTCTTGATATCAGGTCTCATCTTCGAGTATTATGAGGTCAAATTAGGGACACTACGAAATTTACGACCAAAATTGCCTCATGAAAACAATCATAACTCGCTTTAAAATAAAGCTAGACCCAAATTCAAACAAAACATTCGAATCAGGAGGCAGAGAAAAACATTTCTTATGTTGATGATGTCATTCCTCGTCCATGCGCTGGATCGGGGCAGTCGGTTATTCAAAAAAAGTGATGTAACTTTTCTAAAACCGATTTCTCCAACAAGCGCCAAAGAGTGATTTGAGAAAAACCATGTACCTATCACCCCCTCCAATATCAGAAAGATCGAAGGTTAGGAAAAAAAAAAGGCGGGACTTTTGTCTAAAAAACATGTAAATAAATAAAATACACCAGAGTTTCCATTAGTCATGTTTTTTCGAAATTAAAAAAAAAATTTTTTTCGACTTCGACCACTTTTTCACCATGTGGTCCCCCCTTAGGTCCGATTTTGGTCGAAAAAATTTTGTCTCAGAATCATGTTCCTATAGGAATTTCTGGCTAAATTTTTGAGCGTAGAAAACTAATTTGCTAACTAGAGCTCATGATACCTCGAAAGAAAAAAGTTATGGTTTTTTGGACAAAAGTCCCGCCTTTTTTTTCCTAACCTTCGATCTTTCTGATATTGGAGGGGGTGATAGGTACATGGTTTTTCTCAAATCACTTTTCGGCGCTTGTTGGAGAAATCGGTATTAGGAAAGTTACATCACTTTTTTGAATAACCGACTGCCCCGATCCAGCGCATTGACGAGAAATGACATCATCAACATAAGAAATGTTTTCCTCTGCCTCCTCATTCGAATGCTTTTTTGAATTTGGGTCTAGCTTTATTTTAAAGCGAGTTATGATTATTTTCATGAGGCAATTTTGGTCGTAAATTTCGTAGTGTCTCTAATTTGACCAGATAATACTCCAAGATGAGACCTTATATCAACAATCGGCAAACGCAGTTTGAAGGAGCATCATGCGAAGTACTTAAGTTTCACTTCTCAGTGGAATCGGGAAAACGAATTCCTACCGCCGCAGGGCTCTCGAGTCTCACGCGATTCCTCTCTTATGTTTCATGATCTCAAATACTTGCGAGCAGACTACACACAACGATTTGCTCATCGGAAAATATGCAGTTTGCTCATCCAACACACCGCTGATACGCTGAGCAAAACCACTCTGCCATTAAATACGTCTACAAACGGCTCCGCTTTTGGTCACAAAATTGAGTGGAACCTGACGAGTGATGATATTTATAAAAATAAAACAAGTTGTGGAAGAAATACTTCAAGCATAGTCAATTGTTATTGACACGATGTGCATGAAAATGCAAATGCAACGGGTTGCAAGTTGCAACAATAGTCTGGAGAAAAACATGCAATAATCGTTGCGCAAGAAGCTTTAGGTCAGTCCCTGAGAAGATAGTGGGTATTATTTAGAGAGAACGACACGGTAAAATATCCGAAGTGCAGATATTCATTCCTGGAGCACAAATTGACTCAGCAAGCGATGTGTGATCTTGTGTATGTACTGTAAATATCTCCCACTCCTTCCAGAATCTCCCCCCCCCTCTTTCTACAAACAAGAACTCAAATGTTTGGTTGTATCAGGTTGTCTAAAAAGTTCCTGGCAGGTTTTTATTTTCGAATATTCTGGCCTCTCCTGTATTTAGCATTTGCACTATCCACCTAATTATTTCCATAAATGATGAGGGCTGGGATACTCTTTATAGCGCATATTGAATCAGGGCTGGCTAATCTGTGAGACGGGCACAATGAAAAGCCGAACTCGCCGAGTTGGACCATGACATACACTTTGTTATTGGATCAGAGCTATTCGAAGAACTGGCATATGGCCCAACCTAAGTCACTTTGTAAAGTATAATGTCTGATGGTGCCAATATAGTTAGGGCGACGACTCGGTCATTTCTGGATTTCTTGAAATAGGCGCCGAAAAATATATTTGCTGTTTTTGAACGTAAACTGAAATTTATTTTCTTATTTTTTCTCTAGTCGATAATGGGCATGGTGTCTGACTGGCATGCCGACGCAGGCAGGCTCGACTCCCTCCCGCAGGTGATGTTTTGCAAGAGGTAGAGAAAGGCGCGCGCCCCAACCACTAGTCTCCGTCAAGCAGGCCGCCCTGGCCTGGCCTAACACATCGCCGGGTCCTCGTAAAGAAAAAAAAGAGCGGTTGGATAAACACTAGGCGGGTTGTTCATTCTGTACGTACTGATCGCATAGCATTCGATAAGACAGCGTATAGAATTATTCCGCGATCGAGCACAATTCAGGGAAAATTTGTTTTAAAAAAACCTACAGATCTCAATTATAATACAAATCAAAGTTCCACATCATATAAGTTCCCAATATTATTTACAAGAAGATCCGAATCACCGGAGAAGATCTGATGTTTTATGAAACGTGATTTTGAGATTAAAACGTCAAAATCGATAATTTATATTCTCCGTATAGTCGGAAGGCCAGATATTTTCGCGTCAAAATAACATTCACTCCTTGCCCTCTCACTTGCTTTTTGGGCAGAATTGTGCGATGAACATTTTTGGTAGGAACGGTCTGTGAAAGGAGTACCAAAATTAACGAAAATCTGCTAATTTAGCGTTGATTTTATTTATCTTTTTTCTACGCATGCGTGATTCGATTCCAATACAGGCCTATAATGCCATAGTATAGCCCCGTATATTGCTATATTGTGGATTTAATCAAGTGATTGGAATCAGTTCAAAATGTATGAAATACAACCTGCCAGGAACTTTTAGACAACCTAATAGTTTCTTCCGGGGAATTTGACTTGTTTGCCGTCAGGTCAGAATGTTCTAATTATCAGGACAACGATTATCATTTTCCTGGATTCGTGGTCAAGATTCCGAGAGAAATAAGCATTATATTTTTTAATCTTATCAGAAATTGGCGAACTGTGCGCAAAGAGGCCCTTGCAAACTTTTCTCATTTTAATTTCCTAACAAATACATCGTAGATAAACTGTCCTTCAAGTATTCATTGGGAATTAGTTTCTCTTTCATGAATTTCCTTATTATTCAGCTTCCACATTGGGTACGTGGATCATAGAACGTTTTTTTTTCAGATTCCGAACACAGTCACTCCAAGCTGGATAATTACGGTGGTTGTGCCACTGTCGTTCCTGTACCTCCTAGTCGCGTTCTCTTATACTTTCTGATCCCCATGATTCGTGCAACTTCGTAGTTGTACGTCTTCCTTCTCTCCCTCTCTTTACTTTAGACCGATATAAGTAAAGGAGCACTCAGAGGATGTCAATTGGAGAAGGTCTTGGACATTTCAATTTGCCTGAAAAAAGAGTTGACCTGGTTGAAAGAGGGATTGGTAATGTTGTTATAGTTTTTGTCTCGTTACAAAATTTTTGTGGGACTCTTCAGGCTGTCACAATAATGATGCGCATCGTGCCAGTTTTAGCTGCTATTTCACAGGTAAAAGAATTTCTCAGCATTTACAATTTTTTGATCACAAATATGGGACATCTTCAGATCTCACAGATTACCTTAGATTCGTCTACATGTGGACGCACCAAGGTTAGAAGCCTGACTATTTCTAATACGTTTCATTTTTAAAAAAGTAAATTTGCCCATTGAAGAGTGTTAGTGAGGATTTGTGCTATAATTGGATACATGAACGTCTTTAAATTCAAATTCAAGTATATTCCGTTAAAGGGATGCCTCTTCGCGCCGGCTGGTTGCAGCACTGGCAATAGCTGCCAGATGAGGCTGTCGTATGTGGTGGGTGAGATAACCATCAGAACTCTCTGATGGCCCAAAAACGTATAGCCTAGCTTCTGCACAGAAAGATTTGAATGCAATTTGTAAAACCAAAAAATTATATCCGATCCAATACTTTGAACAAGCACTGAAAGTCTCTAAGTTCAGGTGGACGGCTCTGATATGGTCTTCGAGCTGCAGGGCAAACCTCCGAGTGGAGGCTACATGGCGATTGGATTCTTTTTTTTCGACGCGTCAATGGTGGGTCTCGCTTTTCAACGGCTTCGAATTGTGGAGATGCAGCTTCTATAGTCCGTGTTGATCATTTTGTCATGAGAAATCGCGAACACGGCACTACCACAATGGTATTGGGTGGTGCTCAGAAATCATCCATCGCTCTTGCAGGGCAACGATTCCGTTTCGTTGTGCCACGACAACACCCAGATGCTGGCTTACAACACGGGCAAGTCGACGATTCCCGTCAATGTAAGCTTTTTCATTGTTTTAGGTTTTACTGAGTGGTGTCTAAATGATGATTAATGACGATAATTTGTTTCATTGTACAATTCACATAATTCTCGATTGCAGGGCACGAAGCACAATCTGGAGGCGTTCACTGCCACAAACGGGGAGACACACTGCAGGATCCGACGGTAAGGTTTCCCTGTATATTTCATTGCATTGAAGTATCGATTCCGGAATCACATTTGCACCAAGTAAACAAAAACCAAAGATCTTAGATTGTGTATCTGATCGAGACTGTAAATCATTTTAGGCTTTCCAGTGGTATTATCGGCGACGGAAACCCGCAAGTCTTCAACCTCGACTCGCCATACACAATCTTCCTCGCCAATGGAGTGATGCACGGCGCTGGTAAGTCTAAGGCACAGCTTCGGAAGGGATCACCTTATATACCGACCACTTCCAGCTGTTGGATACCACGCAACAAACAAGTGGATCAGGCCGCGCCAGCAACTGAACGCCTATTCGACTGAGGGCGGATTTAACCCAAGAAGATAGCAGTGTTATATCGATTCACACCTACATGTTGTTGCCAAATTGAGAAAGATGCATTCGTATGAAATTGACTTGCTCTTGGAAGGATAGCGACTATCGACCAGATTGATGGGCGAGAGTGAATAATGCACAGAGATTCAACCTATTTTTGCAGTTGTCTTTGTCGGCAATTAAGGACCACATCCCACACGTTATGTGTATGCAGTGCATTGTGGGGTGTGTTGCTCCGGCGAACATTCCATTCCTTCTGATAACGATAGCTAGTTTTGTATTTTCTTGTCCATGGGACGGACTGATTAATTTCGTAGACGAAGACGTCTCATTTTGGATGTTTCACCAGAGGCCCGATCGAATCTATTTTCTAAACTGCACCATGAGCGTGATTCCTTTTTAAAATTTAACCTAATTAATTTCATGTATCATTCAGACTCCAGAGAATTGGCCTATGTATGTGACACTGTCATTTCCCGACTTTCTACTCCCATTTCCTCTACCTTCACCTTCTAGAAAACTTTGAATTTTGTGAAGAAATGCGTGTGCCCGATATCATACAAATAAGAGCGATTGGTAAACAAGTCTCTGTTTCTCAATCAGTTGATTTTTCAGAGATTTTCTGAAGACGAGACATAATGTTGCTGTTCATGGCTATTCCACTATTTCTATCACAGGTATATTTGACTGAAATACTATTTCCGGACATATCTGTGAATCTAGCGGTCATCAAATTGAATTTTTAAAAAATATTTTGCTACCTTCAGATCGTCGCAGCACAGCTGGACTCGACCACCTGCGGACGCTTTAAGGTATGGGAAATTATACTCCCAAACACAACGGAATTCAGGGTTGTCTCTTCGCTCCCCCGGCCTGCGACACGGATGGTGGCTGTCAGATAACGATGTCCTATGTGGTGGGTGTGCTCAAGGTCATTCCAATCTGGTTGTCGCGAAGTGCTATACTTTCTAGACATCGATTTGTTTTTATAAGAAAATCCGTTTCAGCTTCCATTCGGCTAGTCCCATTGCTCATTGCGATTGCGAAAAGTACTGCTGTCTTCATTTTCCCCGGTTATTACGTGAGCAACGTTCCAGGTGGACGGCTCGGACATGATCTTGGAACTGCAGGGACGACCGCCCAACGGAGGCTATATGGCGATCGGATTCTCACATGACTCGTCCATGGTGAATCTCACATCATATATTATAACGGATCTTCGTATTAGTATCGGGTTGAGGAATAAGTAACGCTCGTTTTTCCAATTTCAGATTATGACCTCTCCCGTCTTTCTAAATTGTGCAATTATATTCCGGTTTTTGATGATCGATAAGGGCTTGGATACTCTCCTTAGCGCACACTATATCATATATCTCCGATCATTTAGGCGATCACAATGGCTGGCTCAATTCAAAGTTGTCGCACCTCACCCTGAGATTTTGACAGGTCAGCACTGAGGGAAGAAGAATTATTGAGCCACAATTAAGCTGCAGTAGTAAAGTATCATGGTTATACATTTCACTGATGATATTCAGAGGAATATCCAAGTAAAGGCCTGTGTGAGATATGCGCCTAACGAGAGTGTAGGATTTTCAGTTACTGACCGAAAGAAGTTTTGCTAGCCGCGTTTTCTTAGCAATAGATCTAAAGACCTCAATTATGCTTGAGTGTGGAGTACCTTTCCTGTTGAAAATATGGACGAATTTTGCTTCTCTTTCGGAGCATTCTCTTTATGAGTTAAATTGCTCGTAAGTCCGATATCGAAAACAAGCCTCGAAATCGACATTTATTGCTATTTCCTGTAAACCGTACTAATTGAATGTAAGGCCTTAGATGGTTAAATGGACGAGCAACTTTTGCACTATCATCCACCAAGTGGCCACAATTATAGAATGGCTACTATGTCTTTTTTTTTATTTTTTATTTATTTATTTTTTTTTTATTTGATACGCCCCAAAGGGTGTGACAGCATGTGAATTAACATATACAGTAATAAGAAGAGTTGAGGAAAGGAGGAAGGGACAGGGATCGATGTAGATGAGGGGAGGGAGGGGGGAGGGAACTTCGTATATTGCACATTCCCAGAGTTGCTCTTGATTGACGAGGTGGACGAAGCCTCGGAACGGGAGGAGACCGTTCGATCCATGTATATCGTATGGATCAGAGCAAGGGAGGGAAGGGAGGAATGAAGCTACAGTTTTGGAATCTCTATCTGGAGAATGTGGGTAGTGTCGGGGTTAGACAACAGGCGAAGTTTGATAGTAGACAGAGATAACTTGGGATCAACAATTTTATGGATCTTACAAAGAAAGCGAATAGAACGGTGAGAAAAGGAAGATCGCAAATTCTCTCTTCGAGCAATGGGAATATGAAGAGAGAAAGCATTATTTCTAGAAGACACATTACGAAATGAATAGAAACTAGACATAGGAAGATTTACAATCCTATTAAAAATCTTTAGAGAGAATACAATATCAGCTACTACACGGCGAAGGTACAAAGATTTTAAGTGTGACTGGGCTAGTCTCTGATCATAAGAAGGCGGGAATGAAATATGAGGAGATGTACGATAGTGCAACAGTCGCGTAAAGAGATGCTGGCATTTCTCTAATTGTCTAATGGGGCCTTTAGCGGAAGGGGACCAGACTGGTGAGGCGTATTCGAGAATGGGTACAATGAATGAACGATAAGCTCTAATGTAGGGATCACTGGACGTACATGATACAGATCGAAAAAGCAGATAAATTAGCTTTAGTGCTTTTTTACAAATGAGATCAATGTGTGGAAGGAAAGAGAGAGTTGAGTCGATATAGACTCCAAGGTCACGAATAGGTTCGGGGGGAGACACAATGGAAGGAAGAGAGAGGGGTATGGAGTTGAGAGAGTATTGGAAGAGGGGATTGTTTTTGCCTATGTAAAGGGCGGTGCACTTCTTTTCAGCGACCGTCAACTGCCAAGTTTCGCAGTATTCTAAGATACCCTGTAACCCTTGTTGAAGTTGAGAGGGGGTGGATGGATGTTGGTCAGGTTTGTGAGTGATGTACAGTTTGATGTCATCAGCAAAGAGACGGAAGTTGACTATAGGGAATGGAGAGAGAGCCCGAGGGACATCGAAAAGGTAGATGAGAAATAGAATCGGAGCTAATACAGTGCCTTGTGGGACACCACTGAGAACCACTCTCTCCGAAGAGAGAGAGGAGCCAACTTTTACCTGTAAGTGACGATCGAGCAAGAAGTCCGAAATCCAGTTAAACAGACAACCACGAATACCAAGGCAATTCAATTTATGGAGGAGTTTAGAATGAGAAACAGTATCAAATGCCTTGGCTAGGTCAACATAAACAACGTCAATACAATCATTCCTATCCATTGAATCACGCCAAGATTGGGTACACTCAAGAAGTTGGGATACGGTAGATTTGCCACGGACGAATCCGTGTTGTTCAGGTGGAATTATGGAGTGGATTTCGCACCAGCGGACTAATTTGGGCTTGATGATTCGTTCCATGACTTTACTAGGAATGGGAGTGAGTGAGATGGGACGGTAGTCGGATAACAAAGAAGGAGACGTGACTTTAGGAATTGGGACAATAACTGAAAGTTTCCAGAGAGAAGGGACTTGACCCAACATCAAACTGTAGTTCATAATATGAGCAAGTGGTTCAGATAGAGTCAAATAACACTTCTTGAAAATAACAGAGGGAATTCCATCGGAAGGAAGAGAGCACGAATCAGAAACACGTCTAAGGTGGTAAGCAATATCAATTGGGAGAATAATAGAGAAGGGAATGGACTGAGGAATAGTGAGGGGGCAGGTAGGGAGAAGTCCATCATCGGCAGTAAATACAGATTCAAAATATGAAGCAAATGCCTCGGCCTTATCAGTGTCATTGGTCAGATTATTACCATGAGAGTCAAATAGAGAAGGAGCAATCGATGAACGGGGTTTAAAGCGAGTGGAGATGTAACGATAATAAGAACGGCTGCGATTGCCAGATAACAACTTGTTTTCTTTGTTACGAATGAATTTCCTTACTTCCGAATCAAGTTTAGATGATACATTTGCGAATTGAGATCTAACGGGAGCAAGAGATAGCTTGTTAAAGAGACAACGTTTGTGCTTTAGAAGGGACTTGATGTGAGGAGGGTAGTTGTCAAAGGGAAGGAATTCCTTCTTGAAGGGTACAAACGAAAAGAATAGATCTACAAGGTAATCAACAAACTGAGAATACATCTGAGAAATATCGGAGAAATTGTCAAAGATCAAAGACCAATCGGTGCCAGAGAGAGCAGAGTTGAGACCTATGAAGTCGGTTTTTCGAAAGTCAAAGGAAGGAATGGATATGGGAGCACAGAATGGCCAAGAAAGACGGAAAGTAACACTGGAGTGGTCAGAGTTCTTGAACGGAGAAGATACATGACAGTTAGAGATGAGGTCAGGAGGAGCAAGGACAATGTCTAGAATCTTGGTGCCGAGAGTAGGGGAAGAAACAAATTGGTGAAGAGAAAGGGATGAGGCGAAGTCAACAAGAGAAACTGATTGTCCAGTGGCCAAAGAAGTATTGGCCCAATCAGTGTGCAAATTCAGATCACCAGTAAGAATAACAGACTTATCAACAGAGGATAGAATGGATAACTGGTCGAACAAAGCTAAGTTGTCACTAGAGACAGTGTTGGGGGGACGGTAGGCCAGAATGAGTCGAATAGCAGATAGACCAAGAGGAGGAAGGATGTCGAGACAGATAACGTCAGACGAGACAGTGGTGGGGAGGGAAATACGAGAACAAGGAATGTGATCACGAATGATTACACATACACCACCACCCCTTCTGGCGCGATCAGCACGAAAGATACGGTAGGGAAAAGAAAGGAGAATCTCAGAGTCCATAATTCGAGAAGTAAGCCAAGATTCAGAAATAAGGATAACATCCGGACGATCAAGTGACAAGATACAGTGTAAATCTGGTAATTTGTTACAGAGAGATCTAGCGTTGAACATGATACAATTCAGGAAAGGAATGGATGGAGAGAGATCAGATGGATGATACGATGAATGGAGTAGGGGTGTATCAGAAATTAGTTTCCCTGGCTCGGGAATTGAGTGCGGACACGAGAGGGAATGTCCCCCTTATGCCAGATTTCTCCTCTATAGACAACGAACGGAGAGGAGGCATCTTTCGCACGCAAGTCCCTTACCCTCGCCCTCATCTCCTGATGCCTGGCCAACTCTTCCCTGCTCATCGACTGGCGAATGTAGATACCCTCAAACTCGGAGTTTCCTCTGAGTCTGGAGGCGTTTTTGAGTGCCGTGAACACAAAAGAGCGAGCGGGCATTACAAGCTTGAGGAGACGGGGGCGATCCGACTGTTTACCCATTCGGAAGATCTGATTCGGCATAGTGTCAACCTGGAGGAAGCTGAGAAGTCTGGCAATGCCCCTTCTATCAGCCTTGCACCTTTCCTCCAGTCCCAGACCAGAGTCCGGTTCAGGAAGGCCGGATACGACCAGGGACTTCTGACGCAGATGCAACTCGTAGGGATCAACAGTGGAGGGGGAGGGAGGGGAAGAGGAGGAAGAAGGAGGGGAACGAGAGAGGGAAGAGAGGCCGGACGAGAGAGTGTGTGGAGTGGAGAGAGTCTGAGAGGTCGAGGGAGGGGAGGAGTGGGAAGAAGGGGAGAGGAGAGGATTGCCGTCACTGGGCTGATCAGCGACATGTTCAAGAGCTTTCGCCAGTGAGGAGAGCAGATCGGTGACGGCTTTCCACTTTGCCAAGTCGACTCCATTGGGGGCAGACTCCATGGAAAGAGCGAGGGCAGACACGACCAGATTAGTGAAAGTGCCACCCTGTTTCTTAGCCACGGGACTAGAACCCCCGGACATCGTCGAGGCCCTCTTTTTGGGAGGAATGGTGGAACAGAGATAAAGATCAAGAATCAAAAAGCAAAGGGAGGGAGGAACGAGGGGAAAATACTAGTAAACAAGCAACACGCGAGAGACACAGGAGGGGTCACCTTCCCCGGGGAAGGGAAGAGCGCGAATGGGAAGGGAAGAGCGCGAATGGGAAGGGAAGAGCGCGAATGGGAAGGGAAGAGCGCGAATGGGAAGGGAAGAGCGCGAATGGGAAGGGAAGAGCGCGAATGAGTCTTGGGTATGGTTTAATCCAAAGTCCTCAAAACACGCATTTCTTTTGATTCCGTCACAAAATAATATTTTTGGAAAACTGTTATTTTTCAAATAGGAGCATAAGTAGCACCAAATGTTTATAGTGATAATATAGCTCCATAGTGAGTGACTGGAGCGCACTAGTGTATAGGCCAGCACCTTCGATCCTCAAGGTAGACAAATAAGTTAAGTGAACTGCAATTTTTCACGAACGTTCCCCTTGAAACGTCTATAAAAATACAACAATCAATCGAGCACCATTCTCACTTCACCATGGAAGAGGTGTAGTATCGGGCTGCTCACCTGAGAATGTGTGAATTTACCGAGCAGTTTCCACGTTAAATTACACAATTTCGAAAAAAATCTAAAATTTTCGAAAATTATCAGGTACATTGAAATCTAAATTTCTCTCCTACACAGGAAGCGTGATATTTCTAATAATAACGGCTATGATACTTGAGCATACCCTGAAAAAATGATATAAAGTCAGCTCGTTTAGATTTGATTGGCGGGAGATATATGAGCCCAAACACGATGCTCAAAAACGAGCGTTACTTATTCCTCAACCCAATACTATTGTTTTGCGGAACTACGTTTGAAGGTAGACTACAATTCAATGACCGTAAAATCCCGATTTCCTGGTGGTAAGACCAACTAATGAATAAGGAAAAAAGAATCCGTCCAGGGTGACGACTCTGTCTCTCTCTGCTACGATAGTGCCCAGATGCTGGTCTACAACCAGGGCAAGCATCCGATTCCCGTAAATGTATGTAAGCAATAAGTACACTTGACCTTCCAATGTTTCGGTAACAATTAAACTGATTTCCCCCTGAATTGTTTTGCTAGTGTACCTCGACTGAATCCGACGATTTGTTTCCCGATGTTTCTCGAAATTTTGTATTTTCGCAAATGATTTCATCGAAGGAACATAATTACAGGGCACGAAACACATACTCGAGGCTTTCACGGCCACCAACGGAGAGTCGTACTGTAGGATCCGACGGTACGTTCCCCCAGAAATTATACTAAGATTCAACGTTTCTGCTTTACTATGTGTCTGAAATTGTGAAAATATTTCCTAGAGGAATCATTAGGGGGCTATGAATTATTCAGCGTCCCTCCGACATTCTCTAGGATGAATTGAATTACCAACACGATCAATTCATAACTTTCCAGCGGCATCATCGGCAACGGAAACCCGCAGGTCTTCAATCTCGACTCGCCATATACTATATTCCTCGCGAAAGGACCAATGCAGGACACTGGTACTCGCTGACGCGCAACGGCTTTCCACAACCATTTTTAGGTGTCGGATATCATTTGTGGAACAAATGGATCATGCCACATCAGCGGTTGGACTCCTACTCGACCGCGTCGAACACCGCCTCTAACATAATTGACTCTTCGCAGTGGTAGTTGTCACTTTGGACTCTTCGATTCACAGTGTGATACACTCATTCAGAACAACAAAAATCAATCAAAACTAATTCAATCTAATTTCTTAATCCATTTGTCTGGCTTCTTTTCTTGACATGTCCGAACCTTGAACTCTTCTTGTTCCACCTGCTGTGCGACTTTCATGCGAATGGTAATTATTAGGGTTATCAGTGTACCGCAGGTTGTTTTCGATAATGGACACAGCTGAGATGATAATAACTGCAAGAATATTCTATGATCACTTGCTAATCATATCTCGTTGGGCATGGTGTCTGACTGGCATGCCGACGCAGGCAGGCTCGACTCCCGCCCGCAGGTGATGTTTTGCAAGAGGTAGAGAAAGAGCGTAGCTAATGGGCATGGTGTCTGACTGGCATGCCGACGCAGGCAGGTTCGACCCCCGCCCGCAGGTGATGTTTTGCAAGAGGTCTCGTTGATAGGGAAGATAATAATAGAAACACAGTAGGTATAATTGCAAAAAATAAATCAAGAACTGTGGATGCTTGCATTTTTTACAAATAGAAGTGAAACGTGACTATTCGACGTGGTACTAGAGTTATCTTATCCTTGTGAGCAGCAGGCGACCCGGTTTTACTTGATTTACCCTGGCAACCTTCTGTTTGATGCTTAATTGATGCTCATCGGTAGCATTCAATCATCTTTTGTCGCGAAGTAATCAGCGGGGACTTCCGGGGGTTCCCCTAGGGCGTAAGCCAGTAGCCATGCGAGGTTGAGAGTGTGGAGAAACATGAAGACGGAGAAATGAAGTGTTCCTCTACGGAATACATTCATACATTTGAAGAGAACTCGATTGCGCGGCATATCTGAATGATCCCAACATTTTTTTTTGCAAATAAACGACTCTCACCACTTTTCTTGCGTTGTTCTGTGTTGCTGCCTTCGCGGGATACTGGATGGACAGTGCGACTAAAACAAGCATCATACTGCCACTTTAATTCTTATTTTTGCGCAATCGAACAATGAATGCTCAACATTGACGTCACTCACTGTTCGCCCGTCCACCAGTTATATCCTGCATTGGCAACCGAGTATAGCGAGCCGTGCAGCGATACGGACAGCACGGCGAGTGTTATGAGACAGAACTCGAGCAGGATGTACCAACCTGCAATTGAAATTTCGTCGACGTTTCTCTTCACCATAGCGGCAAAACTCACCGAGAACGGAGATGTTCTGAGATTTGGGAAGAGAATCGGCGAGAATTCCAATAATGAATGTCATCGAAGTGAACGAGATTAGACCGAGGTTGACCTAGGAATAATCGATCAGTTGTCCCTACCAGTAATTCACTCACCGATACGTTGAGGTTATTTGCGTCTTTGCCGAAGAATAGCCCAAGAAGAATGAGAAATCCTGGAATCGAGAAAATAATGTTCTGAGAATCTGTTATCTGGTCGGTAGTGGCGTGTGAAGGTGATTTCTGAGAGTTTGACTCACCGAGCAGAAACGAGGGAACAATGATGAGTAGAACCCAGAACATCGATCGTCGAGAAATGAGGAAGTCGAAATATATCTGAAGCAGAGATTCAAAAAGTGCATGGATTTGATTTTAAAAAACCATTGTGGGAATGTCCTTGCCGGTAATGGGGTTTGTCATATGCCGAAAGCCGTTCAGTTTGAACTTCCATTCACTCGAGTCCTCAAAATAATTATACTGAGGCTTTTTTTTATTATGGAAATCGAACCAATACAGTCTGCCAAGACGCGTTTTGTCCGACAAAAATAAGTTCGTTCTCGTCATAAGCCGGCAGTGCGAAGCAGTAAAAGCACCAGTGTTGATCGAACGGGAAGTCTTGGACCTGAATCAAACTACGCCATTCTTGTGATCATATGTGGAGACATACACTGAAGTCGCAGATGAAGCTTGCGTAACCAACGAAACCCGTCGTAATATGGCCAGTGCTGTTGACTGTCGCTTTCTGGCCTCGTTCAGATGATATCAGAGAAAAGGAAGTACTAGAATGCAAAGTGAAATCGACCTAAAATATGAGTGAAAACCTCTCGCATGCAGTCATTTCCGGCATCCAGAGATCGGAAGCCCGCACGTAAATGTAGCTGACATTGTTGTATGCAGCCGGGTCCCATGTCAGTCGAGGATCTCGCCAAGTCTAAAGTTCTCGAATCGATGTTTAATACGATTTTAACTTCACCATTTCGAACCCGAACACATGATTATGCGTCATTTGCACTTCGATCTGAAATATCAGTGAAATTAACTGAATATTTTTAGCAGTTTCCTTACGACATGTGTCAGATGAGCATAGCGCAGAGAGATGAAAACGTTTCCTGGTGGCTTGTTTCCCCGTGATGTGCCTACATACAAACAGTTAGTGGAGAGTGTGCATCTGAACCGAAATAACCTGTGTTGTAGGGACTCTGGTTCGTGAAGTAATTATCGAAGAGATCAATGTACAGACGTTTGTTGGCATTCATGAAATCGACTGAAAGTGTGATATTGTATTTCGAAACCGTTAAATGAGTTCACCGTCGTCTTCGTCATCTGACTTGGCATTTGCTGACGAGAGAAGAAGCAAAACGACAACGCCAATGAGCATAATGGTAAATGAATGAAGGTTAGTGACGGATCTGCTTGTTGTTTGTCCAGCTACTCTCCTGAGAATCAGCAAAGGAAGCGGATGAAGGCAGGGAAAAAGTAGAACAGAATAAATACCGAAACTCGAGCAATATAATTACAGGTTATTGCGTCTTTCTGTTCGATTAAATTTATCAGTCGAGACTTTCCAATTACCAGGCATCAGCCGATATTTGCATCTGCCATTTCTGTAGGGAAAGGCTGCACGATGTCGTGATAGTACCTTTATTCACGCATCTTCATTGCGAATGAAATAGTCAAAAGGAAGCGCGAGTTCGTCGGCCCATGCATACGCCAGAAGCCAGGCGAGATTTAGAGTGTGCAGTGCGATAAACACGGAAAAATTCGCAAGTCCCCGCTCCAGAATCCTCTCGACGATGTACTTGAGGAAACGATGAGTGAGTTTGGGTTGGAAAACTGAAATTGAGTATAATAAATGGTTGACAAGGTGATTGAGTCAACCCGAGTTCCTGCGTGACTCATCATCGTTCCCATCCTCTGGGGCGACTTTGTGGAGGCTGAATAGACATGACACTCAGGAAATACCAGTTTCGAAACGCGCCTTTCACCAGTCCACCAGTTGTAGCTCTTCCTCGCTGCTTCACATATCATTCCATGCAGGAAGACGGAAAAGACAGCAAGGGTGATCAGAAGCAGCTCGAAGATTATGTACCATCCTGAAATGAATGAACTTTTCAGTTCATTTCTCTATCGACTGCTCACCGAGAATGGAGATATTTTGGGACTTTGGCAGCGTGTTAGCGATAGTTCCGATAATGAACGTCATTGACGTGAATGAAATCAGTCCAAAGTTGACCTGAAACAGCTTTTGTCTTACCTCCACACGGTAAAACTTACAGCCATGTTCACATTGTTTGGCTCAGTGCCGAAAAACAGACCAAGTAGAATAAGGAATCCTGGATTCGGCTTATGATTGGAGTAAATTGGAAAACAAACCGAGAAGATAGGCAGGAATGATGATAAGAAAGACCCAGAAGGAAGGACGACGTGTGATGAGAAAGTCGAAGTAAATTTCACCCTGAAGCTAGCTATCATTCTTCTAATATCACTTCATTCACTCGCCATATTTTGAGTGATAATCCCGTTAGCCATTGTTGTTCGATATCGGAAACCGCGCATTTTCAGCTTCCATTCGCTGGTATCCTGAGAATATTTTGTTATCAGACACTATGTGCTTGTGTACAGTATAAAAAAGCACCTATAAACTATGAGTACTTTTTCCAGAGTAAAGACTAATATCGTAAAATATCTATTTCTCACCAGTGCTAGCTGCTCTGATCCGTTATAACCGCGGAACACGAGCTCTTTCGCGGAGTAGTCAGGCAGTGCAAAGCAATAGAAGCACCAGTGCTGGTCGAAAGGAAAGTCTTGCATCTGAATCAGAACATTGCCCAACGAAATCTAATGTATTTGCTCACTGAAAACTCGCAAATGAAGCTTGCGTATCCGTAAATGAAATGGTCCAGATGGCCCGTGGAGTTCAGCTTCACTTTCTGAAATCGATCAGCGACAGTCATCGAGAAGACTGAGCTGAAACGAAAAATAAATAAATATTTTTTAAAACTTGATAAAAACCTCTCGCAGGGAGTAATCTCGGGGATCCATACATCCGAAGATCGCACGTAAATGTACTCGATATTGCCGTACTGGGCCGGATCCCACGTTAGTCGGGGGTCACGCCAAATCTCAATTCAGTACAATTATTCACCTCCAAAACGTTTTTACGAACCGAGTGTAGCCCGAACACATTGGTGTGCGTCATTTGCACTTCGATCTGAAAAGAAAGGCATTTCGGATAAGAAATATGAACTAAAACATACGACTTGCGTGAGATGGGAGTACTCCAGTGAGATGTGCATTTCGGCCGGTGGTTCGTTTTGTACACTACTTGAATTGGCCGCTAAAATAGTAATATTAATGTGAAGAGCGGCAGTATTCTATGGAAGAATGACTATCCCAGACCAATTTGAGTGAGAAAAAATATTCAAAGATTTGGTGCCTGTATTGTAGGGGCTCATGTGCGAGTAATAGTTCTCGAACAGATCCTGGTACAACTTCTTGTTTGCGGCGATGAAAACAGCTGAACTTGTTAGGTTACAAGATTGGCTATATTATACTAGCATACAATCATCACCGGAAATCGCAATTGCTGTGGAGACCAGGATACAAGTGAAGAGAATGAAGAACAGCTCCATATCTCCGACTGAAATATTCAGTTGCTGTTGCTACTATGCCGCATTTCGATTAGCTTAGAACGCATTTATCATCTTTATGAGAGCGAAAGAACACCAGAAGTGCGTCGTCGATGAGAGAAAACAAGCGGGTTGCCGGGAAACGATGACCGTGAGATAAAGGCGAGATGGGAATAACATGATTAGTTATGGTATCGCGGGATAATAGACTGATGTATTTGCGGAAAATAGACATAGGCTGACACCGCCTAATCCTTTCTCATTACTCTTGTTGTTACTGCGATGAGATCTTTGAGTAGACTCGAGTTTCATCATTTGATCAATAAATTCCGTTGAGACAAATGTTTTTATTGTATTATCTTCCATCAGTGACCAAACACCTGCTGAGGCGAGAAAGAAAAGTTTACCGTTGTTTCAAATTGACTCTCAGTTTTATAAAGTCTTGTGGTGATTGCTATCCCAGTGTAAAATTGCCCATAAAACCGAATTGCGCTCTTGAGCATTGATATTGCATGCTATTACCACTACGAAGACTGTAAACAACCAGCTAAACTAATGGAAAATAATAGCATGTCAAGTAAAACTGAGAAATTGCTCTCGCCGTTAAGATATTGCTGGAACCGTATGGACCGTTCACAAGGTCGATGTCAAATTATTCGACCATGACCTTTTGAACATTTCAGCACATTTACTTGAGTGATACTGAGCGATGACGTAAAAATATGTGTTCGCCTTGAGCTGAGCTTTGAAAACGCAGTCAACTATAATCAACATGGAGGGACAATGAAATCTGAATTTTCAGGGAAGGTGTACAAAATTAACACTTTCCTTCTCAATGAATTCGATTTTTTTCTTTGCAGATACATGTCTTTCACCCATCGCATGATTCCATAAAAAAACTGCTATCAATGAATTCAAGAGATATTTATCATGCAAACGTAAAACATATCGCAGTCACAATAGCAGATCGGTCGAATCACCAAGGCTGGGGATGACCGTATCCTGAAGGAGCTTTCTTTTATTCAGATACATTGCAGCTGTAGTGTACCTCTGAATCTGCCGTGTCCTTCTCCTCCGACTCCTCCACTTCCATGCCAGGGGTTGTTCCAGTATCCACCTTCTCCTCCGTGCCCTCCCCAGTTGCCTCCGGGCATGCCGAAATGGGTAACGCCCCACTGAGCGAGAGTGAGCGAGACGAGACAAGCGAAGAGGAGCGAGGATATGAGAAGGGATTGGACTGCCATCTGAGAACGAAGGTTGTTAGAGCGGAAGTACTGGATAAGTCAGGAAGGGATATGATCGGGTTGAGTGTTGCTGTTCTCAGTGTGATTTTTTCTTCTCTTATACTCATCTTTATGTGGGGCCTAAAGTGAAGAAAAGGATAAAAGATCGTCAACTTCTACAAATTGCACGGTCATCAAAACACAAGAGATAGAGACTAGAATGCAGAGGAACGACAGTGGCACAGCTACCGTAATACGGGCAAAGATATTCTATTCTTTGTCCGGCGATAAAGACTTGAATTTCGGATGAGATGGTCCGGATATATGAAAGACACGTTATAATGTTTGTGGGTAGGCGAAGTTATCGAGAAATGCAAAACCACTACAAATAACAATACCTTGGGTGCAAATAAACTCAGGAAGCGAGTTTGTGATGTGTACTCATCTTGTGTATGTACTCTAAATATTTTGCTCCTTCAAAAATCTCTCACTTCCTTCTGCTAACAAGTGTACGGTTAGATTGTTGAGATTGGCAAGGCAACGATTCTAGTTTTTGTTCTCGGCTCTTGGCCAAAACTCGAGGGAACAAGCAACAAGCGATCATCACTCTTATCAGAAGTTATCAGTTTGCCGATTAGAGAGCGATCAGACCTCTTCAAGACTGTTAATCTTGATTTTAAAAAAGTTATTAGATAGTTTGCCCTTCAAGGCTTACTAGTGATTAATTGAATATTCCGTAAAAATTATTCTAAGCACAAAAATTATGGTGACCGTGCTGTCGATCTTCTACATTCTAGTCTCGATCTCCTGTACTTTCTGATCTCAGAACGCAGCGCAATGCGGAAGTTGATCATCTCCCTTCTGTTCACTTTAGTCTTCATACAACAATACAAGTAGGAGTATAAAAGAAACAGCTATGAGAACAGCAACACTCAACCCGAACTTTATTCTCACTTACTGACTTTTCCAGTACTTCCGCTCTAACAACCATCCGTCTCAGATGTCAGTTCAATCTCTACTCATCTCATCGCTTCTCTTCGCCTGTCTCGTCTCTCTCACTCTCGCTCAGTGGAATGGCAGCCAATTCGGCGGGCCCGGGGCCAACTGGGGAGGCAACGGAGGAGGAAGAGGAGGAGAAGGAGGAGACTGGAACAGCGGAGGAGCCAGACCCTGGAATGGAGGAGGAGGAGGAGGAGGATACGGGACACCCAGAGGTATACTGTAGCTGAACTCTAGCTAAAAATAAGCTCTTTCAGGATACGGTCGCCCGCAGGCTTGGTGATTCAATCCAACCCGTCTGCCATCACGACTGCGATTCGTCTGATTTGTGTCTGAAAAAGTGATGTTGTGTGATTTGTCTTATATTTGTATGATAAATATCTCTTGAAATCAGTGCAAAAATATCGTATCACAGTGTCTGAAGTGCGTAAAAGGCATAATACCTGACTTCAAAATGATGTTAGAACTAGAAAGTTCAAATCTGAAGCACCTACTGAATGCCACCATCAGAAAAGAGGCAGGAAGCGTGATGTGAATAAAGAACATACGACCTGTTGCAGATTTCAACAGAGCAAGAGCTGTTCAATTTTCTATTATTAAATGGTGATAAACATAATGTACTCTAGAATATTTACATTCTATGATCCTATTCCACATGAACAATGCAAACAACTACTTTCTGACACTACTTCTAATGCGATTTGATTAGCATGCCGGTGATATGCTGCTCTTGCTCTGATGATCTGGCTGGAATCAAACGGGCCGTTCGCAAGGTCGTTGTGAAACAATTCGATGCTGACCGAATTGTTTCACAAATGATGTCAAGGTCAAGTGATGCGTTACCCTTGACTTGAGCTTTCCAACCATTGCATACTATCAACGGTCATCGATACTGCCGTTTGAGTTTAAAATTTAAAAATGGTTTTGGAATTTTCAGAGATTGAGTGGATATCGGTCTCGCGCCCATTCGATGTTTCCCTGTCTACATTTGTGTTTGATAAAAACACCTTTCACTCAATTTAAGTTTTTATCATACAGAAATCAGACATATCACACTCATAATCATATGCTGGCCTAATTACCAAGGCTGGGGGCGACCATAACCTGAAGTAGCTCAGATATTATCTTATTGAGCGCTACTACGGTATACCTCTGGGTCTTCCGTATCCTCCTCCTCCGCCTCCATTCCATGGTCCACCACCACCGTTGTTCCAGTCTCCTCCTCCTCCATTTCCGCCCCAGTTGCCTCCGGGCATGCCGAATTGGCTGCCGCCCCACTGCTGCGCGAGTGCGAGAGAGACGAGACAGGCGAAGAGCAGCGAGGAGATGATGAGTGATTGGACTGACATCTGAAGAAAAAATCGTAGTTAGAAACGGAGAATAAGTAACATCGATGATAAGAAGAGGATGAGATAGTTCGAGTTGGGTGTAGCCGTTCTCAGTTCGCCCCCTTTCTTTTATAATGCCTCCTCCCTTCGGTTCGATGGTACCCTAACGCGATTTCCGCATTGAGATCGAAAGGTCCGATAATGATCGTTCACCTTTTTCGTTGTCGAATGGGGTTAAACTTGCTCGAAATAGCAACAGCGATTGAACTCTTTCTCGTGAACAATGAGATCGTATCGAGTGTTTCGAGAAGTTTGTGCTTCGTGAGAAAAAAAGGTGTATCGAATGAAGTTTTGGAAGAATATGCAGAGTAAGTCAGTCTGTTATTTTACCAATCGCCAAATGCCGGTGACGTATCCATGATGTAGTCTCAAACGTGATGTTTCCCGGTACGACGCGACGTCAATTGCATTTATGTATTGCCATTATTATTCCCTGAAATCACGATTTTCTTTATGACTGTAGTAAGCCCGCTCCATCCTTCCACCAACGCCATCATACGTACTGTTCGACACTCTTTCACGCTCCTCTCATTACTATCCTCGTGCCTGACTATCGTGGTAGTTTTTACGTGCAAGGATGTTCCAAGTCGGAAGTTTTCTCTCGACTACTTTTCGGTATGGTGGTAAATAACGAATCGGGAAGCGAAATACTGAAATTGAGTAAAAATTAGATACTGACTATATTATGCGACATTCATCTTCAACTCGTCCTAGATCCAATTTCCGTATTTCCCGTGCCGTGCGTCGTGAGATAAGGTCAAGAAATAGTGGGCTATCAAGAGAAAAAAATAAGAAGAAAAATACTTATTTAGAGATTATCCTTGGCTAAAAATTACTGGAAGTGCCTCGACTCACTATATGAAAAACGATGAACATGAGAAAGAAGCAGAGTTTAATTTTCATCTCTAGTAACAACGTCCATTTGCGTCACGATCATCTCCACTTAATCACTCCCTCTGTCGATTACTGTGCTTGGTACGACGCCCGCCTACAGGAATCCCTTGGCATCGAAGCTGCGCAGCGTGAATTTTTGACATCTAACCGTTCGTCAATCACGATTCCACAGAAACCGACTGCTGTGTGTAGTAATTTCCGCAGTAAATGTATTGCAATTGTCAGCTTTCATACTGCGATTAGACTTTCTCTCCATCGGAAACTCACAGTTATCGGATATTTTTACAGTCGCGGAAAATATATGTAATCAGTTCTGTGAATTACTCACTTGTGGCTGTAGTAACGGCAATGGATAAGGCAAGAGTACAATTCTTGAATATTCCCTACTAGTCGTTTTCTTCCTCAATGACCCTCGTCAGCCCCCTCGCTCCATCTGTCCACTACTTTATTCGCAGTGTTCGAAATGTATTCACCATATTATCATCTATCTTCGCTCTTCTCACCATCTTCATTATTCTTTCCTGTACGGACAAATCAATAAAAAAGTATTCTCGATTGCTTCTAGTTATTGTGGTGAGTACATAGTCCATTATGAAAGTCAGCTACTAGATTCTGGCATTCATTTGTGAGATACACCTTCAACTGGTGTTCGACCCTCTCTTCCTCTTCCCTGTGCCTTGCATCGTGAGGTAGGAGAACATCGATGTAAATCAAATTAAGATGGCAAATTTCCAGAGACGATCCCTGGCTGAACCTACCTGGAAGGACATCCGTGCACTATGTGAGATAGCGAACAATAATAATAAATCGGATGATTATGTAGCTCGATCATTGAATTTAAGTTTAGGTCATCTGGATTCTTCTGACCATGATCGTTATCCCCGTAATTATGGGCTGCTTCGTGCATAGACACCAGGCTCGTTCGCCGTGCTCTGCATCGTTAATGAACATTTCGTTCCAGGTGGTAATGGTTCCTGGTTCACGCTTTTCTTTCTCTCCACGAGGCCAGATGATGCCGTCTCTGCTATACGGATCACTTCTCCTCACCTTTCCCCCGATAAGCCATGTACTAGATTGAGCGCATTTTCAAAGCATATGCCTTATTTTTAAATATCGAAAAGTTGTATTTTCATTTTTTTTGCAGATGACAGTGCAGTCTCCTGGTGCTGTGGATACGTACGCTGAGGCAAAACTGGCTTGCATAATTTGACCTATCAATGTTCCTCAGATGCTGTCATCCGATTGGCCTCGGGATACCCTCTCACGTACCGATTGCTTGTATCCCGACCGGTTCCTCTACATGTGCGTTCTGGCTGTTTTCTGCATCGCGTTCTTCTCTGTTTTCACTGTTCTGGTTTGTAAATTATTCACGCTGGGAATATTGTTCCTTACTTTCCATTTAATCTTGTCCCATTCATCAATAAGCATACTTTCAATTATTTTTTCCAGATTGCTTATCACACCTTCACAACCCTGCGCGTCCATTCTGGCATGAGCGAGAAGATGAGGGAGTACCATCGGACGATGACCAAAGTACTTATTCTACAGGTAAAACCAATCATTCACTCTACTACACTTGCTATAAATCGTGTTATGCTCTTTCTGTCAGAATGAGGAATCCGTCTCTTAATTCTGCGCAGAATGAAGTGGCTGATTCGTCGCTCTAAATAACCTAGTTTTGCATTGCTTAAGAGACGTTCCATGATATTCTGCACCTACCCAACGGAGAACTTTTTTGCAACCTATGCCAATAAGTTCAGGGTGAAGTCCCCATACCTAGAGCTGATAGCTGGCCCAATATGAGATGTTGGGGTGCACCCTCCGCGAAATGCTGTGCATGTCCCAAAAATAGTCGAAAAATTCATCCATCAAAAAAAATTACGTTCTTACAGGTGTTTCTGGCGTATTTTTTAATGAAAATAACGAAAAACATAGTTTGAAAGCGAAAGGACATCGATATCAGGTCGAAAACCGAAAATTTCGTCATTATTATACCGCCGTGAAAATGTTTTTCATTCATCGCCATTTTTTTTATTGCATATTCGGATTCTACGTGCAAAACTACCCCTCGTATCAAATGTTCACTTCTCTCAGCCCGGGAGCCCGGATTCTGCATCTTCCCGCCCGAGGCTCTCTCGGAGGCTGGCGGGAGAACGATGACGAGACGTTTCGATATTTCGATGCGATATATACACCTTTTCATCGTATTTGTATCCCTTTTATTGGTTTTAATCATTTGCGTTGATATTTTGGGGTTGTGATGTCGATCAAACTCAAAAAACGTGAAAAGTAAAAAAAATCACTTTTTCGAAATCTCAAAATTTCAAAAATTCATAAGTCATGTATCTGAGCTCCAAATGGTGTTTTCTCGACGAAAAACCACTTAAATATGGGTTATGAACAACATCGGAGCTTTTAGGACCGTTTCTAGAGAAAAAAATTTGGTCGAAAAATTTCATCCAAAGATCAAAATTTCAAAAAAGTTTCGAAAATCGGCTAAAACTCTCACATATTGTTGCAGTAACTTACTCAAGTGATTTTTCCGTTGAAAATGCACCATTAGGAGCTCAGATACATGACTTATGAATTTTTGAAATTTTGAGATTTCGAAAAAGTGATTTTTTTACTTTTCACGTTTTTCGTGTTTTATCGATATCACAACCCCAAAATATCAACGCAAATGATTGAAACCAATAAAAGGGATAAAAATACGATGAAAAGGTGTATATATCGCATCGAAATATCGAAACGTCTCGTCATCGTTCTCCCGCCAGCCTCCGAGAGAGCCTCGGGCGGGAAGATGCAGAATCCGGGCTCCCGGGCTGAGAGTAGTGAACATTTGATACGAGGGGTAGTTTTGCACGTAGAATCCGAATATGCAATAAAAAAAATGGCGATGAATGAAAAACATTTTCACGGCGGTATAATAATGACGAAATTTTCGGTTTTCGACCTTTTATCGATGTCCTTTCGCTTTCAAACTATGTTTTTCGTTATTTTCATAAAAAAATACGCCAGAAACATCTATAAGAACGTACTTTTTTTTGGAGGGTGCATCCCAACATCTCATATTGGGCCAGCTATCAGCTCTAGGTATGGGGACTTCACCCTGAACTTATTGGCATATGTTACAAAAAAGTCCTCCGTCGACCCCTCTCATGTGCTTCACTTTCCCGTGGAACGGCTCTTAAGTCGCTTGAGGATTTTTTTATACGAAGTTCACTTATTTCAGTCCGCAGTCCCGGTGGTTTTATTTCAAGTCCCTCTTAGTATCAGCATCTCTGTCTATTTTCTCAACATAGATGGGTCTAGTAAGTCAAACATAAACTACTATCTGATACGCATCCTGATCCAGTGATCACTGCGATCTGTTTCACTGTCATGGCTTCATACTCATTCTTCCATTCGATCGCCGTTATTAGTACGACACCTGTCTACAGAAGGCATTTCAAAAAGATTATCGGTAGACCGGTGAGTGCCCTGAACCAATCTGCGAAAAAATAGTGAAACAATTATAATGTGTTCCAACTTCAGGAGCCGCAGTCAGTTATTTCGCTCTCGAAGATCTCGAAACCATAAACATGACTAAGCCAATATCTAAGACTCTTCTCTCTTGATCGACCCATACAGTAATTATCTTACCGGCAGTGATACATATTCTCGCAGTAAGTTGTATATATCTCTTATACAATTTATCTCATTGTATTGGTTGTATTCACCGAGAAAAGCAAGAAACAATTGGTAATATATATCACGTGTATTCTTTGAGATTTCAGGAACCCGGGGAACTATAATATTATAGTGAAACTTATAAAAATGTGTAATATTTGTCAGTTTTTCAAACACAACTTTTCAAGCTCTGTTCGTCTTATTTATCCGCGTATTTTGAGCCCTAGGCCATCCTTCTAGCTCATCTGGGAGCTGAGATACGCAAGAGCCGGATCCACAACCGTATAATTTCTAGAAGTCGTCCTTGGGTCTCGTGATATGGATCTCTCGAAAAATTGTCCCTTATGCATTCTCCCTCACCATCCCATTCACGTATTAGGTTGGTCGGAAAGTCTTGTCGCTTTTTTCGCTTCACAATTCTGAACTCTCCCGACTTTTGTATCTGACCAATTCCTTTATGGATTTCAATAATGTTTGAGTGCTTCTATACTCTCTCTAGCGCACTTCATCTCAGATCTGGCAGATCAGCTAGACTGGCACAGTAGAACGAGAAAGTCAGAGAAAGTAATATTGAAGCGGACTTTTAATCGGCTCAGAGTTCCTCAGAGGGATGTGATAGGGTCAAAACAAAGCAACACTTGCAGAGTATGATGGTTATGTAATACTTTGAAGTTAGTTGGGCAATCCCGCCGTGCAGCACCTACTCAAAATATCGGCCTGTCTTGAGATTGCTGAGTATGAACAAAATACGCTTTTCTGGCCGAATGTTGGTGTCGATCGAAACACGGATCCCAATTATTCTCCGTTGAAAAGACCCTTACATGAGCTATCCACGACAATAATTGTGAGAAGATTCAACCATCCCTTCATGAGCAGTATTGTTCACCATTTAGGAGGCGAAATTCGAACATCGAAATCGACCCTTTTACCACGTTCATGATTCTTCTCTGTTTTGAAATCCTGATTTTATGTGGTTAAAATAACGATCAACCATCCCTCTATTACTGAAAATATTGGTAAGATTCAAAGATCTCTGATGTCCACTGCCTATGCTTGAACGGCAGATACCCCATATCAGATTTTCTAGTTTTTTTTCCAAAATTTCAAAACTTCGGAAATTTTAAATTTTCCTAGAATGGAGGGAAAGCTGACTTCAAAATTTACTATCATCACTTAGCCCTTTTGTGTATGAATGAAGCGCACTTATGTTGAGGTCTTCCTGTCTGATCGTAAAAGTAGGAGATGGGCTCATGTGGACAGTACTTTTTCTCCGAAATACGAATTTGGAAACCTGTATTATGGCTACTAGGAACCGAGCACCGTTCTAGTACATATATCAGAGAGAGCACATATTGGGCTTCTGGAAAAAAACTGTATGCTGTTCCGCAGGGTATTTTCTCAGTGAAATGCAGCACATCAGAAGAAAATTATAATTTATCAAGAAATTTTGCAGTCAATCAGACCTCGATTGTTCGATTGCCACATGAAGTGATTCCATATTCATCCCATATTAGTAAACCTCTACCATGCCCCTACATAAGATTATGAAGACATTTGGCAGCGATTCTTGGTTAGAGAGAAATATGAGTTCAAACATAGGGTGCGTAATGCGACAGGACTTTCCGACCAACCTGATAGTTAACGGATATTCTCACAGTCACGGAAAATTATATGTTATCAGTTCTTTGAATTGCACATTTGTGTCTGTAGCAGCGACCAAGGAAAACAAAGGAGTACAATTTATCGGCGATGAATAATCAGTAAACGACCATAACCGTGTGAGCCTTCTTCTTCCTCGATGACTATTGTTAGTCGCCTCGCTCCTTCCGTACATGCTGCAATACGAGGTGTTCGGAATGTTTTCACCATCTTCTCATTTATATTCGCTATCCTCACCATTGTCATCATTATTTCTTGCAAGGACAAGTCGATTAAAAACTATTCTCGATTACTGCTAGCTATTGTGGTGAGTGTGCACCATAGGCGCCGCAATTTGGTCCTTCTCCAGATTTTGTCCTTGATTTGCGAAATTCACCTGCAACTCGTGCTCGATCCACTCTTCTTATTCCCGACTCCCTGCATCGTCAGGTAAGGACCAATCTAGAAACACATTTATGGTCTTATTTCCAGAGACGATCCATGGCTGAACATTCCGGGAAGGACCTCCATTCACTATGTTAGACGAGATCTTCTTCGAAGGGATAGAGTGTTGACTGTAATTTAGGTTTTCTGGATTTTTCTTCTGATGCTGGTGATCCCCGTGATTATGGGCTGCTTCATTCACAGACATCAGGCATGTACACTTTAGTATCCTCCTTCGTCACTGGTAGTGTAAGAAGGCATGCCCGGTCCCTCGGCTCCATAGCTAGGAACTGACGCACTAGATGACAGAGGGGGGAAGAGGAGCTCGTCACAAAATGTCGGGAGTTAAATCACCTCAGAATCCATTTGTGTTGTAAACGCTCCTCTGACATAACTAAAAGTTGTTCAGGTAGTGATGGTGCCGGGCTCTCGCTGGTCTTTCTCATCAAGGGAGCAAGCACTACCGCCTCTGCTCTACGGCGCACTCCTAATGACCATCCCTCCCATAGCACACGTACGGATTATCACCTGCCATCAATGATTGTAGCTCAGCCTCGGCACAATTTCATGCTCGGAACATCTGTCTGATCTATGAATATACCCTTTTTTCAGCTAACGATGCAGCCGCCTGGTGCAGTCGACCAGTATGCAGAGGTGGGAAGAACTCGAAATGATCTAATGGTGGCATGATAAAAAATGCCAATGATTCCTCAGATGTTCTCCCTCGACTGGCCTGCCGAGCTGCTATCGCGCACAGATTGCTTCTTTCCCGACCGATTTAGCAACATGTGCGTCCTGTCCGTTGTCAGTATCGTCATCTTCACTGATTTCACCGTTCTGGTATGTTTTCAAGATCTTATGACCGACTATCTGAGATTTTCGACATAAAATTATTTCTTGGCATTCGTAAAAAATGGATTCTTCTCATATTGTGGCATTTAATAGTGCTCGATGAGTTGAGTCTGGGGATATTTTTTTTGGAATTTTTTCGCATCGCGGCATAGGAGGGTAAGCGTGATGACGTCACAGGTCAAAATCCGTAAATCGAACCCAATCGCTTCGAGAGTGGATTCGTCGCATTTCTCGTGGCATTCTAAGACTCTTTTACTCTGAGACATTTTTCGGTCCCCCCAAGCCGAAAGCTGCAAATCTATAAAAACACAAATTTCGCCATACTTAATTAATTTTAAAAAAAATTCTTAAGAAGAGGGGCAAGTTTTTTCGCTTAATATCTTCTAAATATAATAACAAAGCTGCAGCAATAAAGGCGTAATTTATAAAAAATGGATATTTTGCGTATTTGGGCGTCAAAGGAGCCCAATTCGCTGTTTTGGGTTACTGTAAGCCAGTATGCGTGCAAATTGGAATATCATGCACATATGTCAATGTTTCAACATTTACTGTTTCAGTTTATGGTGGAATAATAAGATTTTGCCCGATTTTGAGAAATTTTTTATTCGAAAGTCATGATCTATGAATTTCGCAACACTTACTTTTACGAACGCAATAATAACACAGGTTCTTGCTAGTATAAATGTGTAGTCCCGTGGCTACTGCATCGAATCCATGTGATATGGGGCTCTGGAAATCCCGTGGTCACTCTCATTTATTCACCCAAAAAAAGTTTTGCAAAATTCGCAATTTTCAAAACCTTGCAAACTCCCACATGTTAGTGCTCATTATGATCGTCTATCATCGCATGTTTTTCACAATGGATTACGATCATAATGAGCACTAACATGTGGGAGTTTGCAAGGTTTTGAAAATTGCGAATTTTGCAAAACTCATTTTTTGGGTGAATAAATGAGGGTGACCACGGGATTGCCAGAGCCCCATATCACATGGATTCGATGCAGTAGCCACGGGACTACAAATTTATACTAGCAAGAACCTGGGTTATTATTGCGATTTTAAAAATTAAGTATGGCTAAATTTGTGTTTTTATCGATTTGCAGCTTTCGGCTTGGGGGACCGAAAAATGTCTCAGAGTAAAAGAGTCTTAGAATACCACGAGGAATGCGACGTACCCACTCTCGAAGCGATTGGGTTCGATTTACGGATTGTGACCTGTGACGTTATCACGCTTACCCCCCTATGCAGCGATGCGAAAAAATTCTGAAAAATTCCAAAAAAAATTATCCCCAGGCTCAACTCATCGAGCACTATTTAATGCCACAATATGAGAAGAATAAATTTTTTACGAATGCCAGAACTATTTCCAAAATCTCAGATAGTCGGTCTTATAACGCTACTTTCTTTGAATGAATTATACTTCTCTGAATTCTTTGAGAATGACTCTTCAGATCGCTTCACATACCTTTGCAACTCTTCGTAAACATTCCAGCATGAGCGATAAGATGAAGGAGTATCATCGGACTATGACTAAAGTACTGGTTCTACAGGTAAACTCAAACACTTCACTGTACATCATGTATCTCTTTTTCTTAAATAATCGGGTTTGAATTAGCTAAACTGAAGAATATGCGCAATTGTTATAGTCAGCAGTTCCTGTGGTATTAGCCCAACTTCCTCTCTCGATTAGCATATCCGTATATTTCCTCAACGTGGATGGATCTCGTAAGTCTTCACACCGATCGCGAAAGTAGACACTCAAATTATTTCAGTGATCACTGCTCTCTGTTTCGCTGTCAACGCCTCTTACTCGTTCTTCCATTCGATCACCGTAATCGTTACGACGCCAGTCTACAGGAGACATCTAAAACGGATGATCGGAATTCCAGTAAATGGCCCCGAGAATACAGAACGATCAAGTTTCATGCTTCTCTTCTTCAGGAACAGCCAACAGTGAGACCATCAGTGATTTCATTCACGAGCAGCAAGCCCAAGCAAAGCTCATCACACGGATGAATTCCTCGTTTATGTGGATACAAATGTACACAGCTGTACCCACATTGGTTATTTATAACACGACGGATAAAACTCTTTCTCTACAAACCAATCATGTATAACTATTTATAATAATGTATTTGTTTTCGACCATCAACATCGATTGAGAAAAAATGATGAAGATTCATGCGTCAAAGTAGCAGTGGGCGTTGTTGGGAACGAAGCATCTATCCAGATCCATCTTGGTCTCGATTTGTTCATTGAAAAGCGTCACCAACTCATCAGTGATTGGGACTCCTGCAACACAATTCTTGACTATAGTTGCATTTTAAAAATATATCCCGTTTTAGATTTCATAATTGTTCCTTCAAGCCGTTGTCCAACTGCTGTGAGCATCATTTCATCAAACATAATCAATTGCTTCTAAAATGTGTTCACTCACCTAGAGTGTTCGTCAGTTCTCGCTCTCCCACACTTCTGGTCAGAAGGCTGATGATAATCTTCGCTCCTGGAGGATGCCTGAAAGAGAATTAATTCAAGTCTGCGGTTTCATAAGATCTGCGATCCAATGGCATTCGAGCGGCAGAATAACAAAATAAGGCACTTCTCCACCCATCGCATGAGCTGTTTGACCAAGGAGGCAAACTCGTCGACCGACGAGGCGAAGCACTGAAATTGATGAAGTAGAATGAAATTGAAATGGTGACATCCTATTGCCATCAATTTGATCTCGTAATTTTCATGGTGTGAAAAGTGCTTAGATTCGGGTCTAGAAACCAGACGAACCGGTGCGATCTTGAAGAGATTCGAGTCGGCGTGCCCGATGGTCGAGACTGCGGCGTACGCTGACACTTTCGTGCCCTTGAGCAGCACGGCGACCTCAGTCTCGGCCGACGCCAACATCTTGCCCAACCACTCAGATCTGCAAGCGAGTGCCGTCATATAGAATGAATACGGCAGACAGCAGTGCTGTTGACTAAAAGTTGAATAAGCATTTCGGGAAATAATACGAGACCTGTCTTTGCGCGTGACTTCTCGATCGAATCGGAGCAGATCCAATCGCTGATCCTCATCCAATTCGTGGTAGAGAGCGATGCTGCGGTCAACAGGATGCTCGTAGCGGGCGCAGAACTGAAGATAGATATGCAAAGTTTTTAAAATATAGTGTTTTTTTTCAATCGATGTTAGAAGAGTCTAGCAAATGATGCCATCGAAATTTGTGCGTTAAATATATCACTATCTAAGGCCGGTTCTTGGCTTTCTTGATAAGAATTGTATCACTGATGATATGATTTGTCTTCGGCCGTATCTGAGTTATCTCGGACTCAACTAGATATTTCTCTCTAGTGACAGTAATCTGACAATATCATCGTTGAAGAGAGAAATGTAATCAAATCGTCGTACCTCCTTCATCTGCTCTACGGTAAGAAGGTACTTCTTGATGCGAGAAATCTCGATCGGGGCGTCGCCACTAGCGTATTTCTCATACATGCTCGACACTGGAAGTAAAATATATTTAGTTCACCGGATTGTCAACCATCGAATCTAGAGTGAATGAATCCACTCACCCCTCATTACCATGCATGAACTTCGGATTTGCTAATCTAAGATGATTCTTCAAGAAATGTCAATATTGATTGATATTCGCAAAACGAATTCCGCAGATAAGATTATGTAAAATGCCTAATTACAAATGCGACTACTAACCTGCCCTCAGTCCCATCGCTTGCTTCTTTGACCGTATTCTTTCCAGTGTTCTAGACCATATTTTGCTTCCGATCCCGGCCCCACGCAAAGAGGGCTGCATCATGTAGTATCCTGTGAATATTCCCCACTTTATTGTCCACAATATCAGCGATTTTCATGATACACACACAACTATCCTAGAATATATTCATGTTCGTAATACCATCCTCACACAATGTTGCCAAACAAATCGGAAGTGAAATGGTCGGTAGAGACAATAGGCATGGCAACATTTGACAATACAGATTTTGAAAACTTACCGATCCACGCTATGCCCTCATGCTCGTTCCGAACGCAGCATCCGAGCATCGAACCGTCAAAAGGAAAACAATAACACCTTCAAACAAGGTTACTTTTATTTACAGTTAGACGTAGATTCCGTTTCGAGTATTACAGAAGAAGAAAAATAAAAGAAAACCACAAAGTACCGTCATCTCTCTGAGCGAATACGCACCTCGTCGAGGCGAGTTGAGGTGTCGCCCAGAGCACTGAAAAACCTATTCTCAGACAAATAATGAAACGATATGTGAATGCTAAGAATGAAGCCGAAAATCAATGAGAGTATGCAAGCTGACTTTGGTAACCATAAAAACGAACCAGTATTATCAAGCGAGATCCATCCCAGATCTCGGACCATTTGCTTGAATTCCGCCCACAGCTTCTCCGTGCCATGATCGATGAGTGAGTACGCAGGGATCACGGTCATGCTTCGCCGAAGAATCAACTGTTGACCGACAAGCAATCAAACTCTGAGTGATATATTGAGCCGCGACATGACGGAGAGAGGAGATGGACGGGAGAAAGTCGGAGTAGAGAATTAGAGAAAAGCTCTAGAAATCAGGGAGAGAAGATTGATCGTAAAGGGAAGGCACAAGACACTATTAATCAAAGACAGGCGAATAAAAAAATGAATGAACAAAAAAAAATGAATGAAAAGAATAATTTTTTTCAAAACTTTTCGGTTTTTAATTGTTAGTTTCGTTTGACAAAATAAAAATACATCAACATGATGAAAAGGCAAATGTCGACGTTTAGGTTGATTGTTAGTAACAGAATTGATCCAGAACTAGCTGAAAAGCTTGATGGGCTTCGCACTAGCTACTGTAATATCAATCCTGATGGTGCTCAATCGACGCCAAATCCTTTCGAGAAAGCAGCCAGACCTACTCACATGAACTTGTTCCAATGAGAAATTCGTTGATTTCATTCCATCAGGGAAAAACTTGACCATATTTTTTATTTATTTATTTGTTTTATTTATGAATCATCATTTGTTTGTTATCCTGGATTCGCGAATTATCGCATCGAGATGCCGTTTCCAATTGTACTCAACAATCGTGAGTAATGTGGGAAAGGTTCAAAATGTTATATGCCATTGTGTTTCTAAAATTTAGTTTTCATCCCTGCATGATGCTATCAGGGAAGAGAGGAGTGAGAAGAAAGGAGAGGGAAGAGAAGAATCAATTTTATTAATTTCTACCATTTTTGCAATATTATTTCGTAGAAAAGGTATAGACTTCAAACAAAGACCAATGTGTTATGGAGCATCTGTCCGCTTCCTTCTGATATGGGTTCTTGATGCCAAAGAGTCGAAGATCTTTTCTTATCACTGAAAACCAAAAGTCTAGAGCGAGAGAGAATGGCTCGACTTAGTAAGATCACGCGATTCAACTAAAGCATCACTGATCATAATAACATGTTTGTGTTGAGAGCGCACTTGATTTACAGTATTCGATTCAACGTGAGTTAGCCAGACATGAGCCAATGCAAGAGGTCGCATCTCAGGTCTCGAGCATAGCAGGTCATCATTTTCAAATAAAACTGATTATAATATTCTGAATGGCTGATCTCACCTTTCATACCATCCCTTTTATATATCTAGACTACAGGCAAAAAAATTTCAACAAAAAAAGATTTATGGTGATTATCCAAACACTCGCAATGAGAGATCATTGCGAGTGTTTGGATAATCACCATAAATGTTATGTCTCAGATACGATTCTTGTTTTCGATATTTTTGGATACAGACAAAACAATAAAAAAAAACATCTGACAATTATTGTTGACGGTTTGCCTCGGATAGAACGGCAGTTGTATAATAGTTGTCAGTCCTCGGATATGAGTCTAGTGAGTCCGCTTTCTCCTCTTGTCAATACTATTCTTCGTACTACTCGTCATTCATTCACTCTTCTTTCTTTCGTGTCCTCGCTTCTTACAATCTCCATAATTGTCTCGTGCCGGAATGGACCGGGCAAGAAATATTCTCGATTACTGTTAGCGTTGATGGTAGGCCATAAATGCGAGACGAAGAAACCAAAAGTTTGCTAGATCTGGACATTGATATGTGACATGCATTTTCAACTCGTAGCTGCTCCTGTTATTTTCTATCCAGTTCCTTGCGGAGCGAGGTACACCAATCTCCGGAAATCACGAGATTATTGATACGAATTTCAGAAACGATCCTCTACTGAACATTTCGGGAAGAGCGTCTGCTCATTTTGTGAGAATTAACCTAGCCTATCGAAATATCATGAGCATTACAGATCTTCTGGGCGTCATTGCTGTCTCTAGTATCCGTTAGTTTCTTCATCTGCTTCTTTTATAGACATCAGGTATCAACCACTACTTGATAGCAGCATGTTCAGTTGATTTGAAATATCACAACCTATTTCAAACTCTTTTGAACAATCGCACGTGTTTACAGGTCGCTATGGCTCCTGACTCTCCATGGCGTTTCTCATCTCGTACGCAAAATGCGCTTAGAATTATCTCCTTATTCATCCTTCTCGCTCTACCGCCGCTGTTACATGTAAAATGTGTTTCTTGCAGAGCTGTCAGATTAAAAAATCTCAAAAATACTTACCATTTACCAATAGTTGTTTCTCACCAATAGTTTTTTCACCAATTTACCAATTGCAGAATACGATCCAACCGCCCGGAGCGGTCGAACAATATGCGAAGGGTAGTATCGGCAATGATTTTCAAGTTGGAAAGAATTTGTTTCAGATATTGTCATCAGATTGGCCGATCGAACTGATCGACAATGCCGATTGTTTCGACCCTGATCGCATACGCTTGTTATCCGAAATGAGTGCCTTTGGAGCCGCTTTTTTCTTCGCTCTTATTGTGTTGGTGGGTTACAATTCTCTCGTCAGTAGAACCAATGTAAATTTTTTGCATAAAATATAATGTATTTGTTATGCTAATTATATTGTTAGGCTGAAACAAGGTAAATTATTATGAGCCTTATCAGATCGTCTCTCACACCTTCACAAATCTTCGCAAGCTGTCGACGATAAGCAAGCGAATGAGAGAGTACCATAGGGCAATGACGAGAACCCTTGTGCTACAGGTGATCCCTGCCAGAAAGCCAACTCTGAATTTCCGCACCAAATATTTGGCAAACTCATTTATTATGTGCATATTCTGGCTGATTATGCACAAATACATCGAAATTGGGTTACAGATAACCTGAATCAATAAAAGTGATTCGAAAGCACAACTCTTCTGTTTCAGTTGGCAGTACCAGTGATGTTCACTATATTCCCAATCTCTATGTGCATCTTAGTATACTTTCTCAATCTCGATGGAACTTGTGAGTAACGCACTATCGATTCACCAGATGTCTTCGATTCTTATTTTCAGTGATAATTTCAATTTGTTTCGTAATAATCGCAATGCACTCGCTACTTCTGTCACTGGCAGTGTTGACTACTAAGATCGAATCGATAGTTAAACGAAGATCACGGGTGATTGGCCAAAAAAGAGAGAACAATAACCGAAAACATATTAATTGCAGATACTATCCATGAAGATATCATTTGTTTCACATATGCATGGTTCACATTCGTTCTTACATTGAACATAAATCTATCATTTTGAATATTCGTTTATTCATCACTCTCAAACTATAGTTAGCAAAATAGTCACTTGAACTTTGTAGTTCACATTGTGGAATTGACGAATCATTAGCCAATTCTCAGTGGACACTTGTGGCGAGGACACTGGAGATAGGGAGCAGAGTCTGAAAAGTGTTCATTGCCAATTGTAAACATGAGCGATAAGCCAAAGACGAGGGTTCGATCCCGGTCCGGCGCTAATTCTTTGTTCATGATCATTGTATCAATGCGAAGAAAGGGTACTCACATCTTATCAGTGGGGGAGCCTTTGATCAGACCGGCGAGCACGGTGAAGCAATGATTCAAAGAAAATAAGTCATAATCAAAAACAACGTTTCCCCACTATTCCTGTTGTAAATTTTCAGCAACAAATTGTAATCCAGGTTAGTTCGAGCTTCTACATCGGCAACGTATGAAAACCCACGGTCCGAATTTTTGAATGTAGCCTGTGGTTTCTTGCCTGCCGGGGCCTGAACGAGGATAGATTTCTCCTCGGCCGAATTTTTACTTTTTTCATTAATCATATCATGGGCTCTCATATCGAAATTCGGATTCAGCACACAACGATATACCAGAAAAAAATTTAGTCAGAAAGTTCGGAGAGACAATTTTTTTCGACTAATGATGGGGGTGTCATTGTCATTTTTTCGGTGAAAATCGATTGACCTCAGATTTTAGGCTGCCGCGGGCGGGAAAGGTATTCAAATGCTCTAAAATGTTGAGAATCGTATATTCCATGGATATACTACCTCTGTGTCTTGGAATAATCTTTGAACGAGGATCACCCTCAGAACTGTAAACATCCAAAATAGGGTTATGTGATAAAGTGAAAAATTCGTCTTTTTCGTGTCCTGAGGTCAAATTAAGAGCTATCGTTACCAAACTTTAGGGATCATCAGGAATTGTGAGAAGGATCATTTTGAGCTTTTGAACGAGTCTCTAGCGTGTCTATGAGCCAAAATCCATTTTTTCGGGACCCTATTTTGAGACAGTCTAAAGCCATTGTACGTCATCCTCCCATGAGTGCATATTTTCATCGAAAAGGTATTGAAGCCTTCTATTATCACGCCTAGTAGGAAGGCTGAGGAAAAATCCGAGTAAGAATTTGCATTGTTTCAAAAGTATTGATTGATTGCTTCATCACTACGCAACAACCAGGGCGTTCTGTGATATCCCAATGGCATAATCCTAACACCCGGTGAGGGTGATGTGTCATGACCAAGTATGAGCAAGAAATCTCATACGAGTCAAAAGTTATGAAAGAATGAAAAAGTGACCCATCACTTATGGACGATACTGTACATTCACTGGGAACCGGCCGACTGAATATTATACTTGTTCATAAAAAGGGAACTGCAAGACAGAAGGAGAGATTGTCCAAAGTGAGGAACCTATTTTTTTACGAAATAGTCTCAACAATGGGATCTCTCGAGTTTGAGCAGATAGCGATTTCTGTGTGGGTTGAGGGAAGAAGCGAGAGAACGGCACTAAATCGTGCACTTCTTGAACTCTCTCTAAAAACGATGTTTTACCAACGATATAGTTGACAGCTAAAATCCTTTAAATTCATTTGAGATATTTTATTGATGTGTTCTTTCCTGCTCTTACTCTTCATAACTCTATAGGAAGGCAATACTTATTTATTGGACATGCACATCTTTATTAATCTTTATTGGACAACAATTTATTGGAATAATACTAATGGACATCTGCAGATCGTGCTGTCCCGATCGTTTGAATGCTAATCGCTTTGCAACATATGTTCCCTGGAAAAAGTCTTTAATGTACTTTGAAGTTTGGGAAACCGAACTTCACAGATGGTGGAAGCTGCTTCGCAATCAATTCCCTGCCTTCTCTTGATCGTTGAAGAACGGCAGCCGAGCTATCGAAGAGTGTGGGATCTGAATGTTTTCATATGATAAATTCAATTTGTGTTTTGAGACATCGACTTTTTTCTGTTTCGTTCTAAACTGTGACTGATGTTTCGATTTTTTTTCTAATCTGCTCGACTCACTTGTTTCAAGCACAGATACCAGCGTCGCGTCTCCATTCCTGTAATAAATGAAACTTTGATCGCTGATAATTTGACTCTAAACTTACGGCGAACTACAGTTCCCTGATAAGTAAACTCTACTTCCGACCACCGAGATACGTCCATAACATTCAGGAAATTTGCAAGACTGAGATGAAAGCATCTGAAAAGTTAGCCGTGCTCTCTCCGGAGCTGAATTATTCCTGCGAACTTTCATCCATTCTGCTTTCTCTTCATCAAATCGATATATAATTCCTGGCGTCTCACGCTTCCGTCCGTACAAGTACAATTTGCCTTCACAAACGACTGAAATGTGATTCAGTCGATTTTCATCAGTCTGTTTTGACTCACATTCATTAGATCCATACATTTTCCCTTCGCAAGCCGAATAAATTGACGGATTGCTTCTCTCTTCAACGCGCGTCCATGTATTCGTTGAGAGATCCAGAATCTATGTTGCATAGCTTGTATAGTACATTTTCCAAATACAGTCAGAAATTCGAATCTCCACGAAAACTTACGAAGTGTTTTCGAACTGCGAAGTGGTCGATTACATGCATCATATCTCCAATGATGAGATTGCCATCGGTGAAATATGATATAGTTGAGAGCTCATCCCTTATATACTGCGTTAAAAAATATTATTAGTTGTGGCGCTTTTGAAACTTGTCCACCTTAGTCGCGTTTGTTTCTAGTTTTCTCCATGAAAACGATTCCAGATTCAGCTCGAATGTGTCCGATGAGCGGCGAAAGAAAGGTGAATTTCCCATTCCACCATGTATGATGAAATTGCCTATAAATGTCTGTCTGTGACGTTGTTTTTTTTTCCGCTTGTAACGCTTTCGTTTTTTTGCTCGTAAATCGCTTTAAACTCATCGCCAGAGAACAAGTTCTTGACCATTCGAACCCTCTCGAAGAGCTTTTCAAAATTCGATACCAATTTCGACATCACTATTCAATATTTCGTCATCCTTACGCAATATTCCTTTTTTCGCGCCTAATTCAGTTAAAAATCGTCCGTAAAGATCGGGAACAGTTTCATTTGACTCAGAATCGTCATCCATTTTCACCGACAGCAATTATTCGAGCGAGAGCGGCGGACGAGCGCTCGTGCAGAATGATCGCTCGCGAGCGCTCGTGGAGGGATGGAAT
Organism: Pristionchus entomophagus; assembly: GCA_036245825.1. Taxonomy (NCBI): domain Eukaryota; kingdom Metazoa; phylum Nematoda; class Chromadorea; order Rhabditida; family Neodiplogasteridae; genus Pristionchus; species Pristionchus entomophagus. The sequence goes on along the minus strand of BTSX01000004.1, from coordinate 16,340,674 downwards.
GAAATTGAGAGAGAGGACAACCCATTCCTTTCGAGCGCTCGCGAGCGATCATTCTGCACGAGCGCTCGAGCGTTCTTTGAGAACGACAGCTCGCATTGGCGCTCGAGCGTTCTTTGAGAACGACCGCTCGAAATAACATCACTATCGTACTTCGTAAACAAACCCGAACAAGTGAACTGTTTTGTTCATTTTTGTCACTTTTTGAAAGTCGCGCGTGATAAACTTAAAAATTCTAATTTTTGTTTCTTTTTTTTTGTCCACCCCGATTTGCCGGAATCGATCGGACATGTCACGGTGAAATATTCCTTTAAAATGGGGAAAAACGAGAGCAAAAAATATGAAAATTGAAAATAAACTAGGGATTACGGTACAAATTATCTACCTACCTCATACTACTGAAATCACTGACTTAGAGCTCTCGTTTTTCTCCACTTTAAAGAAATATTTCACCATGACATGTCCGAACGATTCCGGCAAATCGGGGTGGACAAAAAATAAGAAACAAAAATTAGAATTTTTAAGTTTATCACGCGCGACTTTCAAAAAGTGACAAAAATGAACAAAACAGTTCACTTGTTCGGGTTTGTTTACGAAGTACGATAATCGATATATTATGATTTCTAAGTTTTTTAGGATGCCTCGGGCATACCGTTGTGACAAGCTCGTGAGGCTGAGAGCGCGGAGGAAAAGATGAGTGGCTACAGCGCAACTTTTCGGGAGCGCTTGAAGCCTCACGAGCTTTTTGCAACAGTATACGCCCCACTCGCAAGCAAGCGGTGCATGGTTAACCTGTGCTTACACCCCAGCTTACAACGTAGCAGCCGTAGGCTGCTAGTTGCAGGAAGGAAAATCGGATTAAATATTTGTAACGTACCATTGTAAATACCGTGCGCGAAGCCCATATACTGAATAGGCATGTCTCCTGATGTTTCGATCTCTCGAAAGCTGACTCCATTTTCAACCTGAAATCGTACATAGACTTGGATAGTCTCACGATTGGGAATCAAACCTCATTTCCTCGATAGAGTTTTCGGCCATGCGGATCCCACATCAACACACTGCCATCATTCGTGAGAACGCATCCTATTTCTAAAGCTTGTGTCTCGAAATTCTGAAAACGTATTCATCTCTAAGTACTTATAATTATGATGCGAACATGTTTTACCAACCTCAAACAATACGTTGACTTTGAGGGCATCAAGGGTCACTGCAACGCAATAATTAAAACAATGAATATATAAGCAAGCTCACTGGGGTGCAACCTGAACAGGGAACACTCATCATTGGACGAGAAGAGGAAGTAGATAGTCCCATTGAGCGCAAACTGAAAAGTCCATCAATCTCGAATTCAGAAAAAAAAATATTAACTCACTGAACGACCACCCAACTTGCGCAGATTTTCATCTTCGAGAACAAAACTGTGATGGGCGAGCCATTGCATTTTGAGCGAAGAACGTCAATCGATTCAATGAAAGAAGAAACGTGAAAGCGGAACGAGCTATGGGACGAAACATGAAGAAACGCGAAAGCGCGTCACTTTTGCGGAATAGAGAGAGTGGAGAGACGGAGAGGGAAAACGAAGGATGCGTACATGAGACACACCGAGACGGTGCACTCAAATGTGGCGCACTATCGCTCTCTCTCTCGCGGGGACCCCAGAATATTCTTGAGCCTGCCTTTCGCATTGGAGTACATCACACTTGAACATAAGCGATCAGGGTATAACTCCGCGCACGTGTCAATGAGAGTTAAATTTACAATAACATTTTACAATAATTAGAATAACAATTATTTATTCATTGAACGTTGTTAGCAAATGGTCGGATACATATTGCTGAGTGATTGGCGTTATTCAGTCATTAGCCCGATCGTGTGCATTACTTTGCAGAATATGTTCCCTGAACAAATCATCTGTCACATCCGAAGTTTGAAGGGGCGAACTGATGGGGGAAGTTGATTTTCAATCAATGCTCTCCCTTCTCGCGACTTTTGAAGAATGGCTGCAGAGCTGTCGAAGAGAGAGGGATCTGAATGTTTTAATTATTTCGAAAAATGCAGTTTGCATGTTTTCGACTCACTGGTTTCAAGCACAGACACCAAAGTCGCGTCTTCACCGCTGAAATAATGAAAACTTCGTCGCGCGTCATGTATGGTTGAACTCACGGCAAGCTCAAGTATCCCGATAAGTAGATTCTACTGCCGGCCACAGCGATACGTCCATAGCATTCAGGCAGACTGCTAGAGTCGGACGAAAGCATCTTAAAAAATAATCCTTCTTTTACCGCAGCTGAACCATTCGAACTCACGTTTATCCACTCTTCCTTTTCCTCATCGAGCCGATATACTATGGCGGGGTTTCCATTCTTTCGTCCGGAGTACAGGTACAATTTACCATCGCAGACAACTGAATGATTGAACTTCACCAAACTTGCAAAAATGGTTTTGAATTGAAACAATGATTCTCTCACATTTATTCGATCCATAAGAACCCCCATCTGGTGGTGAGGAATATAGAGAAGCACAGCTTCTCGGCTCAACGCGAGTCCATGTATTTGTTGGGAGATCCAGAATCTATATGACAGATAAATTATATAACACACGCAAAATGTAATTATTTCGATATTTCTCCTGATAATATATTTGTGATAACTTACAAAGTGCTTTCCGACAGCGAAGTAATCAATCGCATGCAGTCTGTCTCCAACGATGAGACCTCCTTCAGAGAAATTAGAAATGGTCGCTAGCTCATCTTTGATCTCCTGAAAATGATAAGTGATTCGCGTACATGTGATACGAACTTACCTTTGTCGCCGTAGTTTCTCGTTTTCTCCACTCCATTGTTTTCAGATTCAGCTCGAATGTGTCCGAAGAGCGGCGAAAGAAAGGTGGATTTGACATTCCACCGTGGATAATGAGACACCCTGTATTGAATTATTTGCAAATATTCTAAATTCGTAATGTTGAGAATTAATCGAATGGTCCGGTTTCACGAATGACACATACCTTTGTGAAGACCATGTGCAAAGCCTAGCATTTGATGAGGCATTTCACCAGTTGTTTTGATCTGTCGAAGTTTGAAGCCACTTCCGACCTGGATCCGAGTCTGTCTACTCTGTCGGAACTCAACAAGCATACCTCCTTTCCTTCATACAGCGTGTGATCCTGGGGAATCCACATCAGCATTCGCTTATCATCAGTGAGAACACATCCAATCATGGAAGATGATACAACGTCCTGTAAAACATGATTAGACCATTCACAAATCTCCGTAGCGCAATCTGAATCTTATTTCCACTTTTTGACCATTAAAAAAACTAAAATATAATGACTTCTCATACCTCGCAAATTACTTTGACTTCGTGAACATCAAGAGTCGCTAAATGGTTTAGTTATAGGGAATTGAATGATCCATTCTCACTTTTATTCAGTCTGTACATGGCGAACCCGTTTTCGTCATTGAAAAATTGGTAGAGAAAGTAAATATTGTCATTGATCGCAATCTGAAGAGGTTTCGATTGCACAATGCGAAGGAAATTGACCTGCCAGATGGCCAATAATTTTGCGCAGACTTTCATCATCAATGACAAAATTGTGATGGGCGAGCCACTGCATCTTGCTTGAAGAAACGTCAGTCGATTACAAGAAAGAAAGAGACAGAGACGAAACGAAACAAGGAAGAGAGAAAGAGAAAGAAAGAGACAGAAAGAGAAAAAGACGAATCGTGAAAACGCGGCGCGTTTGAGGAATGAGTCACCATCTTCTCTCGCACACTTCGCACACTACATATTGCGTCTCGAAGACACACATTGCGCTTGGGCGTAGCCACAAACCATGTTTGGTGTCAAGAGAAAGCACTCAATATCAGGGGAACATGGAACTTTGGTCTGCTTTCATCATTGCGATCATTGAATCGCTGATGACAAATCGGCATCGATCCTCCTCAATTTGCTTGATCTTTCGCTAGTCAGAGAAGCGAGAGAACCAGGGAAATGTGGAATGCCGGTTACCGATTTGTCGATGACTCGGACAGATTCAATTGAAAACTGTACGAAATGACACAATAATGAGAGGACAGAATGGGTCGCAATGCATTTTTTCTTCATTGCGGATAACGTGCTTCCAAATCCATAGAATAATACAATCAATGGTTGAAGGAGTATCCCAAAAACAACTGTTTACTGCGGTTTCCATGGTCTTCAACTGTCACTCAATTTGATTACTTGTATTTGCATTTTATCTGTAATAAAAATGTGATTGCGTTATTTGTCCCTTGATAAGGAGTCTGAAAAGGATGAGACACTTAGACCGCGCGCTCAAAATGTGGCGTGCTTTCGCTCTTTTGCTCGCTATTTCCGACGCCATCGTTGAAGCAAGGGTTACCTTCGTCACATCGGAAGTTCTGGATGACATTGACCTGAGAGGAGTAAATAAGGTAGGATATATCCTTCAGACCACAGCGGACTCGGCGAGCCGGAGTCACCGTTGAAATTTTCGAGGAAAAGCAGTTTTTGGCCTTTGGTTGAATGAAGAACGTTTGGTAGACTCTTTGGTAGAATGAACAACGAATTCTTTTTTCAGGCTTCTTTCCGATGCTTCGCGGGTTGTCGAGTGTATTCACCGACCAGGAATGATAAGATCGTAATTGTTGATAGCGCTGGCGTGGAGTACAAAAGGTGCAAAAAGTCAAAATAAATGTTTTGAAATATCGTAATTATATTAATTATTTAGTCTCCTGTTTCTCGCAGATCAGCAGAATGGAGGATTATATGAACTTCCGGTGAGGCGGTTGCTTGCGTTTTCTGTGTATAATAGTAATTTTTTCAGGAAAGCTCTGAACTATACTATCTCATCAACGATGGCGTCGCCAATCCCTCCTTCATATTCTACGCAGTGGAGAAGGGAGCTAGTAAGTGGGCTGTGTGAACCAAAAATTTTTGAATGATTCATCCTGGTTAGTCTGCAGATTTAGTTAAATCATGTCGATAGCTTCACAAGCCATTCCAAATGCTTTCTAGTGAACTACAATACGCAAGTCGCCTATCTGACCGCAGCTGCTGAAGTAATCGCCAGTCCCGTGATCGACACTCGACTCACTATCATCTCCACTACTGGTGCCGTGTGGTTCTACAACTTCTTGGGCGACTATACTGTAAGTTGGGCAGATTGGGAATTCCGTTATTTATAAGGTATTGGACTGATTTTATCATTTACCAGGGAGCGCTCCCTACAGTCCACGCCACCGGCTTCGACTCAATCTACAAGTGCAGACCCGTATACGAAGCCAGGTAAGATAATCAGCATTCGAATGATTTATCGCGGCTTCTGCGTGAACGGGCACACATAGGAACTGTCATGCAAACCAAAATAACTAGTCATCTCATAGTCGCTAGTTGTCGTTTCAGATCCAGCAGTAGTGTCCTCAAAACTGCATTCCTCATCGACAGTCCGATAGCCACGATTGACTTCAAGCAGCTCGGAGCCAACAAGTCCGTGAGGATCTCGAGCAATTACCGTGAGTCTCTATGGGTAGACTTTCTTGCTTTTTTAGAGGAATTGTTAAACATTTGATCGGTCTTACTATTCATATAAAAATACTTTCAGTTGTCACCATCACGCCTGGAGAGGATTCAAGCGCAGTGTACGTATCGCCTGGTAAGCAATAGGTTGGTATGGTGACGACTCAGTAAGAATAGAAAAGAACCGAGATAATTTTGGGATGGAGTCAACCTGAAGCGGCGTCAATCAGTGTGCCGGTATGGAAAGATTTTGGAGGACGTTATCGATTTCAGGCTACGTAGGATGCGATAGCACTGGCGACTCACTGTACACATTCATTCCCGCCGTATCGGTTATCGACAGCTCCTTCTCTGTGGCCGATTCTAAGTGAGCGATTTATCATCCAGGAGTTGAAGTAGAAATCGTTTACAACAAAATAGCTTGATGACTAGATTGAAAAACACTAATGAGAATCGATTCACGTTCATTTCAGCGGTCTCTCGGTGAGTGTCAATGGCGAATATTCCATCGAGAAAGAAGCCGATGCCATCACTCTCACGATCAACGAAAATGTCCAGAAGTGAGGGAGCACATATTAAGTCATTTTTAGACGCCTGGCACAACTCCCTATGTTACTCATTAAACGATTTCAAGACTTTCAAGCAATAATCTCGCAGGCTCTTCGGGACTCAGAAGTTCTCGCAGACGTCAGATGCCGATTCGTTTAAGATTGGCATTTCGTGGAAGAACAACGATTACAAGAGCAATAACAGATTCGGCCTGCAGATTGATGTGATGAATGGAAGTGGAGGGACGGTGAAGACGACGACTAAGAGTGGACGGGACGAGTCAACTACCAGCAGTAGACAATCACTGATGGTCTTCACTTCTCTAATAGCATGCTCAATGTCATCGTTTCTCAGACTGTAACAGTCCATCTTTTTAGTCTGTTGCAATGTACTGTTTGAAGGCTAACGAATGATAAAATGATAATGATTACAAAAATTTCGATGCGTCTCCAATAGTATGATACTACCAAGCCAACACTAGTATCCCGCACTCTGCGCTCCTCCTGTCATTCTAAACCTTTTCTAATCAATGTTGCAGAAGAGGAAGTGCGATTCGCGTATCGTTCAGGTGCTGTGTGGGGCATGAGAGAAAAATATTATGGTGGAAACATGACTATATCAAACTGGATGCTTTTTCTCAGGCTCATACGCACAGATTCCGATTGGCAGTCAGGGCGCTGCTGCAGTCGCATTGGAGGGACAGAAGGTGACGAAGAAGGGAGATGGGATTAGACCGCCTTGCTCTGTAATGATTTTCAAATTATTTGAGACTGGCGACATTCCAAAGCGGTGAGCCATATTTTGAAGCCGAGAGTGGAGAGGAAAGGAAAATGGGAGATGGGGTATTTCGCAATCTGAACTGACGGTAAAGATAGACTTTTGCGCATTGTTTATTTATCAAAAAATTTCACCGAAATCATAGTAATTCATATGATGTGTTTTAGTTTATTTTTTAAAAAAATTACAGATTGGAGGAAAAGAGATTGCGAAACTGGTTGCGAGCCAGCATGGTAATTCTTCTCATTCCAGTGAACCAAGAAGAGAACACGAGAGCTGATGAAATCGAGCTAATATGAACAAATGTATCGAGGCAAATGGTTATACAGACCAGTTTCGCAGTTATCAATTCTATTTGTTATTTTTGCTAAAAAATTTATTGTTTATTCTGCACTATCTATCTCATTTTTCAACACAATACTATGATCTCTCTCATCTCTTTGCAATAATGAGGTTTTCAAGTATACCGCGTCCCCCCTCTTCCCTCCTCCCCCCTCTTCCCTCCTCATTGGGAAGGTGCGCGTTATTTTCTCTCGTTTAAATTGTATTTTCGTTGTTTCTTTCTCCTCCCCCCTCTCTCCCCCCATGTCCAAACGGGCCAATACAGGGGGTTCCTCCCCCAAGGCCAAGCGCGGTATACTTGAAAACCTCATAGTGACCGCCCAGGCTCTGGCCTTCAGGGAGGCACCCACTGGAGTGGATGAGTCCTTATGGACTGAAATGACCTCGGTTCTGAGTCAGATGGCCAAATCGGTTGATCTGCTCCTCAAGAAGGACAGTGGTGATTCCCTTGCGGACATTTCCTCCTCCCCCTCCACATCTTCCCTCCCCACTTCCTCTCCTCCTCCTCTTACCCTTCTCTCCCCTCCCCTCCCCCCTTCCCATCCCACTCTTGGCGATGACCCCGTCGAAGCTCATCTCAGAGCTAGATCCATCGTCGTATCTGGTGTTAGGGAGGCCGACCCTTCTCGGACTATTGAAGAGAAGCTTGAGAGTGATAGAACGGCCGTTGGTCGAGTTCTCGCTCTACTCCAGGTCGAGTCCTCACCTCAGATGGTGTATCGGATGGGTAAGCCAAGCAGTGGATCCCCAAGGCTACTCAAGGTAGTGCTTCCATCTCGTTCCCATCTCCTCTCTGCTCTCAAAAATGCCCATCTTCTCCGCAAGAACGAGGAGTGGAAGGGCATCTATGTTCGTAAATCGCAGACGGTAGAGGAACGGGAGAGAAGCAAGACATTGAGAGCCTCTCTCAAGGCATTGCGCGAGCAGGATGGGAACTGCCCCTATGTGTACTACAGAGACAACCTCTGGCACAGGGAGGACATTCCCTCCGGCAAACGCACTCGCCTTCCTCCTTCCCCAAACTAGATTGTCGTACACTACACCCTGACCCCTCTCACTCTGTGAACAGTATCGATTCGTCTCTTGTTGTTGCCACGACCTCTCCTCTTACTCTCTCTCCTGCCCCTCTCCCGTCTCTCTCATTTTCATACACTCTCTCGTCCTCTCTTGCCCCTCCCCCCTCCACTCTCTGTCTCACCCATCCCTTCACCCCTTCCCCAAGCACCAACTAAGTTATCTTGCACGATGTTTAATGCGCGCTCCCTCTGTAATAAGCTCCCGAACATTCACGCCACCCTCTCTATTGACAAACCCGATATTCTCTTCGTCACTGAGACTTGGCTCTCTTCTAAGATCATAGACTCTGAGCTTCTCCTTTCATTCCACTACCGACTGTTTCGTTCTAATCGCCCCCGTCGTGGTGGTGGTGTTTGTGTCTTCATTCGTGATCATCTTCCGTGCTCCCGAGTTACCATTCCATCACGAATTTCGAGTGATATTCTTGCTATTGATATCCATTCCTCACTTGCCCCTACTCCTACCCGATTCATACTTGTCTATCGTCCTCCTAGCACAACCACTGCCCAGAATACATCTCTTTTCGAGCTTATTTCTTCCCTGGTATCCGTTCAGTACCAAGTGGTTGTGCTGGGTGACTTTAATTTACATATCAATTGGAACTCTCCCGGTCTCTTATCCTCTCAAACTTCGTGTCTTTTTGATCTCTCTACCGACCTGGCTCTCTCTCACGTCGTCCCCTCCCCCTCCCTCAATGATCATTTCCTTGATGTCATTCTCTCTCCTCCTGACATCATTTCCCATTGTCGCATATCCGCTCCTTTTCGCAATACCGATCATTCCTCTATTGATTTCTTTTTCTCGTTCCCCCTCTCTCATCCCATAATAGTGCACACTTTTGATTTCCGCAAAACTGACTTCTCTGGACTGGACAATGCACTTTATGGGACTGATTGGGAAGCGATTCTCTCTGACTTTATCGATGTATCCGATCTGTATGATCGATTTGTGTCTTATATCATTGCGTTATTCCCTTCGTTTGTCTCTCTCAAAAAGTCTTTTCTTCCTTTTGACCAATACCCTTCTCATATCAAATCACTCCTTGCCCATAAACGCGCGTTGTTTGATAAACTCCATCTTCGCCCTGTTCTGTCCCAGTTCTCTCAAGTTTCGCGCAAATTAGATAGTGAAATACGAAAGTATATTCGCTCTTATGAGAATCGTTTGCTTGCCAGTAACCATAGTCGCTCTTTCTATCGCTACGTGTCGACCCGTTTCAAGTCTAAAGGGCAAACTCTTCCCGCTATTGTTGCTCCTAACGGTTCCGTAGTCGGCCCCTCTCTAGTCACCCCAATCCATTCCTGTCTCTATTATCCTCCCGCACGAAGTCGTCTCCCACCTTAGTCGTGTCTCTTCTTCCTGTTCTCTCCCCTCCTACAACATTCCTTCCATTATTTTCAAGAAGTGTTTTACATCTCTTTCCACACCTCTTGCTCATATCTTTAATTACAGTTTAATGCTTGGTAATATTCCCTCTCTCAGGAAATCGTCTATTGTGGTCCCTATTCCCAAAGTAGCTTCACCATCTTCTGTTTCTGACTTCCGCCCAATTAGTCTCACCCCCATCCCAGCTAAAATCATGGAACGATTGCTCAAGCCCACTATTATTGATTGGTGTACCGCCCACAATATTATTCCCCCCGAGCAACATGGTTTTCTCTCTAGACGTTCAACTGTTACCCAATTACTTGACTGCACCCAATCTTGGCGTGATTCGATCGATCGTGACTATTGTGTAGACGTTGCCTATATTGACTTAGCTAAGGCTTTTGATAAGGTCTCTCACAGTAAATTATTGTTCAAATTAGAATCGATTGGCATTCGTGGTTGCTTGCTAAACTGGATCTCAGGTTACCTCTCCGAAAGGATTTTCAGAGTGCGAATAGGCAATGTTCTCTCTTCTGAGAAAGCTGTTGTCTCAGGCGTCCCCCAGGGGACAGTGTTAGGCCCAATCCTCTTTCTGCTTTACACTTTTGATCTCCCTAGAGTATTCTCCCCATATCCTAAAAAAAAAGTGCAAGAAAAAGTGCAACATAGTTCACATAGGACAAAATAATCCCCGTACCACCTACTCTCTTCTCTCTTGTAATCTCGGAATCTCTGACTCTATTCGTGACTTAGGTGTCCATATCGATCCCCTCTTGAACTTTGATTCTCATATAAAGATTGTTTGCCATAAATCAACTTCACTTGTCTATCTCCTATTTCGTAGTATCAGTTGTACCATTCCTTCCCCTTACATCTCAGCCTTCAAGTCATTCATTATTCCTGTATTAGAATATGCATCCCCTGTCTGTTCCCCCTCAACCAAAAGCCTTGTTCGGAAATTAGAGAAAGTACAACACTTGTTTACTAGACTCTTACATTTTCGTTGCTCCAGAGTAGATCCTATTATTCCATGCTACTCCGAGCGATTATCTCTTTATTCACTTAACACCTTGTATACTCGTCGTATTGTGATTGATATTGTCTTAGCTCTCAAAGTTTTTGCCCATTTTGTTGACTTAGAACCTACACATTTCTACACATATCGTGCTATTAGTAGACGTAATGGTTCGTTTGTCCTTCATCTACCCCCGTTCAAGAAAGAGAATCTCAAAGTATTTTTTTCTCACAGAACCGCTCGATTATTAAATAAATTGCATTTGATTTGTAACCCCAAATTGTCTATCCCCGTTATTAAGGTTCACTTATTCAAACACCCTGACTTACCTCGTGTTTTCGGAATAGAAGTTTCGAATCTTTGATCTACCCACCAATCCATCCCCATCCATTCCCGTCTACTTTCCCCATCCATCTATCGATCTACTTCATCAAGTCATGCACTACTTTCCAATCAGACATATATTGGATCAGCGGCAAGTTCCATCCGCTACGAGGCTCCCTCCCATCAGCATTCCAATGTGCGACTGGATTGAGAAGACCGATCCCTCCCCTCCCCTCCCTCCCCTCTCCCTACCCACACCCCCTCCTCACGCATCCTTCCCAAATTTGTGTTTTTTTACGTCCTTGCTACTATCTCGTAAATTCTGTTCTTGTTGAAGCACCTTCAGTGGTGTACGATAAATAAATAATATCAATAAGCGAAAAGCATTACGAAATTCCACTCAAAGTGAGAGAGAGAGCAAACTAGAAAAAAATTAGTATGTACAAAAATGTGCGCAGAACGAGAAAAATGTGTAGTCTAAAGACATCGGACAACAATGTTTTTGGCCGAGATCTTTGGAATTGTGCGGAGATCACTGACTTGTATCCTGCCTGCGAGTGGTTGTTGCCTGTATACACGAATAGTTCTTTGATTGGGAATATTTTTGGCAATCCGCACTCATGTGATGAGCTAAGAGTGCATGCACTATTTGGGGGCGAAGTATAAAAGCGGCGACAAAACACTGCTTAGCTCGCTCTATGTTCCGTAGATTTTATTGTTGAGAAAAAGATACGGTCATCGTATTCAATACAGCAATACATACAGCAGCGAGATGAGCTTCTTCTCAGGCAAAGTAGTGATTGTTTCCGGTGAGTTTATTACTTTCTCACTTTTTCTTGATGAAACTATTTCACAGGATCTTCTAATGGTATCGGTCGAGCCACAGCTGTCCTCTTTTCGAAGCATGGTGCGCAAGTAACGATAACAGGCAGAAACGCGGAGACACTTGAGGTCATTGATTTGTTTTTTTTTTAAATTTCGTAATAAATTCTTCCAGGATACCAAACAATTGTGTTTGCGAGCAGGAGCGAAGGCGGATGACATTCTTGAAGTAATCATTATTTCCAAGGAATTTTCTTTAAATAAATATTTCTCAGCTACTCGGAGACGTCACTGACGAGTCTTTCCTCGTGCGGTTAGTATCCGAGACTGTGGCCAAATTCGGGAGGATCGATGTCCTAGTGAGTTGCTTTCTCGGATAAATATTTTCTATCATGCAACACTAATTTATGTGAACAACGCCGGTGGTACGTCAATGGCTCAGTTCGGCAAGGGAATTCTCGATATTCCCATAGCAGAATTTGATAAGATGATGGATCTGAACGTTAAATCGTATGTGATATTGATTGATTTGCAAACAAACAAGAGCATGGTTGAGTGTACTTCGCCTCTCGCAACTTGCTTCTTCCCATCTCGAGGAAAAAAAAGGCGCGATCGTCAATGTGTCGTCTGTCTTTGCGACACTCAGAATAAATGCGGTCAGTATATGTTTTTACAGTTGTGCTGGATTTAGAATGATTTGGAAATTGAGAAAAGTCATTTATTCTTCATAATAATTCATGGTATTTATGAATATTTCCAAAGAATAAATCTTTGCAATGTTGTTGTGAATATGTTGCAGAATGTTTCAGATGCCTTATTTGGCGGCTGCCAAGTCAACGCTTGACCAGATCACGATTCAAATGGCCGGCAGTCTGATAAAGAAGGGAATCAGAGTGAACTCAGTCAAGTAATCACATTTTTCTAGCTGGTTCTAGAGTCATTTCGATCTTTAAACAATATAAACAGGCAAAATACCATGCAAAATCAACAACTGATAACTAAAAATGAGAATGTTTAAAAGCTTGATAATTATAGTCCAGGACCCGTGGTCACAAACGCAGCTGTCACAGGGGGCATGTCAAAAGAAGAGGCAGATAAGGTATCCTATCTTTCACTCTGCCATATCTCAGTATTGTTGAGTCACCTGTAGTAAATTCGTTAGCTATGTTCCGCTCAATGTCTGAGACATGTATTATAACAAATATGACAGTGATACTGAAGCAATGAACCGTTCGCAGGATGATGTGTCCAGATCATCCCGATAAAAACCTTTTTTCAGATGTTCGAGGGGTTTTCGGCCACTTTGATTCCAAGAATCCCGCTCGGTAGGATCGGCTTGCCGGAGGACATAGCAAAAGTAATTAAAATTTTTATTTAAAAAAATAATCAAATGATAATTACAGCTCATTATCTTTCTCGCTGATCGTTCTCAATCGGAGATTCTCATCGGTCACATCCTGACTGCCGACGGAGGGATAATGTTGAAGAGCGCTCTTTTCCCGGACGCATGACTCAAATGCCCATACATGTTTTTTTCTATTCACGAATCTCCGTGATCCTGAATCTTACTTTCGCTTTTCGACAAATTAACCGGAAAATTTCATGATTTCGCCCACCTCGAAAATTACGTCGACTTTGATGACACCAACTGTTGCTAAATACTTTGGTACAGGGAATTGTACTGTTCAAGCTCACTTTTATTCAGTCTGAACATAAGCCGATTTCGTCATTGAACAATTGGTAGAGAAAGTGAACATTGTAAATGATCGCAAACAGAGAGGTTAACATGCATTGCACAATGCTAAGGAGATTGACTAGATGACCAATAATTTTGCGCAAACTTTCAACATCGATGACAAAATAATGATGATGGCCGAGCCACTGCATCTTGATTGAAGAAACGTATATCGATTAAAAGAAAGAACGATAAAGTGAGAAAGAGAGAGAGAGATAAACATACAGAAAGAGAACGAGGCGAAACGTGAAATCACGGCGCGACGTTTGAAGAATGCGTCACCATTTTCTCTCGAACACTACATACTACGTCACCAAGATTAAACATTACGCATGGGCGTTTCCGCAAACCATGATTCGTTGGTGTCAATCGGAATCATTCATCTGGAGAACTCAGACCTTGGACTTGCTTTCCTGCACCTAAGCGTGAAAAGTGAATCAGCCACAAATAATATAAACGAACGCAATATCTAAATAAAAAACAAATACCATGAAGGCAGTATTCAAGTTTTGGTTAATTTCAGACATAATTTCAGCCACTGACTGCGTTTCATTGGGATTTGATACATGTGAACATCACTCAACGCGATGACTCTCTCATTTGCATGCCCGCGCCTATAAAAATATATTCCTAAGCACCCATATTTTTTCCCTTGATAAGGAGTCTGCATCGTTGGAAACACTCAGACGATATGGTCAAATTGTGGCGTGCATTCGTTCTCTTCCTCACTATTGCCGTAGTTGACGCGAGGGTTACCTTCGTCATTTCGGAAGTTCTTGATGACGTTGACCTAAGAGGAGTAAATAAGGTAGGTCAATGCGTGTCCTTTGGTTTGGTTTATGTTCACTTTTCAGGCTTCTTTCCGATGCTTCGCGGGTTGTCGAGTGTATTCACCGACTAGGAATGATAAGATCATAATTGTCGATAGCGCTGGCGTGGAGTACAAAAGGTGCAAAATTCAAGATAAAGTTTTTGAAATAATTGTAATGATTTATTTCAGTCTCTTGTTCATCGCAGATCAGAATGGTGTATTCTATGAACTTCCGGTGAGGTGGTTACTCGTGTTATCTTTAGTAATAATAGTTCAGGAAAGCAGCGAACAATACTATCTCATCAATAATGGTGTCGCCAATCCATCCTTCATACTCTATGCGGTTGAGAAAGGAGCAAGTGAGTGAATCTTTTTAAAGAATCTTCTTAAACTAACAACAGATATTTTAGTTTTTTTTACCGATTCATCCTAGTTAGTCGGTTCACGTTTGGCGTTCGGACCGCATCTAAACTTTGCACAGAAGAAATAAACGACTAACGTATTGGAAACTGCTTGTTATAGTGAACTACAACACGCGAGTTGCCTATCTGAGCGCTGCTCCTGAGGTTACAGCTGTTCCCGATATCGACACTCGACTAACAGTCATCTCCATAACTGGTGCCATGCGGTTCTACGATTTCTTGGGCGACTACATTGTGAGTTCATCAGATTGGAAATGTATCTATTCAGAGCTCAGATTTACGCATGATTTACAGGGAGCTCTCCCAACAGTATATGCTGTCGGATACGATTCAATCAATACCTGCAGACCCGTGTATGAGGCCAGGTATTGCGCTCATTGTTCGAGAGTTATTCTTTCTGTGAATCGCATTTTGAGACGTGTTTCTGCAGACATGTACGTTTCTTAGGTTGATCTATGGTATTACTTCCAGATCCATCTTTAGTGTCCTCAAAACTTCTTTCCTCATCGACAGTCCGATAACCACGATTGACTTCAAGAAGATCGGAGCAACCAAGTCCGTGCGGGTCTCAAGCAATTATCGTGAGTTACTTTTGTATGGACTCTAATGCTTTCAAAGAATCGGTGAACATCGTTATTCGTTTTTATTATCTTGCGAATAAAATTTAATTTTCAGTTGTCACCATCAATCCTGTAGTGGATTCGAGCGCAGTGTACATATCTCCTGGTGAGTAATTTGCTGATATGGCAAAGGCTGAATCAGAAACGAACAAATCGAGGGGATTTTAAAAATGAAAGGATCAAGTTTATCCTAGTGACCTGATTTTAGAAGGTTCTTCCGATTTCATGCTACGTGGGATGCGATGGCACCGGTGACTCATTGTACACATTCATTCCCACTATCTCGGCTATCGACAGCTCCTTCTCTGTGGCCGATTCAAAGTGAGCGGTGTTCCATTCTCTACTAGTCACTGTCCTCCGACAAATATCATGATGACTAGATTGAATAACGTGAATGTATTCATCAATCAACTGACATTACAGCGGCCTCTCGGTGAGTGTCAATGGCGACTATTCCATCGAGAAAGAAGCCGATGCCAACACTCTCACGATCAACGACAAAGTAAGAGAGCTCATGCGGTTTCAATACTTGCAAGCAAGTATCCGGTAATTTACAGGCTCATCGGAACTCAGAAGATCTCACAGACTTCAGATGCCGATTCGTTCAAGATTGGCGTATCGTGGAAGAACAACGATTACAAGAGCAAGAACAGATTCGGCCTGCAGATTGATGTGATGAAT
The DNA here is from genome assembly GCA_036245825.1 of Pristionchus entomophagus. Taxonomy (NCBI): domain Eukaryota; kingdom Metazoa; phylum Nematoda; class Chromadorea; order Rhabditida; family Neodiplogasteridae; genus Pristionchus; species Pristionchus entomophagus. The sequence continues at coordinate 16,324,615 of BTSX01000004.1, read as the reverse complement.
GAAAGGGGGGGGGGGGGAATGTGAAGACCACGACCAAGAGTGGAGGAGGAGAGTCAACGACCAGAAGTGCACAATCCCTGATTTCCTCTCATAGCTTGCTCAATCTCATCGTTTCTCAGACTGTAACCGTCCATCTTTGTAGTCTGTTGCAGTATTTCGTTTCTCTTGTTCGCGATGACCCCTGAAACCCTTCAGATGAAAAAACTCTAAGATGAGATAGGGTACACCTTTTTCCCCTTCTGCACGCTTTCTTGTCGTTCTGAACGGACGTAGATTGTGCAAGACAGACCGAATCAGAACCACCATGACGTCAGTGCTACAGAGTGCGGCGGACCAACTGTTGCGCGGCCTGGTCTGAATGCGCTTACGGCCAAACTATGAAAAACGATAAAGAATTTTCAAAAATCCCGATGCTTCCCAAATAATACTACCAAACAAAAAAGTATATTCTCCTCTGCTTTCCACTTGTTACTCTGAACCCTCTAAACCCTTTCTAATCAATGTTGCAGAAGAGGGCGATATATTCCCCTATCAGAGAGAGCGCAGAGTGGACAGAGGAAGGAGATAGGGAGAAATAGTGTGCGAGTGAAGGAGAGCGGAGAATAGGGCATATGAAACTTCATTATCACTTGGAGACGGTTTGGAATCAAACATGTCGAAGATTCTCGGTGTGAATCTCGGTGAGTTTCCACCTTCCATTTCATTTATTCTGTCCCGCTTGCAGTGTTTGCATTGGCCACATGTGGAATCGCTATTGCTTCTCTCGTGTTCAACATCCTTATCTTCTATCAGGTTAAACCACTTTTCATAACTTTTTTCATCTTCTGGCCTGATGTGCTCTCGAGGTAATAAGTAAGGAACTAGATGGGTCTGATCCAAATCCAGGTCAACATTCCATCTGATCCCGTCGCAGCTCCGTCTTCTGCATCTCCTGATATTACACTCCCTGCTGCTCCCTCTTCCACCACATCTCAATCTCCACCTCTTCCCGAATGCAAAGCACCAGGAAAGGTTTCCACCGATCCGACCTGGAAGGTAAGACTAAACTATGGGCATACTTTCTAGGAGAACTTTCGAAATGTTTCGTAATGATTTGATTGATTTATGTATTACAACTTGAAAATTTGCAAATTTTTTTCTCAGATTTGTTTTTTGTTTCGTTTCTCTTGTTCGCGATGACCCCTGAAACCCTTCAGATGAAAAAAAACTCTAAAATGTGATAGGGTACACCTTTTTCCCTTTCTGCACGCTTTCTTGTCGTTCTGAACGGACGTAGATTGTGCAAGACAGACCGAATCAGAACCACCATGACGTCAGTGCTACAGAGTGTGGCGGACCAACTGCTGCGCGGCTTGGACAGGACGATCGACCCGTGCACTGACTTTTACGCTTATTCTTGCCAGTCCTTCCTCTCCAATCACTCGAATCCTCAGAGTGAGTGCTCCTGTTAGAACATTTCTGCTGGAATTTTCAACCATGCATAAACTTCAAGCATGTAAATTTCCTAAATTTTAACATCAATTATTGCTTCTTGCTTGAGAGATATGAAAATTGACTTTAAGATGGGCGCAAATGTGAGGTCATTGAGGTGTCTCTGACGAATCCCCGATGAAGATCAACCTCCAAATCGCTGATTATCTAGACAACGTCGACGTCGATAAAGCTAATCACTACGAGATAATTACGAAGAAAGTGAGCCGAAAATTTTTTAAGTTTAAGACACTATCTGAGCCAGTTCACATACAGCCGCACAAGGAAAAATGGATTCTCACCAAAATAATTCCATAGGATCAACTTTCGATGTAGAGTTCGAAAATCGACCTTAGGAAGCCGTATCTTCAAAACCAAATTCCCAGTGGCACACTTCTCGTGCCAGATGGAAAAAAATATCTCGAGAACGGCGCTTCGGAGACACACAAAACTATAGTAATTCTTGAAGATCTCGACGAGATAAGCATTTTTACAATTGGCAGTGAAGTGCTAGCTCATCTGCGAAAAAAGTTAGAATTTTTTTTTCCGAAAAATAATCACCGTGAAAATTTTTTGAAGAGCGGGTTATTTTTAAATGTGTCCATTAGATTTCTCGTGAAAAACTACTCCCGGGTATAAAATTTAAGCCAGAAATGTTTGCCACAAGTTGATCCTTTGTGCTCGTGAATTCGAAAAATCCTTGTTTTCTACAGTTTTTGGAGCATAACTTTTTTCTTTCATGATCTCATGAGCTCTAAGGATGAAATTTGGAATCTACGCGAAAAAATACACAAAACCTCAAATAGCAAGATTTATTTAACGCAACTTTTTTTCAACTTTTTCGTGACCCCGGGTTTATGGTGATTTTGGGTTATAAAGTCGAAATCTCAAAACAATATCACTATAGGAAATTATGGTGTTTTTTCGCGTGTAGAAATCGATTTTCAATAGTCGAACTCACTAAAATGCAATAGGAAAAAGTTATGCCTGAAAAACTTGAAAGTTGTAGTTAGAGACCACAGGGTCGAGAGCCGATTTCACTCAGTCAGGCGAAAACAAGTCCAAAGGAACCCCTCTGGGACCCAATAACATCATACTTTTGGCCGTTTTCCGATGTCTCAACTCATTCTCGAGAAACAATCGAAAAAGTGATCTCGAGGCTCCCACTATGCATTACTCGCCTGATCTACCCTCATACATCCATTTAGCGCACGTGAGACGAGCCAACACAAAGTCTTGTGGCTCAATCGGTAGCGCGCTCGTTCATTGAACTCGAAACCTCCGGTTCCAGTCCCATCCTTTGCACCCAGTTTTGCTAGTTTTAAAGATAAACAACGGAAGTCGGAATGCGAATACGCGCGTACTCTTACTTTTGTCGAGCAACCACAATTCGAGGATTTACTTTTTCCCCTATATATTTATATTAAAATAAATGAACAAATACTTCATAAATAACGGAGTGTTGGAGCAGCGTGTTCCATTCATTGGAAGTGCCTCAATCCCCTCTCATCGACCCTATTCACCGATTTTAAAAATAGTTAGACTTGACCGATCAGGCTGCTCCACTCGTCGTTTGTGAAGACTACTGAGAGCTACAGAAAATGCTTTTGAATGGCCCGATTGGTGGAGAATCGGATGTGTGGTCGGTCTTGCGGATTTTGGGCAACTCGCTATTGCCCTCAAGTGGGCGGAGCCTGTGGTCTCTAGTTGTAGTTTGTAACAATCACCATGATATGGGGGTCATGAAAAAGTTGAAAAAAATTTGTCTCAATTAAATCTGGCTATAGGAGGTTTTTGTTTATTTTTTCGCGTAGATTCCAAATTTCGGCCGTAGAGCTCATGAGATCATGAAAGAAAAAAGGCATGCTCCTAATACTGTGAAAATCAAGGATTTTTCGAATTCACGAGCACAAAGGATCAACTTGTGGCAAACATTTCTTGCTTAAATTATATACCCGGGAGTAGTTTCTCACGAGGAATCTAATGGACACATTTAAAAATAACCCGCTCTTCAAAAAATTTTCACGGTGATTATTTTTCGGAAAAAAATAATTCTAACTTTTTTCGCAGATGAGCTAGCGCTTCACTGCCAATTGTAAAAATGCTTATCTCGTCGAGATCTTCAAGAAGAATTACTAGGGTTTTGTGTGTCTCCGAAACGCCGTTCTCGAGATATTTTTTTCCATCTGGCACGAGAAGTGTGCCACTGGGAATTTGGTTTTGAAGATACGGCTTCCTAAGGTCGATTTTCGAACTCTACATCGAAAGTTGATCCTATGGAATTATTTTGGTGAGAATCCATTTTTCCTTGTGCGGTTGTAGTTGAAATATTCCCTCACTAACTCTTTATCAGTAAAATGAATCAAATAGCGACTTTCACCGTACTCCATCTTCTGTCTGAGATGGGAGAGGATATGCATCAAGAGAGGACTATTCGATCCAGCATCCCATGAAAAATTGTGAGAACGATCGACCTCGTTCTTGTTGCAGCATTCAATTTCCGCTGTTTGGCTTCGCGTCGAAAGATGCGTCTCTCGAGGCACTTTTCACGAAAATTGGTCGGACTGAGAGACAGGTTGGCAGTTTGGGCAAAACATAATGTATAATGGTCAGTTCTTTGTCTCGATTCTTCTCGATTCGGGAGCCTCTGTTGATGCCAAGGACAACAAGAAAACAGCCATGTACATCGACCAGGTATCCATTAGGCAGTATGTTTATTGTGAGGGAACGATCACTACTCTCACAAGGGAATGGCACAACTTTGTCATGAAATTGAGATATGAGCTATATACCATTTTAAAGAGCATCAGAAGTTGATACGATCCACGTTTTCAAATTTTCCGAATGTCACCTGTGGCAAAAGTTATGAGCTCATGGAAAAATCGAAATTTTTCCACGCGATTTGACGCGGAGGTATCTACGCTTTCGATGCCTTTCTCAACAAGTGTCCGAGTGGCTAGCGTGTTTGACTACCTATCTTTTGCCCTTCAGTTCAATCCCCGCCGATGTTAAAAGTTTTATGCTAGTTTATTTTGTAATGTTAAAGTCTGTTTGCAATGATTACAAGCATAAAAAAGGATTGACATTCAATTTATATATTTTTAATCTTCAAATAAACAACAACATCGAAAAGAACATCGTTCATCGTTTTATGTTATGTTCATTTCGATGTTGTTGTTTATTTGAATATTAAAAATAAACAAATTGGACTTCAATCTTTTTATGCGTGTAGTCTAACATTACAAAATAAACTAGCAAAAAACTTTTGCCATCGGCGGGGATTGAACTGACGGGCAAAATATAGCTAGTCAAACCAGTTAGCCACTCGGCCACTCGGGACATGTTAAGAAGATGCATCGAAAGCGCAGATACCTCCGCGTCAAACCGCGTGGAAAAAGTTCGATTTTTCCATGAGCTCTAACTTTTGCCACAGGTGACATTAGGAAAATTTGAAAACGTGGATCGTATCAACTTTTGATGCTCTTTAAAGGACCGTCAAAGTCACTGCGTCTCACAACGAAATCCGAGTGCGATGATGACAATATACTGTAGTTTCAGTTCGTGATAATTTGCAATCGCGAACTGAATTACAGTGCTAAATGCAGTAGTGCCACTAGCTCTCGTGTTGTTTAGCAGATATTTCACCTATGTCATATTTGCACCGATATTTTTTGAGTGAACACTTTGATCTGAGGAAAATACGGGATACGAGGGCTTGCCTGATTCCATTTCTATTATCAAGTGTTCCTCACTGAAACTGAAGAATCGTATACTGATGATTGACACTGATTTGTTGAAATTGAGATCGAAATATTGATTTTGATTCGTTTATTTTGCCGTTTAGTTACTCGAGAAGTACTGCGAAAAAAACTGCAAAAATGTTTGGCAGGTCCGGGGTTTGAACTCGCGCTGCCTCTAAACTGCAAGGAGAGAAAGTGCCCAACAAAATCGACACATGCGAGTCCGATGGAAGTGCGAGGGAGAGCGGCAGGGACACGCTCTGTCTGCGTCTCTGCCCTCTTCCCTTCGAGAGTCTCTCGCAGGCCCTTTAGTCCTTGGGCATTGTAGAAACTTTGCGAGCGGTTTTCTCGGCCCAGAATTGACCAATCGCTTAGAAATTTTGGATTTGTAACGTCGTTCAAGGGTCCTTTCTGGCTGCATCGTTAGTTTACCATCGAAAATATTGAGTTTACTCCTCCTTTAAAATGGTATTCAGCTCATATCCCAATTTCGTGTCAAAGTTGTGCCATTCCCTTGTCAGGCATTTGTTTTGCTGCCACGCGACTATTACATCCTGCCCAATTTCATCAGCGAGTTACAGAATTATGCAGAAGGTGAGGGGGTATTAGTATACTTCATGGACATTGCTTTACTCCTGCACAGATCTAGCTGAGCTACTCCGAGAGTATGGAGAAATGATTGGTCAAGAGGCAACGTGCGCGAACCACGATAAACATTTCTTGAGGCTGTGAGGATTACTCTCAAATATCCCCATTTATAATTCCGCGTAATTCAGTTCACTCAGTGGGTCGTCGAATTGGAGGTCCAGGTACGAGTTTGGTAGCAAATTTTGTCGACTGATATTGGTTTGAAGATTGCTCTCGATTTGTGGGACGAATCGGAGAACCGAAACATGAAGTTGAAGTACAACGCATTCAAGGTCAATCCACTCTTTACCTCCCCTAATCTCAACTCATCAATCCGCCTTCAGATGGCCCCTGGCCCCGATAACATCCGAGCCACATTCAAGAGTGTGCCCATCGACAGTTATGTGCTCGCAATCTCAGACGGAGTGAGGACGGATGACATTGATACCAATACGAATGTAAGTGTCGTCATAACGCCATTGCGGAAAAGCCTACGAACAGCGCGCGGAAATACAAGTATTCACTGTTCTTGCTGAAATAAAATAAGAAATAGGGTTCACTAACTTTATCCAATATCAAGTATAATTTTTTGGTCGGACAACGACAACGCGAAGAAATGGCATAATACGTTCAGATCGTGATCGAACACTCCTCGTACTTCATGTGGCTGGACGCACTCTTCGATTCAAACGCCGTCACTACCGATCAACTCACCAATTACCTGGCTTTGATGTTCCTAGTGGTTAGACGATGCTTATTTGCATTCGCGCTCTTGTTGTTGAACATAATCGTAGCTGGAATAGCAGTTCAAGATCGTTCCAATGAGTAATGCAATTATGGAATGTTGAGAACTTTCCGGAATTCCAGCGCCTGGACACAAATAGGCTAAACGATGGTTTTCAATTGCAGGACACGGCAAACTTCCAGTATCTCGGAACACTAAAAAAACACGGCCGTTCTCCAAGTCGAGCAGGAGAACGGCCGATGGTGAGATTTCAAAAGAAATATGATCTCTACTTCTTGGGTTTTTCCATATCACATGTCCGCAACTTGAGTCAAAATTGGTAAATGTACCAAGGGTCAAGTTACTTGACCCTTGGTACATTTACCGAATTGATTTCTGGTCGTGGGGTTCCTCTGCGTCGTCTGGACCCCCGTCGTTCCACTTCCATCAGTATGAGAAGAGGATGAGAAGCATGGAAGCTCAGCTCCAGCAGTATGAGAAGCATGGAAGCTCAGCTCCATCAGTATGAGAAGCATGGAAGCTCAGCTACAAGTTTCATTTTTTCACCGTGATAAGCTTGGCCTCAAAGTGGTCGCATTCAATTCTCGTGAAGATAAAATGCAGATTATTTCCCAGACCGACTAACGCTGTTCTTGCGGAGGCTCCCGACGCAATCCGAAACTACTGAACTAAGTAGCATGGTCATCATAGGCAGAAATGTAGGGAAGCTCCAGACGAGCCGAATAGTGGCCCCCCCTCGATGACGGAATTCATTCGTTTATCAAACTCACGCTGAAAGCCGCGACGATTCTGGTCATATGCTTCTTCACATCCTCCTGCACCGCCCTTTTGTCGTCTCGCAAATTCTTCACGTAGATGTATCCTGAACAGTGATTCAGTCAAGAATTAAGAGACAGTCCACGGTATTTCGGTACATATGTACAGTGGCTCACGGACGGCCAGATAATCGATTTTCCCTATAATTTTTTCCTGAAGTAAGGGTCTCGAGTACTTATCGCAGACATATCTAACTAAAGTCTCAGATCGATTTTGGCGGAGGGAAATATACCTCCTATTTTAGAAGTTGAAAAAAATTTTTTTCCTGATACGCACCCCGTATATAGATTTTTTGACGAATTTTTGTTTGTAGAATTCGAATTTCTGTACTAGAGCTCATGAGAATACGAACGAAAAAAAATGCCAAAAAACCGGTTTTTGAGTCACGAATTGAGACATTTTTTGTCATAACTAATTTCAAAAAAATAATAATTTGGGTGATTAGCATTTTTGTGTAGTGCACACCGTAAGGTATCTATGGTATTTTTTGTAGAATTTTTAAAATGCGTATTCCTCTTTAGATTTGAGCTGAAACAAAATTTGAGGTATCGATTTGATCAGGCTGATTTCTGGGTCAAAATATTTTTATTCTGACAACCACCTGACTAGTAGATTTTCTGGTGTCTTTCGATGCGTAGAAACCGATTTTCTATACTAGAGCCCATGAAACTGCGAAAGAAAAAAGTTATGCTCGAAAAAGCGTATGATATTTTGAGAAACTGAGTCTAACCATGATTTCTGAATCTCTAATGATAATAGATCTTCATGCGGGACTTTCAGAATGTATTTTCGAGTTCTTCACTAGCAACTGAAACATTAATAAGCCCCACTCTACATAATGGTTTGCTTCATCATCTATATTTGGATCGAAAGATCGTTGTCCTCAGTATTTCATATACGTTTTTCGAGCATAACTTTTTTCTTTCGCAGTTTCATGGGCTCTAGTATAGAAAATCGATTTCTACGCATCGAAATACACCAGAAAATTTACTAGTCTGGTGGTTGTCAGATAAAAAATATTTTGACCCAGAAATCAGCCTGATCAAATCGATACCTCAAATTGTGTTTCAGCCCAAATCTAAAGAGGAATACGTATTTTTAAAATTCTACAAAAAATACCATACATACCTTACGGTATGTACTACACAAAAATGCTAATCACCCTATTTTTAATTTTTTTTGAAATTAGATATGACAAAAAATGTCTCAATTCGGGACTCAAAAACCGGTTTTTTGGGCATAACTTTTTTTGTTCGTATTCTCATGAGCTCTAGAATAGAAATTCGAATTCAACAAGAACAAATACGTCTGAAAATCTATAAGGGGTGCGTATCGGAAATTTTTTTTTTCGCCTTCGAAAATAGGAGGTATATTTTTCACAGCCAAAATCGATCTGAGACTTTAGTTAGATATGTCTGCGATAAGTACTCGGGACCCTTACTTCAGGAAAAAATTATAGGGAAAATCGATTATCTGGCCGTCCGTGAGCCACTGTACATATGTACCGAAATACCGTGGACTGTCTCTTAATTCTTGACTGAATCACTGTTCAGGATACATCTACGTGAAGAATTTGCGAGACGACAAAAGGGCGGTGCAGGAGGATGTGAAGAAGCATATGACCAGAATCGTCGCGGCTTTCAGCGTGAGTTTGATAAACGAATGAATTCCGTCATCGAGGGGGGGGCCACTATTCGGCTCGTCTGGAGCTTCCCTACATTTCTGCCTATGATGACCATGCTACTTAGTTCAAAAAGAGTGCTATGTAACATCTCTAATAATTGGGAGCCGTATTCATAAGTTCACCTTCCGTTACGCATGCTGCGTATTCAACGTTTCGCTCGCACATGTTAAAACTGTTGAGGACATGATCGACTCACTTGATTGGATGGATACTGCCGACAAGGATAATGGGCATGGTGTCTGACTGGCATGCCAACGCAGGCAGGTTCGACTCCCGCCCGCAGGTGATGTTTTGCAAGAGGTAGAGAAAATTAGATTTTTGCACTATCCATTTAGCACACTATCGCCGGTCAGATAGACGACTGAGTGCAGAATAGAGAGTCAAAAACCTTTTGTACCACCCACAAGCCGTAATGCCACCGAAAAAGATACCTACTTCTAACAAACCGTTTAGCTCAACTTTCACCTAAAATTAGACGTTTCAAGGAGGAGCCCCGGTGGTCGTCCCTAGCTACTCTAATGGGCAGCTTCGCTCCCTCTCTCACGATGGAGACCTTCCCCGGTGGCTACTACTAATGATGGCGAATCGGAGCCATTCTCCTCAATTAGCGTGCTCTCTCGCAGATAGCGCATATGAAGAGATGAAGAGGGAAATGAAGAGGGGATTTTCGCTCTCTCCGCTTCTTCATTGAAGAGCGCGCGGTCAAACGAGCTCTTCAATGAAGAGCTCGAAGAAATATCGTCATAATGGGTCTTTCTCGATAGTTTGAGCTCCATTTTTTTGCAATTACCATCATTTTTACATGATAAATTGTCTAGAATCATGTTTTTCAGGAAAATCACTTATTTGAATCCTCTCCACGGGATGTGTTGTTTCAACTTGGATGTGTTCTTTCGAAAACAGCCAATCACCATTGCCAAAGTATTCACTTGATGTCTGGAGGGTAAAAACACAAATCTCGTCCTCAAAGGAGTGAAAAATGTGAATTTTCAATGCGCAAATAATAGCGAATTCTCCTATCAATTGTGTTCCCATCACCATTCTCAATCCAGAGCCAGAAAATCAGATCGATAACTCTATTCCCGAGCTTGCTGTACGTGAACTCTTCAATGAAGAACGGGCCCTCTTCATTGAAGAGCTCGCCGATCCCTCCCCTCTTCAATGAAGAATGAAACCGCGCACTCGCGCTGTGTGAGTGAGAATGAAGTCTTCATTTACCCTCTTCATTCCGCATCCCTAATTATGACCTTGCGATTTGCATGCGCGGTCGTGGGACGCATCTTTCAATTATGACGGGGCAACCAGACTATGCGAAACGTGCACCTGAAAAGCAAATTCAGCGAAATACTTGGAAGAGACACCAACCGGAGCGTGAAAAGACATAAATTTTTTGAAAAATGATAATATAAGTTTGCGGTATGAGGAAGTTATTGACAGTAGAATCAGGTTGTGGCCAATTGAGTGGAAGGGAATTACGAGGTTGATTACGAGCAAAGATTCTTTTTTTTAAATATGAAAGAGTAAAACAAAGATTTCAATGAGTTTGTAAGACCAATTTATCTCGTTTTTCACTTACCAAAACTTAAAAGATCCTCAAAAATGGGCGTGAGTCGTGACCGGAATAACGAACAAGAAAAGAGGAATCATCAGCTTAAAATATGATGTTGATCTTTGATCACTTTAAATTCTGGCAATATCACCTGTGTGAAAAGATTAATGAGAGATCTTGTGATAATGTGAGTGGCTTTCTTGCTTCGTTTCATCGACTGTAATCACGCCCAGTCAACACAATTCCAAGTAACCTCAACATCACATCTTTCCGAAGCGTGTAAAACATATGGATGAAAATTGTTAAACAGATTGCAGCGCATCCGATCAACGTCTGGAAATTTTCAATCGCAAGCATTTAGATGGATTATACACAACTCACAAGAATGCATGACGTAATTACAAGAGTAGTAAACAGTGAGCGCTCTTCCGCATAGTAGGCACCTCGATCTCGAATCCACGTGATGTTTCGCGGATTCTAATAGTGTTCTCCTTCTGAAGTTAACCACATCGATGACTCACTGCGAGCAAGATCCTCTCGCTGGTTGCTTCGTCGTGACTTGTCGTCATCCAATACATGACAGGAATTGGAAGCACCGTTATGAGGATGACGTGAAGCGTCACCACCGTACTCTGCGAGTATGAGTGATCAGAGCTAATTCGTTGAAACAAACAATCAATTTTTTTTCTCAAAAGATTTGTTTATAACTTCTGCAGTATCATCATTTCGAATTATCATTGATCGCTTTGGCAGCTCTATTATACCTCCATTCGCAGCACTCATCTTAACCACCGACTCACATTTCTGAACTTGGATGTTGCCTGGGAGAACGATCGACTGATGCCGGCGCACTATACACAGGATAATCGATAGTCCGATGTAGATGAAGATGATGACAAGGATACACTCAATGGATAAGCTTTTAAGAAACGTTTACTCGGCTTGCTGCCGAAACTGATACTAATTTTGTATTCATAAGTTTTTAGCTTCTAATCGATCAGTGATTGTTCCATATAGGAATTACATGATTGAATTGGGAAACAACAATAATAATCATTACCGACGCTACGACGAGCGGCATTCCCGCTCGGATAAGCAGGCCGGTACCGTATCCAGTGAGTTCTTGGAATACGGGAATAGGACGCAAGCCAACATCCAAATGGCGGTCGTGGATGATCAAAACCACCTGAATTTGGGAATCGACGCAGTGATATGGTTTTGCAATTTGTTTGCCCAGATCGCCCGGTTATTTAGGGATAAACAGTCGACCAACCTGGATGATGATGAGATACTTTCTGACGACATTCTGATTGGGAGGAGTCTGCTTGATCAGAAGAAACATGGAGATCGTGTGAAGGATTATTGAGCAGCAGAATACGACTTTGCGAAAGATATATGGAAAATGCGTCAACGCCAAGCTGACAGCAGGCGAGAGTGTCTGATGACAGGTGCAACCTCGCTGGAAACCATACCCTGGTGAACGTGCTATCTTATATTTATGAATAATTATGAATGTAAAACATTTATATAAATCGCAACAGGGACCTGAGAGGTTACACTTGATAAAGGACCGATAGCTTATTTTCGAAAAATACCGGTCATATGTCTCAGGACCGGCTTTTAGGAAAAATCCGGTCGCATTTCCGGCTCTAGTGTATCTCAGCTTCCAGATGAGCGAACGTCTGGAGACAGAGAGGGGAATGAGTGGGCGCTCGAACGAGTTCGGCGCACGGACCAGTTCGGATTGGGATATGCTTCAGAAACAGATCAAGTTCTGAACCATCACTCTGGGGTGGTGGACGGGGCTTGTGCCTGGCCCTGACCAAACGCCTGGAGACAGAGAGGGGGGAATGAGTGGGCGCTCGAACGAGTAAATAACGAGCCTGGAGACAGAGAGGGGGGAATGAGTGGGCGCTCGAACGAGTTCGGCCCACAAACCAGTTCGGATTGGGCTAAGTTTCAGAAACAGATCAAGTTCTGAAGCATCACTCTGGGGTGGTGGACGGCGCTTGTGGATGGGCCTGACCGAACCCATGGAGACAGAGAGGGGGAATGAGTGGGAACAGACTCGAACGAGTTCGGCGCACGAAAAAAAAATACTCGCGTTGGGCACAAAATACACAGAAAAATAAGAAATCTCAGAACTATAGGAGCCATAGGAGTTTCTGGCGTATTTTTACTCGTAGGAATCGAATTTTTATGCTAGAGCTCAACAAAATGTGAAAAAAAGTTACGGTTTAAAAACTAAATTTTTTTCGAGTTTTTGAATATAACTTTTTTCTTTCGCATTTTGGTGAGCTCTAGCATAAAAATTCGATGTATACGAGGGAAAATACGCCTGAAACTTCTATAGGGAGATAGTTCTGAGATTTCGACTTTTTGACCCAAAAATGGTCATGAAAAAGTTGAAGTTTTTTTCGGAACAAACTGATTATAGGTGCTTCCGGCATATCCTTGCGCGTAGACGCCGAATTTTAGTACTCGAGCTCATGAAAAAATCGTAGAAAAAGTTCAGCTCGAAAAATGCACGAAAACACGACTTTCGGAAGAATTTTCAAATATTCTGACTTTCCGCACGCCTCCCGAACTGAGTTCAATATTTTTCTAATACGACCAAATGATGTTGATTCAAAATCCGTTTTGAAAATTTGGGGTGGGGCGCCGAGCAAGGAGAATTTATTTTGTGACTTTGGTCATGTTCTTTAAAACTTTTCGGTATTAAAATCGCCTCCCAGTTTTTACCTGTCAACGTAAAAGTTTCTTCGAATTTTTTTCCGCGCATTTCAAGCCCTAGAGCCGGACAGAGCACGATAGAGCCGGACACGGAACCGTAAAATATCTAAAAGCCGGTTCTGAGAAATTTCGTCGACGTCAACAATTTTCGCGTAACCAATATACTCTTGGATAATTATCTCATGAATATAGCTCACATTTTGCACCTAGTTCCGCGAGGGGGTAGATTTCCTGCAATCTCTCAGAATATGCGTGTTATATCGATCGAAAACCAGTAAATCAACTTATATTTATTGCCCGAAAGTGATAACTCATGTTATCAGACAACATTCAGAGATACGGTCGCTTGCACAGCGTAGTTTGCAGTGCGGAAGAGACGGAGAGTGAGCGAGTTCCCAGTTGAGACGAGATCAGACGGGGTGGGAGAGGTTGAGCAGATTCTAAATGAGTTTAATGATGGGAGGAGGAATGTACCGTTAATACATCTTATCAGTGGTAGATCCGGAAATCTGCACACCAGCGATCGTGCATGCGGTGAAGCACTCCCTGAAGCAGAATTTGAACCATCTAACTCTAATCCCTTGTTGGCAACTCACGGTCCGAAGGTCTTGATTGTTGCCTGTAGTTTCTTTCCAGCGGGAGCTTGAACGATAATCACTTTCTCATCAGCCGTCGTGAATGCGCCAGTCAAACTTAGCGTCACATCACGGGTGTCGGCAACTTGGACGAGCTGAGTTCCCGCTGACTTAAACGTGTTCTTTTATTCAAGAATTCCTAAAATAATTACTCAAAATGAGTCGCTATAAATACGGTATTATCACAGGCTCACAGTCTCGTCGCATTTGGCTCCACTCCATCCCGCAGGACAGACACAGCTTGCGCAGTCCTTGCCTGAGGGTGTTCCTCCATTGAGACAGGCAGGTTTAGTAGAGCAGGAAGCTGCAATAGTATATTGAAAACCTCACGAGTGCAATCAGAGGAATCAGACCAAGAAGATGAAGTTTAGCCTCACCTGAGCACTTGTACATCTCATTCACTTTTGCGATGGTTGCGATCGACGGCTTGTCCGTGATAGCGCCTCCCGTACTATAGACGCCAAGACTGTGCGACAGCATGTCAGCGGCGATCGCGAACTCAAATGTTCGTCATATCTACTGGATAACATGTTAGAATTATTCGTAATATTCATCACATTTTAACAATGGAGTTCATCGTAAAACAATTTCTTCGTTAACGAGCGATTGAGAGAGAACCACACCGAATCGCAGCCAGTATCGAGCTTTATGTTTGTGATGAATGAGCCCTCCTGTATCATTCCCAGGTTGGAGTAGCATCCTATTCCCGCTGCCGATGCGGCAACCATGAGGCTGCAATGGGTAGGGCTCATCTGATGGTATTCGATGGAAGAGTGCTGAGTTAATTTAAAATCGTTACTATTCATAGTCGTTGATATGGTCGATGGGGCGGAATGTGACACAGCTAACGCTCTGCCAGTAGGCCATGGCGCTTAGCACGGTAGTCTTCTGCGTTTCCGCTGAACAGACCGTTGGGTTTGCTTTAGAATCCGGGAATTACTTACTTTAAAGTTGTATGATAATTACTCACTAACGTCATTGACGAAGGTGTACGGAATCGTGTTGTTCTTCCACGTGAAAGTGAGCGGCTTCAGAATAGGCTCAATCTTCGCTGTATCTGTCTTGTCGATGCCGTTGAGAGGCGTGCGCTGACTTCTGAAATTTTTTTTGATGAATCGGTTATTGAGACTAACGAACATAGTGAGGAGGACATGTCCTTCGAACAGGGAGACCTGGCTACGAGCGACATTCGAATCTTCTGGAGTGGGCACCGAAACGCACGACGTGCTGATAGTCTGAAATTCACCTTCTGAGCTACTTCTAACCGCCTGAGAACCAGATTATGTTCTGATAATAGACAATATTTGAATCAACTAACCGGTGCAGCCAGACAGAAGAGCACTAGAATAGAGCTGATCATCGTATGATGTTGTGTGGTTTCTCAGCGAGACTATCCTCTCTTTTATCCGCTATCCATTATTTGTGCAATTGCCCGATTCTGTGTAGGTGGCGGCGGAAATATGATAGAACAACGCCACTTTGTGAACTTCCGTGCGAGATATTCGGACAAACTTTATGGTTGAGGGTTCAATTGAATCATCTGAAGCTAACAGTTAGCTTTGACTAGATTCCGAGTCCATCTTCGTTTGTTATCACTCTCGACGAACTACAGTGGCCAGATTATTAGCGCATCGTGCCTTTTCGGAGTTTTCTAAGAGAGGTCAGCCATATGTTATTAATATTCTCATAAGTTGAGCACACAATTAATGGTTACGTAAATTGTTGGCATTCTTGAATCCCTGGCATTTCCACGAGGAGCAAAAATTCATCAACCGGCTGGCATAGTGATGATTGTTGGGCTAACCCGGTGTGTGTTGCTCCGTACTATCAGACTTTGATCTTACTGCGTTTCACTATGTCTAGCGATACGTTCTTCTGTGCAAGTGAGGAGTAGACATTTAGCGCCGTATGATTATTAAAATACGGTTGATCTTGCATGATTTCAGCCCGCCCTAGCTCTGGTGCATTCAACGCAATCCGTCGAGAAAATGAATCTTGATTGCACTGGTCGCCGATATTTTTGGTTCGTTATCTATCTTTGTGTTACCATCCCTAACAAATTTAGGAGCACTGGCCATGTGTGCTTACAAGGGATTATCTCCGAGTGATCTGTACAGCGGAATCTCGCTCCTGAAATGAAGGTATGTTTTTTCGGTTATCTTTTGTACAGACAAGCGCTTCAGCAAGTGTACCAGATCGATCTTTTCGCGCCAACTACGCCTGGATTTCTGGCTATTGTTTTCTGGGTGACCACCACGCTTACATTATCTAGCTTTTGAAAGACGCACGAAATATCGAATACAAAACAAAAATAATGCTAGAAACGGATCTGTCTTTTCAGACAATGGACTATAATGGTAACAAGACGTGGGAATGAACGCTCTTGTTACAATGATGTGCATTCTCCTTGTCTTCTCTTCATCGGGAGTTGTGATCATCTTTTTTTCTGATGCGTGTCATCCAAAAGTTTTCCCCGAAAAAGTATGTGAAGAAAGCGAACAACAACAAAAAAATGTTCCACATCACAACGCACCTAAAATCGGCAACACGTCACATGCAGTGGCAGGCAAACGATCGCAAAACTGCCTAAATCAATTTATCTAATAATTGCATACGATTACATTTACCTCATACATGCGAGTCGCATTTGTCTTTTTCGGCCCTCTTCTTATCGTACATGTCGCAGAAATCAGAACGCTCACCGGGCGTCACGGTACAATCTGCGGGTTTTCCGATCTTTGTCGGCACACAAAATTAAGACTTGTTTTTGTGCTCTTTTTTTTTTTCATGGCCACTTTGCCGGAATCGACCAGGATATGCCCGGTGAAATATTCCTAGAAATCGATATTTGAAACAGGTCTCTTTTATGGTGCGATTACGGTAGCTCGGTCAATGTTTGCCATTTTAGCTAGCGATTACGCTTAGGAAGGTTCAACCGTTTTGTTTTAACTTTTTAATAATTATTTTCAGCCCTGATTTTCGAAAAATTACAAATAACATGAGCCAATTGAAGGAAAATGCTTCAAGGCCCAATCGCAAGCCCTCTTGATCGAGCTATCGTAATCGCACCATAAAAGAGACCTGTTTCAAATCCAGCCGAACTTTCCTCGAGTTCGCACGTTCTCTCGGTTGTTATGGTGTCGAACTGACAGAATGAACATAAAATGAATGAACTGATGAACTGATGATTTTATTAGCATTTGATGTTGATGCATAAACACACAACTGTTCAATTTTTAACGACTTTTAACTAAAACGATAATTTGTTGATCGTTCACTAATCCCGATAGATCTGCGAATTCTCGAAGAAGTTGAAGTTCGCAAAACATCATGTTCAAAACGCTTTTGACCAGGAATCAAGTGTACTTTTCTCCAATTCTGGCATTGCGTACCTTCTCACCTTTCTGTGATCTTTTTCTTGACCTTATTCGCCAAGATGATTATGCCAATCCTTGACATTCCTCTTGCTGTTGATATTTTCTAGATGCGCATGATCATTCACAAGCGAGCTCATAACACTACAATGATCGGTGGCCTAGTGAGCGAGAACTTCTATCACGTATGTACCCTCCTTTTTCTTTCATAGTAACATCATTTCAAAGGTATACTCCTACGTTGCCACTGGTTTAGCATGTTTTTCAAATGCAGTTCTCATTTATGTCCTGGCAGTGACACATGTCAATCACGTACGAATATTGATTCAATATTTTTTTTAAAACAATGAATCATGCGATATAATATGTTGTCGTTTCTCAAGACAAGGGCTTATAGGTCGGGCCGTATCGTTGGCTGCTTCTCAGTTTCTCAGTTATCGAAATAGCAATATCACTGGTGCACTTCGCGCTCATCCCGGTAAGCGCAATATCGGGTCTCTCTGACGGAATTCACAGGCAATTCATCTTACCGAGTTCGGCTACATCTACTGGGGATGTCGAGTGCTTGATCTACCCACCGAGCAGGGATTCTGGGCGAGTAAGTGCTTTTTGCTGCGCCCGTTCTTCACAAACTAACCATCCAGCATCTTTCAGGTCTGATATGGGTGGTTCTCTTCTACCAAACGTTCGTCCTCACCGCTTTCCACTACGTATACCGATTCGTTTTGCTGTGCAAGTGAGGGTTCTATTGCATCGACTACCCAATATTATCATGGCATGCGTGAATAATTCAGTCCTCCTTGGCTCTCGTGGATTCAACGGAATCCCTGGAGGAATTGGGTTGTGATCGCGGTCGCTGCTGATTTATTTTATGTCGGTGCGTATGATCCACCGCAATGTTAACACCTTCGAGCATCTCTCATAAATCTGCATTGAGGCGCGATTACTCTCGACGCGTATGAGGGCTTCTATCCGTGGGAGATGTACCGAGAGGAGCTGGCACCCGTAATGAAGGTTGTGGTGGTATTATCTTCCGCTTGATCAAATCAAACAGGAAGTGTACGAGATCGACCTTTTCGCTCCAAACAAGCCGGCCTTTCTCGGTATCGTGTACTGGGTCAGCGACCACAGTGGAACAACCATGAATGTATAACAATGCAGACTATTGACGAGAATGGCGAGAAACTGTGGGTCACGGCGGCTCTGGTGACCATTTTGTGCATAAGCCTGGTGTTTTCCACTTCGGGAATTGTCATCATTTATTGTATCGTCCGGATTATTCGCGAAATGGCGCCAACAAAGTTTGTGCAAATGCTGCGAACTTTTTATAATTATCTACTCCAATTCAGCACACATCTCAAATCGGCTACGCGTCACATGCAAAAGCAGCTATTCCGAGCTCTTCTCTGGCAGGTATAAACAATTTGTTTAGTGCAAATTGACAGCATTTTCTTGCAGACTATTATCCCCACATTCACTTCATACCTGCCGATTGCGTTCATCTTTATGGGTCCACTACTCACTGGTTGGTAAAAAATGTTGCGAAATCAAATACGTTTGTCCATAATTGGCATGCTCGCGCTGATCAGAGCAACGATAGCTATATTACGTGTGAAAATAATTTAACTTCCTATTCGAGATCTATTTTCGGCCATGTGTGAGAAGCCTAAACCATTTTGGCTTCAGGAATTAACTTCGGCGGCATCGGCACAATTTGTCTGATGTCGACGCAAATCTTCCCCATGATCGATCCCTATCTCGTGCTTTTCTTCGTCCAAGGGTCAGTCATAACAATTCACTCATCATCAGCTACCAATTCAGCTATCGGAAGGCGCTCCCGAAGTTCATCCAAAACGCCATTCACAAAACTGCCGAGCTTACAAATCAAAGCTCCCGAACGAGCTCAGTGGTTCACGTATTGAACTGACGGGAAAATGCATTTTACAAATGTCAAACATTTAAAAAACCCATTCTGCAATAAATATTTTCCACCGGTTTAATAATTTTCGATACGAAAGCGAATTCACAGCAGCGAGGAAAAAATGAACCTTTATCAAAACGATCAAAACAGTTATTACAATTGATAATACTCTTTTTTTTAAATATAACAACATATATCACATATCCGAAGAGATAATTTGCACTTTCCGAGCTCGAAAAACAGGTCGTATTAATCTTTCGAGAAATATTTTTGAAGTACTGTGAACATACCGAAAGAGTGAAAGCATACGCTTCCTAACGCTTTCCGAGAATAATCGGAGCAGATACGGCGAGAGCGAGGTGTATAATGCAGTTCGAATTATGTAAATGATAGTTCCAGTATCTGGCTGAATTTATATCTTCAGTTTATGATAAGTGTGTACGGAAGAAACCTCCACGTTGTAGTGAGTCTGCGAAGCCTGTTGAGCAACAGATAGGATCTGCGAATTCGGCGTTAGTGACGATGCGATATAATCGCCATCTACCTCAACAATACAGGCTATAAGGGCAACTTTGTGTAGGCTGGATTCTTGACGGTTAGTCGAGTGAGTGACAGCCTGAAGTGTTGCTAGTTGCTTCGAAATGATAGAATGGTTCACCTTCGTAATCTGCCTAACGTCTCGGAGAATGGTCATGTACAATAAAAGAACGAGCAGTGCATTGGTGGATTGGGTAACTGTCGCTCCGAAAAACACGGCAGTGAGCTGCTCAGAATCTAGCCCATACTCAAACAATAGAGGAGTCACAATTAGTGACAGGAGGGACTTACCACCGTGATTACTCCACCAAATTTCGATGGAATGGGATGCGGTCGAAGATATGACACGAAAGCAAAGCTGAACGCGAACATGGATGATATTTGGAGAAAAGAGCACACGCGTTGAGTGGTTGACTTCCAAATCTGAAATGCATGGTGTTTTTATGGATATGATTGTCAATACAGTAGCAGCCAAAATTATATCACCTTGCGTTTTTCTCGCAGAACTTCTTTCAACCTCACTCAATCATCATGAAATTTTGGCTGTGCATATATTTTTTGATTCTTAACAAAATATGTGAATGTTTTCGATCAATATCAAAAACTTAGGTATGCACTCGAAATCAATTTTTTCGCAAAAAATCGCATATTTCTAATTTGTGAATGGGTAAATTTTAGGCAAAACATATCAAAATCATCACGTCACAGTTTTGACAGGGCAACTCAGGAGCTTTCAAACCCGCTTTGTGAAAAAACTCCAAAGTCGATTGTTGACTTCGGTATGGTGAATCAAAAATACAGCATTTTTCGAACTTCGTAAGCTGTATCTTCCTTCGCAATTAACCTTTTGAGCTCAAATTGATATAGTAGTTTCTACTAATGATCCCTAAGTTTCTATAAACATTTGGGGATGATAGGTATCCATTTCCGGAAAATCGTCACTTTCAGTACTACTCTGGAGAAGAGCTGTAGCTTCTGAGACGAATTGTTTACCATGTCGAGATTCCAATTGGAGATTCTGCAATACATATAAGAACTCTTTGTGAAGTTTTGTGATGATTTGTTTGCGAAGTGCGGAAAAAGTTATAATCCCTCTATTTTAGAGAAATCGAGCAAAAAGACGCGATTTATGCACAAAATGGATTATTTTCGGCATTTTCGTGACTTTTCAGCGGCTTCTAGTTTAGGAACCCGTTATCTAATCTTTCCAAAACTTCACACAGAGTTCTTATATGTTTTGTAGAATCTCCAATTGGAATCTCGACATGGTGAAAAAATCGTCTCAGAAGCTACCGCTCTTCTCCAGAGTAGTACTGAAAATGGCGATTTTCCGGAAATGGATACCTAACTTAGGGATCATTATTAGAAACTACTCTATCAATTTGAGCTCAAAAGGTTCATTGCGAAGGAAGATACAGCTTATAAAGTTCGAAAAATGCTGTATTATTGATTCACCATACCGAAGTCAAAAATCGACTTTGGAGTTTTTCAAAAAGCGGGTTTGAAAGCTCATGAGTTGGCCTTTCGAAACTGTGACGTAATGATTTTGATATGTTTTGCCTAAAATTTACCCATTCACAAATTATAAATATGCGATTTTTTGCGAAAAAATTGATTTCGAGTGCATGCATAAGTTTTTGATATTGATCGAAAACATTCACATATTTTGTTAAGAATCAAAAAATATATGCACAGCCAAAATTTCATGATGATTGATTGAGGTTGAAAGAAGTTATGCGAGAAAAACGCAAGGTGGTATAATTTTGGCCGCTACTGTACATACTCTGAGATGGTTCAGTGGATAGCGAATCGCCGTGACCCTATTCGTCGCTATCAACAACACTGTGATCATCTGAGTGATGCGTGAACCCCAGACGATAATTTGCGAAATCTGTAAAATCTTCACTGTACATATCTTTCGTTTCCATCTTCTGCTGAGGAACGTCTCACGTAAACTTGAAGTCTAAAAATAGAAAAAAAGCGTTTTTTTTCACAATTTGTGTAATCATAGGATAAAAGGGATTGATCTTCTCGCTCTCACACTAAGCACGAGTGATGAAGCGAGATGAGCCTGCAGAAATCCGGTGAAAGTACAATACGTGAACACTCCGTTCATGAGTGAGATAGTGTCGGAGAAACATCCGGTCTTAACGATTTGTTTAAGCGCCCACACCCGAAGAAGCCCGCGAAAGAAAATAATTTACTTCTTTTTCCCTGTGCTTTTCAAGACCAGGTACGACCAGGTTTCATCCTGAGTGACGTAGATAAAACGGACTCACGAGGTAGATTGGGTAGAATGCATTAACCGCAACCCGTTTCCGCTCCAAGACCACGGCTATTATAACCAATCCATGGACTGTGAGAGTACACAAAGAAGATGCAAGAAAGAGTGCCCCGACCAACTCGAGGAGTTGCATGGAGCTAACTTGCAATGGAAACATAGTCCGTAAGCTTATCTATTTTAATTTATCAAATCGTCAGCCTGTCGGTGACCGCTTTGGGAAGACTTTGCTCAGAAATGCTCACCTCTGTTTTAAATCAAGTATCCTATCTATGGAATTGTAAGAAAGCGGTAGGGCAAGAGTAGAAAAAGAATCGACGCTAGACTCACACCCTGAGGAAGTGCGAGTGCTAATTGCATGGATGTCATGGACACAATCCCCTGAGACGAGTTGTAATCATGGGTCACGGAATCCAGTGATGAAAGGTACAAAGTGTGCAAATTGGATTATCTGTATTTAGTTGCACTTTGACAAGTATCCATATTCCTCTTCGCGGTGGTTGTTTCGTCCAAAGTCAATGCTAGTCAAATAATTGTTCGCCTTGTTGTCAGGTATGTCACGAGAAGATTTGGTAAAAATGTATTTCCTATTGGTAGGGGCCATAAAGAGGATAGCCGACTTTGTGGAATATGGTCCAAAGTAGGCTTAATGGAATTGTCAGTTTCTCAATATCATTTTTGCTTTTGGATGTATGTCGATAACTCTTCTCTCAAGCCCGGGAGCTCTCGAAGTGCGCGCGCTTCTCCCAGTCAGAGAGGAGAGAGAGGCGAGACGAGAGAGAAAGGGGCGGAGCCTCTCTGGCACGTGTCTCTTTCGCTCCCCCCGCCCTCTCGTCGCTCTCCTCCCGCGCATCGAACACAAATCGGTGCAACTATTAAAAAATCCAATTTCGCGCTTAAAATTCCTCTAAAATACAAAGGAATCATATTTTCACTGTCCAAACATTGTGATCGTCCTAGAAAGTTTAAAAATCAATGTTTTAGGGCTATTTTCTCGAATATTGACCTACTTGAAATAGTCAGAACTACTTCGGACAGGGCTCGTTCGATAGGGCATGGTCAGAGCTACACAACAAGTGAAGAGGATATGAGGCCGTTCGCGTTAGGATCAACAAGTGCCGGGAACAGGTAAAACATGACATAGGCTCAAAAGTTGGCCCTAGGGGTAACTTTCAATTCTGAATCGATTTTTGGAGCCAGATTTTCGATCTGAGCCTTCTGAATCCCGGTACGGCACGACGTCAATTTGGCCAAAATCCGTTTCTGCGATAAAATCCGGTACGGGAAGGGCGGAATTGGACGAAATCTCGCATACGCGACCAGAATTTTATTCTCTACAAAATGAAAAAAAAGATTAAGGCATCTTTTTTCGTTATCAAGAAAATGTCGATTTTTGACAGAAGAGGTTACACTCGGAAACCCACTAAAACAAGAAAGAGCATGTTCTCCTGATCATTTTGGTTTATGGGGTGAAGGATTTCATCTCTGCCATAGTGGTTTCCCATCGGTTTTAGTGTCGCCAACTCGCGTTTTTGACGGTTTTTTGGGTATAGTTATTTTTTTTTCGTTTTTTCATGACCTCGCACATAAAAATTCGGTTTCTACGTGCAAAAGTACATTAGAAACTAGTATAATCATGTATTTTCAAAAAAAAAATTTTTTGACCCGAAAATCGACCTCGACGACGACGTTAGAGGTTAAAAAAATTTTTCGAAATTACGTGAATATAGGCGTTTCTGATGTATTTTTGGTCGTAGAAACCGAATTTTTATGTGCGAGGTCATGAAAAGATGAAACAAAAAAAGTTATACTCAAAAAACCGCCAAAAACGCGAGTTGGCGACAGTAAAATCGATGGGAAACAACTATGGCACAGATAAAATCCTTCACCCCATATACCAAAATGATCAGGAGAACATGCTCTTTCTTAGTGGGTTTCCGAGTGTAACTCCTTCACCGGATTTTATCGCATAAACGAATTTTGGCAAAATTTACGTTGTGCCGTACCGGGATTCAGAAGGCTCAGATCGAAAATCGGGCTCCACCAATCGATTCAGAATCGAAAGTTACTCCTAGGGCCAACTTTTGGGCATATCGGATTTTTTTAGCTGTTCCAGCCCCCTGTTGTGGCCTTGTTGATCCTAACGCAAACGGCCTCATATGCAATATCCCCTGTTTTCTGTAACATGCTGACATCTAATTACCGAAATAATAGCAAATATCGCTAGAAATAATTAATTGTCTAATTAAATCAGTTCACGATCACATTAGCAAGTTCACTACGACAAGTTTGTCATACTGTAAGATTACGCGTCGAATGCGCGTAGCAGCCCGTCGCTGTAGCGTCCCCCAGTTTTAGCGTCGTTTCGTCAGTCAAGCTCGCGTGGCGGCTAGCTCGTGGTTGTTCTCTCGTCGGTGGTTGTAGAGAAGGTGTTTATCATGTCTTTATAAATACTATTTAATTTATTCGCTTTATTCGTTGTATTCCCCGGGTTATGGTGACTTAGAGGGATTCCTTTTATTGCGTCTAATTAGGTAGGTTTATCGTCTCGTCTTTCCTTTTCCTTTTGCTAAGTTTTTGCTAGCTTTCTTCTCACTCTTCTTGTTCCGCCTTTCCTGACTAGCGGACAGCTCTTCTGCCCCAAGTCGTGTTTGCCCGCGATCAGCATTTCTGGTCCAGCGCAAGTCTAGTTCAGCGATCAGCTCTTCTGGTCCAGTAACTGTCTCCCCAACCACTGTGCGTGGACTGTGAATTCATTGGGTACGCCGAAGGCTCTGCCTGAAATTCCTGTGAATTGCAGCTCTCCCTGCTGTGGAGAAGGAGAACCAATCAATAAAGAAGAAACCACTGAGTCAAAACCTCTGAGTGAAGGTGAGTCAGTAAACTCTGGGAGTGCGTTATCTTTGCACAAGCGCTTGGGCGAGTGATTTCATTGAGAACGTGATTTGTGTTTCTTCCTCGATCTCGCTTTTGAGGGGAATAGTGTCGAGGAAAAAGAGGCGGAGCTTGTGGCCCCTACCTATTGGAGAGTGATTCTCTCAGGTCCCAATTCATTTCCGGAAAGGCGAAAAGCAACAAAACGTAATTGCCGAAAGACAAACGTGGACAAAATCTTTCTATTTTTTCTAGCTACTTCTTTAAATAATGAAACTAAAACATAGTTTCCGTATCCGAAGAGAAAATTTGCACATTCCGACCTCGACACCTTAAATTTCCGAGAATTTTTTTTTCTTCAAAATAGAACAAACCGAACGAAGCCGAACAATCGCTTTCAGACGCTTTCTGAGAAGAATATGTGCAGGTAGGGCGGTATGGATGTGTAAATAGCGGTTCGCACTATGTAAATTATCGTCCCTGTATCTCGCTGAACCTTAATTATCAGCATGGGGATCTTTTAGAGGAAAACCACCGCCAAGTTGTATTGAGACTGCGCAACCTGTTGAACCACCGATAGAATCTGAGCGTTCGATTGTATAATTGATCAAGGATGACCTGTGTAGACCTCAGCAGTGCACACAATCAGTGCAACCTTGTGTAGACTCGATTCGTGCTGATAAGTGGAATGGTTTGAAGTTTGAAGGTGTGCTGCTTTGATATACAGAATAAATAAGCCGTTTACCTGATCGATTTCCTTTCTGATGCCCCGGAAAATTAGCATGTACAAAAACAGAAAGATCAATGCATTGGTGGATTGGAGAATCGTTGCCCCGAGAAATACGGCATTGCGCTGTTCGGTTTCCAATTCGTACTCAAGATAAATGTGGAAATCGGAATTCGAAACAGTCAGACAAACCGCCGTGACGACTCCTCCAAACGATAATGATGGGACGCGAATCGGTCGAAGATATGCAACGAAAGCACATCCAAACACAAACATGAACGTTGCTTGAAAGAACGCGCAAATGCTTTGTGTAGTATTGCTCCAAATCTGGACAAAAAGGGAAAATAATATTTCATATTGATGCTCTATCAAAACTCACACTCAAATGCTTGAGAGCATATCGAATAGCTGTCACTCTGTTAGTTGCTATCATCAAAACTGTAAGCATTTGGCTGATGCGAGAGCCCCAGACGATTGTTTGCGAGAGCTGTAACAAAAAAGTGAAAATTGCGAACCATGTCTAAGAAATCATCAGGTCATTACAAGAAATCACATCTCTCGTTCTTAGATCTCACCCTTCAGGTTTTGATGCGACTGATTAGATAGTAAGTGTGGTCTTAAAGGGACCCAGTGATCAAAATTTTATATTTTTAATTATTTATAATATTCTGAAAATAACTTGCAGTGATTGATGCGAAATCAATGCAAAAATTTCGAAAATATTAAAAATTATTATAATATTCAAATATCGCCCCGAAAATGATTTATTTGAATTGGAAGCGTGATTTTCGACGGGTACAAATTACGGTAGATCCAGTAGTTTTTTGAGGCGGGTCTGCAAATTTTCGCATTTTCGCTTATTTCGCTTTGTAATCAATTTTGCTTATTTATATCAGTATTTTGACTTGTTTATGATGTTATATATACACCGAAGTCGCTTCTCCTTCGTTTTATACTTCTATACGCGCCTTATTTGATTGTCAAATGCGGTTAAATGACGATGGTCTGTCTAATACACGTCATCATAGTTGCCATGTTCTTCCATCTCGCGTTGGACCACGAAGTCTCCCTCCATCCGATGTAATTCGACGCAAATTTAAATGAGGCCATCAAGTCCAAGCTCTTCTCAGAGGTGAGTCTTCTTTCTGTGATGGGGTCTTATTTTTATGATGATAGGCGTCCATGCTACTGGCGTGCGCATAGCCCCAAGCGTTGGAGCTACGCTGACCCATGCATAAGAGGTTTTGTTTCGAACTAACGCGTTATACACATACTTCAGGTCATGATCTTCTGTACATGATTACGCATAGCTCCAATATTGTACCTGTGTGCAAATAGCCCTTTCGCTTCCAGCGCTGGACACTTATGGTTATGCGTTGTTATTTCTGGTTGGAGAATGGAATTTATTCGATTATTTACTGCTAATTTAAAGAGGAGTGTTCTAAGCGAGCATATTTTATCACCAGCTTTGCTTCAGGTTGAGGGCACGACTTTGTCATTGCGCTGACTGCTATTGGCACCATCGGGCACGACATTATTCAGCTATCGTTTGGTGCGAATGAAGTTCAAACGCGAATAGGTTTGTCATCATTACTGTCGAACTATAATGTAATGGTTTATGTATTCCCGAGGGACCACCGAGAAGGTAATAATAATTTCGAGTTACGGTTAACAATATGGTCGATGTGACCGATGTCGTTCACATAACAATAATATCGATGGTGAGCGTATCCACAATGGTCGCGAACATCTTTTTGTTTCTTGTTATTCGATACAAGTAACTATCGTCAATACAACAACTATTATTGTTAATCTCTCAGAACGCCTAAAAATCTTTCTTCTTATTCAATTCTATTGATCAGGATAGCATGTGCGGACTTTCTTGCTGCTTTCTGCAACCTTCTGTGCGATGCGAGGTGTGTGTCACCACTTTTTTACACTGAATTAACTCTAACAGAGGCTCTTTCAGTCTTCAGAACTTCAATGGTTACATGGTTCTGGAATATCTGGGACCATGCACATTCCTCAGCGCACAATGGTGCCATTTTTTCTATGGTGAAAACTCGGTGTAATACTTCAAATAAATTAGTTTGATTAAGTTGGTCACGCCAGCTTCGTTTATCAATCTGTGCTACTTCTTCTGTCTTCGTTTGCATACAGACTCTGGGTTTTGACATCACCCATTGAGCTACAGAGATATCAATTTCGACTATGGAGTGCATCAAGAATGCTTATCATCTGTATGACTGCTAAACATGGTTAAAACCTTATGGATGATGATTAATGATTGTATCTTCCAGGTTGCCCTTTTCCTATCAGGATCATATAGTGTGCTCGATTTCCCGAGCAACCTTAGGATCAGCGCTGTCAATTTTACTGGAGGAATCGATGATAATATGCTCACGAGGGGTTCCGTGTTCGCTAGTGTATCGACCTACTTCGTTGGATTCTACTCAATATTATTTATTCGGAGACGACTCTTTTCGGTCATTACAAATCTGGTACGCTTTAAAAATGAAGCTATTCAGCTCCTGTGCTCCTTCAAGTTATCCATTGCAATTGCAGAGTTCGTCGGATCGCCATAATCATCAGATGATCTTCCGCTCGTTCACAGCCCAGATGCTTCTTCCCCTTGCATACGTTTTCGGGACATTTTTGTGGTTACTGGACGTGATTGGCCTCGTTCACTCTCGGACGCTGAATCGATCCATTTTCATCGTGAATCGGCAAAGTTCATTGAGATAACTACTATTCTCCGGCTAAAATCGTCGCCTTTTTTTACTCTTACTCTACTTATTGGGTCATTCTCCTTAGCTGAACAGATATCTGAACATAGTGAATATAAGCGCAGTTTGTCGTCATATAGGACCATGGAGAATAGGCGAACTATAAGTGCACTGTGTGTCTCTTAGTGCAGCCAGCGAAAGGGGACGAGATCAATGATCTTCGGTCTTCATCGTTTTCGGCACGTTTCGGCAACAATTCCATCAACATGCAGGAATTACATATGAAAAGCGAATGCTACGGAGGGGAATATTGACAACAAACAGTGATCAAGCAATTAAAACATAGAGGAAATGCATAGATGAGTAGGTGAATCATCAGTAAAGTTCAGCTAAGCGGTCTCTTCGCACTTGGATACCCGCTTATCAACTTGTACTATATTCCTCCCTACAGACGGTACGTCAATATAGTGAATCATTTTAATCACAACTTTCAGATATCTCAATTCGGCTATTTGTACAAAAAATCAGGTCGCATCTATTGAGAGAAGCGATTTCACGTCTAATTTGGAATCTAAATTCTGAGAAATTGGAAAACAATTCCAAACACATCGCCTTGAAATTTTTTATGATGCTTTGTTACATAGCCTATTCATTGAGTATGTCTCGAAAAATATTTGAGTTGTCTGTTTCGACTGAAATATCTAATATAATATTGCAATATAAGAAAATGACCTTCATTCGCTGTATCATGAATGTAATTTAGATCTGATTTCAAACAACAGTCATCGCATCGGGGGTAGATGAGACAGTTGACATCATTATCCGATTGAGTGCTTCTGACTTCTTTGGATTACTTGAGAGGAGACTAAGTGCACCCAATCGTTAATATCTCATGAGAAGAATGATGACAGTGGCGTCCCAAAGGGGGAAAGCAGAGATGAACGAGGCACTCGTCTCTGGTGAAATGAAATCATTCACTCTAAAGAACGGCGCGTTGAGATTATTTACGTACGGTATGTAAACGCACAAAATGGGCACGATTGCCTGAAAAAATACTTTCTACTTGAAAACCTCTAGAACACTGCACCTATGCACAGAGTGCGATGAGCACTGTTGCGTTTACATACCGTACGTAAATCTCCTGTAGTGTTCAGACACCAAGGTCTTGGCGTGAATGTGGTAGAAAGTCATGCTTGATAGAGCGATCGCAGTTACGAAGGAAACCAGTAAGAGGACATCAGTGAACACAAGATCGAGAAATGGTAGCAGAGCGAAATTTCCATTTGGCTGCAGATATTTCAGTTATTGGAAATGCGCTGCCCTGTGACCACCCAATAGTCCAACACGACCCAGCCATCGTTGATAGTCATGTTGAATTGCTGTATGTACCACTCTCTCAAGAGGATAGTGGCAGGTTCTTATTTCAGTTATTGGAAATGCGCTGCCCTGTGACCACCCAATAGTCCAACACGACCCAGCCATCGTTGATAGTCATGTT
This sequence comes from Pristionchus entomophagus, assembly GCA_036245825.1. Taxonomy (NCBI): domain Eukaryota; kingdom Metazoa; phylum Nematoda; class Chromadorea; order Rhabditida; family Neodiplogasteridae; genus Pristionchus; species Pristionchus entomophagus. The sequence goes on along the minus strand of BTSX01000004.1, from coordinate 16,294,678 downwards.
GAATTGCTGTATGTACCACTCTCTCAAGAGGATAGTGGCAGGTTCTTATTTCAGTTATTGGAAATGCGCTGCCCTGTGACCACCCAATAGTCCAACACGACCCAGCCATCGTTGATAGTCATGTTGAATTGCTGTATGTACCACTCTCTCAAGAGGATAGTGGCAGGTTCTTCCGGACCTCCATCGGCGAATAGAAAGAGAATGAGATACCTGGAAAATACGAAAAAAAAACGCATCAGACTCGTGCTTGTCTGTAAATATGTTACGGACTGTTCGTTTTTTCGTTATTTTTTCCAATCAAAAGATAGTAGTGATGATAGAACTGAACGTCTCAGACGGGCATACCTCGCCGAGCTCGTCATCGAGAGACATCGCAAGGTATACGTTAAGCATATGAATTTCAAAGCCGGTCGAGTCACCCACGGTCTCGGTGACAATGAGATCTTCACCCCCGTCCTCGCCTTCCCACTACGGATCCTCTTCCCGTCACCATTCTGATACCTATGCTGTCCATAAATCATTACCAGGCAACACTTGCGAGTCGGGCCTACTGAACAAATCCACGATGGCCATCAGTATGTCGCCAATTCTACAAAGAACGCCGGAGTCGGTCACAATTGAACCAGAGGCAGTAGGGACCCTTCTAGTTCCACAGAAAGTGTTTATCGATGTTCCTTCAGTATTGTGCGTATGACCTTCCAATTCTTTGCTTCCCTCATCAGTTGAGCTCTGAGCCAGCATTCTAGCTCATCTGCGAGCTGAGATACGCAAGAGCCGGAGCCGCGACCGAATATTTCCTAAAAGCCGGCTGTAGGACCCGTGAACTGATCTTCGAAAACTTGTCTCCTTGTCTCATAAGTGTATGGAAGGTTTCGAATGGGTTTAAAAAAAATTCCTGGAGGGTGGTTTTTGCTATCTCGGCTCGTTCCGGTGATAAATCGATAAAATACCAGTAAAATCCCTTTCACGAACTTTATTGCAGAAATTTTTCACTGTATGTAAGTAATTGAAGATTGAACACTCATGTGTGGGTCGGGGCGACGGTTGTTGCTGTGAACCAACGAGAAATTGCTTGAGTTGGCTTCGGGCTACTGCCTAATACAAGACTCATCGCGCGTCCCTCTTCATGAAGAGGGTCTTTCAGAAATGGCTCTAATTCAAGAACCGATGAATATTTTCGCACGAAACTTTGAGAATGACTTTCGTAGATCACTGCGAGGGACTCATCTAACTGTTATCTCAGAATTCGAATATTTCCATACCAATGACGGAGGCTGTATTACTTCACAGTAAAGCAGTTTATCTTCTATTCAAGCCCTCCCCTGATCCACGCCTCTTTCCTCTTCTGATATCTCACCATCTACATGGTCTGTGGGGGTATTTTCCTTCTCTACCCTTCCTCCGCTGTGACTCAGAGGAGTAGAGAGGAGGAATGCGAGTTATCAGAGGGGAAAGGAGGGGGTAGGTCAGGAGCGGACTAGAACAGGGGAAGAGGGTGAGGTTTCAGAGGAGAAGGTGGTAGGTAGATCACAGGGAGGGCGAGAACAGAGAAAAAACGGAATAGCTGTGAATAACTTAAGAGACATTTTTTAAGAAACAGGACCTATGCTACGGACGGCTTTTTTGCAACCTATCCCAATATTCTGTGGGTGATGTCCCCATACCTAATGCTGATATTTGGCCCAATATGAGCGGATATGGTGCACTCTCCGAAAAATGCCAGATCAAGCCCAAAAAAGTCCAAAATTTCATCCATGAAAAAAGTACGTTCTTATAGATGTTTCGGGTGTATTTCGCGATGTAAATAACAAAAAAGATGGTTTAAAGAACCAGGGGCAATGATGAAAGGTCGAAAACTGCGAATTTCGTCGTTTTAAAATCACGGTGAAAAATATTTTCACAGAGAACATTGTTATTATTCCATTTTCGAAATCTACGTGAAAAATTACTCATAGCATTTTCTTCACACATCGCTAAGTGTTCCCCGCCGGAGGTTATAGCCCTTGGCCGGAGGCGCCTTCGGAGGCGGCATGGAGAACGATAACGAGAGATTTCACTATTGCGAAGTCATACTGTCGCTTTTTCATCATATTTTTACTTTTTCGTTCGTGAGTAAGCATTTGTGTTGACATTATGAGTTTATGATAGGGCTTCGCAATAGAACGTACTTTTTTCATGGATGAAATTTTGGACTTTTTTGGGCTTGAGCTGGCATTTTTTGGGGAGTGCACCATATCCGCTCATATTGGGCCAAATATCAGCATTCGGTATGGGGACGTCACTCACAGAATATTGGGATGGGTTGCAAAAAAACCATCCGTCGACCCCTCCTAAAAGATCCTGTTTCTTAAAAAATGTCTCTTAATTATCAGACACGCGATTGACAAGTGAACATCCGAAATCTGAGATGAGAGTGAGAAGTTTCACTCGAATTGACCTACTGAAGCCATTTTGAAAGTTTCGTGCGAAAATATTCACCCTTTTCTGAATTAGAGCCATTTATGTGAAAGACCCTCTTCATGAAGAGCCGAATGAACGACCGCTCAACTCCCCTTTTCATTTCCCTCTTCATCTCTTCATTTGACATCCCTACTCGTGACTCCCAGAATCTTCGGGCAACCACGCTTATGATCGATCCGACACGAACAGCCGTCTGAAAGTATCCAGACATCATTTGAATTTTGAATCTCTAGAAACAAAAAAATACCACATTGAAGATGTGGTATTTTCCACAATAGAGAGGATTATATCGTGCGCGGCAAAAATCATAAGAAGATGCTTGTAAACGCCCAATTTCTTGCGAGAAAAGCGACGGATCAAATAGAGAAGAAAGGCATTCAGTGGAATACCCATGACTGTGATAACATACATTTAATCCATAAGCATAGAAAAAATTACCGAAATTGAAAGTCTCGATGAGCACGTGCCGTGGAAACATGAAGTATACTAGTATGTATTCGCTGGTTAGTTATCTCCTCTGTTTGCCGGTATATGATTTTGAGACGCAAATCTGTCAAGGGAGAAAAACCGATTTCCAACTACTCAGCTAGGGCATTCGTATGATTCACTACACTAAATCGTGTACGGATCTGGTGTTTAGTCTCCCCATACCGTAATCATTGCTAATAAATTATCAGATGTGATACGAAATTTTTCGCATCGTATTTAAGTGGAATATTTGGTTTAAAACATAATTAAGGATATATGAGACGATTATAAATGGACAATCAAATAACTAAGAACGATAGCTGAATGGAGCGATGGGAAAGAATGATCAACTACTAGGAGACACTGGTCCGATTCGCTGGTTTAAGAAAAGCCTAACTGCTATCGGGATGAAACTGAAAAAAACCTAACCGAGGGCACCGATTCGGTAGTCTCTCATCAACAAAAATATGACCATCGCATCCCAGAGTGGAAAGGCAGAGATGAAATCAGGACTTGTATCCGGCTAGAGGAAATCTTCAATCCCGAAAAATAATGAGATTGTTTACGTACGGGTTGTTTACGTAAGGGAGGTGTTCAAAAATAATAGAACATCTCCGCTCACTTCTCATTATCGGAACATACCTGAGCACAAAGAGCGATGAGTCTCTGGAAACTGAAAACTGCGACTCACAAAAATCGTGTAATGGGAAATCACTCTTGCAAGCTTGTGAACAATTATATTGCTAGTTTTATCGATTGCGAACGGTTGTATCGATACGAAGGTGAAGGATGCAATTTCAATGAAATATTTCAGATGGAGCGATCGCCGTCGATACATTTATCCTAGTTGTTACATCAGTTGTCTTCTGCTTCACTCTAGGGATCAGACTCAGCGCTCCCATTCGGTAGTCTTTCATCAGTAGAATGATGACAATAGCGTCCCAGAGGGGAAAGGCAGAGATGAAAGACGCACTGAGATCTGTTGAAATTAAATCGTCCACATCGAGAAATGTTGTATTGAGATTGTTCACGTACAGCACGTAAACACACAGAATGGGGACAAAGGCCTGAATGGAATAGTTAGTTTGCACATTCAGTCTCGCAATACCTGTGCGCATAGTGCAGTGAAGACTGTTCGTTACATCTTCCTGAACTGTTCAGAAACCGTAGTATTCGCGTGAATGTGATAGATGGTCATCGTCGATAGTGCAGCAACTGCGAGAAAATTTGCCAGAAAGTATACATCCGCGAAGACAACAACGAGAAAAGATTGCAGATAGAAGGTGTTATTGCGCTGTAAAAATATACATTTTAACATTGCAAAATCATGAAAGAATTCACCCAGTGGTCTAGAAGCACCCAGCCATCTTTGATGGTGACGTTGAACTTTGCTTCGTATGCTACTCGCAACTCAATTCCTGCCGGATCTCCCGCGATTCCGCCACAGAAGAACAATAGAGTGATGTATCTGTCATTTCAAATTTTCTAATTTCTATCAATAATAATTCTCTGGAAAAAAATACAACGACAAATGTTGTCAACTAACCAAGTGGCAATGATCGAAGCTCCCAAGATGAAAAGCGAACATTGAAAATTCGTTTCGGAGTATAGCGACAGCTTTTCCGGGCTGAAAAAGAGATCGTTATCAATTCTCATTGAATCAACAACTATTGGTATTCCCTTACCTTTTGATCGCCCAGTATTGATATAGAAAATTCAAATTCGTCAGATAAAAAGGAAGCGTGTAGAACGCAGGGTAAGCGCTTGCAATGTGCTACAAACCATAGAATAAGAGAAAAAACACAACTTACTCGTGTATCCCAGAAGGTCCTTCCAGTGACACCAATAATTGTTTCGAGACGATAAGCGGTCTGAAAGTATTTTAGCATTCAGCTCGACATTAGAACTGACCACACAGAAAAGCCCTTCTACAAGCGAAAGGAAAATGTCGTGCGAGGCGAAGATAGTGAGAAGGTGTTTGTAGGCACCCAGCTCTTTGCGGCAATAACGGTGAATCAAGTAGAGGAGAAACGCGTTCAGCGGAATTCCAATAACTGCAATATCTTTGACAATGCGTGTGCGAATACAGTGTGGATAAAGTATCTAAATTACCGAAATTGAGAGTCTCGATTGGTCCATGACGAGGGAACATTTATAATTCAACTAATTGTGATATTCTTGACGATAAATGCTCGTGTCTGTTAGTACCTAGTAAGATTGTCATCGGATTAGAGGTTATCAAATCCCATAGGAAATCAACTGAACTCAATGTGCTCCTGATTGTCAACGAAATCAAGAATCTTTCAAGTGAAAACATTTTTGCTTATTTTCAGGCTTGGATGAGTATTATCCAGAATAAAAAATAAATAATGAAATTAATAGATTAATCAAATGGACGGTTGCACAATGAATCTATCATGATTTGTTAGCCCGGGCGCGTAGCGCTGGGGCAATTTTGGCTCAGGCTTGGGAAAATTTAATGGGCAGAAAGTATCCTGTCACACCCTATGGTACGAATTTCGTTCAAACTCAAATTCAAGTATCCAGCGTTTGGGGATCCTCGGTGGAAGCCTAGAGGGTGCTAAATCCGAAATTTGAAGTCTCTAGCACAACCGGAAGTATATCAAACCATATATATCGGCCGTTGATGTCGCAAAATTCCGCACCCTCTGGCAGTTTTGCACTATTTCTGAAATACAAGCTCTCAGAGGCAAATACAAGCTCCTACCCTCATACCGTAGATACAGAATTCCGTGCTGAATCGAATAAGCTTACTTTCGAGAAGATTGGTTTCCATGTGTAGGTGCCAGCTCTTGCCAAAAATTCGCACCAAAAAAGTTCCGTCTGAAAACTGCCTGAGGGGAAGACCCTCGCCTCGCCTCTCTTACTCGTCAACAGGGGTCGTAAACAGAGACGCCTTCAGAGGTTGGACAACAAAGTTCGCAATAGAGCAAAACTAATGGCAGATTCGGAATCAGCGCACTCAGATACCCCTGATGATATGGTTTGCTGGGGTCGAACAGGCACTTCCGGTTTTGAAGTACGAGTTCGCATGAGAATTTAAATGTTCAAAAATTATACGGCGACATCACTCCTACTGCATCAGGCTAATGGCGAGCTTTAAAATGATATATTTCACGAGCCTGTTTGATAATTTTGAATCTGGAGGTCTTTGTTAATTTTTAAATCTAATGCGAAATCAAGTTGAAATTGAAGTTTGAAATTTTAAATGTTTATAATACTCGTCTGTTATGGACAAGTTATTTATCAATCGAATCAGAATCTCGCTCTCAGAATGATGGTGATATTTATTTTAAAATGTGAAAGTCGAAATTTGAAAAATTTCGAAATTTTCACCTTTTTTCGTGTGAGTTTTCGTGTGAGAAATTTGGGAAGAGTAACGGTTGTTATGTTCATTTCTAAGATGTCTTTGGTTCATCTTGTTCGAACGGCGTCAACCTTTCACACAAGATATCATACAGTCAACTTTCAATGGTCGCATGAAAGCGATGAAATGTTCTGAAAATTTCAAGCTCTATCAAGCCAGTGTGAGCTTCCTGGCCACTTTGGCTAATTTTGCTTCTTTTCATTATTTTTGAAATACCCCACTGCTACGGACGGGTGGCTAAATAACAGAAATAATCGATATTCATGGAGAAAAAGGCCTGAGAAAAATCAACGCAAAATGAGTCCTTTTGTGGCGTGCCACTTTCAAGGCTCGCCAACTCGGCTTTGACAGTCCCGCTGTCTCGGGCACTTCGCACTCATTTCCGCTCACTTTTATCATGTTTTATTGCTATTTTGATTAATGTGTGTGTTTACAATGACAACTGGCAGGTATCGGGCCGTGGTGGCGAGTGGAGGAAGGCGCGCGCACATTTCGAGCGCTCGTGGCTGGCCCGTGAGTTTGAACAGGCTCTTTTTCTTCAGATTTCCCTCGTTGTTGCTCCTTTTTTGTCGTTCTTGCACTCATTCTTAGCCATTCACAATGATTTCCCAGGCTCGGGGGCTCGGCTGGCGCTAGAGGAGAAGCATATTGGGCGGCGGAAGCCGCTAGTCGAGTGGTTTCTAACTCTTTGGCCATAAAATAAGTGATTAGAGCTCTGTTTTGGCTTTTTGCCGTTAATATTAGAGTGAGAAACTAATGATTGTTGTGTCTAGCATCTTTGTAAAGCTAGACTTTAACTAGATTTGACGCAAAACGGGTCTAAAATGGGGTAGATAACCTCCTTTTGTTGTAGTTCACGCGTTTATTCAATCAAATAGTCTTCTTTCGGGATGAAAATGTAATTGGGGTACAGTTAGCTACTGCTAATTAAGTCCATTGAGGAGATTGGCCTCGTTCGGTCGACTGAAGAGGAGAGGACTCGACTTCTCCTCTCAGGTAAGCATCTATCAGTCTTGTTGTCGTCCATTACGACTTGTTTCCGCCAGTTGGCTTGTATTCTTGATACTAGTAAGTGTTTAATGCAGCATGATTCTATTCCCGTGGAGGTTCTAATCAAAATGAGGTCAATTTGCATATATTTCGCTGTGAAAGTACTAGACTAAGCGAACTTTCGTTATTAAAAGCGCCAGTGATCAGCATTGTCACTCGGACTAGGCTCGTTAGCCACTAGCTACTTTATATCGGGTGCCAGGAATCGAGGTCTTATTCTTTCTGGCGCTTCCCTAATCGATAATTGCAAGTGCGGCGTAGTTATCATCTTTCATTCGTCCATTGTGTGATTCACTTTCACATCAGAGTCGATCGCGGGCCGTTCTCCTCGTCTCTTCGCTCATCGTTACCCAATGGGAGGTAAGAATCACTCCAACGTCTCGTCAGTAATATTCACAGAACGTACTTTCTTGGCCAATCATTCGATGCATTTGAATCATATCGATTTTTTATCGCATTTTGATGTAGCTACGTCTAATCAAGTAAATTGAGGTGATGGGCCCGTTCGACCTGATGAAGAGGAGATGAAGCTACTTCTCCGCTCAGGTTTGCCTTCGTTCTCTTGCAAACGTTTTGTTTCACTGAAGTTGGCGTGCTTTCTTGTAAGCAGTAAGTTGTTCAAAGAAGGCTGGATCTATTCACGAAAAGGTTCTTATCAAACAGAGGTTCATTTGCATCTATTTCATTGTGAAAGTACTAAATTAAGCGAAATTTCATTATTAAACGCACCAGCGTTTTGCGTTGGCACTCTGACTTCGGTAGTTCAACACGTTATACTTCAAATTGATGCCACGAATAAAACTAACACTCATTCTGGCACCTTCTTTATCGATAATTTGGAAATACACGTAGTCTCCACTCATTCTATTATTCTTCCATTGTGATTCTTTAACACTTTAGAGCGGGTCACGGTCTCCTCTCCCTCTCCCTCCCACCCTCTTCGCTCGTCGCTCCGCAATGGAAGGTGAGAATCACTTCAATGCCTCGACAATAATATTAACAAAACGTTGTAATTACTTGGCAAAGCATTGGATTGAGTCATATCGATTATTCGCAGGTTACGGTAGCTATCCTATTGGGAGTTGCGTCAAATTCATGTAAGGTAGTCAGTAGAATGTTTTTGGTTCTTCACACGTTAACTTTGTTCCTTGACAGATCGGCTAGCGGCGAGGGATGGGGTCTCTTCAAGGAGGGACTCCTCGACTTCTGTGAATCAGATGTTGTTCTTCCTCAATATTTCAATTTTGATCGAGTTAGGAAATGAGGGAGGGAACCATCCCTAGAATTTTGGAATGGGTGGATATAAAAGCGGGAATTTCCCTGGGTAGATCACGGCTGAGTGGCGCTAGGTAAAATAATGTGATTACTGGATATTTCGAAGGAAATCGTATATGTTAGCAATAATTTGTAGTAAATTAATATAGATGAAATTAGGTCGAAAATATGAACCGGAAGCTTTGTGGTCAAGTTGTAGTGTCTCGTCGTCGGGGCATCGACTGCGGAGCTAACGATACTCACGGGAACAAGTTTATTTTATTGATCTGCAACAGGTAATCAATTTGTTTTACATAAAACAACAAAGTAACGGGATGGTTGGTAGGAAAGGCAATTCAATCGAAGAGACGAGGAGAACGGCCCGCGATCGACTCTGATGTGAAAGTGAATCACACAATGGACGAATGAAAGAGTGATAACTACGCAGCACTTGCAATTATCGATTAGGGAAGAGCCAGAATGAGTAAGACCTCGATTCCTGGCACCCGATATAAAGTAGCTAGCGGCTAACGAGCCTAGTCCGAGTGACAACACAAAACGCTGGTGCGTTTAATAATGAAACTTCGCTTAATTTAGTACTTTTGCAACGAAATAGATGAAAATGAACCTCTGTTTGATAAGAACCTTTTCGTGAATAGCTCCAGAATTCTTTGAACAACTTACTGCTTACAAGAAAGCACGCCAACTTCAGTGAAACAAGACGTTTGCAAGAGAACGAAGGCAAACCTGAGCGGAGAAGTAGCTTCATCTCCTCTTCATCAGGTCGAACGGGCCCATCTCCTCAATTTACTTGATTAGACGTAGCTACCTCGAAATGCGATAAAAATCGATATGATTCAAATGAATCGAATATTTGGCCAAGAAAGTACAACGTTCTGTGAATATTATTGACGAGACGTTGGAGTGATTCTTACCTCCCATTGGGTAATGATGAGCGAAGAGACGAGGAGAACGACCCGCGCTCGACTCTGATGTGAAAGTGAATCACACAATGGACGAATGAAAGAGTGATAACTATTCCGCACTTGCAATTATCGATTAGGGAAGAGCCAGAATGAGTAAGACCTCGATTCCTGGCACCCGATATAAAGTAGCTAGTGGCTAACGAGCCTAGTCCGAGTGACAATGCTGATCACTGTCGCTTTTAATAACGAAAGTTCGCTTAGTTTAGTACTTTCACAGCGAAATATATGCAAATTGACCTCATTTTGATTAGAACCTCCACGGGAATAGAATCATGCTGCATTAAACAGTTACTAGTATCAAGAATACAAGCCGACTGGCGGGAAACAAGGCGTAATTGACGACAACAAGACTCAAATAGTGCTTACCTGAGAGGAGAAGTCGAGTCCTCTCCTCTTCAGTCGACCGAACGAGGCCGATCTCCTCAATGGACTTAATTAGTAGTAGCTAACTGTTCCCCAATTACATTTTCATCCCGAAAGTAGATTACTTGATTGAACAAACGCGTAAACTACAACAAAAGGAGGTTATCTACCCCAATTTAGACCCGTTTTGCGTCTAATCTAGTTAAAGGCAAGCTTTACAAAGATGCTAGACACAACAATCATTAGTTTCTCACTCTAATATTAACGGCAAAAAGCCAAAACAGAGCTCTAATCACTTATTTTATGTATTGTGTCCTTGGTTTGTGCCCGACGACGGAGAGTTGAGTGATACAAGTTTATCCACAACAAGAGGGATACAACCTACTTCGGACTCACCGGCAACTCAACTGACTAGGAAGGGGGCGGGGTCAGCGAGGGGAGGGATAGGGATGGGAGAGGCGAGGGGGAGGGGAGCGCGCGCGTGTTGTTTACTTGTTGACACGCGAGCACACTAGAGACTAGACTCGAGAGATCACACTACACACGATCTACTCGAGCGACCACATGGTCTTGTGAGAAGGGGCAACCCTACGATACAACATTATGTCCAAAGAGTTAGAAACCCCTCGCCTAGCGGCTTCCGCCGCCCAATATGCTTCTCCACTAGCGCCAGCCGAGCCCCCGAGCCTGGGAAATCATTGTGAATGGCTAAGAATGAGTGCAAGAACGCCAAAGAAGGAGCAACAACGAGGGAAAGCTGAAGAAAAAGAGCCTGTTCAAACTCACGGGCCAGCCACGAGCGCTCGAAATGTGCGCGCGCCTTCCTCCACTCGCCACCGCGGCCCGATACCTGCCAGTTGTCATTGTAAACACACACATTAATCAAAATAGCAATAAAACATGATAAAAGTGAGCGGAAATGAGTGGGAAGTGCCCGAGACAGCGGGACTGTCAAAGCCGAGTTGGCGAGCCTTGAAAGTGGCGCGCCACAAAAGGACTCATTTTGCGTTGAGTCAATATCATGGGCATCCGATCTGTCTGCAATAGAACGGACGGGGGCATCCGTTCTTTTCTCTCTAGACTGCATCAAGTATCCTTCATTTATCAATCAAGTATCAGTACTACTACTATTGGTGGTCTATCGCTAATGATGCCATCTTCCTAGTCAAACAGCGCAAACTCCCCAATAAAGATTTTGGTTTTGTTTGTCCTTGATATTGAATCTGCTAAAGATACAAGTGAGGAAGCGTATTATTTGTTATGCATCAGACAAAAAAAATAAAATATGTATTAGTAATATGATGAGAAGCGTTTAAAATAGTCGCTCCGCGTCAATAAAAGTCCCGAGCTCCACCTTCCGGGGGAAGGTGGCGTATCCTGGCTTTGCGAACAAAGTTAACAGCTGAGTGAATTTCGACCCGAAAGGCTAGATAATGCAAAGATCACAACCCAATAAAAGCCGTGAGATCTCGACAGTGTACATTTATCAAAGTCTCGGATCAATAAAAGTCCCGGGATCAGCTGCCAAAATTCCCGCTCTATTTTTCGACGGCAACGTGCTTATACCTGCTAATTGCATTTAATCATATAGTGATTCCAAGAATTTCCAGTGCAACAGTGCAACACACCTACTGACTTGATTTTGTGAATCATATCAGCATCATCCATGGTGTTTTGTTCATCATCCAAGAACAATTCTGACTACACCATATCCTATACTTTTCGACCTTTATGCATGCTAAACTACTACTTCTCTTTCATCTACGTCATCAATTGTAACAAGTCCGAGAAAAATAGAGCGGGAATTTTGGCCGCTGATCCCGGGACTTTTATTGACCCGAGACTTTGATAAATGTACACTGTCGAGATCTCACGGCTTTTATTGAGATGTGATCTTTGCATTATCTATCTTTCGGGTCAAAAATCACTCAGCTGTTGACTTTGCTCGCAAAGCCATGATACGCCACCTGCCCCCGGAAGGTGGATTTCCCCCTCGTTAAAAAAAAGAGCGTCCCGTTTATGTTTCGCTATTATATCTTGCCTAATTCTGGGAAATAATAGATAATCAGAAAACAGAAGTATGTGCACACGATTTTCTTATTACATGAAGCATCTGCAATTGTTTTCATTATCGCAATCTGGACAATCCCGTGATGAATGATCTTTCTCATTTCCGCTCTATAATGGAATATGTGAACATCGCTAATCATGTCGAATTAGTCAACTATTGTAGGTTATTTAAATTTCTTTGGACACTGATAATCAGTTTTCTAAGATACAATTGTGGCATTAATCAGAAACAAATTTTATCAGGAATTCTGTAGTTTCTAATTCGTGGTTACAGGGATCGGTCTTGCTTTAAATTTGCTACTTCTCTATTCGATACTATTCGCTACACGACTTGGGATTGGCGTGTACAAGTATCTGCAGGTTCTTCAACTTTCTGAATTTTAACTCCCTAAAGTATCTTCCCTACCGTGTATGTTTGTCTAATTGGAATAGGTTTATTTTCCAGATGATTTTCGTTTTGAACAATATTGCATACGGAACGTACTCTTATTGGATGGAAGTGGTAGGGCAAATATAGTTAAAATCGTGATTTTAATCTTATTTTTTTCTTCTTCAAAATAATGATCGACCCATTTAGAAAATGATTACTAGAAGTCACACCTAAGCCCAATTTCTACTAAGTACTTACGGCAACAATTTGGCAAGAATCAATAACAAATTATAAATATTATAGTTTTGTTGTTGAAGTATTTCAACTGCTTATTCGGCGCAATGTTCTCTCTAATTCTAGTGGTTATCTCACTAAATTTCCTATATCGTTACTGGGCAGTCACTAAGTAAGTGCCTTTTCATGTTTCATGATTCATGTTTATAAATCAGCACAACTCTGATTCTTCTCTTTTCGACTTTCCGATTCAATCTTGTACTGGCACTTATTGCGAGCGTAGAATTCATGGTGTGGTGAGTCTTATCATATCACGAGTTGTCTTGCCAACCAGGTGCCAACCGTGATCATAGAACAATGGATCAGATAGCATCGTACAATTAATGCACATTAATATTTTTTTTTGAAAGGTATGCTGCTTGTTTATTCCTCTTCGAAGCCACAGAGGGAGCTCGGGTGGATTTGGCACCGGATCTTTGTTTCAAGTACGGTATTGACTTACTTGTTGTTTACTGTAATATGGAATCTAGAATCGCGATATCCGACACTTCCTTTCAATTCGGTGCATATTTTACAGCGTGATGGTCACTACAATGCAAAGCCGATTGCGGGTGTTTGCTTCTTCTTTGGCAAAATCGGCACTGGACTCGCGTTCATGGTGAAACCGATTATTTGAACAAGATCTATTCGAGCTAAAATGGACAAACAGAGAGATTCTCAGATATTTTGACTGTCTCGATCCTTCGTCATCTCGCGCGCGGAAAAGTCATCTCAGAGAAAACGAAGAAACTACAATACGCGCTCTTCCGCAGCCTCGCTGTTCAGGTACAATTTTCATTGATAGGAAACAATAGCAATATAGTTGGCAGTGATGAGCCACACTAAATCGGAATGATTGTTTCATGGTAAAAATAAATAAGATGCTTTTTGAGACATGAGCTGCATCGACACTTTTCAGACGGTAGTTCCTCTGTTATTCGTACATGCCGACGCTTCTCACTGCTTGTTACTACCTGTATTTGGTGTCGACGTCAGTTTCATGAAGTTTGTTTATTTATTCTTCCGTGTCACACGTGCAAACAACTGGGCGTTTATCCTTACGTACGTGCATTCACTTGAAATGTCAGTGACTGGATCTCAATGATCGTGTCTTTCTTCCCGCCATTCGATGCATTCGCGACTATTATATTGATGCACGACTATCGTGAATACGTTTGGTCAGCGGCATCGTGTAGGTACGAAGATATTTACTGCTCAATTGTAATATGTTTCAAGATATTTGAGTTGCAGGTGGTTGAGATTTCGCTCAACAAAGGAGTCATCTGCTGTTCATCCTGCTAGTCTCCAGAACACTCATTGATCGAAGAAAAAAAACTGTATTACCATACTCAGAATAAGTATAATTGATTTTATTTGAAGACATCGTTCATTTTCTTCAAAAATTTTTTTTGAATTACGGACTTTTAAGTCATATAATCTTGCAATAAATGTGATAACAAGTAAATGATCATGACATAGATCTCTGGCTCATTTTACTTTTGACCGCCCATGATTCTTTCCCATACGGTACAGTCGGCTGTCCGGAAGTGAGCATACGCTGGGCGTAGCCGCGTATCGTCTTGTTGAATAAGATATAGATTACGGGAGGCATTCCTGAACGATGATCGATAATCCTATGATGAGAATCACCAACCTTGCGCGAACTGCCACATTATCTGGGCCACTTGAATGAGCCATAGTGGAGTGTAGAAAAAGTTCATGTAGACGTAACTAGAAATAATTTACGCGAATTGTTGGAATACCAATGAGCTTACATGGAGGATGAAACGAGATTGAACAAGCAGATAAGAGCAGCTTGCAAGAAAACTGGATAGGTGGCTTTCAACCTCTTCCGACCCTGGTCCGTTTTCAACGCTCCCTGCAACACCATGCGTGTGTCTCTCTTATCTGATTCGCAATTGTGAAGTGCCAGGCAGGCTGATTTTCGAATTTATACATTCAATTTGTTTGCATGAGGTGCCAACCAAGTTATGAAACGGAACTCACTTGTTTCGACACTAGAATCAGGCATAAAACTGCGTACATTAAACATGAAAAGAATACAACGGCGATATTGTTGATAGCGTGGAGCCAGTTTACGAATATGTACTGAAATATATGTTCTGGTAGATAAATACGAATATCCATTAGTATTTAATTTTTCCTTCCGAACCTCATCTGTGAATGATATGAACGGGTTAAAGAAGTACGATTGGAACTGAGAATTGAGCATTGGTGGAGGTGTGAAAAGTCCCACTGCTAGGCCATAAATCACGGCTATAGTGAGAAAGGCTGTGGTTAGATGTCCCTGGAAAACTCATTATTGTGTCACTCGGATACCCGTGAGAGACCCACCCTGAATAACTTGGACTTCCCGAGAAGGGCAGTGACCCTATTCACAGAAAGAATAAGTACTGTCATCGAAGCACAGCACCACGACCCTGCAATTATGAAACTGTCTAATCAATTCAAAATACCTATCATCTTTGCACAGCGAAGCCCTAAACAGAGAACATATCTGTCAACTCACCCAATCCAAAAGCACCTAGGTAGTAGTGAAATGTTGGATGGCTGCAGTAGACTTCGCCCATGATCAATCCAACTCCGAAAATAAGTGCGCTAACAGGAAGACACGTCATGTCCATTATCGCCAAGGCGAACATTATCTGCAAAATTGTCATGTGTTTTTAGCGAACTTCAAACTTCTCAGTGCATCATAATGGGATTGGACAAAAAAGCGTCTTGGCGCATCATAATTGGACCGGACAAAAATAACGCGCACAAAATCAGAAATCAGAGAAGCCAGTGTTCATATATTTTTTTCTGACCTTCACGCCACTCTATAATTGACTGAATCGTTTCTGAGTAAACATTACCGAGCAGGATCAAGAGACATTGATCATATTGGAAATCGGGTTATATAATTGCTTCGGGGTGACAATGAGGAAGGTTGCTGTGGCATAATTGAATAGTGTACTCACCCTGAAGCATGAATTTCTCTCCCGTCGAAGGGCGAGCATGCAGGGAAGGTAGATTATCTCAGCAGTGATCCCGAACACCAGCGACCAGAGGCCGAAGACACTCTGACTACCGTCGTGCACTTTGTTCCACGAAAGCCCCGGATCCATGACTCGACTGAACGCATAACCATGCTATCATTGGATGGTAATAATAATGAAATTAATAATTTAATAATTCTCACCTGCAGTTGTATGCGGGATGGGAGAAGGTAATCCAGATCGGTCCGAGCGGCACATCTGCCATTTTTCACCGAAGTGACTGAAAGGAACACATTTATATTTTGCGTTATTCTCGCACGGTATTAGAAATCAATCAAGGAAACCGCGTCAGAGTGATACTCATTGAGATTATATCAGTAGTAGAAACCCAGAAATGCGCTTGAAAAACAGGATGTGGGTGTGAGTGTGTGTGTGAGCTGTAATGAAGCTGCGATGTGATCTCAGTAGCATTAAGAAGATATGCGTATGAACATTGAAAGATCGAAAGAAAGACTATCGAATGGACGTTTTCATCAGAGAAGGCTTTTGAATAATAATTCACATCTAGCCTCAACCTTTGAGAGCGGAAAGCACCCATCGTATAGAAGTGCATGGGAAATTCGGACTGGTTCAACCTTGAACGGTCAACAAATATAAATCGAGAATGATAACATGTCAGGGAAATGTCATTAAAATCCCTTCCATAAACTTTTATTGCAGAAATATATCGCTGTATGGAAGTAGTTGAATATTGAGCAGTCATTTTTATGTGTGGGTTGGTGCAACGGTAGTCGCTGAGAACATTTGGGAAATCGCTAAGCTTTTTTTCTTGCTTGCGCCAAATACAAGGCTCATCGCTCCATTTCGGTAGTCTTTCATGAGCAAAATGATGACGACTGCGTCCCATAAAGGAAACGATGATATGAATGATGCACACATTTCAGGAGATATGATACTTTTAACGCCTATGAACGGCGAATTGAGTGTGGTCACGTACGGTGTATACACGCATATGATGGGAACGACGGTCTGAAAATGATATGAGCATGTATGCCAATTAATGATCTTCATCACCTGAGCACACAACGCGATCAATACCGTCCTTTGCGTCTTTCGGTAGTTGTCAGATACCATGGTATTAGCGTGAATATGGTAGAAGGTCATGATCGACAGAGAGGCCGCCGATGTGAAGGATACTAACAGGAGAATATCGGTGAACACGAGGACGAGAAATGGACGCAGGGAAAATGAGCCGTTGGGCTGAAAAGAACTTGGCCACGAGCAGCTAATAATGAAAACGTGATAATGGAAGGAACAGAAATTTTTGAAAAAAATTTATAACCTTAACTTTAATTTTATTTATGTTTCGGTCCACATGATATTTTTGATGCATGATATTCGTACCCAATATTCCATTACTATCCATCCTTCGTTGATGGTCAGGTTGTATTTTGAGCTGAATGCATCTCTCAGTACGATGGTTGCTGGTTCCTTCGCGTCTCCATCACAGAAGATGAAGAGAGCCGTGTACCTGTCATCATTTTGAACACCTCTTGCAAAACATCACCTGCGGGCGGGAGTCGAACCTGCCTGCGTCGGCATGCCAGTCAGACACCATGCCCATTACTAGTGGTTGGGGCGCGCGCCTTTCTCTACCTCTTGCTAAACATCACCTGCGGGCGGGAGTCGAACCTGCCTGCGTCGGCATGCCAGTCAGACACCATGCCCATTACTAGTGGTTGGGGCGCGCGCCTTTCTCTACCTCTTGCAAAACATCACCTGCGGGCGGGAGTCGAACCTGCCTGCGTCGGCATGCCAGTCAGACACCATGCCCATTACTAGTGGTTGGGGCGCGTGCCTTTCTCTATCTCTTGCAAAACATCACCTGCGGGCGGGAGTCGAACCTGCCTGCGTCGGCATGCCAGTCAGACACCATGCCCATTAGGGAACGCCTCTCTACTCTTTCCACCCTTCAATCGTCATGAATTGTTCGTATTTCCCAATTTTCTGAGAATAGCCGTTAACTACGGTAGAATGCGGGAAAAGTGTTTGGATGAGATGCACAGCATTCCAAACTGATAGAAAACGAGAAACAAGAGAGCACACCACGGTGCACACCACCACTACACTTCCTCGAAATATTGCAAGAGATGTGCACCGAGTGGGGATCGAACCCACGCCGGCCGTCGTGAGTCGATCCTGCCTGCGTCGGCATGCCGGTCAGACACCATGCCATTCTCTAATGGGCATGGTGTCTGACTGGCATGCCGACGCAGGCAGGTTCGACTCCCGCCCGCAGGTGATGTTTTGCAAGAGGTAGAGAAACGCGCGCGCCCCAACCACTAGTCTCCGTCAAGCTTTCCTCAATTCACCCACTCTCTCACTGGTCAGAGAAACGAGAGAATGGCAATTATTCTCGGAATAATGAAAAAACAAACCACGCTGCAGTGGTTGCAGCTACAATCAGTACGATCGTCCCTTGAAAAAATTTCTCACTGTAGAGCGTAAGTTTATCTGGACTAAAAACATAATGCATTTCCATTTTCCGTATTTTTGCTAACCTTTTGATCGCCCAGTATCGATAAAGAAAATTCAAATTTGTCAGAGCGTAGGGCAATGTGTAGAGTGATACGTAGGCGCATGGGATATGCTGAACACATTCAAATCATGAATAAAACGCGGTCTTCTAACTCTCGATTCCCAGAAAGTTTTGCTCACAACGCTCACGATAGAACCAACGCGGAAAGCTGTCTGCAATTTGAATTATTTTGTAATTTTTTTTACTGAAAAATGTTCAAAAGAATACCACGCAGAAAAGAGCCTCCAAAAACGAGAGAAAGATGTCGTGAGCAGCGAAAATAGTGAGGAGATGCTTGTATGTGCCCAATTCCTTGCGGGAAAATCGGCGAATCAAATATAGCAAGAAAGCGTTCAGCGGAATTCCAACGACTAAGCAAATACGTCGTATGAGGTCATTCAAGTTGGACAACGAGATAAATGCTTACCGAAATTCATAGTCTCAATTGGCCCATGACGGGGAAACATGTATTACGTGGAGACAACGCTGGTCGATATCCGTTTAGTTCTGTTAGTTTGGATTCTAATCGTACAATCGTAGAGATTCGATGACTATCATTACTCCAGGGAATCGTATGTGCACTTTGCTCTTCCGTTTTTGTTGTTGTTTCCAATATTTTCTGCGTTTAGTTCTTGTTTACTGAAAAACAGCGTAATTGGTGTTTCGTTTTATTAATTTACGCATTAGTGCAAACTACAAGAAATTGGTAATTGATGGAATTATCTCTTTATTTAGTTTCCTTCCCGCACGGAATGGATCGAAGTCATTGTGATCAATGAGTAATTATCATATTTCTCGTTATTATATCTCGTTAGTATTTACTCAAGAATATCGTAACCTAAAGATGTTAATGTCATTATAAATATCCACATATCCGTTCGTGAATAGGTGCCCTGGTGACTTATTGTTAATATTAGTATTTTGCCTTCATATTGATTTCATCGCTCATATCTTCCCGATTTATATCTTAAATATAAGTACTTAACTGTTTTATTTTTGTGAAAAAATGCAGCACTGAATTTGGGAATAATTGAAGCGCCATATTATCATAATATTGAATGTCATATCATCACTGCTGAATCAGCTCTCCGATGGATTATCTATGCATCGCGAGTTGGAATAGGAGCGTATAAATATCTTCAGGTTTGACCTTAAAAAATATTCTCTAATCCATTCTGAGAAGTTTATTGTTCAGTTGATATTTGTGCTGAACGATATTGCATTCGGTACTTGCTCATACTCCATGCAAGTGGTGGGAACAAAATAATAATATCAGAAAATAAAGATACCGTCAAAATTTTAGAAAATGATTACTAAAGGTCACGTATTTGCTCAGGTTCTTCTTAGTTCTTATGGAAACAGTGTCGTAAGCTTCGATACAGATTTCAAAAAAAATTGTCTTGGTTGAAGCATCTGAACTGCTTGTTTGGTGCAATGTTCTCGCTCATTCTGGTGATCATCTCAATTAATTTTCTCTATCGCTACTGGGCTGTGATAAAGTTAGCTCCGTTCTGTGATCTAACTGTCCAAAAAATCCAAATCAGCCTTACTCTTGTTCGACTTTTCACCACTATTCGATTTCCAATATTTCTTGTATTTCTGGCGAGTGTTGAGTTCATTGCGTGGTGAGTTGAATTTGATTCACAAGAAGTCCTCCCAGGCAGAATAAATATGCTAATTAGGTGACAAATAACATACTAGGCGTAACCGCGACTGATATTTCCAGGTACGCAGCTTGTTACTTCCTATTTGTTGCTAATTCCGAAGCTCGGCAAGAGCTGGCGCCGGAACTCGCCCAAAAATACGGCATCGATGCTACGACTCGTGAGATGGTAGTGGCTGACTACTGGGTGAGCATCGCGTGAGAACATTGGCCGTGTGATTCTTCGATCTTCAGAAAAACACGACAATGATCGAGAAACACATGAGCTAAGTTGGATACTGTTACACACTGGATACTGTTCCTATAACACGGATTTTCTGTAATTGTGTAGGAACGCTGACTACAGAAAAAAATTTTGTGCCTCCGATTCCTATGAAACAATTGTTACTGACTAAAGTGAGGGCGGGGAGAACGCTTGTCGACATCCTTTGACCAAATTTGCATATTGTGCCGAGTTGGTGACCTACCTTTGGAAAGGCCCTATCTTGGTCAGTTTTTGACCTACCGAGTCCGATTTTTTTCCCATCGACTCGTCTTTTCATGATAACTCAACAAAAGGTACGGTCTAAAAAGTCGTCTTCAATGTGTTTAGTCCGAAAACTCGATTTTTCGAGTATAAAAGTCTACTTGTCTCGAAATTTTCCTCTAAAAGGTACGGATTTTATTTTTGAATTCGATTTTCCATCCCCGATTTGAGGTGCTCTCATATTCCATTAGTCATCAAAGTGGCTTCCCGATAGTGCTACTTAGAGGGAGATTCCCGGAGATTCCGGACTTGGCGTTATTTCCATTCCAAACGAGTTCCGGAACGAAAAAAGCTTCAAATTTATGCTAATGCAGAAATTAGGACCATGAAACGGTAGCTCTCGATGAGCCTGATCGAAAAGGTTTTATTGTTCTACTGCTCAAAATTGAGTTATCCGACGAAAACAAACTGTAATAGAAAATTAATGTCTTCCTGTTCGTTGCCCCTTCTCTCCCCACGTCACACTATTTCGTCGGATAACTGGTTAACGGTCAATTTTGAGCAGTTGAACACCTTTTCGATCAGGCTCATCGAGAGTTACCGTTTCATGGTCCTAATTTCTGCATTAGCATAAATTTGAAGCTTTTTTCGTTGCGGAACTCGTTTGGAATGGAAATAACGCCAAGTCCGGAATCTCCGGGAATCTCCCTCTAAGTAGCACTATCGGGAAGCCACTTTGATGACTAATGGAATATGAGAGCACCTCAAATCGGGGATGGAAAATCGTATTCAAAAATAAAATCCGTACCTTTTAGAGGAAAATTTCGAGACAAGTAGACTTTTATACTCGAAAAATCGAGTTTTCAGACTAAACACATTGAATACGAATTTTTAGACCGTACCTTTAGTTGAGTTATCATGAAAAGACGAGTCGATGGGAAAAAAATTGGACTCGGTAGGTCAAAAACTGACCAAGATAGGGCCTTTCCAAAGGTAGGTCACCAACTCGGCACAATATGCAAATTTGGTCAAATGAAGTAGACAAGCGTTCTCCCCGCCCTCACTTTAGTCAGTAACAATAGTTTCATAGGAATCGGAGGCACAAAAATTTTTTCTGTAGTAAAATGTCTCGATTTTCCTACAAAAGTAGAAAAAATCCGTGATAAGCCATCGGTACTTTACAGACGCTGATTCCTCTAGTGTTCGTTCAAGCCGACGCAGGCCATTGCTTGATTCTGCCCGTTTTTGGTGTGGATATTAGTGTGATGAAGTACGGTAATTCACGCTCATTATTTTCCATCTCAGTGCTGTACTCATTTATCAACAAGTTAATCACGAATTTCAATAAATTATGTTTGAGTGACTGGATCTCAATGATCATCTCTTTCTTCGCGCCCTTCGATGCTCTCGCGACGATTCTGCTGATGCGCGATTATCGCGATGCCGTTTGGGCCGCGGTTTCGTGCAGGTGCGTAAGCTGAGATTGGAGATGTCGTTTCGGGTTTGGCTCTATCCATTCTACACACCGCATCGTCAGACAGAAGTCTGCAAAATGGAGTGAGCAGAAAATGGAGAGAACAAAGTGTGCAAAATGGAGAGTGCAGAAAATATTGACGACATCAATAATTGAGTGGCGTCTTTGTCATTGAATTTAGCCTCGCAGGTGTTCGTTGCTCCGCGCTCAGAAGGAATCGTCTGTGGTTCGACCAATCACCCCACACAATGAACAATTGTGAAGAATATATTGCAATTTCTTTCTATTCAATATGTTTCAATAAACTGCCTTTTTCAACAATTATAACATATAATCTTTTTTTACGAAGATGGTTGATTCATTTTAACGATTCCAGGAAGATCTCTCTAAACAAAATCACGACTTTATGTGAGGTGAGATGAATTTGCCACGATGAAGGCCAAGTAACAATAGTGCACGATCAAAGATGCATGATGGTGCTTTTGACCGCCCGAGATTATTTTCCATTTGGTATGACCAGCAGATGTTGTGCGTAGCCACGAATTGTCTTATTAAAAATGATATAGATTACGGGAGGCAGTCCTAAATCATGCGACTGTTTACGTTGCCAACGGATTCAGAATCACACCAACCTTGCGCGAATTGCCACATTAACTGGGCCACTTGAATGAGCCACAGTGGTGTGTAGAAAAAGTTCATGTATACGTAACTATGAAAAATTGGAATAAGTAGGAGACCGAGCGGGCTTACATGGATGAAGATACGAGATTAAACAGACATATAAGAGCAGCTTGCAAGAATACTGGATAGGAGGCTTTCAACCTCTTCCGACCCTGGTCCGTTTTCAATGCTCCCTATAACAATAACTGTGTACTTACCGCTTTATCTCAGTAAAAATTGTTTATAAAAGCCAGATATCCTGGGCCCTAATGTTGCCAATGTCATTACAATATTGCGAATACATATGTACATTTTCAAGATTAAATTTACGACCAATTCAGAAAAAAAGAAACTAACTTGTTTCATCACCAGAATCAGGCATAAAAATGCGTACATTAAACATGAGAAGAACACAACTGCGATATTGTTTATAGCATGGAGCCAGTTGATGAAAACGAACTGCAAAAAATGGCCGGGTCAAGTTCATCAACCAGGTTTCCCGTACCTCATCAGTAAATGATATGAACGGATTGAAGAAGTAAGACTGGAACTGAGAATTCAGCATTGGTGGTGGTGTGAAGAGTCCCACTGCCAGACCATAAATCACGGCTATAGTGAGAAAGGCTGTGGTTATATGTCCCTGGATAACTCATTATTGTGTCACTCGGATACCCGTGAGAGACCCACCCTGAATAACTTGGACTTCCCGAGAAGAGCAGCGACTCTGTTCACAGAGAGAATAAGCGCAGTCATGGATGAGCAGCACCATGAGCCTGCAATTACTGTGTCTCCACATTTTCACATTATTGAAGCCCTACTTGTAGGCGAAACAGTGCCGAGTTATTAAAACTTTTATTTACCCAGTCCGAAGGCGCCTAGGAAGAAGTGGAATGTTGGATGACTGCAGTACACTTCGCCAATCATCAAACCCACTCCGAAGATAAGCGAGCTTACCGGAAGACACGTCATGTCCATTATAGCCAAGGCGAACATTATCTGTAATATGTCGAAGTGGACTACGCAAACTTTTAACACATTAGGTGTTTCGCTTTTCCATTTCGGACAACAAAACTCAGGAAAGATTAGATGAGTGTCCATCTAGTGCTGCGATCTACAAACAAAGCTACAAAATCGCCATGGCATGGCAATGAGTACGGTTTCCGTGGCATTCGAATTTATCAATGTAGTTACTCTGCTATTGATCATAATAATTATACCGAATCAAACACAAACACTCTGCTCACTCTGAAGCACGAATTTCTCTCTCGCCGAAGGGCGAGCATGCAGGGAAGATAGATTATCTCAGCAGTGATCCCGAACAGCAGCGACCAGAGGCCGAAGAGAGTCTGACTACCGTCATGAACTGTGTTCCACGTTAACCCCGGATCCATGACTCGGCTGAACGCATAACAATTGCATCATTGGATGTGAAAAATTCACACCTGCAGTTGTATGCGGGATGATAGAAGGTAATCCAGATCGGCCCAAGCGGCACAGCTGACATTTAAGAGCGAAGCTACTGAAAGGAACTAATGTGGGCTGAACAACAGTATGTGGGTGAGGGGTTGTGGGTAAGCAGTAATGAAGCTACGACGTGATCTCATTAGTATTAAGAAGAGATGCTTGTGAACATTGAAAAGAACAGAAGAATGAATATCGAATGGACGTTTTCATCGGAGAAGGCTTGTTCAGCAGAAGAGGTTCGCTTCTGAGAAGCTTTTGAGAACGGAATGCACCCAATCGTTTATAAGGGCGACTCTACTCACAGCTATTCACAGAATTAATAAGCACAGGCATGGATGGACAGCACCGAGATACCAAGAAAGCCTTTAAAATCATATCTTGAAAGACTGAACTTGCCGATAGGAGCAATGACTCTATTTACAGAGATAATAGGCGGAGAGGGAACGCATCGAAGCGGCAATTCGGAGTGGAGCAGGACTCTCCATACCCTCAACTCCACCTGATCCTTATCAATCCACTGATTCGTCCCAACACAATATCAATCGACTGTGCGAAAACCGTTCATCTTCTTTCTGTAGACTTGTGAGATGAGATACCACTTTCCCGACTCATGCACGCCCTACTCCACAATCCGAGATCGACAATCGTCGTGATGCAGAGCAACCTGTGTCGGCGTTGCTTCGGATGAAATCACTCCACTACTGAATTTCGAACTCTGCCACAGTTGTCGTGGTGCTCACGATTCTTCAGAAGGTCCAGCACATCCATCACAAGCATCTGCGCCATCTTCACCTCCACTCTCATCCGAAGCAAAGTCAATGATCGAGACGATTATTACCTTTGATGTATCGCTCCTATGATGACTCGCATGGTTCTTTCTATCTCTATCTTCCACGGGAGACGCGACGATTCCACGTCGTCGATTCAAAACCGTCCTTCGTTCCAATTCATTTCCATGAAGCGACACGGATCGTTGATCATCCGTGGTATCTTCTTTCCCTATTTATTATCCCCTTTCGCTTCCCGCGTTTATGAACCGTTTCGACCTTTATAATAATACCTCTAAGTTTCTTCATATATAAGACGACATCTCGGTAATTTGAGACTACTCCCGGACACGTTTCTCTAGCAATGAGAATCAGAAGCCCATGCTTGGGTGCTGGAAGGGTCTTGGTGCCATAGTGCATAAACCATGACTTATTTGTGGTTGAAGCCTGAGAGCAGAGAGAAACATGATTTTCAAGGTAAAATGGTCGAAAAATCAAATTTTGACAACCGATCAAGATAGACCAAATTTCTCTTTTGCGTTAATTTAGGTGCGCCCTAAGGGTCTGAAATAACTGTTCTGATCGATTTCTGCTCATTGCGAAAATCACTTTTTTATAAAATGATGTTTCATATTTTTCAACCATAGTGCCCAGTGATCACTATATACGTTTTGTAGCCCGTGCAAATCTGCATTCAAATTTCCTAAAGATTGGTTCCGCAATTATCTGGCTTTTAGCATTTATTCGATAGAATCCCAAAAATGGCCGATTTCGACAGGTTTTTAATCATAACTTTTTTCTTTCATGATCTGATGAGCTCTAACACACAAATTCGAATTCTATGCATAAAGTTACGTCAGGAAAAATATGTTCAGAATTTTCCGAGATAGAAATTTTTCCACTTTTTCATGACCCCGGGTTCATTGTCGCTTTTTGGTCAAAAAGTCGAAATCTCAGAAATCTGACTATAGGTGTTTCCGACGTATTCTTCTTACCCGTAGATGTCGAATTTTCATACTAATGCTCACCAAAATGCTGAAGAAAAAAGTTACACTCGAAAAAAAAAATTTTTTATAGGTATTTTTTTGTTTTAGAACATATATTTTTTCGTTTGCATTTTGGCGAGCTCTAGTAAGAAAATTCGACATCTACGGGTAAAAATACGTCGGAAACACCTATAGTCAGATTGTTCTGAGACTTCGACTTTTTGACCAAAAAGCGACAATGAACTATGTCACTATATGAGTTTATGGCTTATTTTGGCGTTTAGAAACCGAATTTGAACACTAGAGCTCACCAAATTGCGAAAGAAAAAAGTAAAACTTATGCTCGGAAAACCGAAAAGTACTAATTGAATCCCGAAGAGTGCTAGTTTTTAGATCCTATCTTGTTTCTTTCTCAAGTTGGCGAGCTCTAGTGTTCAAATTCGGTTTCAAAATAAGCCATAAACTCATATAGTGACATAGTTCTGAGGTTTCGACTTTTCGGCCAAAAATAGCCATGATAGTATATGATAGATCATGAAAAAGTTGAAAAAATTTTCGTCTCAGAACTTTTCCTCTATAAAAATTTCAGGGGTATTTTCACGCCTAGAACACGAATTTGGATACTAGAGCTCATGAAATTATGAAAGAAAAAAGTTAATCTAGAGAAATGATTAAAATCATGCATTTTTCATTTTCGATGCCCAAAAAGGTATACGGGAGGGTGCCTGAGAAGCATAGCATATTTTTTTCTACGAACATAGGGACTTGTTCTTTAATATTATGAAATAAAACTCCCTGTAAGTTGAATCCGTAATTGTGAACAAATTTATTATGTGAATTAAGATTCGTTCATTCGATAACAACTTTTTCGTTTGTTGTCCAATCGTCTCATTTCCGTCAAGAAAGTTTTTCGTATAATTTTTCTGCGTTTTTTGAGCCCTACGCCATCTTTCTAGCTCGTCTGGGAGCTGAGATACGCCAGAACCGGAAACGCGACTCTGGGACACATGACCGGGATCGTTCGAAAACTTGCCCCCAGGGCATTCACCCATCATAGTATGGAAGGATTTGAAACGGTTTGAAAAAAAAAGTTGAATTCGTAATTGTGAACAAATTTATTATGTGAATTAAGTGTTCCGGGGCTGCTCTCCCGGCACAGTATTCCAAAGCAATAGAAAACGGAATTCAAGAAAATGCACCCATAGTGTGCGCTCACACCACGCTTCCTCGAAGTCCGGCAAGACAAACGGCATAGGCCGGGAAAAAATCATGCGTTTTCGTGTCTAGACCTAAGAACTCAGCCCGATAAGGAAAAGGCAGAAAATTTCGTTTTTTCCTCACACGCCACTGAAAGGAATGCCGTGCCGGGTCGTGATTCCGGTGATAAAGTCAATGCTAGTTCCAACGGCTTGTACCGCCACTTCACAACCGCGCTGGAATTAGCAACAGCAACATATCAGATATTTTAACTTGGAAGCGACAACGTTCTAAACGGTTCATAAAATCGGGAATCAAAAAGGGATGATGAATAGGAAAATAATAAACCATGGATGATATGCGATCCGTGACAGCGACTCTATTCACAGAGAGAATAAGCACAGGCATGGATGCTCAGCACCGAGATAGATTGCCTACCCTACCGTTGATGATTTGAACCGTCGGATATAACGATATCCAGGGGAAAGTGAATCATGCATATTTTCGTATAGTAATTTTCGTATAGTAATTTTCGTATAGCACGGGGAGCACTACCCTATAGTAGGGTAGTGCTCCCCGTGACGAATTCACATTGTATATCGATAAACACAGAAAAAAGAAAAGAAGAAAAAATACAATTTAGTGTATTTGTATCTTATCTGGAATACAGCATCTAGGCATTTTTGATCTTTAGATATATTGTCATGATAATAACTCAGATTTTAGTTAAATTTATCACTTATTCGTTGGTCTTTGAGTAAAATAATTGTGTGCATGGATCTCGATGATCATATCGCCCTTCAACGTGTTGTTATCTCGATAGAATCTGGGCTGCAGTTTCGTGCAGGTGCGATACGATCTATCTTTGTTGTTGAGAAATACAGTGGAAGTTAGTCTCGCATGTGGTGGTTGTCCCGAGCTGAGAAGGAGCTGTCTGCGATACGACCAGTCACCACACACAATGAATAATCATGAATAAGATATTGCATTATATGTCTATCCATTTTTACAATACACCTTGCCTCTGTGAAATGGATTTAGTTCAAACGTTTAACGTTGCCAAAGAATTTTTTCAACAACGAGAGTGTGTAATCATTTGTTACGAGGATTAAAAATCACGACTCTATGTAAAAGAAGATGAATTGCCTCGATAAAGGCCAAGTAACAATATTGCACGATCAAACATGCAAGATGGATGTGGCATTAGTCACAATAATACTAGAAACGAGATGATTTATCGCATGATGGGTCACACATCGCAGAACACCAATCTATGTAGCGCGGAATTATCTTGAAAATATGAGATGTGTGCTCATAAAGAGAAGGATTGTATGTCATCATATGTTTGCTAATAATTTCTCATCTTTCCTCGTTTGGGTTTTCTCGCATCAATTACCTCATTCCATTCCAGTCGGCGATGTACGGTTCGGTAGTGAGTGAGGACTTCTATCATGTGAGTTCCGATTTTGCCAAAAAAACATTTTTCAGTTACCGATTGAGAATCAATTAATTTGGAATATTTCTGTTCAAATTGTATCGCCTCCCCACTTCCGCCAATCTCAAATCATCAAGATATCGTATCCCGATCCATTGAAATAGCGAATTTTATTTCGTCTTCAAATATTTCATAGGAACTTCAATCAATATACAGATAATGGTGATCACAGGGCTTCTCCTAATTAACGACGGGCGTTTCCTGTCTGAGCAACCTTCTTCTCATCTATGTCCTCTCAGTGACGCACATTGTCCAAGTATGACTTCCTGTTGTACGAGTGCATAGTGACGTCATATATGAGAGGAATCGCCAGATTTTCGAGAGACCCGCGGCGGTAGGAATTTGTCTCACCGATCTGGCTGAAAAGTGAAACTTAAGTACTTTCGATGATGCTCTTTCAAGGTAAGTTTGCGGAATTTCGATATCTAGTCTCATCTCTAAGTATTGTTCGGTCGAAGAACGTACTGTATGAAATTTTAGGCCAAATTTGACTCACGAAAATGATCATAACTCGCTTCACATCTATGCTAGAGAAAATTTCAAAAAAGCGTGCGAATGAGAAAGCAAAGGGATACATTTGATCTGTTGGTGATGTCATTCGTCGTTCATGCGCTGGCTCGGGGCGGTCGGTTATTCAAAAAAGTGATGTAACTTTCCTAATACCGATTTCTCCAATAAGTGCCGAAAAGTGATTTGAGAAAAACATTTCACGAACTCACAATCCAAAAATCAGAGAAATCGGGAGATGGGAAAAAAATGAGCGCAAGCATAACTTTTTGGCATAACTTTTTTCCTCCATGTTTTCACGAGCTCTCATATCGAAATTCGGAATCAGCGCGCAAAATTACACCAGAAACTCCTATAGGCATACTTTTTCGAGATAACATTTTTTTCGACTAAGACCACTTTTTCGGGGGGGTGCCATTTCAGCAAACGCCATTTCAGCAAATGAGCACAGTTCGGAGGGCAGTTGACCAAGTTCAATGAAAGTTGTCACATATATATTACAGTAGCCCAAGGAGTTCCGTACCCTGGTCCCATGGGTCAGATCGAGTTCCTTGGGTCAGACATTTTTCACGTATAGGGGTACATGGTCCAAAATGGAAGTTTAGGTCATGGTAGAAAATCAACAAGTACCGTACACAATCAATACTACAGTAACCCACTGATTACAGTAACCCAGTTCGATGGGTCAGATTCAGTTCCTTGGGTCAGACATTTTTAAAAATTTCCCCAATCGATCTAAAAATCATTCTCACGATGTGTAAAGTACGTTAGAATACTTTTTTGAGTCAAATCGCAAACATAAATTTTTCTCCAAAAACCATGATACGGGGGTCATGGTGATGAAAAATTTTAAATTGAAAAAAAATTCTCAGAACTTTCTGATGATAAGTGTTTCCGGTGTAACTTTGCGCGCTGATTTCGAATATCGATATGAGAGCTCATCAAAAAAATAATGAAAAAGGTTAAAATTTAAAAATAGTCGAAATCATCATTTTTCCGGACATAATATCGAGCAATTATGTTCTCCCACCACAGATTTTTCTGATTTATGGAGTAATGCTAGGTACTAGTGCGTACTCAAATCACTTTTCTGGGATTCTCGAAGAATTGCAATTGTCGAAAAGTACATGTCATTAGGGAAAAGTTTTTGGAAAAGCGACCACCCCGCACCAGCGCAAAATCATGGAATATTATCATCAACATAAGAAATGTTCATCTCTGTCTTCTGATTCGAATGATATATTCGGAATATATCTAGCATTTTTTTTTTAAGCGAGATATGACCGTTTTCCAAAAAAGTTTTTTTTATTTCCTCAAATGACATGTACTTTTCGACAACTGCAATTCTTCGAGAATCCCAGAAAAATGATTTGAGTACGCACTAGTACCTAGCATTACTCCATAAATCAGAAAAATCTGTCTTGGGAGAACATAATTGCTCGATATTATGTCCGAAAAAATGACGATTTCGACTATTTTTAAATTTTAACTTTTTTCATTATTTTTTTTGATGAGCTCTCATATCGATATTCGAAATCAGCGCGCAAAGTTACACCGGAAACACTTATCATCAGAAAGTTCTGAGAATTTTTTTTCAATTTAAAATTTTTCATCACCATGACCCCCGTATCATGGTTTTTGGAGAAAAATTTATGTTTGCGATTTGACTCAAAAAAGTATTCTAACGTACTTTACACATCGTGAGAATGATTTTTAAATCGATTGGAGAAATTTTAAAAAATGTCTGACCCAAGGAACTGAATCTGACCCATCGAACTGGGTTACTGTAATCAGTGGGTTACTGTAGTATTGATTGTGTACGGTACTTGTTGATTTTCTACCATGACCTAAAATTCCATTTTGGACCATGTACCCCTATAAAAAGTGGTCAGTCGAAAAAAAATTTTATCTCCGAAACATATGACTATAGGAAATTTTGGTTATTTTTGCACGCTGATTCCGAATTTCAATATGAGAGCTCATGAAAACATGAATGAAAAGAGTTGTGCTTGAAAAACTTTGAAAAATTGCAAAAATAGCATGTTTTTCGGACAGAAACACGCGCGCATTTTTTTCCCAACCTCCGATTTCTCTGATTTTCGGATTGTGAGTTCGTGAAAGGTTTTTCTCAAATCAATTTTCGGCACTTATTGGAGAAATCGGTATTAGGAAAGTTACATCACTTTTTTGAAAAACCGACCGTCCCGATCCAGCGCATGAACGACGAATGACATCGCCAACAGATCAAATGTAGCCCTTTGCTTTTTCATTCGAACGCTTTTTTGAACTTTTCTCTAGCATAGATTTGAAGTGAGTTATGATCATTTTCGTGAGTCAGATTTGAAGTGAGTTATGATCATTTTCGTGAGTCAAATTTGGCCTAAAATTTCATACATTACCTTCTTCGACCGAACAATACTCAGAGATGAGACAAGATAACGAAATTCCGCGAACTTAGTTTGAAAGAGCATCATCGAAAGTACTTAAGTTTCACTTTTCAGCCAGATCGGTGAAACAAATTCCTACCGCCACGGTATGGTCAATTCTCACGAATCTCTCGCGATTCCTCTCATATGTGCATCGCTGACCTTGCGACGCATGCTAATTACAGGTCGGTCCCTACCGCTACCTACTACTAACTTTCGCCGTCGTGGACGTTGTCATCTCCTTCGCGCACCTTGCACTGATTCCGGTGATTGTAAGAACTGATTGAAAGAAGTGGAAGATTTTAGGCGATTCACATGACCGAGTTCGGGTACATCTACTGGGGATATCGCTTTATCAATGACAACACGGCTGCGGGAGTCTGGGCAGGTACTCATTACTGTTTCCACATTAGGTGTTGCAGTTTAGCTGAACTGTGTGTGTGAAGGGTTGCGATATGATCATCAAGCCACGAGTACAGTGTCGAGTTAAATTTGGTTAAGATAACGTCACTGTGTCTTGCAGGTCTCACATGGGTGCTGCTCTTCTACCAGACTTTCATACTTCTGGTTTTCCACTATGTCTACCTCTACGTTATGCTGTGCAGGTATCAATTAGTGATGACGAAACGAACTCGGAAAGCCGGCTCGCTTTTGAAAATGCCGGGTTGAAGCCATCTTCAAGTCAGCACACAACGTTTTTTGTCACTACTAGTATCAATGTCTATTTTGAATTTCGGTTATTGGAATAATGACTCCATGCAGTCCTCATTGGCTGGCCTGGTTCCGACGACGACCTTGGCGCAATTGGCTCGCAGTCGCCTTCGTCGCTGACGTCATCTTGGTGAGGATGTTTAGCGTGCACTCAAAACCTTCGCATTTGTTTATGATCTGTGGAAGACTGTGAGTGATGTCTCATTCACTACACAGCCTTCACGAATAAGCAAACAAATCTAGGGATGAATGTTGGCGATGAATCATCTCGTGACATTTCAGGCGGAATTTTCCTAGCCTGCTTGTTTGGATTCGTACCCACGGATGTATCAAGGAAAGCATTCGCCCCAGTTATGAGGGTGACACGAAGATTACTCTATAGAGAACAACATAATTTTTTTTCAGAATGTATACAACATCGATCTCTTCGCGCCCAACGCACCTGGCTACCTAGGAATCGTGTATTGGGTTCGGGTGCAAAATTTCCCTGATATTTACAGAAATATAATTGAAGACTCTGAACGAGCGTGAGCAGAAAGAATAGATTCGCTGGTCGCTGTGCATCATCGGCGGCGTCTGTTTCCTCTTCTTCGCAACTGCTGGAATCATAATTGCTTGTATCGTTCGAATCGTACGGGAGCTGAGCGACCTTCGATTGTGAGATATTAGTCAATTACCCTATTACTAGCAAAAATAATTAATTATTATCGAGCAGTGTATTCATAAAGGTGA
This sequence comes from Pristionchus entomophagus, assembly GCA_036245825.1. Taxonomy (NCBI): domain Eukaryota; kingdom Metazoa; phylum Nematoda; class Chromadorea; order Rhabditida; family Neodiplogasteridae; genus Pristionchus; species Pristionchus entomophagus. Next base: position 16,261,871 of record BTSX01000004.1, on the reverse strand, counting down.
GACCTATGCATCCTGAATGCTGAGCAGTATTCCACTATGACATTTGAAAAATATCAGTGCCACACTTGCGCCCGCGACCAAACGAATGCAGCGACAGCTGTTCAGCACGCTTCTATGGCAGGTAATTATTACAAGAATAATAAGAAAATATTTTCCATAAACTATGATATCAGACGATAATCCCCTGTATTACTTCCTACACTCCGCTCGCAATGGTATTTCTGGTCCCGCTCACAGGTATCACTCATTATTAGCATCCTGTGTTCTAACTAAATACAATTGAATAGAGAAAAAAGGATCGCAACTTGTCCAGGGACCGCCATGGAGGGCTTCGGCACCGTCTTCATCATGTCCACTGCGCTCTTCCCGATGCTCGACCCCTACATCGTCATATTCCTCATTTCTGGGTACGTTTGTAAAACCTTCCAAGATAAAAGCCATGCAAGTCACTAGGGTGCAACCAGCAATCTTGAGAATACTAGGTCATTCTTCAGATATCGAAAGACGATACTCCGTATGGTGAACACTCTGATAAACCAAGAACTTCGACCGTGAGCACTGCTCCCGCTCCCTTCAGCAGAATTTCTTCGTCGACTCAGGCGAATCTGCATCCATGATCCTTCCCATTGGTCACCGCAAAGACCATTGTCTTATATCGAATGTGTCTATGCAATTCCATAGCATATATGCTTGCGACCCGGCGGTATGGCCAGAGCACATATGCTTACGACCCGGCGTAGCCGCAGGCTGCTAGTTCCCTATCTGATCTGCATCAACATTCCATTCTTGAAAATCCCCGGGAACTTCTTTCACGATACCGCGGCTCCCGTCATGACATCGCAACTTTTCCGGAGCGCTCGAAGCCTCACGAGCTTTTTGAAACGGTATACGCCTCACTCGCAAGCAAGCGGTGTTTGATTAACCTTTGCTTACGACCCGGCGTTCAACGTAGCAGCCGCAGGCTGCTAGTTCCCTATCTGATCTGCATCAACATTCCATTCTTGAAAATCCCCGGGAACTTCTTTCACGATACCGCGGCTCCCGTCATGACATCGCAACTTTTCCGGAGCGCTCGAAGCCTCACGAGCTTTTTGGAACGGTATACGCCCCACTCGCAAGCAAGCGGTGCTTGGCTAACGTGTATTGCGGCCTAACGTTGCTAAAATAAACACGATTTTGTGATTTTGCCTATGCTCTGGCCATACCGTTGTGAAAAGCTCGTGAGGCTGAGAGCGTCGAGGAAAAGTTGCGATGTAGCCACGGAGCGAAGCGGAGTGGCTACATCGCAACTTTTCCGGAGCGCTCGAAGCCTCACGAGCTTTTTGCAACGGTATACGCCCCACTCGCAAGCAAGCGGTGTTCGATTAACGTTTGCTTACGACCTGGAACCGCATCACGGCTCTAACGTCATCTTGTAGAGAATCAAATTCTGCGTCGAATAAATTAAATGAGGTAAAAAATCTATAGTCCTCTTTTTTGATCTATGGACCTGAAAGACGAAAGTGGAAAAAAAGTTCTCTGAACCATATCAATATGGTACTCATTTTGTAGCCCACATCGATTACATCATTTTTTTCGTGTTGACAGTATTACCTGAAATTGAGGTTTGAGTATGTTAGTACAAGTTAGTAGAATGAAAATTGACAAAAATCGAAAATGTATATTTCAAAAATGCAAATGAAAAAACAGCCACAGTGCACTAAGTGGTACGCAATTGGCAAAACGTTGGCAAAGCACTGGTTGCTGCATTTTTTTTCAGTATTGTGAAACGGTTCGATCCAAAATATTGATTCTGTCAGGGTTTGGAAGTTTCGTTTGTGTCATCTCAGAATATCTCACTGACGTCCCTGATAAATGAGTGTACCCGATGCTCTATAATCTCAGGTAACTGTGATGATTAATTATATCATTATTGGTGGGCACGTGACCATTGACATTTACGTCTCATCTCTGGTCATTATGAACAATATGAAGGGCGTATTACACTCAGAAAACAAAATAAGAAAAATGATAAGACGATCTGTCATTTGTAGTATGTGTACACGCCAGCTCGACTTATTTTTGACCATTACCCTATACCCTTTACGTTGTTGCCTATCCCCTATACGTCGTTACGCAGGGATGTCGGACACCCTCGCAACCTCGCAACCAGGGAAGACATGTATGTTTGTAGCTAACGTCTGGGCTATGATGAATCAATCGTTTTGAACTCGTCAGACAAAGGCGAAACAGCGGGTGTGTGAGACTTTACGATATAGTTTCCTTAGACTCGTATTCATTCTGAAACCATAAACAGCAGTTCAGTGACTTTTCGAAAAATAGATTTGACGACGCAGTTCCTTCTTCTACGCAGCTCAACGTGCAACAGCCAACGTGGAGGCGGTGACAGTTTCGCGACTGAAATAACGTGTTAAATGATGAAGTTTCCATTGTTTTGTCAGAGACTGACAGTGCATGCAAAGGTGTTCTCCATAGAGAGTTTTCCGACAGGCGCACTTGTTTAGAGACCATAACTACTTTCATTCCCTCACCTACCGGAAGGATCGGGCGAGCTGGGCACGAACAGGTGTGGAGAAGGTACACAGCATGCATGGTGCAGCGACTGAGACCATGATATTGACAATGTCCAATAACATCAGTAGAGTCTGTTTCTGAAGAACAATAATCATGAGCGATTCCAGATCGAACTAGTCTTCTTACTTGTAAACCACTGGTGACCAGCACCACAACATAAACGAGATACAGCAGCTGCAAAGATAATAATATGAAATTTAGCTAAGCACAATGGTGTCTTACGTCAATGCTGCAGATAATCACAGCGATTATGTTGAATTTCCTTTCTTGCAGCGCTCTCCGATTGTTTTTAGAATTGGCCTGTATGAGGTATCATTCAACAAGGATAGTGTGAAAAGGTGGAAGGATTCCATTATTTAGAGCATTACTGATGAAGTATTCTAGAGGAGTGAAAATTTCTGATTCGCTCACTAGTTTCTTTCGAAGTGAAGTCAGCATAATCACATAGAAAACTGCATTGCTTATTGTGAAATACGATTGAATAATCAGGCATACGACAATAAGAGGATGAGTGATGTCGAATGATTCCTAAAGAAGAGCTTTTTTTTTAAAAATTACGATATGACAATTGCTAAACCTTTGCACTGTAGAGCAAAGGAATTCGTTCCCAGCAGGACTTTTCTCTGCTATGAATGAAGATGAAAAACAAAATGGCTGGCACAAACTGGTAGATAATGAAAAAGCGAAGGGTCCACTTTGTTCTAAATATCTGAAAATATAGCGTTACAAGAGTAAGGCAAATGTACGATTACTCGAGCGTAAAGTGTGGGCCCTCTAACAGCCACAACTCTGTTGAAGGAGATAAGGGATACGTTGCACAGTTGACCGATACGAGTAGCGAACATTATGGCAACAATGACCTGTCGGAATAATTTAAATTAAACAATGTTTTTATATTATTCAATATCCTCAGCAATTTTCAAGCACGAATGAGAAAACTGCTCACGGTCGCTGTTTCGTCAATCATGAGAAAGTCTGGGAGAAGTGATAGCTGAGCTACCAAATAAATGATCGAATTCAGCAGAGATACAGTGTCCACGACTCCCCCGACCTGCTCAATTGGTTACTGCAGACGTACATCACATTGAAAATCTACTAACCAGATAGATTGAGTAAACTGCTGATGAGTCATCACGGGTTTTCGGAAGTGACCCAAGGACGATAATGTTGAATGGCACGGCAACAATCGCAGTGAGAAGGCACCATGACACGACCGCTCCAGTCCACTCCATAGTCTCCTTGTATTGCTGCAAAACCGGAACCATTACGCTAAGTATGATTGTATGTTTCGATGCCGTCGCGTACAATGGTCAACAAAGCCGTGGAAAACAATTGTGAGCTCATAACAGAAGTCAAACTATCGTGGGATGAAGAAATAAATTGAGATTCAAAGTACTCGACATGCGATATGAGGACGTCAAAGTGCGTTTCTATGGTCGGTTAATCACAGACACAGGTGTCACGATAATGGAGATATTGAAATGATAATACCCTAGATGCATGAATGAATGTTCACAAAGATTGCCGATAATTATGACATTTTGTCGATTCCGTTGTTCTTTCTCGGAAAGTAAGGGAAAAAAATCGTCCTGCTTACCTAGTTGTTATGCGTTATATCTAGTATTTAGTGATTGCTCCCATTTGCGGAATTCGAAATATTGTATCTCTAGAGAACTAAAGTGACGTTTTCGCATACTCAGTTCTCATGATACATTTTCATTTTTTTTCTTAGAAATCATTTAAATGCTGTGATTGTACTGTGCGTTGTTCTCCTTATTTTCTGAAATGGGCGAATTGGGATAAGCCGGAAGCATCAATCCACACTCTGAACAACTGACAAAAAACAAGTTTGAGACTGCTCGTCGCGTGAGCGATAATGGCTTCGGTTGGCGCGCAAATAAGAGTCAACGAAACGAGTGAATGGACAGACTTGGACGATATTTATGACCGCAAATCTATTCTGAGGTAATAGTTTCAGCTCGACCGTTTTGTGATATGGGAATGTGTAATTTTAGAATGGAATCTACTGTGCCATGGGTTTATAATATGAGCCCGATCGCCTAAGAGTCAGACAAAGTCTGGAACATGAAAAAAGTAATGTATGCTGAAAAGTTGGTCTCTGGGGTAACTTTTGATTCTGAATCGATTGGCCTTTTCCGTTTTTCGATCTGAGCCTTCTGAATCCCGGTACAACCCGACGTCGATTTGGCCAAAATCTTGTTCTGCGATAAATACTGCCCAGAAAATAGTCGAAATGGCCACAAATCTCGCGTTCCCGACCAGAATTTAATTCTCTACCAAATGAAATTTTGGGTGAGGTTCTATCTTTATCCGGTACCGAGTTATGATCGATTTTTGACATACTGCTCATACCCAAAAAATACTCATACAGGAGAAAGAGGATGTTTTCGTGATCATTTTAATATATGGGAGGTCTCAGATCGAAAAAAGGAAAAGGCCAATCGATTCAGAATCAAAAGTTACCCCAGGGAACAACTTTTCAGCATACATTACGGCCTTTTACTGACTCTTATTCGAACGGGCTCATATATATTTTCCTTTTTTTTACAGAAAAAATACTTCCTTACAATTGTGATCCGCTGTGCAATAGATATTAGGGCTGGTAATTTGTGATTAAAAGAATCGCTCTCCTCGCGCGTTTTGAAACAGGAATGTGCCGTTATGAAAAATGCTCTCTCGAATCTCATACACACTTGTGTCCGAGAGTGAAAATGACACTCCTTTGTCCTTCCTGTGTTTCTCATTGTTTGTCAGATTCAATTTCAGACACAATTGTGTCGCAGACTCATATGTGTCCCAAATCTTGGGTCACAACAGTGTCTGAGACACATCGTGGGCACAAATTGTCAACCCCACTGGGTATACTTCAGGACTTGGAGCTAAAATTATATTTATTGCGTTTCCGAAAGCTTTAGCACAAGATTTCCGATATAAATTAGACAGGTCCGTACAACGATTTTGCAACATATGCTCAAAATTTGACCCTAGAGTAAACTTTTGACGTAGAGTTCAAAAATCGAGCTTAGAAAGCAGTATCTTCAAAACCCCATTCCCTATGGCACACTTTGCCCTGTGCTGTCGGGTTTTATATCTCATGAACGGCGCTTCGACGACCCATCAAATTGTATAAATTCTGAAAGATGTCGACGAGATGAAACTTTTTGTAATTGAAAGTGAAGAGTTAGCTCATCAACGAAAAAAGTTAAAGCCTCCGAAAGGATTGAAACAGCCACCCTGAAAATCTTTTGTTCCTACCGTGCAAAATAAACTTTCTCATTCGATTCCTTATACCTTTTTACCCCTGGGTGCAGAATTTCATGGAGTTCGATTAGGGGGGTGTTCGCCATTTTGGCTCCCTATGTCCGAAAAGTCGTCAATTTTGATCAACAATATTTTTTTTTGAGCACAACTTTTTTCTTTCATGTTTTCATGAGCTATGCTATCGAAATTCGAATTCCACGTGCAAAAATACGTCGAAAACTCCTATAGTCAGGTAATTTTGAGAACATGACTTTTTACACCAAAAAAGTCCTAAAAAAGACTATGACAGAGCCGAAATAAATAGAATTACCTGACTATATCAGTTTTCGACGTTTTTGTGTACGTGGAATTCGAATTTCGATAACATAGCTCATGAAAACGTGAAAGAAAAAAGTTATGCTCAAAAAACTGATATTTTTGGTCAAAATTGACGACTTTTCGGACTTAGAGAGCCAAAATGGCTAACAACCCCCCTAATCGAACTCCATAAAATTATGCACCCACGGGTAAAAAGGCATGAGGAATCGAAGGAGAAAGTTTATTTTGCACGGTAGGAACAAATATTTTTCAGGGTGGCTGTTTCAAAAATTTCGGTGGCTTTAACGTTTTTCGTTGATGAGCTAACTCTTCACTTCCAATAACAAAAAGTCTTATCTCGTCGAGATCTTTCAGAATTTATATAATTGTATGGGTCGGCCAAGCGCCGTTCATGAGACATAAACCCGACCACACAGGGTAAAGTGTGCCACATGCCGTTATCTGACCTGCACAGCGAACAGTCTGTAGAACAGCGTATTGCAGTCGCCTTTCCTTCTCCGTTCCGCGATAGCGAACATTCACTGTGAGAACGGTCGAGGGGACGATCACTGCACTGAGTACCGCCCAGAACCAAACTTGGACCATGGTAGGGGAGATAGGGGCAAAAGTTCGAGTATCCGACTACAAAAAATGTGCGCAAAAAATTACAAATAAGCCTGGTTCGAACATGGGACTTGAGTTGGAAGATCTGACGCTGAAGTTCGAATTCTGCAACAACAACTAGTCAAAGAAGTGAGTAGGATCGTCCGAGTGAGACTAGACATGCGAGTTTTCGCCTTCATTCAGGGATTGACGTGATAGGAAGACGAGATGAGAAAACTACGATGTCGAAAAACAAGTTTTCACTTTGCCAAGCTTGAAAGCGAGTTACAAACATGAAGTCTTGATCTCTTGAAATATACTGGGGGAAATCCCTTCCTCTTCATCATCTTTTGAGCAAATTTTGAATTTCTGATATTTGACTATCAGCCTCAGCTTTTGTCGATAAAAAGCATCACGATGTGAGATGAGAATCGAGTACATCTTTGAGTTAAACTAGCGGCACAATTGACGTTTTCATTCTTTTCACTCTATTTTTGTTAATGTAAAGAGTAAGCGAAGGAGAAAATGGGTTGGCAGGCGCCAATATGTCTCTAATGTCTAGTAATTCGTCATCAACTGTTTTTCTGTAGGCATCGTTCCTCCGAAATTACAGGATACCCGTGCTGTCGAGTAATCGGCCCTTTTCGCATCTACGAATGGCTTCATCTCCAATAACAGAACACAACGGGAATATGTTTTCTAGGCAACAACTATAGTCAATTTCAAATACAACTTCTATGAATCTCTCAAAATGATCAGACGACATATTGGATGAACTTCCCTCTGGCCGCGACATTCGTCCACACTGAGGGTTCCTGAGAAATATTTTTCTTATGCGTCGTTTATCTCTGAATAGATACAAATAGATTGTAGGGGATAGATCTAGTTGACTAGCGCATCACAGTTTCACAGATCTAAGAAGATTGAAACGTTCATAAATACATATTTTGAATTACTCAAACCACAAAACATGAACATGACAGGCCCAATACTGTCAAATTACGGCCAATGGAATATGCTCACCTCATCACTCCTTCCCAATTCAGTGCAATCGATCAAAACGTGACTACCTCATGATTTCTTCTTTCACCAACCGAAGTACATAGGATGTAATGAGAATAGTCGACGTTATTGGCATCCTTGATAACCTGGAAACACATAGTTTTAGCGAATCTATTTATCTTCTCTGTTCCTCGACTATATATAAAAATGAGTGAAAAAAACGACGAAAAAACACATCAGTCTCGCTGGTCTTCTTTCCATCCTTCCGACGCCCAAGATTTCTGGAATGATGACGATGAGTTGGATCAAGTAGTCACAAAGAAGTTCAAGAGTATGGTATCCACGGCTACAGTGGGAACGGAAGTGTCACAAGTAAATCAATCACGATGGGGACTTATTAGAAACGAGTGATTACAGGGGTCGGTATATCAGTACTCGCAAGAGAACACTGAGGGAGAAGAGGGGGAGGAGATAGAGGAGGATGAGGATGAGAGAGAGAAGGAGGAGAGTGGCAAATACGCGATCGTTGAGGAAACATGTCTTTTACAACTGTTCAAGCGTTGTCAAGAGTGCGGAGAGATAATAGACATGAGCGAAATCAAGATATGGAGATGCGGTAGTGCTAGGACCCTCTCCTATGATTGCCTCAAGTGTCACGCCACAGTCAAGTGGGAGAGCCAAGAGAAGGTTGGGAGTAGGCGAGGACAAGTGTTCTCTGCTAACCATTCCATACCATTCGCAGCATCCATAACTGGCACACCGATCCCGGTTTGAAACTGATAAGATACGGAATAATTACCGGGAAATTACAGAGACTATGTGATTTTGCGAATCTACTGGACCTAGATCTACCGTCCGATAGGACAATGCGGAAAGTTATTCGAGAGATTGGAAGTGTGGCAATTGAGAGAGTGTTCCGAACATGGCAGGAAACCGTGAGGGAGGTGGCAGTGAACGCGGCAGGGGTAAAATGAAGCCGTGAAACTCGAGTCAACAGTGTACTTCTAGGGTAAAGGGCTCCAAGTTTCGATCGATGGGCAGTTTGATAGTCCCGGGCATACAGCATCAAACTGTAAAGTGACTGTTATTGATTGTGAGACGAAACTGGCACTGGCAGGAGTGGCAATGCACAAAAGAATGGAGGGAATAGGTAGCACGATAGGTCAAGAAAATACAATTATTTTATAAATTCTAGAAGGAATTTCGTGCAGAATGGAATCGGAAGGAACTTTGCTAGCACTCACTGAGTTAGTGGACGATGGGATTCCCATACGGTAAATGCATCTGTTATAGTGACTAGAGGGGCAATAAACACAAATGTACAGGACTCGAGTAGGCGATCAGAATGGGATGGTGAATAAGATACTGCGCGAAAACGCTTAGACCGAGCACATTACAATGAAGCTGGACTGGTGGCATGCTCAGAAACCATTGAGGAAAGATTGGTGGAAGGTCAGAACCGAAAAGTAAAGGGAGAAATAATATTTGGGCAGTTTTGCAGTTAGTGAAGGAGAATCCCCAGCTAGCCCCGATCTATCGTGCTTTCTTCAACCACCTTTATCATGTGCACCACAAGTACCAAGAGAAAGATGATCGGCCCCGTGCTCTTGAGGTTGTGCAGAGTTTTGTGATGCATATCCAAGGGAAGCACAAGTGGGACAAGGTGAAAAACCAGACCTGCCAACAAGTAACACGATGAAAATTAATTATAGAGTGACGGATTCCAACTAGTAACAGAATGTGAGCATGGTCAACTGAAGAGAATGAAGAAGGGAGAGAAGCGCCTCACACTCAAAGTATGTCGATGTCACTAACTAGAGATGACGTTTCGGTTTTCGATCATCTTTATTCTTCACGCTCTCTCTTTTCTCTGACCAGCAAGATAGTGTACAAAATAGAGAGAGAGCAAAAATCGAAATTACATCCCTAGTAATTAACCTACACGCACGTCAAATGCATTGTAGGCGGGATCCCCAGAGCTTGAGTTGGTGCGTGAAATGTTGCACAAGCCGAGATTCGGTAAAGCTTTTCTCTCTGTGGCTTCCCTCATCGATACTGCCATCAACGAGTCTTACCACTCTCTGAGTCTCATGTATTCCCCAAAACGATTCGCGTGGTCAGTTAGCGAAAATTAGCATGATAGGTAATGAACACGCTTCAGTGCGCCTCTCTACTACCAATCGAAGATGTGGCTATCGATGCTTCACGTCAATAGTATGAAGCTAAATGATCTACTCGGAACACGAAGCGAGATCGGCAATAGTGTGCTATCAAGAAAGGGAAGGGTAGTACTGCCGATAAAGAGGAAGAGATCAGTGGGCGAACACACTTGGAGAGAAGAGGTCAACAATAATAGAAATGTCTAATCCCCGTAAATCGAATTCTAGATCATGGAAGAGAGCATCACAGTGCGAGATGAACAATGCAACGCACGCGTAGTCAAACGCATTGGAATGCCTGAGGACGACATATTCGACGACCTCACGAAATGGTGGGAAGAGAAGGAGGAATGGTATGGATTGGAGGAGGAGGCGGCGGAGGAGGAGGAAGATGAGGGAGAAGAAGAGACGAGAGGATACAATACAAGTGGAGAAGAAGAGGGAGGGGAAGAGGAAGATAGCTTGCATATTTAGAATTAAATTGCTGGTTTTGTGTTGTTTTTAAATGGTTGTCTTTGACTTGCAAAACAATATCCTACTGCGTACTTCTTGCAAGAAATTATAGATAAATCGTGATCAAGAGAGCTTATCGGCGACCTTTTCATCACTTTCACATCTAAAATAGCCAGAACCCACCGCCAAATAGCACTTCACTTGTCATGACTAAACAGAAAGTGAGACGAGATGGAAAGGGGCGATGGGGGGGGGGGGTCAAGTGAAACACCTCACCAAATCGCCATGCCTTGTCGAGGTATCCCTAACAATCGAAGATATACTCAAACAATTGTGGAAATATGATCGCAACACACTACTTAGGGGAGGCAATCTAAAACCAAAAACTCACGAGAACGTAGGTCGATCCGGATCCCGAGGCCGTCGATCGCTGTCGGGTGGTGAAGCCACTGATGGGGACGGCGTACAGCTGGAAGTAATGATCAGCTATCATTCTTACGCCCAAATATCTCGCAAAAGAACGTGGGACATGGTAACATTTACTTTTGTTCATTATTAAAATATTCTAGTCGCAATAAGCAACGCGTTTGAGGATTATAATTTAAAAATAGTCAACCACTGTCTTTCGATTGACTATTTTCTAGCATACTGCCTGTCCTGTCGAACAAATAAATATACATGACCAGTTTCTCTCGTCGCTACTCGTTCACAATCACAAACCTATAGGATTATCGCCCGGAATAAGAGAATATTATGAACGAGTGGCTATAATTTATTTACCTGTCCTCCCAAATTGCAGTCTCATCCGGCCATGATGACGGAGTCGGAGAGCTGGTCGCGGTACTGGTGGAGCTGACGGAAGAGCTGTGACGAACGGTAGATCGTCACTGACTCGTTCTCCAGCAGACTGAAATAAGAAGCCAGTAGTTGCATTGCTTAAGTTGAAACCATTGCAATAAGAAGCTGTAGCAATCTCTACTTTGCTTGCGCCAATAGTAAACTAGCAATTGATCATGACAAATGGCTAAAGCGGTCCGGTTTATAATTAATATCATGATAAAGGAAATACAATTACCCTGGTGAAACTTGAAATGAGGTAGAACAATCTTGTGAGAGGTAACAAATGGATTAGGCAAACCCGCTAGTTTCCTAGCAAGGGATCTTTAGCTTGACAGCAGCATATCTATCAGGGATTTGAAACGATAGCTCACCTGTACGTCTCGATGTAGTACTTGACGATATCGGCGATGGCCTGGGTGTCGGCGGCCGAGCCCGATCGGCAGACGGAGAGATGGTCAGTGATGGGCGTGATCTTGTCCGTCGTACGAGACGAGATGAACGAACTGCAAGGAAATGACTAAGATAACACTACCTCTTTACTTTAGGGTCGTTTCACCGAGCATTTCATGTGTCATTGTCATCATTTTTAACTGAGCATAGGACATAAAGTTAGTACGCCCTAGCAAATGATAGTATGAGGGCAATAAACGACGAACTTTATGGAAAATGGTAAATAAAACACAAACCCAGCCGAAGTGCGGGAGTCAGAGCCGATGACGACGCCTCCGTCGTTCTCCATGGCGATCAGCGTGGTCTGCAAGACAACACACAATTTTCATTTGACCAAATAGTCCTTTATAACGTGGAATTGGAGGGAGGAGAAGCAATATATGAAGCGTGAACGCGAAAAAAGTCATTCAGGAGGAAGAATAACTGAGCGATGAGCAAATAAGCCAAGGAAATCGGGAAAGAATTCGAAAAGGACTCAGTGCTTGCCAATATTTTTGTTATTTCATTGAATTACTTTGCTCACTGCTCAGCAATTGCACAAAAATAGTAAGAAAGTGAGCAAATATGAAAGCTTCTTGCAAAGCGGGGAACAAAGGTCAATTTTGTCAAGAAAGAGCACTATCACAAGCGGAAAGTGGAGCGGATGGGGAAGGGGTAATGGTAGAGAGTGTGGCACGTAAAACAAACACGCAAAACACGAAACCAAGAGCAAAGAGTCCATCAAAGTCCGCAAGAAACACTACTCCACCAAAATGCCTAGTTACAAAACAGGGCCAGACTCGTGATACGATTGTAAAAGAGCATGCCATTTGAAGGGAGATGGAGTAGTGCTATCAAGGAACACTACAGAAGCTAGGTGAACATAAAATGTGGCAAACAATCGATAAAAGAGGCGAGAACAGGAGCAAAACGAACGGGAACGCGTTGCCGCGGGCTTTCCGTTCTCGGCCGCGTGCTTTCCGCTCTCGCTCTCCGCTTTTCGCACACTTTCTCGCCCATAATTTTGAATCTTGAAAAAGGCGCGAGTCTGTACCGGTCAGTAGCCTGTATAGCATAAATTCGCTGTGTACCGACGATCCTCGGACCAATTAAATAGAACAGTACTTTTCCAAAAATTTAAATCTTTTTTATATTATTTTTATTTTTATTTTTATTTATCCTAATGGATTTGTGAGGTCATTTAGCATATTCTGAGCAACAATCGTCTACCATGACCAGGTTCCTTTAAATGATTAAATAAATTGCGCAACGTGATTCTGCGTTGAATAAGCACAAGCATGTGCTATTTAAGTGTATTTTGAGTGTCATCAAATGTTGTAACAAATGTAACAAACATTGTGAAATTTGTCAATTTCGTTCCGGAATTTTAATTCGGTACGATATAATTTAAACGTAAAATAAAGTCTACCATAGTCATAAAGACATTTTTTACTGGGACATCGAGAAACTGGCTTATCGAGGACGAGAAACTGATCAGAACCATAGTTAGAACACTAAAATATGAGAGACTTTCCCTCGGATCTCAGGCTCGCCATTGTTTTTAGATAACAATTGAAAAATACCATGAACACATGAACACCATCATGAGAATTACCGATGACTGAATGATCCTGGTGTTGTAGCAACTGTGGTGTTTTCTGTCTGAAATATAAAGCAGCAAAAAAACGAAAAATAAATCTAAAAAATACAAAGCAGATCTCTTTTATAATTTTTCACTCACATTTCAAAATCAAAATAAAAATGAGAACGTATTGAAGGAGAATGAAGTAACTGTTCCACAGAAGCATCTAGGAATAATTTAGATTATGATAATGCGGTATTCCGAATATCATTGACTTCTATGTTAGGATGATGACTTCGATATAAGGAATACACAATGGATTGCCCGGATACCACGACAGTGAAGGGCAAACCGGTGAACTGGAGACAGACCATCCGAGTCAGAGAAATATCCATTATTTGTCTTAAAATCAAGAAATAGTTGATTAACCAAGTCGTTAAACTCAATTACCTTCCCATATCGCAAATTACGATGAAACATATTATGGCGTGAAGTGCAGTCATCAACACAAGTAATTGTTCTGAAGAACATAGTTTGTTTATCATCTCTGATGTGGTGTTAAAATCCCGGAAAAGTAAACGGAAAAGTAAAAATGGTGTTAATTTTTCGCTGGAAAAGTAAATGGAAAAGTAAAAAGATTTGAATTCCCGCAATTTCGTATCTCGGTTCCCATTGAAGCTAGCGACTTGAAAGTCGGTTTATAGGCTTTTTCGAACCTTTTAACCTCTAGAGCCGATTTTCTAGTCGCTAGCTGCACTGGGAACAGAGATATAGCTATTGCGGGAATTCAAATATCACTTTTCCGGCGCGAATTCAAATCTTTCTACTTTTCCGTTTACTTTTCCAGGATTTTAACACCACATGAACGCTGATAACATACTGTGAACATTAGTATCCTTTCGGTTACTGATGAAGAATCGCAAGTTTCCGAGAAGTCCGATAATAGCCATGATGAGAATGAGCACACAGAAGGGCAGAGGCATGACAGCCATTACGATTCACTGCCGGTTATCTCACTCACTTGTTCTTTACGATTGAGAAAAGAGTATGCTGCCGGTTTTTATCACTGGCGTGCTAGCAAAGTTCCTTCCGATTCCATTCTGCACGAAATTCCTTCTAGAATTTATAAAATAATTGTATTTTCTTGACCTATCGTGCTACCTATTCCCTCCATTCTTTTGTGCATTGCCACTCCTGCCAGTGCCAGTTTCGTCTCACAATCAATAACAGTCACTTTACAGTTTGATGCTGTATGCCCGGGACTATCAAACTGCCCATCGATCGAAACTTGGAGCCCTTTACCCTAGAAGTACACTGTTGACTCGAGTTTCACGGCTTCATTTTACCCCTGCCGCGTTCACTGCCACCTCCCTCACGGTTTCCTGCCATGTTCGGAACACTCTCTCAATTGCCACACTTCCAATCTCTCGAATAACTTTCCGCATTGTCCTATCGGACGGTAGATCTAGGTCCAGTAGATTCGCAAAATCACATAGTCTCTGTAATTTCCCGGTAATTATTCCGTATCTTATCAGTTTCAAACCGGGATCGGTGTGCCAGTTATGGATGCTGCGAATGGTATGGAATGGTTAGCAGAGAACACTTGTCCTCGCCTACTCCCAACCTTCTCTTGGCTCTCCCACTTGACTGTGGCGTGACACTTGAGGCAATCATAGGAGAGGGTCCTAGCACTACCGCATCTCCATATCTTGATTTCGCTCATGTCTATTATCTCTCCGCACTCTTGACAACGCTTGAACAGTTGTAAAAGACATGTTTCCTCAACGATCGCGTATTTGCCACTCTCCTCCTTCTCTCTCTCATCCTCATCCTCCTCTATCTCCTCCCCCTCTTCTCCCTCAGTGTTCTCTTGCGAGTACTGATATACCGACCCCTGTAATCACTCGTTTCTAATAAGTCCCCATCGTGATTGATTTACTTGTGACACTTCCGTTCCCACTGTAGCCGTGGATACCATACTCTTGAACTTCTTTGTGACTACTTGATCCAACTCATCGTCATCATTCCAGAAATCTTGGGCGTCGGAAGGATGGAAAGAAGACCAGCGAGACTGATGTGTTTTTTCGTCGTTTTTTTCACTCATTTTTATATATAGTCGAGGAACAGAGAAGATTAATAGATTCGCTAAAACTATGTGTTTCCAGGTTATCAAGGATGCCAATAACGTCGACTATTCTCATTACATCCTATGTACTTCGGTTGGTGAAAGAAGAAATCATGAGGTAGTCACGTTTTGATCGATTGCACTGAATTGGGAAGGAGTGATGAGGTGAGCATATTCCATTGGCCGTAATTTGACAGTATTGGGCCTGTCATGTTCATGTTTTGTGGTTTGAGTAATTCAAAATATGTATTTATGAACGTTTCAATCTTCTTAGATCTGTGAAACTGTGATGCGCTAGTCAACTAGATCTATCCCCTACAATCTATTTGTATCTATTCAGAGATTTCGTAGTAAGGAACAGGGATGCTACTTGCATACTATCTTTAGGTAGTGTGTGGAATAAATTTAGCAGAGAACCGTTTTCTCTATTTTGGTTGGCTAGGCTAGCGCATCACAGTTTCACAGATCTAAGATTGAAACGTTCAAAAATACATATTTTCAATTACTCAAACTACAAAACATGAACATGACAGGTCTAATACTGTCAAATTACGGCCAATGGAATATGCTCACCTCATCTTCACTCCTTCCCAATTCAGAGCAATCGATCAAAACGTGACTACCTCATAATTTCTTCTTTCACCAACCGAAGTGCATAGGATGTAATGAGAATAGTCGACGTTATCGGCATCCTTGATAACCACCGACACAGTTTCCGCTTTGCATACTTTCATATTTGTGAAATCCGTTATAGTAGCTAAATATCCTGGTCTCATTGCATCATGTATCTATTGTATTTATATGAATATGAATTGATTGAAATATATGCATTTCAAAAGTACATTTCTGCTTGTGTGCTGTGAAGAGGGGGAATTTGGCACAGTATCAGATCCTGACTGGAAGGAGAGACTGTCGCTGACTGTGGCTTAGCCAATCAATGATATTTGGCATTACGGTAGTTGATTATTGTCAAGAAGTAATTGTGATGGAATGACTTTCAGACTCACGAAGTTTCTTGGAGAGAGACTAGAGGTAGGGAGACGGGGTGATTTGAATTGAGAAGGGGGAAAGAGATCCGCCGGTCTCGTCATTCTCAGAGGGATGGTACGCAGAGTGAGCGAACGAACAGGAACTAGACGTAGCTGTAAACGATCAAATAGACAAGACAGATCAAGCAAGCATGCAGAGACCGAGACAGTTGATCGATAATGAGTACGGTTGATGGTACTCACATCGATTGGGTCGTCATCCTTTGGGTTCTCGAAGTGCCGATAACACCATCGGGGGTCTTTCTTCGCTTTGTATCTTTCGATTAGCTCATCTGTGCCTTGCTCGTCTCTGTTCTGGCGTAAAAGCCATTCCCTTTGCTTCATTGGTCTTGACTTAGGAGGGAACGACCTGGTTTCTGTTGTATCCTCATTGCAGAGGAAACACTTCTTTACCCTTTCTGTCATTCTGAACTCAATCAATCAAGCAATTCCAAAAATAAATAAGAAAAATAGCGAAGAAAATACGAAAATCGATCAAAAATAAATACAGTACCAAAAAGGAAATGAATGCACCACGGGCGTGCATAGCGTGCGCAGAGCCTGGTAGTAATTTCGTAAAGCCTGTACTGGCCCCATATGCCGGCGCTGGCTTTGATCTTCGAGCTTCAGTAAATCGTTGTAAATAAATTTTTTAAAATCTAGTTTTTTTATTTTTAAAAATTTTGCTTTTATTATCGGAAAGGTCATTTCTTTCATCTGAGCTTCAATCTTCTACGAGTGCTAGGTCCCTTTGAAAATATTATTTTAAATTAAATGAACGAGCTTATCGATTTTAAAGATTTCAATATTACGGTAACTGCGTGAGGTGTGCACATTATCTTTTACCAGTGGCAAGCCCGAAAGAGTGATGAAATATTTTTATTTTTTGTCTAATTTTCTTTGTATTTGTAGTGTTTTACCGCCAACATTGCTTAATGTTGCATTTCAGATGACGTGCGATATCGAGGAGAATAATAAGGACGCTTATTTCACGCCTGCACTCGTCAAATGAAGTGGTGAGTCGGTTTTCAAGTTTCCTCTTTCCGTTTTCGTGTTCGCTTTCATTTATCTTCTCACAAAATCGTCCGAACGAGTTTCAATGCTCATAAAATGGTTGCCAATTTATTAGAGATGAGTTTGACGACGAAATTCCCCTAGGTTAGTGCGTCTTTCGATAAAATAGCGTCTATTTCCTCTAATCTGGTTGTTTCTTCAAAGTTTCGTGTCATTGCTGCTCTAAATCACTGATAGCAGCTCCTTTTGGGCTATTTTAGGCGAAATCTTTCATTCCCTTCGATGTAGCGACCAAATCAGTTTATTAATGCTGCGTTGCACTAAACTCAGGCTTTACGCTTAATAAGGCTTATTTATTATTATTCAAACTCTTATTTGCAGTTGTTGACGACCCCTGAAGAGGAGCACTACTCGCCATCGTCGAGTTCCGTTGCCCCCACAAGTACAAGAAGCCGAAGAGCATCATGATCGCAGAAAGAAAAGTGCGTTTTTATTTATTTTACTGCTTAACTGATTGTATCGTGCTAAATAATCCATTAACCTTTGTTGAATCGAATCCACCTGGCCATTTCTATTGCTGAAAACTAGGTTATTTAATATTTTGGCCGTAATGTATTTTAATGTGATGCCAGGTGATTCACTGTTCCTCTTTTACCATAAAGTATTATTTTATCCTTTCGCCAACTATCAAACTCAGTTATTCGTGGACCTTTCCCCAAGTTGGCACGTGTGTCCTAATCATGGCTATTATTCTTGCAGTCAGCACTCCAAGGGAGTGTACGTGAACAGTGGAGGGACTGTGCAGCTTCTTTCGCTCAAGAACCACAGACACGACACTTTCAAGCGCTCTCACTGTAAGTTCATTCTGGTGCTCCCGTCTCTCTCACCTTCCTTAGTCTATCCATTCTAACCGGTAGTTATTCCAGTACTTCTTATCACCAGCACAACTACGCTCCTAGCTAGTCTGGATACTCTCAGTCATCGTGTGCAACTTCCTGCTACATCTATGGAGCCTGCCAACAACAATGGAAACGACGGAACGGTATACTTTTTTATTCTTTCTCTGTGCTCTGAGGGTAATATTGTAGTATTGTTTTCGCCGAAAAGTAAGTTACTGGGCTTCTTATGGTAATTTAACTCGATTAATGTAGTAATTTTATCATCAGACAAATTTCTGTCTACTTACTTATTCCCACCTATTTCGGGTGCGAAAAAATTCTCGTAAGGATTAAGTAGCTTTCCTGTTACTTACTTTTTCCTAACCGTTTTGTTACGGAATAAAATATTAGCACTTGAGGTAACTTACTGTAGTAATATACTTTGTTGCTTACTGTAAGCTTACTTTTCAAACCACAGTTCTTATCGGTTTCAAGTCTTCCTAACAATTTTTTTTTTTTTAGCAAATGCTGAATCTCCGTTCATACACCAACTCTCAAGAGTCTTCGCAAGATCCGTGTGCCTTTTGCTATCAATTCGCCGTCCACTATGCCAATTCTCGTGCTCAGACCCATCTCCCCAGAGTGGCAGATAGAGGATATTGGAGAGGACACGCCATGAAGGAGGGAGACAGGATCGTGTGAGTTTCAGTTTACTATTCTCTTGGTGTTCTGTAATGAATCCATCCGCTGACTCCTCGTGTTCCAGATGCCCTCGTGCTCTCCGTCGTGTGTGTGCCTTGTGTGGAGTGACTGGACAGAATGCCCATCTCAACATTTTCTGCCCAGTTACAAAAAACGCTCTATTCTTCATATTCACAGATCTACTCTCAATCGATTGGTTCGGTTATCACCACCATTGTCCCTACGGAAATCAAATCTAGTTATCACTAGTACCTCATTCTAATCACGTTCCATAGATGTAGCAGGAAGTTGCACACGATGACTGAGAGTATCCAGACTAGCTAGGAGCGTAGTTGTGCTGGTGATAAGAAGTACTGGAATAACTACCGGTTAGAATGGATAGTCTAAGGAAGGTGAGAGAGACGGGAGCACCAGAATGAACTTACAGTGAGAGCGCTTGAAAGTGTCGTGTCTGTGGTTCTTGAGCAATAGAAGCTGCACAGTCCCTCCACTGTTCACGTACACTCCCTTGGAGTGCTGACTGCAAGAATAATAGCCATGATTAGGACACACGTGCCAACTTGGGGAAAGGTCCACGAATATCTGAGTTTGATCGTTGGCGAAAGGATAAAATAATACTTTATGGTAAAAGAGGAACAGTGAATCACCTAAAAGGTAAAAGAGGAACAGTGAATATGAAATAACCTAGTTTTCAGCAATAGAAATGGCCATGTGGATTCGATTCAACAAAGGTTAATGGATTATTTAGCACGATACAATCAGATAAGCAGTAAAATAAATAAAAACGCACTTTTCTTTCTGCGATCATAATGCTCTTCGGCTTCTTGTACTTGTGGGGGCAACGGAACTCGACGATGGCGAGTAGTGCTCCTCTTTAGGGGTCGTCAACAACTGCAAATAAGAGTTTGAATAATAATAAATAAGCCTTATTAAGCGTAAAGCCTGAGTTTAGTGCAACGCAGCATTAATAAACTGATTTGGTCGCTACATCGAAGGGAATGAAAGATTTCGCCTAAAATAGCCCAAAAGGAGCTGCTATCAGTGATTTAGAGCAGCAATGACACGAAACTTTGAAGAAACAACCAGATTAGAGGAAATATACACTATTTTATCGAAAGACGCACTAACCTAGGGGAATTTCGTCATCAAACTCATCTCTAATAAATAGGCGACCATTTTATGAGCATTGAAACTCGTCCGGACGATTATGTGAGAAGATAAATGAAAGCGAACACGAAAACGGAAATAGGAAACTTGTAAACCGACTCACCACTTCATTTGACGATTGCAGGCGTGAAATAAGCGTCCTTATTATTCTCCTCGATTTCGCACGTTATCTGAAATGCAACATTAAGCAAAGTTGGCCGTAAAACACTACAAATACAAAGAAAATTAGACAAAAAATGAAAATATTCCATCACTCATTCGGGCTTGCCACTGGTAAAAGATAATGTGCACACCTCACGCAGTTATCGTAATCTTGAAATCTTTAAAAACCGATAAGCTCGTTCATTTAATTTAAAATAATATTTTTAAATGATTAAATAAGTTGCGCAACGTGATTCTGCGTTGAATAAGCACAAGCATGTGCTATTTAAGTGTATTTTGAGTGTCATCAAATGTTGTAACAAATGTAACAAACATTGTGAAATTTGTCAAATTCGTTCCGGAAATTTAATTCGGTACGATATCTGGTCTTATAGCATATGATACCTGGAATCGTAAGTTACAGTCTGACACACTATGTTTATTTTTTCCTAAGTGCAGAAAATCGAAAGGCACTGCGAATCAAGGGTAATTTACGACTCCAAAAACCGACACAATAATCTGAAATATTTTTTTCAGGCCCTTTTGTCTTGTTCATGAATACCGCAAGTCAGACAGGAACTACAGTGATCAAAATGCTTCATGTCACACCTCTTTCTGTGGTCAAATGGATTGTAATGTTATTAGTACACTTATGAGAAGCACAAAAACAGAACAAAAAACAGTAAACAGCTAATGCAATTTAGAGCTCATCAGAATGCAAATGTATTAGTTCTCTCTTTACTTTAAATATCAAAACTCTTCACTCTGAATAGTAATCATTATTGTGTCCTTTTTTTATCCTAGAGTTGGAATTTGTACCAACGGGCGCGGATGTATCGTGTCCGAGAAGACCACCCAAAATGTCACATCAGCGTAGTCGCCTTTCTATGTAATTCACTTGATTGTGGTTTGTGTCCTATTTAAAAAAAATTCTTTCCACCACTATAGGGGTTTCCCATAAGTCTTGAGAATTGCTCCGTAAATCATTGTTGTGCAATCGAATGCCCCGATTTCGAAATGCAAATTGTAATCAAACTATTGCATCATGCTGACGTCGAAGGGGTATTGGCATTGCATCAGCTTAGAATTTGCCACAGTCATTCTAGTGATGGAGACTTATAACGATAAAAGCGCTGTCTTACTTCATTCCTTCCGCCTTGGTCGTACATCCAAAGAAGCTCATGCGGACCTGGTGCTTACGGATGGAGAGGATGCCCCTTCCCTTGCTACATGCAATCGTTGGTACACCCGCTTCAAGAAAGGAGATTATAACCTCGATGTCCAACCCCGATCCGGTCGCCCAATTTCTCGCAAACCTACTCGAGTTCTCACTGCGCTGAAGAAGGATCCGAAGAAGAGTGTGCGCATGTTGGTGGCAGAGACTAGCACTCCCAAGACCACCGTGTGTCGGACCCTCCATCGGGCGGGAAAGACAGCGAAGCTCCCCCAAGTCATTCCCCATGACCTCTCCCAGGCACAACTCAAAAAGCGAGTTGAGGTGTGTCGGGAATTGCTCTCTCGTAGATCGAATCTGCGATGGGTAAATTCCATCATCGCAGCAGATGAGAAGTGGATCACCTATGATAATCCGGAGATGAGACTGCAGTGGTGCGACGTGGATGAAAAGCCCCAGCCCACCCCGAAGAAGGAGCAACACAAAAAGAGGGAAATGATGTGCTTCTTCTTCTGCTCCTTCGGTCCCCTCTATTGGGAGATCCTCGCCCCTAACACCTCGGTCACTGCCGACCTCTTCACTCAACAACTGGAAGAGGTCGCCATCAGGGTCCCACCCGAACTCATGAGCGAGGGAAAAATCCTGATGTTGATGGACAATGCGCCCCCATCACGCGAAAATCACCCAGACCAAACTGGACGAGCTTGATATGGCTTCCCCATCCACCATATTCCCCTGACATTAGCCTTTGCGACTATTATTGTTTCCGCTCACTGTCTGACTTCTGCAGGGGAAGGAAGTTCAAGGACCGAGACTCACTCGTTCGGGCATTCACCGAATGGATCATCTCTAAGCCTCCCGAGTTTTGGAAGAGAGATGTTAACACCCTGCCCGAAAGATGGAGACAGGTCGAGGGTTCGAAGGGGGCATACATTGATTATTGATTATTATAAACTGTTGAAGAAATTTTTAAAAAAAACAAAAAAAAAAAAAATATCAAGACTTATGGGCCGCCCAGGCCTATTGGTTATGGTGTCTGACTGAAGTCCGCTATATCGCCGGTTCGAGACGATCGACCATGTTTTGCAAGATGGTAGAAGAAGGCTCGCGCCCCAACCACTAGTCTCCGCCATGAGCTCCCGGCGGTAGGCGGCCCTGGCCTATTGGTTATGGTGTCTGACTGAAGTCCGCTATATCGCCGGTTCGAGACGATCGACCATGCTTTGCAAGATGGTAGAAGAAGGCTCGCGCCCCAACCACTAGTCTCCGCCATGAGCTCCCGGCGGTAGGCCGCCCTGGCCTATTGGTTATGGTGTCTGACTGAAGTCCGCTATATCGCCGGTTCGAGACGATCGACCATGCTTTGCAAGATGGTAGAAGAAGGCTCGCGCCCCAACCACTAGTCTCCGCCATGAGCTCCCGGCGGTAGGCCGCCCTGGCCTATTGGTTATGGTGTCTAACTGAAGTCCGCTATATCGCCGGCTCGAGCCCCACGATCGATACATGCCGACACTCGATAAAAATTTTACGACGGATATTATTTGTGGATTATTACGATATCATCGGGAAATGTTGCGAATACCGCAAATTTGCATCAACCTAAGGCTCCAATTATACGAAAAGTATAATTGTATGCTTCCGGTTGATAATGTCATAACAATTACGTGGCTCTCTTTCGAGCATTCTCTCAGACGGTTCGAGTAAAAGATAATGATGTGCATGTGTTTTTGACGCGTTCCATTCAGGTTTCTCCTCTTTTACACGGTATGCCAGGAGAATTACGTGCCTATTTATTTATCACAGCATCTTCATCATTTTCTAGTGACGGCTTTCAAACCCGGCTTTCCGTTTACTTCCACTCCAGTCAACGAGTTGTTCTGTCGAAAAACGGTAGAATTGCCCGATATGGAGGTAGCATAGCCAAAATACTGACCCGACTACAACACATACGGGTAGCATCATTTGATATGTGAGCGCCTGAAAACATTCGGTCTACACGATCTATCAAACATTCACTATTAGTGCGACAGCAAAAAAGAGAACACCCATTCTGGCGATGGAAGCATGGTGGCGCTTGTCGGTAAATTTCTGAGCAAATAATATGTAGTCCGCATTGTTATTCGAAAAAAAAATCACAAAAACTCACGGCTTGCCCTATTCGCGCGATAAGTTTGCGTCTGACCACGAAGATAATTGTCATCACCGCCGGCGATAGCAGGATAAGAATAGCGTTCAATATAAGCTCGCATGCCGCCCAAGATTCGAAAAACTGAGTAATTTGTAAATGTCAAGTGCACAAACCAATTTTCTCAAGGATAATTATGAATTCCGAATAGATGAACAAAACAATCAGAAAGCAAAACTTAATCGATACTGTATATCCTTCTATATTGAAACGCCTCAGGACCTCTTGGGATACACTCTTCTGCTCGTAGTAGATACCCACCTGCGCGATATTGTTATTGGTATTTTAAAATGATAGCAAACTGAGTCTCACAGTGTGTAGGGCTATCGGGATGCTCGTGAGACAACATATCATCCAGAGATTTGTTGGAGAGGCGGGACGCGAAGCCGAAGGTATGGCTCCACTAAGAATGTACGGTAGGCGAATGAGAGGAGAAGGACGACTGTGGATTGCTGCACTAAGTTGATGTGAAGGGCTGAAAAAACGATCATACTATGACCGAAAGTTGAGGTCACTAGCGTGAACAATTATTGTCAATCTCGATGCGGCAGTGTTGTGCAGTAATTGCATATAACTGTACCGTGGAGAAGTCGACAGAGCCTCACATCGACAAGCGAACAAGGACCAAGGAAAACGTAGAGCATCGACCCCTCGTGATCTTCTCTTCGCTACATTTTTATCTCTTCTAAATTGTGCTATAACCACTAGGTTCCTTAAGAATGCATTTGCTGCAACGCGGAGAACATACCTAGTGGTGCACATGGCACTTGCTATAGCTGAATCTAAGTCGATGATTGCATTGTTGAGCAGTAATACCGAGTACGATCGAAGTTGTTTTGGCGTTCTTGACATTTAGAGATTTATTTCCTGATTAATCCTGCCAAACCTGAGTGCGATGGCAGCGATAAACAGTAGATTACATACAACCGATAAAGAGTCGAGTTTCCAAGTAATGCAGATGTGTAGCTTATCGTGGTGGGTGAGCATTCGAGCTAATAAGTAATCGATGAGTCGATGCGCAGAAAACAAGCTATAATGATGCCTAAATAAAAACAAAATATCACCGAATTGTTTTTTTTACTTCCGATTAGTTCACTTGGTCGAATCGTTTGACCATAGAAAGGCCATTATATTTGTGATGTGAGCACTTCTTATCGTCTCGAACTTTCAAAACTAGTTTCGAAATATCACAACTACACCTCCTCATAAAATGGTAAACATATCGACTATATTGGTAGTTCTAAATTTTCTAGGGTTTGATGCCAGTAAACTCATATAGAATATCATGCAAATATAATATAGTTTGTTTCAAGAAAGACATAAGTGAGACAAATTGTTTTCTACAACATCGTCATGATAAAAAATATATTGGTTTCCACCTGTATCTTTTTTGAGTGCGCTATCAGAAGGTGCTAGACTACCATCTGGACATTATATTATCGCGTGAAAAATAGCTGCTTCACTCTTCAGGTTGTTCTATCATTCATGATTCTTGTCTTTATCCTGAGTTTTCTTCCATACTTCAGACATTTGATTATTATATTGGTTTCTGAGAAATAACACTTTTCGCCCATGCTTTGTTTTCTATACACAATCGTAAATCAGGCAGCACATCGCCATGGCGGTTTGCCTCTGCCCTTCTGTGTGCTCATTCTCATCATGGCTATTATTGGACTACTCGGAAACTTGCGATTTTTTGTCAGTAACCGAAAGGACACTAGTGTTCACAGTAAGTTCTCTGCATTCGAAAGTGATAATACGAAAAAGTGCTTCAGAACAATTACTCGTGCTGATGACTGCACTTCACGCCATTTTATGCTTCATTGAAATTTGCGATATGGCAAGGTATGAACGACCATTGCTTCGGCCAATCAATTATTTCTTGATTTTGAGACAAATAATGAATATTTCTCTGACTCGCACGGAATGTCTCCGGTTCTCCGGTGTGCCCTTCACTGCCGTTTCGTTCGGGCAATCTATTTTGTATTCCCTACTCGGAATCGAAGTCATTATTCTGATATCGAACGCGAGTTTGTTCGTTCTGTTGTCTGTATCTTCCTTACAAGTAAAGTCCAGGTACCGGAAACTGAAAATCTGGTGGTTTCATGCAGTAGTGTATTCTTCGTTTATCTACTCAGCTTTTTGCATTTACCAATCGTGGATATCCGATGTTGATTACCCAATCTTAATGTGCATGCCCCCCACAGCGTTGATCAAGGAAGTGAATGAAATACGGAATACGGTAAGCTGTATTTTCATATTTTTTCACTACATTTTGCTTACAGTTACTACTACTGAACAGTTGCTTCATTCTCTTGCAATACGTGATCATATTGATGTTGCTTTTGAAAAGTGAGTGATAATGAATACAGTTGATCGAAGCATATTGTCTATTTTTTATTCGATTTCGCGGTATTTCGAAACTTGTTTTTCTCTATTTAAGATCGTAATCATCACAGCAGCTACAATACCAAAATTATTTAGTCATCAGTAATTCTCATGATTGTTTTCACTTGCTCATGGTGAGCTTCGGTTGTTATGGTGGTTTTGAGAAAAAATTGAAAGCATAAGCGAGCAGTATACAATTTGAGGTTCGTTACTGGCGTATTGTCAAAATTCTCGTATCAAATCAGTCGAAATCTCAACGTTCCAGTCTCGTACATACTTATGACGATGGTAATATTTAACTGATCAGTCCAACGCATCTGATGATTTCAGATGATACCTGGGATGGTGACCTTCGGTCAAACACATTACGTTTACTTCTTCATTAGTTCAGAGAATCGAAAGGCGCTGAGAATTAAGGGCAAGCTAGCTTTTTGAATGAATTAAATTGGATTTGTATTCAGGGCCAATCGCTTTATTCATGTCTGCAGCGAGCCTATCAGCGACTAATACCACAAAAGTGGAGATGTCTAGAGGCTCAACACTTTCTGTTGTCAAGTAATCCAGAGATTAATTGATGATGGGATAAAGCCATGTTGATGATGTTCTATTCACAGTGCTTCACCATAACAATTTGATTTCATTGATTTTTCCCAAGTTTTTCATATGAAATCAAACCACTTTATGGTCTAATGACATATGATCTTTGCAATCCAGGTTGTGTTATCACCAATTCTGAGCCACTGGATTACTAATAACAATAAGTACATCTTATGGATAATTATCACAGAGATAAATTCAGGAATCGCTCATCAGCTGCTTCTTTATTAACTACACTTACAGAAAAAAATCTCAGAGCTATACAATAATCCAATCGCCTTATTTATGGCTACCGCACGTTACGTCAATGCTTTTTTTTCAATTTCATCCAAACATTCACTTTTTTAAACTTTAAAAAGTCACATATTAAAATCACATATTTTGTTTATCTACTTTATCACGAGTTTTCTTCCGTATTTCATTCCCACGCATAGAGTGATTACCAAGAAAGAACGTTTTCTCACTCAAGCTTTGTTTTCTTACCTCAATCGTAAAAAAAACCTGACAATGATAAAACCAGAAGCACATCGCCATGGCTGTGTTGCCTCTTCCCTTGTGCGTCCTCATTCTCATCATGGCTGTTATTGGATTAATCGGAAACGTGCGATTCTTCGTTAGTAACCGAAAGGATACTAGTGTTCACAGTAAGTTCTTTGCATTCCGAAAATTTAAACAAAATATTGCTTCAGAACAATTACTAGTGCTGATGACTGCACTTCACGCTATAATGTGTTTTATTGAATTTTGCGATATGATCAGGTTTTAATTGTCTTCTGAATGACCTGGTAAAAACTAATTTGAAGGCAAATACTGGACATTTCTTTTACTCGCACGGAATGTCTCCGGTTCTCCGGTGTGCCCTTCACTGCCGTGTCATTCGGACAATCTATTTTGTATTCTTTACTCGGAATCGAAGTTATCATCCTAATCTCGAATGCGAGTTTGTTCGTTTTTATAGTTTTTATATTCTTTGCAATAGAGGTTCAGGTACCGAAAGCTTAAAGTTTGGTGGTTTCATGCAGTAGTGTATTCTTCGTTTATCTACTCATCGTTGTGCATCTACCAATCATGGATATCGGAAGTTGATTATCCAATATTGATGTGCATTGCACCGACAGCATTGATCAAAGAAGTGAATGATATACGGAATACGGTAAGCTGCAGTTTTGTTTGGAATTCAGACTATTTTCAGGTGCTATTGTTGAACAGTTGCTTCATTCTCTTTCAATACGTAATCATACTAATGCTTCTCTTGAAAAGTGGGTGAAACAAACTAATGTATTTATTTATCAATTTGTTGTAACTTTATCGAATCAAATTTCGTAATTTTTTTCTCGTATTTCAGAGCGGAGTCACCACAGCAGCTACAACACCAAAATCATTCAATCCTCAGTAATTCTCATGATTGTGTTCACGTGCTCATGGTATTTTTCAATTGTTTTCTTCTTCTTGAATAGTGGTGGTGAGATTGGGACAGGGATTGCATATTATGATTTCTCAGGTTTGTAACCGGTGTTCTCATTAAATTCTCGGTACCGATCACCCAGTTACTCAACATTCCGGTCAAAAATGTGTTCATGGCAGTGGTAACTTTTTTGCGCTTCTTCGAAGTAATCTGTGATTTTCAGATGATACCGGGGATGATAACATACAGTCAGACACACTACGTTTACTTTTTCCTAAGTGCTGAAAATCGGAAAGCGTTGCGAATGAAGGGTACATTACTATTACAAATACCAACAAAACATCTATTTCATTTATCACATTCAGGTCCTATTGCCCTGTTCATGTCTACAGTAAGTCTGACAGGGACTACAGTTACAAAAATAGAAATGTCTCGTGCATCTACTCTTTCAGTTGTCAAGTGAACGAGAATAAACACGAATACATACTATTTGACCCGATTCTTATCATAATGGTATCACAAAGAAATGTGGTCACTACTTCTTCGATTTCACTACAAATTTTGATAACACGCGTCGGGGTGAATAACGGATACACAATGCAGCCAGTACGACGAACACAAGCACAACAACAAACAGAAAAATATAATACTGACGACTAGATGGTACTGACAAGTGTGCATCTTAGGGCCGTGATGTTCGAGCATTTTGAAACTTAGCGATCAGCATTCTTGATTGCATCTTAAAGTAACATACGCTTGGCCTATGAGCCAGAATGAAAAATAGCCGAAAAATACGTAAAAATTGTTTGTCTATTCGGATACGACACTACTAGGCACAACGCTCGAATGATCCGAAAACATGGAGAACTGGGCTTACTTGCAAAGAAAAGTTTCTTAAAATATTTTCACGCACATTTTGAGCTTTTCGCCAGCCTTGTATCGCAACTGGGAGCTGAGATATGTGAGAGCCGGTCACATAACCAGAAAATGCCTAAAAGCTTGTTCTCGGACAAATCGTCGACGTCAAAGTTTTCCTCGTCCCCAATATACTCTAACATAATTATGTCACAGTGATCCCTCAAACTCGATACGCCTAGATCCTCAGGGTGTTCGGGTTCCTGCAATCTCTCAAAAGACGCGTGAAATTTCGGGTCTCCGAAACTCGAACTGACAACCCTAATGGAAATACTTAATCTGAAGGTCGTTACTCAATTTTGAACCAAATTATTAGGGATATAATATTGAATTCGCGTGCGTGAAGGACATGGAAGAGACTGCAAAATGTTTGCCCAATGCATCCCTCTCTCTCCCCCACTTGTTGTCCATTTCCAGTCCTTCCCATTGCAAGATATGATAGTGGCCGAGACATCAGATCCCATAGGAAGAGGTCACGCCAGAGCAGCAGAGACGAACAAGGGAGGATGTATTTCACTCGTGGGCTTGGCCCCTTTCCTCCACACTGTGGTTAGCAGCGCCCACAGTAAAACGTGTACTTATTCGGTAGATGACACTGATCTTTAAACCCAATTGGCTTGGGTGGACCTGCAGGCACGGGACGAATTCGAACTCGTGACCATCGGATTGGCATTCTGGCACACTACTGCGCTAATCGGCTTAATCATCAATCTTTTTTGTAAGATCGTGTACTAATCATGCCCTTTTCTTGCGATTCCAGACAGGGCTCAGAAGTGCAGCGACGTCACCAACGTTCTTCAGTAATCTGTGATTCTCATGGTTGTGTTCAATTGTCTATGCTGAATTTTGTGTTGTTATCGCTCTGTAGTACTTGGGATACTAGGGAAACGTGGGATACCATACAAAATGAGATACTAAATACATAAGGTTTGTGACGGCTGTGCTATCGAAATTGTCATAATTCATTCATGCAACTGTTAGATTCCGTTGTGAATAAGTGCTTTGTAAAAAAACAGGAGCGATTCGATATGAGTGGCATGCCACTGCCTTTCTGTTTCATTATTCTCATCATGGTCGTTATCGGACTACTCGGAAACGTGCGATTTTTCGTCAGTAATCGAAAGGATACTAGTGTCCATAGTGAGTTGACTTTCAGTTAATCAACAATATATAAAAACAAACTACGTGCTTCAGAACAAATGCTCGTGCTGATGACTGCACTTCATGCCGTATTGTGCTTTATTGAAATAGTGGACATGGCAAGGTATGAACGAACATTGCTTCGGTAAACCACATATTTGTCTATTTGGAGACAGTTACTGGACATGTATTTGACTCGCACTGGCTGTCTCCGGTTCACCGCTATTCCCTTCACTGTCGCGTCATTCGGGCAATCGATTTTGTATTCTTTACTCGGAATCGAAGTCATCATCCTAATATCGAATGCGAGTTTGTTAGTTCTGATGTCTTTCTATTCCATACAAGTGAGCTTCAGATATCGGAAATTCAAAGTGTGGTGGTTTCACGCAGTTGTTTATTCTTCGTTTATCTACTCATCTTTGTGCATCTACCTATCGTGGGTATCCTATTTTGATTACCCAATCTTGATGTGCATTCCACCCACGGGATTGATCAAAGAAGTCAGTGATATACGAAATACGGTAAGCAATAGTCTCATCTTTCATTTTTATAAATTAAATTCAGATTTATTCAGCTTCTACTGCTGAACAGTTGTTTTATTCTTTTTCAGTACGTAATCATTCTGATGTTGCTTTGGAAAAGTGAGTGAAACTGAACACTGTTGACCGGTAAATCTGCAGTTTTTTTTCTTCGAATTTGTGGTTTTTCGAAATGTGTTTCCGATTACAGATAGAAATCACCATAGCAGCTTTAATACAAAAATCATTCAGTCATCAGTAATTCTCATGATTGTGTTCACGTGCTCATGGTATTATTCGTTTGATTTCCTTGAGTAGTGGTGGGATTGGGACCGGGAGTATCTATATTGTTTTCCCAGGTTTGTAACCGGTGTTCTAGTTAAATTCTCGCATTCGATTGGCCAGTTTTTCGATGTACCAGCCAACAATGTCGTTATGACTGCGGTAGTCTTTATTGCATGTATCCAATATATTGCAATATTCTGATATTCTGCAGATGATACCGGGAATGATAACTTACAGCCAGACACACTATGTTTACTTTTTCCCATGTGCAGAAAATCGGAAGGCATTTCGGAAATATTGTATCATATTGCACCAAACAAACTAATATGTAATATTTATTACATTCAGGTCCTATTGCCCTGTTCTTGACTTCTGCAATCCTGACAGGAACTACATTGACAAAAGTGGAAAAGCGTCGTGTCTCTACCCTTTCAGTTGACAAGTGAACGAGAATAAACACGATTGCAAACTATTTGACCTGATGCCTATCAGAATTATATCACAAAGAAGCATGGTCACTCCTTCTTTGATTTTCCGACAATCCTTGAAAACACGCGTAGTAGTGAACAACGGACACAGAATACTACCAGCACAATTAAAACAATTAAGATAACAAAAACGAAGGCGAAAACGTCGACCAGATAGTACTGAAGAGTGTACAGCTGCGGGCCGTGATGATCGAGCATTCTGAAGTTTAGCGATCATTGTTCCTGACTGAGTGAATCTTCAAGTAACAGAAGCTTGGTCGATTAGTCAGAATTAAAGGCAGACAAAATAATATAAATTGTTAGCCTATTCGGGTAAGATACTACTAGTCATATCAGGAAAAATATGGAAGACGGGCTTACTTGAGCGGTCCGAATCTCGCCAGGAACTCCATGTTTCGAACGAGTTTCTCGCGTGGCGTGAACGGCTGCTCGCGAAGCTGAGCCGCGACGAGCGTTGCACTCTCTTTGAAGCTGGAAAAGGAAGCGAGTGAATTTTTTTCGGGAAATCTTCGAACCTTTTATCTTCGATGATTCTCCGCACGGCATCGGTCAGTGCTGAGGGGCTGGCGAGCGAGTCTTTCGATAGTTTCATGCCCGTGCCCAATCGTTCAACGAGATGACCATTGCGCAGCTGTAATGAGGGAAAAAGGTTTCAAAGGGCATCGGATTGCAGTTCGTTCTGTTCCATCCGTCTAGTGCACTGAATCCGCACCTGATCGCCCATGAGAGGCACGACGATGAGCGGCACTCCGGCGTGCGTCGCCTCCGTTGTGCTGCCAGCACCGCCGTGAGTGATGAAGGCGGAGAGACGAGTGTCCTCTAGAAAACGCTTTCAACTTGTAAACCATATAATTGAAGGTCAGAACAATGAAATAAAAATCATGGAATCCCCGCAGGTAAGAGTTTCACCTCATTTCGTCATAGAAAATACATCATCGTTGTACCGACTTGCACATCAAAAACTGATAAGGTTTGAACAGTTGTCTGCGCAAGACTGTAGGCGAGATAATACCCACTCAATAGTGCTCGCTGCGGCACCCACGCTCTCTCGACCATATTAGGCAGATCTTTTGAGAAACCATCCTCCGGCTTCTCGTATTTGACGATGAATGTGACCTAGAATTTAAATCATGTGTTTGTTCGAACAAATCAATTCTCACATCAGGAAAGCTTCCAATCATTTCTCGAATAGCGCTCTTGTACTTAGCCGGCATTCTATTCGCTTGAGCTGCGGATCCGAACGACAGCAGGACCGTCTTGGGTCGAAGACCGAGGATCGCGCTCCATTTCTGGAAATGAGTCTCAATTTGACTTATGCAACCACATATTTGCAATGTTTGAATTAAATGGCTGAATTGAAAGTGGAACCTCATCAAGAGCGTCCTTGTCAGCAGATACGGTGATGCCTCCGATCTCGACGATCTTCTGCGAGGTCGGCCGCGGAAAGTCAGTTAGAGGATCGCAATTAGGAAAGAGCAGCGAAGAATTGGCCAGAATATCCTCAAAGAATCAAATTGTTCCTCAAAGAGACATTTTATGGAGTCGAACTGCGACTTTCCGCCGGCAAATCGGAATATTCCTCGTAAAAATAAACCTCGCACATAGAATTGCGGCATTCCGGGGTAAAGCGGATCGAAAACACCCTGGAAAAGGGTCCGTTGTGATCCGATGACGTGGTACCTGCGAGAGATTGATAGTCCAGAGAGAGCGGATAATACTCACATAATGCCTAGCGTGACTGTATTGAGGACCCGTTGCAGGAAGGTCATGCGCT
The DNA here is from genome assembly GCA_036245825.1 of Pristionchus entomophagus. Taxonomy (NCBI): domain Eukaryota; kingdom Metazoa; phylum Nematoda; class Chromadorea; order Rhabditida; family Neodiplogasteridae; genus Pristionchus; species Pristionchus entomophagus. Next base: position 16,228,726 of record BTSX01000004.1, on the reverse strand, counting down.
CCCCGAAGTCGGCCATTGTACCTGAATAGATTCGAGTGATCGATGTTTTTACTATCCTTTTTCATGAAACTTCTTCAGAACACCGAGCCAATCAACATTAGTCGACATCAAGAAGATTGATCACTCGCCTGGGACGTAGCTAGGAGCAGTCGGTGCTCCTGTCACTCCGAACGTAGCTTCTGTCGTTGACGGTGAGAACATCATTGCGTACTTGTCGATGCCGACCAGATGGAAAATTCCTGGATCAATCATGTACACTACCACACTGCGAACATTCATTGCAATACTCACGATTAGGAATGATGAAAAGATCAAATTGGTGGTAGTACTGTGAAAGCATGTAAGCTCCGCTATCTCACAAGATACAACACGTACCCATGCCGCACAGATCGAACGGCTCCGCAAAGGCGGCGTCGAATTTTTCCGCTTTCAGTCGCTCGATCAGCCCGGGTGTGTGGAGAGTCGCTGAATTTCAAAAGGATTTGACTGATGATAAACGGAGTGCTGCAAACAAAACACTTATTGTGCAATCATTGCAAAAATCTCACCATTGCACTGCGCTGCAGCAGCTTGATTGACTAGGTTTAAAATCTGAAATGTTTCCAATGGGATACTATACCATTTCCTATCCAACCTCTGCGAAATCCAGGTCCGATTTGTATGTCCAGAAGAGATCCGTAGATCGGTCCATCGCTTTCTCTGCCATGCCGAGCGCATCATCACTGATTGTGAAGTCCTTGATGATCTGAAATCGCCGTTATCAAAGAGTGAGACAGACGATAACTAACCCTGGCCCCGACGGTATCCACGATCTTCACTCGGTCCGTCAGCGGGGGCGCGAGCATGACCTGGAATGAGCAAATGTTGAATGAAAATGACGGAATCGAAGTGCTGACCACATCATGCCCGGCATCGACAAGCGCCTCCACCACACGGCTGATATACGTGAAATGGCTGGTTCCTGATCGAGAAAAGTAGAGCGAAAGACGGAAAATACTCACCTAACCGTGGATTATACGCGAGAAACTTGAGAGCGTGTGCATGAATCGCTAATAGAAGAATAAATAAAGGCAGCCGCATCTGAAATCACACTATGTCAAGAAAAATGATACGACTATGAGGAGTAAATATGAGAAAGCAAGAGCGAGTAAGAATCGACGAGTGCTCTCGCTCATTTTCATTCTCTCTCTCTCTCTCTCTTTCTCTCTCTCTTATGCTCAGGGAGACACATTTCGTCAGTATACAACAAGAGTGTGGCAGGGAGGGGGGGGGGGGGGGTGAGGGAGAAAAGATAGAGACAACACGTGCAGAATGCACGCAGTAAGCCGCCACTCTCTTGTTGTTCGATGGTGATTGTAGTTTCATAGGTCGAACGTGCGCTACGCACGCTTCACTTTTGTGCCCGCTCCCTTGATGTCAGTTTTTAGAATAGCATATATTTAAAGTAAAATTGTTTCCAATATCACGCCTGCACTGAGGCATGTATCTACCGAAGGAGGACTGAGGCCAAAGGCCTGCATGTCGCATACACAATTTATATACACATAAATTCGAATAATCAACAATATGTTGCTTCATTTAACACTACCGAGTTGTATTCACGCAAATATATCCGCTGGATACTACGGCTCGTCAAAGAGCTATTGTGATTATAATTGCAAGATTTTCACATACTATTAGTTAAACTTGTGAAAAATTTGGTTATGCGTTTTGTGGGTGAGCTCTTCAACGGCCAACTAGTTCATGCATCCGGGAACATGGCACTTTTGAGCGTGGTTCCTCCATCCGCAGTCATAATGTGGCCGATTAGAATTTCCGACTGAGAACGATCAGCGAGGAAGAGAATAATCTACGAAATAAATAATTAAATGACCAAAAACAAATCGACACTACCTTTGCGATATCCTCGGGAACTCCGATTCTGCCTAACGGAATAGCGCTACCAGCAGCAATGTTTTCGTACATCTGAGAAATTTATTTTTTATTAATCCTTTTTGTAAAGAAGAATGATAATTATTACCTTGAATGATTCTTCCTTGAGCGCTCCAGCATTGACAACGATGTTAGTGAGTACGGCTCCAGGACTGCAAACCAAAGATATAATCTTGTATTATACTACTAGATACAAGAGAAACGATACAACACAACAGCACTGCTTACTTGACAGAGTTAACTCTGATTCCCTTCTTGACGAGACTCCCGGCCATCTGAACTGTGATCTGGTCAAGAGCGGACTTTGCCACGCTGTAGAAAGGCATCTGAGAGAAAAAAAGCATATTATATGTTGTAGTATAGTTTGTACTGAACCGGATTCAGTCGGTGGAAGGCCCCAATAGAGGAGACATTGACAATGACACCCTTGGTCTTCTCGAGATGGGGAACGGCGAGTTGCGAGAGACGAAGAGCACTAAACAACTTAACTTTTGGAATAAAATTATATGCATGATCGTGAAAAAATAAAATCATTTATAAAAACACACGGTCGAACGTTAACTGCAACCATATTGTCGAAGTCTGACATCGGAGTGTCTTCAATGGTCTTTCCGTAATGGACGATGCTCGAACCCCCGGCATTGTTTACCTGATTCATTTTTTTTCGGTATATTTGGGAAGCTTTTCTCACCAGAACATCAAGTTTGCCGAATTTGGCCACGGTGTCGGAGACCAATTTCTCTAGGAAATTTTCGTTGGTGACATCCCCGATAAGCTGGAAAAAATTGAAGCCAAATCAAGACAAGGTATATTTACCGATACCTCTAAGATATCCGCGTCCTTCGCTCCAGCGCTCAGACACTGGTGCTTCGTTTCCTGCATTTGAATTTAAAATTATTATATGTGCATGAAACACGTTTTTGAACTGAAAATAACAACTGAGACCTCAAGGGAGTCGGCTTTTCTTCCTGTGATGGTAAGTTTCGCGCCTTGTTTAGCGAAAATAATAGCAGTTCCTCGGCCGATTCCATTCGAAGAACCTGAGATGAGACTTTTATGGCGCCGACCATCCAATTGAGCTTACCTGTGATAATCACCACCTTGCCATCGAAGAAGCTCATTTTTTGACGGAGAACTATGTTGCCTCGTCCATTTTAAACATATGATGAAAGCTCTCTGGGTAAACACGTGGCTGTTAGTTTTGTGAGTGTTTGTAGGTTAGCCTGATTGTCTCTTCGTTTGTCGTTATATTTCTGCTAGAAAGGGAGACAACATTTCCTCCACTCCACTCTAGCGAGAGAAGAGTAACAAAGCTGTTATCTATCGATTTTGTCAAACTACATTCCGGCACATTCTCACTACACGGTTCTCGGAATGAACAATCGCAATCGGTGGCATTTTATCTGCTTTTATAATAGTACCTCTACCAGTAAGCAATTGGTGGCTACATTATGTTTGCGTGTTCGTAATGGGGGGTTCCGTTCATTATCCGGAAACATGAGTTATAAATTGTCCATTTATCATACAACGACGTGTAGAAAATATTTCAAATACAGCACAATTCTACAGAACGACCATAAACTCTCGTAGTCTCTTTGCTTCCTCAGAGTTCAAGAGAATTTCGACGACTTTTAGAGCGAATTCGAATGTCGTTCCGGGCCCACGTGATGTGATTAGCTGAAATGTTGAAGTCTCAAAAACGTGATAGAAGCATGTCTTTACCTTTCCGTCGACTACCACGTTATCCTCTGAGTAATTGTAGCCTGAAATCTAGAGCAATCGAAAGGAGTACAATCTGGGCTATCTCACACAAAAGCACATTTCTTGATATTGATAGAAAGGCATGCCATCATCGAGAATCGCACTGCATCAGCATATTTTCCTCCAGCTTTACTCACCCGCCTCTTCCATCTTGTGCCTCGCGAGCGGATGGGAGGTAACCGTGCCTCCTTTCTGTATTCCATGACTTGCCAGTACTGCAGGAGCAGCGCAGATGGCGGCCACGTGGCGACCAGAGGACAATTGCGCACGCAGAATCTCACCGACTTTGGGCGACTAAAGTTATGGGTATTATCCATTCTTATCCATAGAACGTACACTGGAAAATGCTTGGACTTTGCCTCCAGGAACCACGATAACGTTATAGGTCTCCTTCACAACGTCATCGAGAGCAGCGTCCGGAAGGAGACGTGCCTTCTCCGAGCAAGTGATCGGGTCCAGGCCAAATAGGCCAGCCATGGTGACCTGAGAAAGTAGTACCTATTGATGGGATGCAACTGACACTCATATTGCTGGAAAGAAACGAGTCGACATGATGTGCCATGATACAGATCCCTAATTAATTAGGAAATTAATTCATGGAATTAATTCTGGAACTATAAATGATTTATCTGCTATTTTCGCGAGAGAGTGTGAGAAATAAGGAGGCTATGGAATTCCAATCCAATTATAATTCCATCAAGAGAATCCTACTAATCACTTCACCTCGATTCCCGCACGACGAAGAAAATCCGTTGTGCCGATGACCTGAGTAGAATACAGTTTGTGGAAATTCGATGAAAAATGCGCAATATTGAATTTATTGAAGAAATATACCGCAGTAACGACAGGGGGAGCATCTGAAATAGCCTAAACGCACCTCGATCTCCTCAACTCCGTCAACGAGAAGAATGAGTGCACGCAGAGAGGCCATCTGTTAACAAAAATTTTTTAAAAATTGAAAACAACAGATACAGTTTATAATTGTCACAATCTGCCGTTTATAATCACATAGCATGATCTGTGAAATGCACGAAAGAATTCGGAATTCAACCCGGGCAAAAACGGAAACTGTGTCACAGGGCTCTGTTGAACATTTGCCACAACGTATTTAACATAGGTTTTTTTTTATAATTGAGATTCTGCCAACAGGGACCGTACAACGATTTTGCAACATAAGCTCAAATTTCACCCTAGAGTAACCCTGGGGCGTAGAGTTCGAAAAGGGACCTTAGAAAGCCGTATCTTCTTCAAAATCCCATTCCCTGTGGCACACTTTACCCTGTGAGGTTGATTTTTATATCTCAGGAACCGAGCTTCGGAGACTCATTACATTCTATAAATTCTGAAAGATCTCGACGAGATAAAACTTTTTTACAATTGTGAGTGAAGAGCTAGCTCATCTGTGAAAAAAGTTAGAACCTCCGACAGTTTTGAAACTGCCACCCTGAAAAATTTTGGACGGCAGTGATCAAATAAACTTTTTCATTCGATTCCCCGTGCAATTTTACCCCTAGGCGCGTATTAAATATTGAGTTAAACGGTTTGGAACAACCTCATATCGGCGGTCTGATGCCGGAAAATCGTCGATTTTGACCAAACAATGTAGTTTTTTGAGCTAAACTTTTTTCTTTAATGGTTTCATGGGCTCTGGTAACGATTGTCGGTTTCCCCATCAAAAAATACGCCAGAACATCCTATAGTCAGGTAATTTTGAGATAATGACTTTTTGACCAAAAAATGGCCTCGAAATTAGGGTAAAAAAGTGTGAAAAAGTCATGATCTCAAAATCACCTGACTATAGGATTTTCTGGCGTATTTTTTGATGGGGAAACCGAAAATCGTTACCAGAGCTCCTGAAAACAACAAAGAAAAAAGTGTAGCTCGACAAACTACATTGTTTGGTCAAAATCGACGATTTTCCGCCGATATAAGGTTGTTCCAAATAGTTTAACTCAATATTTAATACGCGCCTATGGGTGAAATTGCACGGGGAATCGAATGAAAAAAGTTTATTTGGTCACTGCCGAACAACAAATTTTCTGTGTGGCAGTTTCAAAACTGTCGGAGGTTCTAACTTTTTTCTCAGATGAGCTAGCTCTTCACTCACAATTGTAAAAAGTCTTATCTCGTCGAGATATTTCAGAATTACTATATATTTGAGGGTCTCCGAAGCGCGGTTCATGAGATATAAACACCGACCTCATAGGGTGTGCCACAGGGAATGGGGTTTTGAAGAAACGGCTTTCTAAGGTCGATTTTCGAACTCTACGCCCCATGGTTATTCTAGGGTTGAAATTTTGAGCGTAGGTTGCAAAATCGTTGTACGGACCTATCTCCAAAATATCGAAAATCCTGTAATAATGCCGTTGATGGAAGAAATCGAGAGATATTTAATTGTCATTTCTTCATAAAGAAATGCGTGGCAATCATTCAAAAGAAATCGAAATCCTCGCTTGTTGTCAACTTTGTCCTCTACATAGTACAAGGACACGACGAGACCGAAAACCCACACCGACACAATACGTTAATGATCCTTCGCGAAGGGAGCGCGAGACGGTTCTAGCCGCGCTCTTCCGTCATCGAAATAATATGATAAAATGAGCCGAGTGAGTGAGCGAAATGAGAACACACAATGGAAAGGCATGGTGCATTCGAGAGAGGGCGAGAAGACGAGAGCGAATGGAATGATGTACTGATAGGAGAGATCAATTGATCATACACATAGTGTACTTAGACCGAACAGACACTCACCTCGATTCCCGAACTACTGACAAGTTCATACAATGCTCTTTGGAATATGCGGGGGATGGGAGGGGGGGGGGCAGAAGTCATTTGAAGAAGGAATTCTCTGCATGTTTTCATCTGTTTTTTAAAGCATAATGACACACAGAGAGCGAAAACATGACACCCAAACCCTCTACACATAAGTCTAGGTGTAGGACGCACATTGAATTTTTTCTTCGTATACAAATAGTGGTGTGGAATGGTCTGACATCGTGTAATAAGGAGTGCGATGTGGACACATAATGGCAAAGCCGTGGTGCATTCGAGAAGTCGAGAGCGAATGGAGTGATGATACGAGAGATCAATTGATGAGTGCCATATTCGTAGATCGAAATTGTGTTGAAAATAGACTAAAAAAATTAATAATGATGCATTTATTTCCAATTTCATGTATTAATCGAATTCAGTTACACGTTGCGTCAACTATAGTCGAAGCTCTGCGATCGCTCGGCGATTTCGTCATCAGTAAGCAACCAGTACGTCTCCATCGAGCCCGTGCCCTGAAAGTCGTTGTTTTCTCTCGACCTCCCGTCTTCGTCATTATCTCTCCCGCAAAGCGGTAATGACGAGGGAAACAACCCTTTGAATGCGACAAATCATGCCAGACCAATTCACCTTCACGAGCACTTCCCCTCGCAATTCCGTGCGGTAGCCGCCGATTACTTTAGTGAGAAAGTGGTTTGTTGCTGCAGAGATGTGAATGCGCATGGCTGCAAAACAATCCTGATTGTATCTAATCGAATATACCAGATACGATTGCTAGCTTTCTCTACAATGTACAGATCACCGGTCGTATTTGCATAAGGTCGATAATTAGGAGAAACAAATTGCGTATAGGTATTTGTAGTCAAATGATGGTCAAGTGATACCCTCATTGCGTCATATGATAGAGGTAGGCTCACGTTTCCCGTTGCTCTCCATCCTTGCAGCGGTGTTGACAGAGTCCCCGAATAGGCAATAGCGCGGCATCGTGATACCCACCACGCCGGACACACAGGGGCCTACAATTATCGCTCAATACAATCGGGAATTGTCTTTCATTTGCCTGAATGTGTGACAAACAGCCCATTTTGATCCGTATGATTTCAGTGACGGAAGTGATTACGTGTGCTTGTTGCTTACTTATCATGACAGGAATTGCTCGGGTATCAGTGCCCGAAATAATGGGTTCAGTAGAAGAAGATGAACAAACAACAATCAGTGTCTCGTCAACATCATAAAGCTCTATATTTAGAATTATATCTAAATAGGACATCTGTTTCTATGCACTAGGCAAATTGTATTACGGCATACTGAGTTCGGGAACAGTTAGTGATAGGCACAGATTCGTTCGCAAGTTATCACTAATAATAGGGTTTGACGATTTGAAGATGCGTCATAGTGACGCAAGACATGAGAAGACAAGGCCACAAATGAACCACCCTAATCACCAAACACCAACTCGCCCGTGTGATTGCCCACGCGTATCTGAATCTTCTCCTTCGGCAGGTGAGGGACACGGAACTTCTTGATCGCCTCTAGCAGTTCCTTGCTCATATCGGCAATCTCACGGGCGTGTTCGTTGCCGTTTCGATGTGGGAGACCGGAGACGCAGAGATAGCCATCGCCGATAGTCTCTACCTGAATCAGATGAATGAATTGTCAAGTTGAGAGTGAATATTTTTCTCATCAAATTACAAAGTAAGATTGTTTGAACTAGTTTTCCAAGAAATTTTCATAGTTGGATTATCTCACCTTGTAGACATCGTGCTCGTCGATGATGGAGTCGAAGGTGGTGTAGAGGTTGTTGAGCAGATCGACAACCTGGAATCATAAAATGGTAGATCATAATAGTCGAGTAACAGCGGCCATCGTCGAACAGTCCGTGAATTCCGTTCTTTGACCATTCCCTTTCTCGCCCACTCTCCAATGTCCCATGAGAAGTGCCTTTGTTCGGCGGCCTTATTTTGACGATTGTGTTCGCCCGATTTTGGCATGGATGAATCCACGAATTCTCACTATTTTCCATCATTAGTGCGCTAGCGATAAACTTCCGAATCCGGAAACCGATCTTTGGGTATTTAGATAGAATCCTGAAATCATAGAGTACCAATTCCTCGCAATTTCCCCTTTTTCTGAATAATGTGTGCACAATCAGTTAGTTTGCCTCGACGTCTCGGCCCTAATGCGCACCTGAATTGGCGTGCTGCGGGCAGCGAGAGTCGTGAAGGAGACAACGTCGGAGAAGAAGATCGTGACGCACTCGAATGTCTCCGGTTCGACGCTCTGACCGAATTTGAGTTTGTCCGCAACTTGCCTGAATAGTAAGATTAGTGAAGCTGAAAGGTTTGTTCACTTTTTGGCATGATTTTTAACACGTGTATCGCGAGAGCTGCGAGCAAAAACAGCCCCCTCGCGAAATTTTTTTTTCAAACCGTTACGAAACCTTCCATATTATGATGGGAGAATACCATGGGGACAAGTTTTCGAACAATTCCGGTCACGAGTCCCAGAGCCGGCTTTTAGGAAATATCCGGTCGCGACTCCGGCTCTAGTGTATCTCAGCTCCCAGATAAGCTAGAATAATGTCGTTGAGCTCAAAAAATGCAGTAAAATCAGACGAACAACTTTCCCGACAAAATCCAAGCTCAAGGACCAAAACTGAGAAAGTTGTATTTGAAAAACTACCTCTCAAATCACATTTAAAATATTTCTATAATGTTCGTACCGAAAGTTTTTTTATTGCATAATATAAAAGTAATAAGTAACATGTACTCCATACTGAAAAGTTAGATCCGGCTCTCACCGTTTCTCGGAGCCTTGCCTGATCGAAATAGAAAATTGAACGAATTTAACGGGTATTCGGGTATATCTTCTTTCTCCCGCTTTTTCATGCGCTGTAATGCAGAAATTCTGATTCTACGCACAAAACTACGTAAGAAACACCTGTAGGCACAATGTTATGATACAAAAAAATTTAACTTTTTCATTACCCCGGGTTCATGGAATTTTTTTGACAAAAAAGTCGAAATCTCAGAACTATCTCACTATAGGTGTTCCCGCCGTATTTTCGCCTGTAGAAGCCGATTTTTTTATGTTTGAGCGCACCAAACATCTAAAGAAAAAAGTTATGATCGAAATATTTCGTAGAAGATATACCCGAAAACCCGTTAAATTCGTTCAATTTTCTACTTCGATCCGGCAAGGCTCCGAGAAACGGTGAGAGCCGGATCTAATTTTTCAGTATGGAGTACATGTTACTTAGTACTTTTATATTATGCAATAAAAAAACTTTCGGTACGAACATTATAGAAATATTTTTAATGTGATTTGAGAGCTAGTTTTTCAAACACAACTTTTTAAGTTTTGGTCCTTGAGCTTGGATTTTGTCGGGAAAGTTGTTCGTCTGATTTTATTGCATTTTTTGAGCTCAACGACATTATTCTAGCTTATCTGGGAGCTGAGATACACTAGAGCCGGAGTCGCGACCGGATATTTCCTAAAAGCCGGCTCTGGGACTCGTGACCGGAATTGTTCGAAAACTTGTCCCCATGGTATTCTCCCATCATAATATGGAAGGTTTCGTAACGGTTTGAAAAACAAATTTCCGAGCATGCTCGCGAATCTCGTGTGTTAAGGGATATTCAATCGTTTCCATTATTTCCACATCTGCATGTTGGGAGTGTAGTAGCATAGGTAGCACAGAAAATAACACGTTCAGCTAGACTCTTTTGAATTTTGTTGTTAGGTCTCAAGAGGATCTGCGTTATACTCTTTCAAGGATATTCCGGTAAGTATAGAGTATTCCGGACATTCAAGGAAGTTTTCATTTCTCTGAAAGGTTCGTCGTTTTCAAACAGAAAATTAAGGGTCCTTCTCTCTCTTCGCTTCTTCCATACATCATGAATGTCTATTTTGGCCACATGTGACGACTCCAGTGAAGAGGAAATGAGAGAGGTGAAGTTCAGGAGAATGGGGCGGAGCCAGGGTCCGGCAAAAAGAGGCTAAGGCAGTAAAGGTGTTGGCAGCCAGCCGCAATTCCCGCTTCCGTCCGTATTCGTCCCGCCCCCTCCCAGGGCAGATCGTCCTTTCAAACTTTGAATTTGTGAAGGATGAGGGTGCTGAACTTTCTCTTGCTCCTTGTGATCTTCCTAACTACAGTCGACGCCGACAGATGCGCGTCAAGGTGAGTATTACGGGAGGGGACCAAATTGCGTCACTGATACGTTTGCGGCAAAAGTCGGTTGCCATCTCCCACAGTATCACAGTTTCAAATTTGCGAAATGTCGGCATATTCCTGAAATCAAACTGTCTGCGAAACGTTAACGATTTGCATTGTTGAATAGTAAACAATTCTCCACTCGAATTCTTCACTATTCCCTTGCCGATTATGCAATTATCAATAAAATAATGCAATATGTTGCAGCGCTGCTCCTTTTACTGTTTAACGTATAGATTTGGAATTTAATAGTAGTATTGCAATACTTGAATCTATGTATAGCAAATTCAAGAACAAATATAGGAAAAAAGAGAGTCAAATTATTGATTCCTGATTTGGAAACCGCATGTGCTCTTCACTATACTTCCTTCCAGTCCGTATTTTTCCGAGTAACTCTCTTGACTTCAATGAAAAGAAAGTCGCTTCGCATGAATTCTCAATTTCGAGTAGCTTATGCACATAAATGCGCGCTTGCTTGTATCGGTTGTTCAAAACATCATGCGGAAATGAGAAAAAGAGGTGCTAAAGTAGATATTTATTGAGGTAACAAAAGCAAAATGGCTTTTATTCATCGCAATTATTTTGCCGTCGACGACGTTGCTCAATAATCGCATCCAAAGATAGCAACGCCTTTTAAATTAACACATTTTTTTTGTAAAATAGTAACGTATATTTTCGTAGTTCTCAATAAAGAGAAACAATAAATCTCTGTTGTCAGATGTTCAATTATCACTATACGTCCCAAAATGGATATATTGCCTTTATGTGTTTCAAAATCACACATACCATAGTAGCGCTTACGCACACTTTTCGAGGAACGCGAAAACAATAAGGATACTTTCTACCAGTGCGTCATAATTCCAGTAGTTATTTTGACGTAGTGACTACATTTTTCCGATCTTGTTAACCTTATAGCGATAGCGATCAGAAGAGTGGTTGTTGTTTGAAATAAACGTTTCGATGAACAGAAAGAGAGTTATAGATTTTTTTAAAAACTTTTCGGGAATTCACGATGTATTGTCGCCTCAAGAGTTTATTCACTATTTTCCAGTTGCGTCCGACTCCGTCGCTGTCCCTACTACAATACGCGCAGCGGCGAAATTCGCATTCTTCGCAACAACAAATCGTGCGCCAACTGCCTCAGCAACTGCAACGGACTGGGTCGCGGCGTCTGGGGGCGATAGCCACTGCCCCTCCGATGCCCCGTAACTCGTCCCTCTAAGGCCCCAGTGTGTCCCAGATGCAGTGATGATGATAAACGTATTGTGACTAGCGTCCCCAGCCCATGCAATGAGTCCTCGAGGGAATTGGCGGAGAAAGGACCCGCTCGGAATTGAATTACAAAGAGAGGGAGGGGGGGGGGGTTCAGGGGGCCTCTTTTCGCTCCTCTTATGGATTCCCAACGCGTGCTACTCATTGTTGTCGTCTTTTCAACGATTCTTCTGCCCGAAGCGAGAGTCATCGACCGAAGTTCGCCGGACATTTGCGAGAGGCGGTGAGTATTATTTGTGAGCAACATATCTTCCGTGGCCGCTCTACTTATTCATGGATGTGTCATTTTCTGATGACATTGTGCCTATTTACCGGCTTTTCTGTCAAGACGGAACTTCCTTCAGTAGACTAAAGCTCGCGCACGTGTCGCTCGTAGATCAACAGAGATCCACGAGTTCAGACACTAATCAAAGACGCATTCTTGATCTGGTGAATCGAGATAAATTGGCCGGCAAACATTGAAAACGTGTGACTCTTTGAAGAGACTTGCTGCCGATGTTTAGCAGATTTTTGACTGGTTCTAATGCTGTTGATTTCTAGACATTTGACATTTTTCAAAAGCAATAATGCTCTTCGGTGAGATTGCGTGAGAATCAGAGAAAGAATTCGAAATCGGAATGATCTCGAGCGAGTTTCAGGTGCATGACATCTACCATTCGTGAGTGCTCTCCTGCTGACTTCATAATGGGCTATGAAGAGGCTCCGACTGCTTGTCTTCGATGCCTCGATCAATGCAATGGAAAGGAACTTCAAGACGACCTGAGCGCGCTCTGGTGAAGAAGTCGCAAAAATTGTCGTCCCTTCATACACAATCTCCCCGGACCACTATTCTTAGATTTGTACTTCCTCTTTCCTCGGCAACTTCGCATTCCGACGTATTGAGCACCACTTAGTTATTCGCATTTTTTTTTCTCGATTTCTGATATATCTCAGTCCTCAGATTCATGTTTCGTGCGTGCTACTCTTGAATATTTCCGCAATCTCTCATAATATATTCATCCTGACCTTCTTCCAAATGTTTTCCCCTGTAAATATTCCTACTCCTTTCCGGAAACTCTTTGGCTTTCAGTCCTAAGTTACAGCTGCATAAATAATTGAGCTGAAGATAAAGTTTTCACTTACTTTGGCAGCATTCTGTACAGGAGAATATCGCTTTTCTTCTTTTCCTCGATTAATTCCTTCATTCGCTCCTCAACCTGAAAATACGGAGATACAATTACAGCCTCCGCTTGCAAGTGCTTATCAATCACAGTAGCTTCCCAAATAGCTCACCTCCTCCTCCAAATTCGAGGCATGTTTTTCCAGCACTTTGAACACGTGATCCATCAGATTGGCAGATCTAAAGAATTGGTTGTCTAGAGATGATTTTAACTTCATAATCTGGGCAGAATGAGAACGAACCTTCCAGTATTCATGGCGCCAATGAGCGTGCGCACTTGGTCACTGGTCGGTCGTTTAGATGAGTCTTCTGCCCAGCAGTCTTTGATGAGCAAGAGCTGAAAAGTAGATTACTTGAATACACTTCTAAAAAATCCCGTATCTTGAGAAAATAAATGCTGAAACTGACCATCGTTGAATTTATCTCATTATCTTCCGAGTCTATTATTGGCCTTGGCGGATTCGGGCCACCCCTCTTGATGCGATACACAAGTTCTGAAAAAAAAATAATTCCCCTCACACAATGGGTCATCCTCTCCACTATTCATTCATTTGCCGATAACAGGAACTCGAAATCGGGCATCCTCTAGAATTTCCTTTATTCTTAGGCGTGCAAAGATGGTGAATAATGAATAACAGAGACCAGAGATTGATGAGGGCTATTCCGAAATCTTGGGAAAACAAGGAAATGAAAAAATGAGGCACCTTCCACATCAATCTCGCCCTTCTCAACATCCCAAGCTGCATTACGCGTCGCGATTTCCGAGCAAATTATGGCGAACGAATAGATGTCCCCAGCCTGCAATGCATTGTCGGTTCTGGGAAAGTCAACTCCGGAACTTCGAACTTTAGGTTCTTTTCACGCTTCCAAGTACGGAAGACAAAGCATGCACTGACTTTAGTGGCGTACGCGCCCTCCTTGTCTCTGATGAGCTCGGGCGCAGTCCACAAAAGCGCTGAAATGACGCCGTATTCATCAGGATACTAACAGGAAATTGGCTTTTCGCGAAGCATTCTTCGCTTCTTGACGTGAAGCGAAAAATCGTCACCTCGCTGGTGCTTCTTCTCCACGCGTTTGATGAAATCACAGCCGACGAATGTGATCTGCAACAACACAATCCCCCGCTTTCTTTGTCGTTCTGTGGATTTCAGATCTATGTTTCGACCTTCAGAGAAGTAGCGACTCTTGAGGGGTCACGGAAGATGTGTTATGTGTCAACTTTTGACCTAATATCATTCAATTTCTTACCTTAACCTGCCATCTCTCGTCAACGAGACACGTGGATGACGACAGGTAGCCGTGGGCGCCAAGAGAAGAGTGATGGAGGTAGTTGAGACCCTGGAAAACGTCATGGTCTAGGGGTCGCCAAGTCATGTTAGGGAGCACATCATTTCCGTGTTCATCAACTCGAAAATAACCACTGCACCCGGGTGGCCTTGATTTGCCGCCTGGGAGATTTTACTGTTCAATTAACTCTAAATTGGATTTTGTTAGGTCACAACAAACCTCGGCGATTTCGCGAATGATGCTGAATTTGAAAAAGCCATCCATTTGCAGGGATCCGTTCATGATAACGTCCTAGAATTCCAATTTGAATTACGAGAAGTAGATTTTCACTCAGTTATCGATAAAGAACCAAAAGGTTGATAGTTTGCACACTTCAAGGGATCCTCTGGAGCAATATCTCCAAATGGTCATAAACTGCGGTTCGTCATCCACGACTCCGATGAATTTGCACACGTTGTCGTGTTCCAGCGAGCGCAGCTGTATTTGTTCATTCATTTTTTGAAGGAGGAACGAGCTTCGAATCGTACGACAAATATTTCAAAAAGTGTGATAACCTGTCGCATCTGAACGAATTCTGAACGATTCATAACGAATCGTGTCTGGTGCTTCCTCGCCACGACGGGCTCTCCATTGAGAAAGTAGAAGGCGTGCAGCTCCGTTTCCTGAAAAATATCACATTTATCGAGGATCGTATACACACATTTACAGGTTTAAATTATGGATAATTTGGCATAGTAACCTTATTCGAGTCCAGTGTGTATCTCGACGGTCCGGTGCCCGATGACTGCAGGGAGAAGACGCTGTTCGTGACCGATTTCTGAGCCGGTTTGATCAGCGACCCGAAAGCGATCCGCCACTGCCGATCGAGAGCGGCCTCGGCCAGCTTGCGAGACCTGACAAGTAATTTTTCGCTCAACTACAAGATCTGGCGATGGGGTGAACAAATCACGTATCGCAATACTCACCTGTACACAATGCAGAGGGCGACGATGACCATGGCTATGAGGAAGATGATGCCACAGATGCCGCCGATGAAGGCGCCAAGATACTAAATTCCATTGTATTTTTTTGAAGAAGAAGACACTTCCAGGTCGCCTTTTGCTACATCAGATTTGCCAATCATGTGCGATTTATGAATTCAACAAATACCTTCAGGGAATCAATGCTCACCTCGCATTTCAGAATTAATTGCCAAAATATCCGAATTGTAAGGATGAATCACACTCACCGTTTCCAGCAGGCTCCCGGCGCATTCGTCACCGGCGAAGCCGCACAGTGGCTTGTTCAGGGGCTTCACGCCTCCTCTAGTTGCCCAAATCAATGAATCGACAGCGAGTTGCGTTACAACCTGCGAGACGTAAATTTTGGTCATTGGATAAAGGCGAGTTAGAAGAAGGCGACACTATTTACTCTGTAGTAAATAGTGCAGCCTTCTCTAATACACACTACCGATTTGAATGCGCTAAAGACATGATGTCTTCGAGAGTGTGAACTATGTTTACCGAATTATTAGGCTCGAAGAGCTTTTCGAATCGATAAATCGCCATCTGCACATCGAGATTGTTGAGCATGTACATCCAGTAGATGGGGTCGCGTGTCCCATTTTGAGTGATCACAATCCGTCCAGTTTGACCTGAAGTGCATGGTCCAATAATTGAAACAGTAGAATGTCGGTAGAATGATCACTCGTTTCTAAGACCGGTGATGATATTCATCGAATCACGCATAATCTGACAAGCTTCTCACCCTGAATTTCTCCCTGTGAGAAGTTAGCGAGAAGTGCGCCAGAGACCGGCTGCGTTTGCAGGAGTGATTCGTTCACGCTGTAAAAGCCGCTCATTTTTCGGCGAAAGAAAGAATCAATTTACGCTCTAATTCTGCTTCGCGCGAGCGCATAGAGGTAGAAGGCATCGTATAGCTCGTAGGCACGGGAGAGCTGAAAAAAATGTCAGTAGGGCGATATTTGCGGGATATTTTCACCATATAAATCCGTATGACATGGTTAGTTCCAGCGAGGGAAAGAGTGACTTACAGTATCATTCAAGTAGCAATCACTGCAGTTGAAGGGAGGCAGCTGGAAGGCTGCTGTCACTTCCCTATTGAATGTCACACTGTCGTTGTACGGCTGATTGTCCAACTGAAAAGATCGAAATTCTGAAAATCACAAGGTTCTGCCGTTAGAAAGCAAGAAAGGTTATTCGTGAAAAACTCACATAGAGTACCTTCCTTGCGACATTCTTGGCATCCTCATCTCTCCCGTCATTACCAGAAAGACCGGTTGTCCAGATTTGATCTGGTAATTGATTATTTGAAAAACAGGCACAAAGTTTCAGTTACCATTGTTTGCAGCTGTTCCAAACCCGACCCGTCTATTCTCCACCATAATATAGGCATATTCGTTCGTGTTCATGCCTTCGTCCTTAGCCGCGAGCAGAAAATTGCGACGAGTGATTCGATTCTCGAAGCAGGTAACGATCACTGAAATGATGTTTGACTATTTTATCGTCAAGGAGAAGCTCTGTAGGTTTTTTGTTTCCTCGTCAAATGGGTCTCGAAAAAGCGAGATTGCACGTCTGCACTCCGGAAAAATCCATTTCGGCAAAGCGAGAGAAACAGCGTAATGCATGGTTAAAAAAATCTATTATATCGAGTAGACCACGTCGGCAAGCTTGTTTGGGCATATCGGCAGAAAATACAAGGCGAGACCTCATTTGACGTATGGGGTGTTAATTGTGGCATAAAAACTAAGTTTTGCTGCTGGCTCACCTCGAGATACCTTCTTCGCATTCCGCAAAGCGTTCTGCAAGTTTGCCTTGGTTGGCGACTCAACGCTAGTCGTCTGTACAACGTTGATCGTAGGCACGGGAGCGATCACGTTCTGGAGCACAGGCTTTCGGATACAACACGATATTCGCCAAGATTGCTTAGCCCATCGTACCGCTAATCTGACTTACCTGCAACTCTATAGCGGTGAGTCGGCATCGTGAGATGGTGGGCGGGAGCTCTACAGCGTAGATGAAGGCGATGTCCGACCAGTTGTACCGCTGCAGCACCGCTAGAACCGCGCTCGCGTGTCTGAAAAAAAGGAACAAATTGTCTCATACTACATCAAATCATCGCAAAAAAGGCTGAAACATAATTGTTATGTGTCCTTCATTCGTCGATGAACACGTCACTTACGGTCTTGCACTGCTGCTAAGCAGCGTTGACGAGGGGAAATCGGCCCTGCTAGAAGCGACATTGTCAAAGATCGGCCCGTAATAGAAGAGCGGGAAGTTATAGCACTTGGAGATCGTACCCGCCATCGCCAGGGCTGCAAGTCCATCATTAATTACGTTATTTTAGGCTTTTTGTTATTCCATTTTCCTAAAACAAACAATTGCTGCATGGCGGTCCGAGTACCACATCGAACTGATCACGCACGAAATCGACCATGTAACGAGAGGCTAGCGAGTCGATGCACTCATCGAAGTGCCAAGTGATACTGAAAACAGATCGCGGTTTGCAATTATATTCCAGACTTTTTGAGAGGGGAAAGTGAGCGTATCAATAGTGAGGGATATGAATCGAAATCATAAAATGGCACTTGATATCGTTGAACTCCGGCATGAGTCTATCCTGCTGAATTCGCTTCCATGCAACCATCACCGCACCAGCGACCTGAATACGTATCTCTTTTGATAGAAAGTTGAAAAAAGTCTAACCTTGTTGAATCCGATGTACGGCGTGAGTGTAGTGTCGTTGTTCGAGCAGAACAGGCCGACTTTGATTGCCTGAAGTAAGCGTTTGCAAGAGATATGTCTTGTTGTCGAAAAACTACTGAAGCAACAATGAAGAAATGCCAGAATGATGTAGTTGAATGATATCTTACCCGCTGAGCATGACTGGCACCAAAGAGCAGAGTGAGAAGCAGCGCTAGATGGGGGATCATGACGAAGAAGAAGAGAAGAAAGGCTCAAAATATAATTCAATCGAGAAGTATGGGAATGAAGTGAATGAGCGATGATATCGTGTCCAAAAGTTAGAGAGAGAATGGCGCATCAATCATCGAGTCGAGGCTTCTGATTGGCCCGACTGTCTTACGGGCTTCATTTCAACACTCACGAGCGCCCTATTCTTGGAGACTTCCAAGACGTGAGGAAGCAGATTGAAGTCGGAAATTACACCACTCAGTGTTTTCAATCGACGCGTGCGAGGCCCAATAATCGTCAAGGAGAACCGTATTGTCTCTGTTCACCTGAATCGTATTCCGACAGGGTCGAAATGAGTATTTATCTATTTTAGCAAACGTATGACAGTCTGTTAGACGGAAGAAACAATGGAATTAGAATACAGTTATTTATTAGAATTTTATCAGATGTTCACACAGCACACGATCGGGTTAGCCCCCATGAAGTTCTCTGTCGGTCCCATAATCGTTCCCTGAGTCGCTGTCCACACATCGTTGGAGTAGGAGAGAGCATCACAAGTGGAGACTGGACGAGAAACGAGATTCAGTTTATTCGGATCCAGGCACTGATATATTGTCGAAGACGAATTTATAATCTTACCGATCCAGAGATGAACAGCGTCCCTACTGTGCACGAGTCGACTGAAAGATCACCTTATTTATTTCTCGTATTCGTGGCTGTGACTATTCAGCATGAATTTAAGAAAGTTCAGTATTTATCATCAAAACTGCTATGGGCAAATGGTTGAAGATCTCACATAAGTTGCGGGGGAGCACGTTCCACTGAACGTCTTGCTGCAAGTGGCTGTTGCATCGGGGAGTGCGGCACAGACTGGAATTTTCAGTTACATTCCACTCATTTTTTGAATGATGACTAATATTGTTTCATTCTCACTTGCTTCAATGTAGTTTTAGAAGTAGTAGTGGTGGTGGTGGTTGTTGTTTTTGTCTGAAATGAAGTAAATCATCCTTTACTGACTTTGGATAATAACGTTGATTTCGGAGAGCCAAATTATGCAGAAAGGTAAAAAAAAAACATTCAGATTCCTCTACTCACCGTTGGTCGACGAGGAGAGTGGGGAGCACAAGCGAGTGAGGTGACGACCACCTGAGAAGAGAGGATCAAGAGGTGACGCATGACCATTGCCCACTGCCCTCTGCATTTCTCCTCCTCCTCCCGGCTCACTTTTATCCCACCCATCCTCCCATTGTATTTGTGCCTGACTCCGGCAGCGCGTCCTTGTGACTCCGCAGTTTGTTCCTCTGAGCTAGGCATAACTCGATAGTGACTAGAGTGCGGCTCAGACAGGGAATATCCTGCGCATTCCATCACTTTCTCTTCGCGCTCTCAACTCAGGTTTCTTTTTTTTTTTTTTTTGTTTACTAAATTTTTACAAATGTTTCTTTCAGAGTTTACAATTCTAATAGGATTCGCTATTCCTGACGAGTCTTATCTTGTAGCCGTGGAAATGCATCTCTCAGAGCGCTATTTTCGTGGCCTTCGCACTTATCACGTACAGCTCTGGCCCAAGTTCTTTCAATCTAGGGTGGGCTTTTGACACCATAGTGTTCTGATACTATGCGGATGAATCGGGGTATTTCAGTGGCGGGAAGTTTAAGAAAAGTTCGGTAGTGGTAGCAATGGTGGAAGATTGAGACTCTGACCCTGTGCGGAGTACGTTTTTCAAAATTATTCTAAGAATTTATTCGTTCTGGCGAGATCTAATCTTTGAAGTTTCGAATCGTCACACTTGAATACCAATCGCCTATCAAACTGAAACCGTCGATGCGAATCCAGCAGTTCCGGTAGCGAAAATCGACGTCTCCATCATTCACGGATTCCCACCGAGTGTGGAGGAGCTCGAACTGAAAATTACGTTTTGAAGCAGAGAGGAAAAGTAGTAAAGACTTTACTAACCTCTCCGCAGATATCTCCAGCTTTGGAAGATTCTGTGATACCGCAATCTCTCAGCCACACACCAATTATTGAACAACATTAAAAATACCTGCATTGCTCTTATCCAATCATTCGAGGTTATTTTCACCGATTTATCTATGAAATCCAAGCATTTGTGAGCCGTTAACAACTTGAAGAACAGATCGGTTGATATCTTAAGTTATTCAATAATTGCATTATTGAAAGATGGGATGATTTCATTGCTGTAACCTGAGCACAGTATTACACTTGAGAAAATTTTGATTATCCGTAAAATGAACAACTATGCGTTTTTATCTTTGCACGCCGTGCGAATATTCGTAATTCCTCCAATGCAGGAAGATCAAGAGTCTCAGGATCTGGGATTATCCCGAGAGAAATACTGTATGTGCTTCCAGGGAAATCCTCAATGAGTTGGAGCGAGCTGGAATAGATATTTATTTTATAACCTTTCAGAGAGACTAAACCAAAATCAAACAAAAATAATCGCACTAACTTTTTTAGCTGAGTATCAGTGTGTACGTCGAAACATAGTGATTCAATCTTGAAATTTATAGTGATATTGCGGACGAATTCCAGAGTGAGAGTGTCGTAAGAGAGCTTGAAAAATATTCAGAAAACTTATCCTTTCTATCTATGGGCCATAACTCACATCAAACTCGAACTTTCCTACAGAGATGCCGTTAAACAAGCGTTGTCGAAATCTAGCGAAGCTATCTATCCCATCCTCTGTAACTTCCACGTGCTTGAACTCCACATCGTTCAAGACCAATATGCGCATAAAATCTGAATGTCCAGTTATCAATATTTTCTCTGCATGCTCTTAGATGAAAGAGAACTCACGTCTGCTTTCTTCTTTCGCATCTTGATCATCCCACTACTGAAGTAGCCGGCATGCGATTCAGCAATTAGTTGCTCGAATGCTCTGAAGAGACACTCAATAAATAAATAAATCGTCAAAAAAGACGAAATGTACCTGCAAACAAGTCGCAATCTCAATCGGTCCTTGATTTCCACCGTTCTCATCAATTTGTGGAGAAACACTTCCGGAAGAAAGAAGATGCTCATTTCTGAATTGCTCAAATTGAATGAAGTAAGAGCAAGGAGGAGAAATAGTCAGAAGAATGTGGGGAAAGGGCTGCCACGCTCTGAGTAAGCGCGCGAAATGTGTGCACGCAATGGATGTCGAGATGAGGAGGGCAATCGGAGTGGCATATTTATTGATATGAGCAAGCGATCAAATGATCAGCAACGGAGAACTAGACCGGAAGTGTGTACCCTCCGGTTTCACTATTCATTCAAGCACCATAGAGAAATAGTCGATGTCAATGAGCAACAACTTCCCACTGGAACTGACCAAGGGCCAGATCGATCTCGCTGTGCTTGTCTCGTGGCGCGAGTATCCGGGCGTGGATAGTGAAGATGTTGAACGGACGGAATATCGAGATGACTTCCAACTACCGCGTGCCAGCGCTTCTTGGAGATGGAGACTATGCCTGGGCACGAGGGAACCGGAGCAGAGAGCAAAAAACGCACTCAACGGCCCGCCACTCGCTTGATAACCAAGAATGAATCACGGAATCGGGAAAACTATTTCCTATGTCCGCAGGGCTCTCGAATATCTGGTGATTCCTCTGATTGTTGACAACGACGAATGGAAATCATCAATGAAATTACCCTTGAGTCGTTGGAAGAAATTGCCTTTTTACCGTATCTCATGTCTCCAAGAAATACCTAATGTCCATCTCAGTATTCTGATTTTATTCACATCATTGATGAGCATTAGAACATGTAGTTTTTTAAAGCCTCGAAACAACCAAAAGGGCTAACATAAAACGACAGCGAGAGCCATTCGAGGTTTGTCTAAAGAACAGAATGCACCCAAAAGGGTGCAATGTGATGCAATGCTCTCTTTCTCCGGCCTGTCCTTGTTCTCCCTGCTATGTCGCTCTGTTTTCTCTTTCTCTTTCTTCCTTTCTACTCTCTTCTCTTGACATAATATCTCTCCCATATCACTAATTGTCTGATGTTTCTCTTTTTAGCCATTTTTCTGTTGTTTTTTTCCTTTATATACAACTATTGTCTCACAACTCCGCTCTTATCATCGCTTGATACAACGGCACCCATTGCGAAATATAATTCTCTGTATATTCGTGCGAAATATAATTCTCTGTATATTTGTGTATAGGGTAAGGGAGAATAAGAGAACACTACAGTACTGGCTAATCGCATTGGGTATCTGCAGCCGCGGCGGGCCGCCGCGGACCGCCGTTTCCGCGGATTGATTTAGCGCAAAGGGGAGACATTTCCACGCATCGAGGTGTTGATTTTCGTAATCTCCAGTAAATTTCTGATCGGAATCACTACAAGTTCATATTTTATTCGTGGATTTACGCGATTAGGTAGTATTCACTGAAAAAGCCTGACCCAGCGAACAATAGTTGACCCAATGAACTAGTCATGTCATGACATTCCTTTCCTTGAGACTAATGTATGGTATCGATAATAGCGCGTTTGAGCAAGAATTGGGCTTCTGGGACTACTTGTTCAAGCGGGACAACAATTGTTCGCTGGGTCAGGCTTTTTTCTGTGAATAATTCCTAATCGCGTAAATCGACTACAAAAATATGACCTTATAGTGATTTCGATCGGAAATGAACTGTAGATCAAGAAAATCAACATCCCTAAGCCTGAAAATGTATCCGCAATGCGCTGAATCGATCCGCGGAAACGGCGGTCCGCGGCGACCCGCCGCGGCTGCGGATACCCAATGCGATTAGCCAGTACTGTATGTGAACGTTTCCCTCTTCCTCTCTTCCCTCTCTTTTTAAAGTTGTCCTTGTAACGAGTTGACGATAATTCCATAGCTAAAATATTTCGTTGTTTCTACGCTCACAATTGTTTTAAATAATCTCTCGCACTCGTTCTAATATTCAAACTGTTCAAGGTTCAGCTATGGGGAAGAATATTAAGCCAAAGATGCGACGGAGAAATCGAGAGGATTCGATGTCCGATGATGAGTTCGAATCTCTATCAGTCAATGATGCTCCGACTCATGATTGGGATAGCTTGTCCGCATTCGAGAGTTTACCAAAGGAGCTTGTGTGGAAGATTATGGATTTCGTGCCTGAGGCAGTATTCGACATGAGGATGGTAAGACGTCTAATTATTAACAGTTTTCCAAACATGGACTCACAAATTTTATGTAATCTATTGAAATATTCGAGCCCCATGATGGTTACTGTTTTTTAAAGCATACTGCGTGACCACAACTATCCGGAATCTTAATCTGATAAATCGTGCAACATGTTTATTTCAGACATCCTGGATGCTTCGCTCTCGCGTTGACGAGTATGCTTGTCAAGTGACTCGGCTAATCGATTCTGAACTGGTACTCAGAAAGGTATTTGGGCACGTAACAAGTAATATCTTTGATGAATCTCATTTCAGGTATCCAGTCAGTCTCGGGAGAGTTTCTTCTCAGGAACGTTGATTGCGTCGAAAAGCCAGTCGAGACTGTTTGAGCTACGCCTCCAGCTCCGTAAACCCCATCGGAATTTCAACAAGAGAATTAAACGCATAAATCAACGAAGGTCTTTTGGAAGCATCCGTCCGAATGTAAGTCTTTAACCTTATCACACGTTTTCCAAACTTCTAAAATAAATCTTTGCAGGAATACGAGTACCGTTTCGAGCTTGATTCCTTCTTTGATGAAGCAAGTTCGATCCAGTATTTGAGAGAATGTTTGGGAATGCAAATCAAAAAAGCCAAGTTGGTATTCGAAATTGACGGCGATCAGCCAACAGTCGTATCCAAACTATTCGAAGGAGTGCAGATCAGGAAACTGGAATTGAGGGTGGATAATCTATCGGATAATGTGGCGTAAGTGTGCAATCTGTAATGATTATCATATATTTTTGCAGGAACCATATCTCTCAACTAGTACACTCATATAAGGTCGATCAACTTCTGCTAAATGTGCTTGATTGCTCCATTCCCGATCCAGGTGAGCCGCTCGAGTCTAGGAACTGAAAAAAAAAACAGAATATTAAAATTTCAGTCAAAATTCTTCTTATATTCTCTTTGCTCGTTCGATCTCTGAGTATCGTCCAGAACGGAAACTACCTTCATCATTGCTTATTTGATCGGCAGATTAACTGGCCCTCAGTTATTCTCGCTATGCTCTCTGGGAAACTTGACAAACTGTACATCGAGAACGACACAGGCCTTGAGTATCTCCCGTATGAGAAAGCCGTAGAACTGACAAAGGTACGGTGCAGGTATTATCACTCAATCGAAGAACTTCGTCAGTGTGAGATATTATTTCAGCGCTTACCACTTCTCGACAAGAAAATATGGCTGTCAATCACGTGCGGTCGGTACAAAGACAAGGACTTGACAGTTCTCAAAGGAGAACTAAGCGATAATTTATTTGAAGGTAAGGGTTAACGGATTGCATGGCATAGTGAAAAAAACAAGTTCCAATTTCAGTCGATAACGTGATTCGAGTCGATAGATATCGAATATTGAAGATCCAGCATTCTTCGAGAGTGAATGAGCCATTCTAAGCTGCAAGCTGTCTCAATTCTTGGCAGAGCATAGCGTATGCGTAGTAAAAAATTTCTTCAGTACATTTTGTGTTTCGTTTATGAACAAAGTAAACGCATTTGATACTTCAATATCAGTACATGTGCGGTCCTAATAAAGTATTATAAGTGCAAGTCTGTAGTAGTGCTATTTTGTTCGAATCGTACTCGTTCGCGCTCGCTCTCACCGAGTTGTTTTTCAGCTATTCGGTCAGCGTAAACAGTCGCGAGTCGAAAAGACGCTCGCGAGTCGATTTCATTGTTCTATTCCGAGCTTTTCTTTCTCAGTTCGACTCTCGATCACCACTGAACAATGAAAATTGATAATAATAGTAAACAATTCGCGATTTGTTTACGACTCGCGAGCTAATCTTCATTGCAACTCGCGAGTGCCGAGTCGCTCGGAATAACAACAGTTGTCTCTAGTATCATTCTAGCAGTGCATAATTAATTTGAGGTTCTGACCAATCGTGCCTCTAGTGTTTACTTGCTTTACCATTGCCACACTTCTGCTTCCTATTCGATCGTCCGCTTCTTCGAAATTCAGAATGTGCCTTACAGATACAAAAACATTCCCTGTTCGTTGCGGATTGAAACTGCAGTTGTTTGGTATATTCGGCACTCCACGCCGTAAAATGTTCGAAGAATACGCTTTTTTGTGAAACATCAGTTCCATTCTTCAGAAAAGAAGATCTATCGCTGTGCACAGTGTGTACCCTCGAGAAGCTGAAATAATAACTTCAGCGAGATTCGATAGAAACCTGCAATCAGAAGCTACTAATTTATCTTTGCACTTTCACTTCTTTCGAGCGTCCGGTGAATGCAGTTCCCTCAAGTACTCGAAGTCGTCCCTTTATTGGAACACATTCCGGAGATTATTCTCAGCATTCTTTTCCTGTACCTATTTGTACGAATTCTCAATGCGAAAGATGAATATTTCAAGACGCCATTCTTCGCATTCTTCACCTCCACTGGTCAGCTCAAATATTATATCTACTATAAAATAAAGCGGAAACGTCTGTCTGTGTGTCTGTCTGTCTGGTATGGATAACCTGCCAACAAACAATCTAAGCTTAGGTGAACTAAACTTATGTGAGGCGCGAAGCACCGAACACCGCCTGTTGTTTTTCACCCGACGTAGTCGGGGGAAAACCGCTGGTATTTTATAATAAAATATTTCACAGGAATCTGTGGCATCGTGGCTGCGCTAACGTTTTCCCTTCTCGCCAAGTTATGCTATCCGGTAGAGCTGCTCTGGTTTTATAAAATAGGCTTTGTAAGCATATTTTCATGCTTCGAGCGAGAAGTTTTTTGTTGCAGATTATCAACCAGACAGGCGCTTTTGGATCAACTCTTGGCAAATTGTACATTATTATTCATCGATACACAGTATTGCGGAGCGCGACAGTCAGAGAATCCGTGAGCTTAAAAATTATTTTTTCAACAACCCTTGTTATTCGTTATTTGTCGTGGAAATTGATTCATTATAGAAATGGTCCGGCCGTACGGTTCAGTTACTTATCACCGCACAATGGATTGCTCCCTTGCTTTCCTCATTTTAGGTAGCCTTCCTACTTGACTTGACTCACATACAATGAAACATGTCTCCATTCTATATCCCCAAATGCACTTTTCGTTAGTTTACACGAGTTTTTGAAAATAACAACAAATACTAATAGATTCAAAAAGCCTTGTCAAGTCCTCTGTATTTTATGTACACGATTTTGAGTATTGTTTTCACGATTCTCACGAGACGTGAACTATCCAGACTAGCAGCTCGTGCACAGGAACGTTGAAGTTTTCTTTTTTTAAGACACACGGCGTTCGATGAATCATGAGGGCACAATGTATTTGTAGAGGATGGATGTGTAACCATCTATTCGTAGTAAGCCCTCTTTTCAGACAAACACCAGACAGGCAATTATCTCCCAGCAGCGCGCCATGGTTATAATTTCAGTCAGTTGTGCACTCAGCCACCTTGTCAAGGCGATCCATCACGTACAACCTGCTAAATTCGCTCAAACTCGGTTTTCACAGGTTCTCTGGGCTTTAATCACATATCTCGAGATGACGGATCTAACCAACAAAATCTGGCCTTTTGTAAGAAACAAGTAATTGCATGAAACTATGACGATATTACAGTACACTGTCGCGAATGGTCTCGCTACCTACAGTGCTCCACTCATTCTTGTCGCTTGCTCGCCTCGAGTTCGATCGCTTCTCATCTGCAGAAGGTCGTCGCTATACGGTGTCGGACCGGAGACCACGACATCAAACTATTGAAAAACCTAGTTTATGTCAAGCTATCTGTCTGTTTCATTCAAGAAAAGAAATTATCGGCTTCTGATATAATGTCATTTATTATTCTTTATCTTAATACTCTTTGATTTTTTATCACGATGAAACTGTTAGTAGTGTGATCTGGATTCGGACGACTGCAGGAAATTATCGATATGCTCATTAACAAGCTTCGGTTCGTCTTGTTGAACCCAATGGGAGGCTCCGGGAATGAAGTGGAGCGTCGCATCGTCGCACCACTGCAAAGCGTTATCTTTTTTTATCAACTCATACGTAAAAATGGAAGAATATGTTGTGGTATTTTGGAAGATTGATTGGTTGAGGTTGTGTTGCAGTTTCCGTATTACAATGTGCGATTTGGGAAGATGTTCTCTACACTTAGTGATCCCCAATATGTGAACACAGTTACCTCTTTCGACATCGTGGCTCCTTCTTTGAGGAGAAACTTGTCATTATCTCCCCACAGAATCAACGTTTTCACTACACATTTCTCCTTGATCTTGCCCTTATCTGGATGCTGATATGAGCATCGATAGTAGTTGATTGCGCTTCTCAGACAGTCTGAAACAATAGATTTATCCCTTTCTTGGGTCACAGACCTACCTGGCTTGCTGAACGTGCACTTCCATGCTTCCATGTCTTCTACAGTGAAGTTTTCCTTGTTTGTCAGTCCGTACTTGCCCCAGAACGCTTTTTCGAACATCGCAAAATAAGAATTATTGGTTTCAATTTCTCAGCCTTACCAAGAAGTCATCAGCCGAAACAGCTGCCTCGGGAATGCGCGGAGTCTGGAA
Source organism: Pristionchus entomophagus (assembly GCA_036245825.1). Taxonomy (NCBI): domain Eukaryota; kingdom Metazoa; phylum Nematoda; class Chromadorea; order Rhabditida; family Neodiplogasteridae; genus Pristionchus; species Pristionchus entomophagus. The sequence continues at coordinate 16,200,770 of BTSX01000004.1, read as the reverse complement.
GAAAAGCATGTACCTGAAAATTTATTGATTTCTGCATCGATGTACATTTCTGTGATGAGAATCATCTCGAAGTCGTTTTATTTTCCTCGTAGTTCTCACTGACCAACTGTTCGATTGCTGGGCCTTATTCTTCGAGAGAAGACTGGAGAAGGCTGCCGGATGGGGGCAGTTACACATGATGAGACGATGCACCGATTGGGGATAGTGAAGGGCGAGCTTCCATGTCACTGCCCCACCCCAGTCGTGCCCAAGCACGACAGCGTTGTCGTATCCTGTGAAGAGTAATTTCAATAAGCATACCCAGAGGCTACTTCCGTTTGAATCATCAAGCTAGATTCAACTCATGATGCAGATAATCAATGAAAAATCCTTAACTATGTAACATCAAATCTACTCACCCTGATAGTAATGACATCTTTTAACTCAGTGATTATTTTCATTACTATGATATTTTCTTTACTATGACCTATGCGATTGTTCCCAACTTCTCACTAGGGTTGGTAATACAAGGATTGACTCCCCTCATTTCGCGCGCTCTCTCGCTTCTCTGACTGCTGAGAAAGTTTTCAAAATGAGGAGAATCATCCTTGAATTACCAATAATAATCCTCACCCAATCCATGAATCAGATCATCGACATCTTTCGCCAGCAGCGTGATACTGTAGTCTGTGATGTTGGGAGGTTTCGAGCTGTCTCCGTATCCTCTCTGATCGATTGCCACCACTCTGAAAGTGAAAGTCAAGGGGGTCATTGCGAAGGTCACGAAGTGGTTTGTTTTGCTCGCGTGGAAAGGATACACTATTGTTGACTCTTTCCAGTCATAGACTAGAATTGTGTGAAAATCACACTGTGCAAAATATAAACAAATCGTACTTTCATGCATTCCGACCACTACACGACCTAATCAAGAAATTTGCGTAAACGTTCACGGCAACTTGGCCGGGAGAACAGCGCAGGAAAACGATAGGAATCTCAACACGAAAGACTAAGACCTACCTGTATCGATCCTTGAAGTGCTCGATCTGGAAGCGCCACGAGTACCAGAACTCGGGGTAGCCGTGGACCATCACCATCAGAGGCGCTGTGGGATCTCCTGTGATTGTAAGGTGCTCAAGATGATATGAATTCACTTGAATGGAGACTCACCAGCCTCAACATAGTGCATGTTCACTCCCGATGGAAGGAGGATGTACTTGTGATTGTAGTTATCGATCAGTTTCCTGGTAGATGGAATCAGTACATGGCGAATTTAGATATGGTATAAACTGTTTCACGCTTCTTATGCTATTTTATGGAAGTTCACAAGATAATGCGCTTAGTAATCCTTAGAAGATAACACGGGAAATAGAAAGATAAAAGCAAACCTGGGCATTTCTCGCTGCTTGAGCCTCAACGCGCCTCCTCCAGTTCTGAACCATCTCCACAGAATGTACAAACCAGCCAGAGATGAGTAGTAGTACTGCGCAAATTTGATGGCAAACGCAGAAACTAATCGAGTGAGAACGCCCGGCATTGTATTCCTTGCACACTGCTCTATTTTCCCCTCGCGTCCCCTCTCCGTCCCCTCTTCTCCCCCCGCGATAAGATGTTTGTAACTACAGAGTACGCTGTGCCTAGAGAGAAAGAGGGGAAAGGATAGACTTTTATTGACAGCGAGATCGCGAGCGAAGAACGGAGAGGCAACAAGAAGCACATTTGCACAAATCGAGCACCGAATGATACATCCTTAATGTGCCGAACCAGACACATTTCGATTTAGCGAGATTGCAGTTAATCAAAAGTGCGCAAATGGAAACGAATAAATAAATGTACAGGAAACACAAACTCAACTGATAAAAATCTATCGAAATATTTGCGAAAGTGAATTTACTCAGAAAGATTCGAATCATGGATATGATTTCGAGTATAATTTTTATATACGCATTTAAGTGGGATGCATCTGAGTTGGTGAGACGAAGAGGCTTTTCGAGCGTTGTTGTTTTGGGGGCTGAAAGTTGTGATCATTTGCTACTCACTGGTTCAGCGTTATTACCTGACTTGCACTGCTTGTCTCGCAAATCGACCTTTGTTTCTGGGGCAGGAAACACCGAAACCACGAGCAGACTTTGCGCCGGTAGCTGCATTAGTTTAAATTTAGTTTTCCCTCGAACGTGAATTCTTGTGGGGAAAAGCGCATAATTTATGCCTCTCGACAAATAGCATTGCGATTATCTCTCAGTTTCACGTGAGATTCGTAATATGTCATTTGCGGACCAAACGTGAGTCTAATAAGGGTGCAATAAGACCATCGAAGCACTTCTGAATGCTGAAAATGAGCAGTAGTGGATTGACCGCAGGGTAAACGGCAGTCAGTGACATTAAATAAGTGCCGAGGTTGCCGAATCGACCACCTGAAGCAAAGATACCAGGAAATTGAACTACCACATTTTGAACTACTTATGCTTGTCTCTGTCAATGGGACAGGTTTACCTGTTAACGGAAGTAAAACCAAACAGCCAACAGGCGTGAATGAGATGACAAGAGGAACGACAGTCTGGAATATGTATGATATAGATTTATCTATATAATATAATTTAATATAGATTTATTTATAAATCGTTTGATAAATTAGCCACCTGAAGCACTAAAGCTCGGAAGAACTGCTGGTGTGTGGAGGCACGAATGTTACACTCTGATCGGTTTTTAGTCACTTATTTAACAAATTATCAAAAATTACCTGACGATAGATTCTTCACCATTGTTCGTATGTTGTTCGCACAAAGTAGCATTATAACTAGAATATGTTGTGTAAACTACGTGATTGTGGCGCGTTTGAATATTAATAGTTAGTGAAGTATGAGTACCTCCAAGAATCAAAATCAATCCGAGAATACAAATAGTGTATACTAGAAGAGGCCAGTTCCATGTCAGAGAACCATTCGAGTGATTTACTTCCTATAATGCTTGGATTTTCATTTTTTGCTTTTCAAAATTACCGCGTAGACTATATGAAAATATCCAAATGGACGGTGCATGTCAATTCCGTGATACTGACGCATATCGACAATCATTTGCACGTCCAATTCCTGACCATAAAAAATATTTTCGATATTCATCAATTGATACGGAACTCACTGCTCTAGGTTCATAATGTGAGAGGAAGAAAACCATGATCGCATTGAAAGCGATCTCAAAGGCGATTCCACTAGCTGTCCAATGCCAGATGCTTAGTTTGGAGAGTCGAGACGATGGTCTGGAAATGAAAACTAGTATAGTCCGAAACTACATGTTTCCAATTGCGAATAATCAGATACGAGATTGCATGATAGGTAACGTAACACACAGCTTTGGACATCCGTAAATCTTTTCTCGCATATTTGCCAACATTTTTATTTTTATGTCCGAAATTTCCCTTGAGGAATGAGCTCACCCGAGAAGAATGACGTAGCGATACACGAAGTGATAACTGAGAATAACAAACGTTTGATAGAAGAGAACATTGAAATAGTAGATGGATACAAGACCTGCAAGATAAATATTCTCGTATTGCCCGTCTGTTGGAGCACCAAGCAGGTAAACCGCCAACCAGGGACTTTAGGCCAACTGTAGGTACCTTCTCCAAACATTACGAATGAATACTTGCTCATGTGGATGTTCTGAGAGAGGCATACTCATTTTTAGCACGTTAATAACAAAAACTGAACCAAAATAACAGTACTAACCGGTTCGACAATCGCATATGATACCGACATAACGATGTCCATCACAGCAAAGAAGTAAATGAGAATTGAGTACCTTGAAATTTCAATTTGATATTAATTGTAAGACATATATCGAAAATATTAGAAATTTTAAAGTATTATGAATATAATTTATTTTTTAAATATATTTTATTTATCATCAAGCGCTTGGTGATATCACAAACAGTCAAATCTCCATTAATTTCAATGAGGTACCTTCCCATGGAGATGACCTTTTCTTTCTTCACGAGAAATACGAGGAGTATGTTGGTGATGAGCGAAATTGCCGACATCGTCCAGTGGAACACCATGTGCTAGTCGATCTTCAATTATGTGGAGTTTTGGAAATGTCGTTTTAGTCGATTTGCGGAAATGTCGTTTGCGGAAAAATAAAAGTTGCGGATTTGTCACCCATCCTGAATGTCAGATCGGGATGAGAAAATCGCGAAAAAACAGAATCAGTCGCGAAAAAAGAATCGGAACATATGCGTAGTGCATCTTGTATCACATTTCGCAAGACCACGCCCATTGGTTGAAGCCGGCTCCATTTCGCACGTGTGCCTAGTCGTGTCTCGTCAGTTGGTCGTATCGTTGGTAGGTGATATATTGCATAATATTACCCGACGCTCAAAGGACCAATTGGCACAACACGGCAATCACTAGTGAGATAGGGAGAGGCCACAGTGTAGTCATGTGGAAAAAATTGGTCTGGATGGCGTTACGAAAGGAGAGAGGTGTCGGAATAGCGAGTAATTGCATATGAATATAACTTGATTTCACAAGGAATTCGATTTCTCGCTACGACCTCTACACATCAGATAAAACATACGCCCAAGAAGCAACGTACGGCATGATAATTATCAAAACGGTCTCGCACAGAAAATGACGTAGATGCAAAAGCATCTACCAATAACATTCATACATGCAAATATCACAATCCTCAACAGGCATCATCCAAATGCATTGATAATATTTTGCAGAACGCAAGAGATTGTGTAAGTTATTGCCGAGGGGGAAACGATCGTGACCATCTTGCCGACAGCTTCAGCTAACCAACACTTTACATCCGAGATGTTGAGTAGTTGTGAATATTTCGATAAAACATCATATATAACTAGTTGTCGAATTTTATTTGCATTGGTCGCATCAGAAATCTCAAGAAAGTGTAGAAAATCAGAATAGTATTTCACAACAAGCTAAGACCGATTCGATCGCTACCGCAATAAGCATGGAGATAGAGAGAAAGGTGAGAATGTCGTTGATAAGGAATAGACTGGACTGGATGAATAGCTCTTTGACTGTTTACAATATATTAAACGAATAATCTTGACAACAAATTGTTGAGATGCCATTGTCGATTTTTTTCAAGTTGAATGTGAAACAGTATTCGTTTGTCCATAGCGAACGAAATACACGAATGACCTGAATCACGATCGATATACACAAAGTCTGTTCAAAAATGCCGGGTTTGTAGATAAGGCTCTTAGAAAGTTTTGTTCGTCATTCAAACACTTTCCAGCTCATACCTTCTATAAGGTGTGATGATGATTATGTTGGCAATTGGGGAGAATACACTCTGAAGTGATGCGATCTACAAATACATGATACTTTTCACTCAATAATTGGTATTACAAGTGGAGAAGCGTATTGAGGCCACGAAGAAATGATTATTTGTTGCCAATTAGCAAGAAATAGTTGTGCTCCCATGAAGTAAAAGGAAGTTAAGAGCAGTTGGTAATTCAATGCCTGATGGAAATGATAGCCATACGTTTCAATTTTTTTCGAAGATACTCTTTGCATTTGTTGATGGTGTCGCTTCGACGATTCATCATTATGCACCTGCTATTATATAAATGTAAGTATGAGCGTGTGGCTTGACGAATACCAGAGTTCTGTGAGTGAGTCTCTTGATAATATATTGGAACAATATTGACAGAAAGAGCAAAATCGCGGAAAAACCGATCGTATATGCAATAACAAATGTTGTGACATTATCGGTCAATTCGAAAGTACTTGTAAAGGAAGCAAATTGAAGATGTAAAAACAACGCCCCACCAATCATAGTTGAGGGATACTGAAGAACGAATATTCCTCCGTTTAATGATCGTGATTCACCATTGACGAACGCAGCATACAATGAATAAAGATAGGGAATATTTATGAAAATCACTGTGCAGGAAAGGTATATCACTTTCTGAAAACAAGGGGACGGAATAGTCGAGAAGATTGAATACCTTAGATGATTGGGTCGATTCAGAATAGTAAGTAGACGAATAAGAAAAGCGAGACAAAGTAACGCCGTGGTAACAGCGTGAAGACTAATTTTGGCTCATAGAAAAGGTATAAAATAATTATCATTACTAATGATTCATAATTCTAACCGAATGCAAAAAACAACACTTATGATGAATGTATGTGCAAGCGCCGAAAAATTGCATGAAACAAAGGCTGTTGATGCAAATTTCTCTATATAATGATTTTACTTGTTGCTAACAACATCTCGCATGTACCTTGTAGCTGAGAACATCATGGGACAAAGGGCGCAACTATCCGCAATTGCAGAAATCAACAGCAAATTTGAAAACGACTTCATAGTCGACGGTGTCCTAAAGTCAAGCAGTGATCTACAAAATTGTTGTGGGAATCTTACTTAGTATCAATAACACAAAAACACAATTAGAGATAACTCCAATAAGTGCGATCGCCACCGTGGCCCATGTAAATATCAACATGCTGAAACTCTTGGTGAATATTAATCATTTTAGGAATATTATCTTGGGAAAGATCGAATCAATCTATACAAATCGCGAACGTCTTTCGTCTCGACCCTTTTTGGTAAAGCTTATGAAACTATATGAGCGTATATGAAGCGCGAAGTGCAGAACTCCGAAAGTGGGTCGCTGGTAAGATACTATTCGACTAAATTAAAAGGGTAAATTCAAGAGAGATACGATGATAATTTTTGATACGAACGCTCAATTTTATTATGTTTTTTACAGGTAAGGCATATAAGAGTGGAATCGCGAGAGTTTCGAGAGCCCTGCGGCGGTAGGAATTTGTATCTCCGATCCTGCTGAAAAGAGAATCTTAAGTACTTCGAATAACGCTTTTTCAAACTACGTTTGCCGATTTTTGGTTTCTAGTCTCATCTTGGAGTATTGGTAGGTCATATTAGGGACACAATTAAATTTACGACCAAAATTGCCTCAGGTAAACAATCATAACTTGCTTTAAAATCACGCTAGAGATTTTTCCCAAAAGAATTCGAATGAGGAGGCAGAGGGGAACATTTCTTATGAGCCGTTCCACGGTATAGTTTTTGCAACCTATGTCAGCTCAGGGTGAAGTCCCAATACCTAGAGCTGATAGCTGGCCCAATATGAGATGTTGGGATGCACCTTCTGTGAAATGCTGTACATGTCCCAAAAAAAGTCGGAAAATTAATCCATCGAAAAAATACGTTCTTATAGGTTTTTCCGACTTTTTTTCGATGAAAATAACGAAAAACATAGTTTGGAAGCGAAAGGACATCAATAAAAGGTCGAAAAATAAAAATTTTATCGTTTTTGTACCACAGTGAGAAATTTTATTAACCGTTGTCATTTTTTTATTAGAGATTCGGATTCTACGTGCAAAACTACCCCGGGTGTGCAATTGTGACTTCTCTCAGCCTGACAGCCCGGATTCCGCAGCTTCCCGCCCGATGCTCTCTCCGAGGCTGGAGGGAGAACGATGACGAGAGATTTCGCCATTTCGACATGAAACAGTCATGTTCGAATCAGATTTGCATTCCATTTATCGTTCTTAATCATTTGTGTTGATGCTATGGGGTTGTAACATCGATTAAACACGAAAAAAGTGAAAAGTCGAAAAATTCACATTTTCGAAATCTCAAAATTTCAAAAATTCATAAGTCATGTATCTGAGCTTCAAATGATGTATTCTCAACGGAAAATCACTCACATATGAGTTATGAACAATATCTGAGAGTTATAGCCGATTTGCGAATATTTTTTGAAACTGTTTTTTTTCGGTGGACTTGAAATTGTTTTTTTTCGGTGGAATTGTTATCGAGAATTTTTTCGAACAAAACTTTTTCTTTAAAACCAGTCCCAAAAGCTTCGATATTGTTTATAACGCATATGTGAGTGATTTTCCGTTGAGAATACACCATTTTGAGCTCAGATACATGACTTATGAATTTTTGAAATTTTGAGATTTCGAAAATGTGATTTTTCGACTTTTCACTTTTTTCGTGTTTTATTGATATCACAACCCCATAACATCTGCACAAATGCTTAATAACGATAAATGGGATGCAAATCTGATTCGACCATGACTGTTTCATGTCGAAATGGCGAAATCTCTCGTCATCGTTCTCCCGCCAGCCTCGGAGAAAGCATCGGGCGGGAAGCTGCGGAATCCGAGCTGTCAGGCTGAGAGAAGTGAAAATTTTACACCCGGGGTAGTTTTGCACGTAGAATCCGAATCTCTAATAAAAAAATGACAACGGCTAAAAAAAATTCCCACTGTGGTACAAAAACAATGAAATTTGTATTTTTCGACCTGTTATCGATGTCCTTTCACTTCCAAACTATGTTTTTCGTTATTTTCATCGAAAAAAAAAGTCAGAAAAACCTATAAGAACGTATTTTTTCGATGGATTAATTTTCCGACTTTTTTTGGGACATGTACATCATTTCACAGAAGGTGCACCCCAACATCTCATATTGGGCCAGCTATCAGCTCTAGGTATGGGGACTTCACCCTGAGCTTATTGACATAGGTTGCAAAAAAGGCATCCGTTCAATAGGTGCAGAATATCATGGAACGTCTCTTATGGTGATGATGCCATTCCTCGTCCATGCGCTGGATCGGGGTGGTCGGTTATTTAAAAAAGTAATGTAACTCTACTAATACCGATTATTGCACCGAAAAGTGATTTGAGAAAATCACCCTACAGTAAAAAAAATCAGAGGAAGTAGGTGGGGAAAAAATGGCAGGCACTTTTGTCCAAAAAACCTGCGATTTTTACCAATTTTCGAAGTTTTTCGAGCATAACTTTTTTCTTTAAATTTTCCGTGAGCTCTCATTTCGAAATTCGGAATCAGCGGGCAAAAATACACCAGAATTTCCTAAAGTCATGTTTTTTCGAGATAAACATTTTTCCGACTCTGACCACTTTTTCACCATGTGGTCCCCCCTTTGGTCCGATTTTGACCGAAAATTTTTTGTCTCAGAATAATGTCACTTTATGAATTTCTGGCCTATTTTTGAGCGTAGAAAACGAATTTGCTAACTAGAGCTCATGAAACCTTGAAGCAAAAAAGTCTCGAATCTATCGCCCCAAAACTCTCGAATCTCTCGCGATTCCTCTCATAAGGGTAGGATAGACGTAGCGTTATTATTTAGATTGATATTCGACAATTGATTCCATCTAAGGTTATGCCGTATTTTTCACCAATCACCATTGGTATCTACATACGGCTGACAATTTTTACCATTATCAGTGGCGAAAGACAATGATGACCTTACCTACATAACGGAACCTATTGCCGGATGTTAGCGATGGATATCATTATGGTAACTTTTTCGAGAAAGTTACGTTTTATGAACGATGTTCAATATGCTGGTGTGCACTGAGAATGCTAACCCCGAAATCGAGGACCGACGTGGAGTGGCCGAAGACGAATTTGTTAATTATCTTTTCCATCATGACTGCGTATTAGACGGAACTCAAGGAGTCACTCGAGTGAAATTAGGAGACGAAATATTTTAGCAGATTGAAGTCTGGAGATGCAGATTTCATTCACTTTCCGATGGCGAAAATGCAATGGTGACTGAGACACTACTGTCATCGAATGAGAGCAAGATTTACCGGTTGAATATATCCGACCGTTTGAACACAATTTCTCATCCGTTTTATTTGCAATTTCGATCGACGCGATTGTTTCTTATCTAATTGTTCCATCACTATTAGTTCCTTCAAGCAGAGCAGAATATGCTCGGGGTTATTCATTATGAAGACGTTGAGGCTCACAATCAGACAGCTATTGTTTTTAATATTTTTTGTGGAATATCCCCTGATGAGAAGGTATTCTATTGCTGTGTTCGTCAACCAGTCATCGTAACTCAGCGAAGTACTCCCATTGGACTTAATTAGTTGGATAGCTAGTGTGAATAATCTTTTATCGTATTTTTCTCAAACATTCACTGCATCTTCCGTGCATTTTATTTGACGGTTGTTCCCATTTATCACAAATTTTTGCATGGACTGACTTCAGGTCATGCTCAATTTACACGATAAAATTCATATTTCTGTTATTTGGATTCTTCACATCATCGCCATCACGATAAATGCACTGCTCATCGTTGCAATTATTCTCAGGTTTGCCAAAATCTGCATCAAAAATAACCTATTTTTAGAACTACTAAAAAGCTTCTAACGTACTCAGTATTCCTACTTAACAACGCGATTATCGATTTATTAGCAGCAGTAGCGAGTGGGATTGGGGTGGTTAGGTTAGAAATTATGCATCATATTTGGCTCCGAGAGCAATGTTCGAAGTGATTTTCGGTAGAACGTCCTCTATCTAGGATTGGTTCCAACAGAATTACCACTTCCAGGGTGATGCAAGACCATGAAGGATCAAATATCTATGTGTTTCTTGGACCTTGCACGCTCATCAGCGAGGATCTACAGTATCGGAACTAAGTCTGAGCCAAATTTTTCAAAATGGTGTAACTTTCGAACCAGATGGGTGATCGTTCTGAAGTTTTGGCAGATGACAGTACATGTACTCCTACCTATGCTCTGCGTCCGACTCTAATACGATTTCCCAATATTGCATGGTGATGACGCAATCATGACTTGTTATTTCATGGTGGATTATTTGCTCGATGAATTTTTTCTGAGCCTTTCTACTCGGTGGGATAATAGAAGGCCTCAATACCTTTTCGATGAAAATATGTACTCATGTGATTATGACGTACAGTGGATTTAGACTGGCTCAAATAGGGTCCCGAAAAAATGGATTTTCGTTCATCGACGTGCTAGAAACTGGTTCAAAAGCTCAAAATGATCCTTACCACAATTCCTGATGATCCCCAAAGTTTGATAACGATAGCTCTTAATGTGCCCCCAGGGCACGAAATTTTCACTTTTTCACTTTATTTTTTTCTCCCTACTTTGGATGATCACAGTTCCAAGGCCGATGTTTGTTCAAATGTATTTCCTGGACAGGTTACTTGCAAATCCATGGAATATACGATTCCCAACTTTTTAGAGCATTAGAAGAAATTTCCCGCCCACGGCAACCGAAAATCCGAGGTCAATCGATTTCAACCCAAAAAATGACCATCATTAGTCGAAAAAAAGTTTCTCTCAAAACTTCCTGACTACATTTTTTTCTGGTAGATGTTTGTGTGCTGAATCCGAATATCGATATGAGAGCCCATAATGTCATTAATGAAAAAAGTTAAAATGCATTATGTCAAAAAATAGAAGATTCTGAAAATTGAATAACCTCAGATTTTCGGTTTCCGTGGGCGGGAAAGTTATCCAAATGCTCTAAAAAGCTGAGAATCGTATATTCCATGGATTTGCAACTAACCTGTGCAGGAAAGACATTTGAACAAACATCGGCCTTGGAACTGTGATCATCCAAATTATGGAGAAGAAAATTATGTGAAAAAATGAAAAATTCGAGCACTGAGGTCAAATTAAGATCTTTCGTTATCAAACTTTGGGGATCATCAGGAATTGTGGTAAGGATCATTTTGAGCTTTTGAACCATTTGCTAGCGCGTCGATGAACGAAAATCCATTTTTTCGGGACTCTACTTTGAGCCAGTCTAAATCCACTGTACGTCATAATCACATGAGTACATATTTTCATCGAAAAGGTATTAAGGCCTTCTATTATTCCACCGAGTAGAAAGGCTCAGAAAAAATTCATCGAGCAAATAATCCACCATGAAAAAACAAGTCATGATTGCGTCATCACCATGCAATATTGGGAAATCGTATTAGAGTCGGACGCAGTGAGCATAGGTAGGAGTACATGTACTGTCATCTGCCAAAACCTCAGAGCGATCACCCATCTGGTTCAAAAGTTACACCATTTTGAAAAATTTGGCTTAGACTTAGTTCCGATACTGTATGTCGAACGAGTCTAGGTACAGTGCTATTTGATGTTTGTAGTCTGTCTTTCTTGGAAGGATCATTCGGAAATGTAGAAATGTTGTCCTCAAAATCACTGACAATTCGCAGCTCTGCACATCAGCTTCGTTCAACAATCAACACTCGTGCTGCTGCTCTCATTCGCCTTTCGTCTCTACGTTCTGCGAGACCTCATCACTCTTCGCGCATCTCCGTCGCGCCTCCGAATCGCCTCCATTTGCTTCCTGAAATGTGCTCGTAATGGTGCCACCGACGGTGAGAGTTGCATCACGTCTATCTCACCGTGAAATCATCTCAGATTGGCTGTTATCTCACGCAGACGAAACCGTCGACGGTTCCACCTCGAGGCATACACAGTCACCAGTATGGCACAGAATGAATATCATTGTTCCTGCTACCGTGCATGCTCGAAATGTAATTGTTTTCTGCAGAGTTCGCATTCCTCGGGAGTACTCGAGCTGCTCTTCAGATCATCTCAATGATCAATCTTTCGCCTTCAGTGATGATTTGCATCTTCATCATCAGACGCAAGCTCATTTCTAGGATTGCACAAGCTGTAAGCAACCTACATTAGTTCTGCCCCGAATAATTAATATCTCCATTCCGTTTAAAACATTTTTTTTCAAATACTCATGGGACCGATACGAAACGTGCATTTTCAGAAACCTGAGGAGAAGCGGAGCCACGTCTTCATTGCGAGGGTAAGTTTTGCTGTTTTAAATCTCTAATTATGAACCTCATAAAATAAATCAAAATCCTTTTAAAATCGCAAATATGCCATTCAAGGCGCTTACATATCAAATGCTGCTTCCATGCGGGGTTTCCAATGGTGGAATCCTAAGAATGTGCGATCTGACACAGATTCTACGCAACGAATACGCGGAAACGTTTATGATGATTGTGAGTTTTAAAAGGGACATTTTTCGATGACTCTGATAATTACTCAGATATGCAGCCTATTTTCTCTTGCTTCTCCGGTGATTAATTTCATGATGCTCCCTCCGTATCGTGCGATTCTTCCCTCACTGCGAATAGGAAATGCATTGGTTGGCGCTTCTGCTCAACCGAATGCCGCTCGATCGTCGCATAAACCATAATCAGTCGATAATAACTTATCATTCATAATTGCATAGTTTCACAGGAATACGATGACGCGACAAAATGAACAGGTCAACTTTTTTTGGTACGTTCACTAATCGACTGATGTTGGCCAAGGAGTTTTCCTAGAACTATCATTCACTATCGATTTATCATAGCAGCAGTGAATATGATAAATACATAAAATTACAGCCGTCGGAAACAATCTATATTAATTGTCAATGCCTCGAGTAATGATCACGAATACACTCCCTTCTCCACTCGAGAATAATAAAATAAATGAGAATGAGATGAGCTCAATCACACAGTTTCGATATCGACAGCGCATTGTGTTTTGCATCTGATCCATGACGATGATTTCAATCTGGAAACGTGCTCTTTCAAAATAATATCTTTCAAAAAAGCAATCTCATCACTGGGCTTTGTACGTTTGAAACAAACTTCGCCGCGGTGATCGCCTGTCTTCGATGCTACAGTTATTCCGTTATTCCTCAACCAGTGCGCTATTACGGAGACATCCGTTCTAAACTGCAAAGTTCGAGAGCGAAAATCGGCAGAAAGAATCTGAAGTGAACTCGTCTTGTAAGTATTTCATTACCAAGCACACCTCAATTACACTCTCAAATTCCTTTAACGTGATGTCCACCATGTCCAGGTGCAGACTCTTGTGACTGTCAATCAGGTTGAAGAATGCATCGCTGAACATCCGCTGCACATTTCAATATCAAGGGCATTGCATAGATCTATTACATGCCGTATGTGTTTCTGCTTGCATAGCGAGCATTTCCATTGAAGGGAAAGCGATGAATTTTTCCGTTTCGAGTAGGTCCCCGAGATGCAACAATGAATGTTTTCTTGCCGGAAAGTCGTGCATCAGTTTCAGTGCTCTAAACGATTATCGTTGTTTGTGAATAAATATATTTGAAATAGAGTCAACGTAATCTAATGTAATCTTTTACAAAAGCATTCGACAGCCTCGAGAGGCCGATGCTTTGGAGCACGCTTTCTACCCAAGGAGTCCACCAGGATTTGATCCAGTTGCTACAACGTCTGTACGAAGAATCTACATCTAACGTCCTCGTGAATGGCCAATTAGTCCCCGTTTCTATCCATCGTGGAGTTCGTCAGGGATGCCCTCTCTCTCCTCGTCTCTTCACTGCGGTGCTTCGCACAATCCTCAATGACTATGACTGGGATGAAGACGGAATTGGACAGAATCTCACCCACTTGGCGTACGCTGACGATGTCGTTCTCTTTGCAAAGAACACGCCGGCTTTGATTCGTATGATCACTACACTAAAGGAGAACGCTGAGTCATGTGGTTTATCCATCAATGCAAAAAAGACAACCCTCCTTACAAACTGCACCACTACTCGATCTCCAATAGTCATCCACGGAGAACAATACAATTTTGTGGATCAAGCTACATATCTCGGCATCACCGTCTCCTTCCCTCTCAACCCGTCCTTGGAAGTTGATCGACGAATCAGGTGTGCATGGGAGCATGGAGTAAAATTCATAACATGATGGTGTTGCCAAGACTGTCTCTCAAGCACAAGCGAAAAGCCTTCAACACTCTAATAACTCCCGCGGCATTATACGGAGAAGAACTGTGATCCTTACGCGAATCAGACAAAGAGAAATTACGAGTAGCACAGCGTAAGATGGAAAGGAAAATTATCGGAATATCGCTGTTTCACGGGTGGTCAAATCAACGCGTCAGGGCCACCACTAAAGTCAGAGATTGGGTCCAACTTGCGGATGAGAAGAAGTTGAATTGGGCTAATCGTTTGCGACAGATGGAAGGATCGCGCTGGGCACGAATTCTAACTACTTGGATACCTTACAATCGTTCAAGACCAAGAGGGCAACCCCGGATGCGCTGGAGAGATGACATACATCGTACAATTGGCAACGACTGGTGGTCGATATCATCGAGTGAATACAGAACCAGAAGAGATCAGCATGCGGGATAAGACCTAACCCATAATTCTGATAAATGATTGATTGATTAATTTAATGTGGAAATCTCACTTCTCGAGATGCGATGCGGACTGCGTGACGAAAGAGAACAAAGTTGTGTCAATGTTTTCAGTGAGAGAGCGGATAAATTCAATAGTAATTGGGCTGACCTAAAAATTCTCGTCTACCAGTTTCAATTTGTCACTCATTACTTCGTGTGGGCTATCAGAACACAGATTAATTTCGAATTCGCCAATCGAAATTTCACTGAAAATACGCTTTCGCATGCTCAGAAATTGTTCAAATTCGTCTCTCCGAACAGTGAAGGTTGTATCCCCGATGTACATCATAAATGAGCTCTAAAAGGCACGCATTATTGGTATTTGCATATGCACTGACACATTCGTTTACGGAGAAAATACACTACACATATTTGCTCACCACATCATCTCTGTAAGTGAGATATCCATCCTGGAAATGACCGGCACTTGACTCTGCCACCAGCTTTTCGAATGCACTTGAATAACATTTACTAGAGGTTATTGAAAGAGGTCACTTACCGACATGTTAGTCGTAATTTCAAGCGATCTTTGATCTCTATCGTTCTCAGGAGTCTCTGGAGAAACGAATCAGGCAACGCAAAGACGTCCATACGCATAACTCGGGAGGATGATTCACGATCGAAGAAAGCAGGGCGACTAAAGCGAGAGCAAAGAAGGGAAGAGATAAGCGGATGACTGTGCTAAGGATGTGCGTCGATCATGTTTGTGTTGGTATTAGGATATTCCGCCTCTGTGATCTGAATGCCGTGTATGTAAATATCGATCAAATCGGTTTGCCGTATTCAAGTAAAAAAATATACAAGCTTTTATCATAGATATCTGACATATTATCTGAGGTAATTGAGGCTCTTGCACACAGTGTCTGGCTTGTGCATCTGCAGTTTGTACATGTACGTGTGATCATCGAAGAGGTCGAGCATCCGATACACCTCGTACTCCCACTTCATGTTCATCTCGACTCTCTGAAAGCAGAATTTCCCCAAATCGAATTCCAAAAATAAATAGCGAGACATGTCTCTACGCCTTTTATTGACACTCACTCCTTTCGAGAAAAAACTGGAATTTTATCCAAAATACATTTATGAATTGCAAATCTAATATCAAAACATGAAACACACCTTGATCGTCCCTAGTACTCCGAACAATTCCCCGATCCTCATCGTTCCCTCCATGGCTCCAATCGTCTCCTTGTATCGCGTCATCATCCGGCTCAGAATCTCCGTTCGATACCTTGCAGAGAGATCGATTAGGCTCTCGCGCGCATGAGTGGTCTCTGCAATGAATCATTCACATTAGAGTTGTTAAACAAAACCCTTGCTATTGTTCCTATCGACCCCAGTACATGAGTTGAATGAAGAAATTGAAACCAATCCCTTGAATTTATGTGAGGAAATGAGAATTTATTTGATATTCTTATTTTACACACATCAATATACTCGATGAATACATGGGAATTCGTTTTCCCATAAATGAATAGAGCTTATGAGCAGCCTCTCACTACCTGATTGTTGGTCTGACAACGTAGCATGTATCATAAATGCCATAAATATTGGAACAGTACACACCAATGCTCCAGAAAGCGAGAGCTAGCATTGCCATGAACTCCTCGTCGGTCGGCTGCACTCTCTCCACGTGATCACGAATCCGGAAGCAATTGTCACGAATACACTGGTCCAGCGTCCTGAAAAGCTACCATTTTGGATCGATTAGAATATCGTCTTTCACAGATATCCCATCCTATTTTTATGATCTATCTCTGTTCGCGTCAATCACAAATCGTTCGGTGATTAGTGGTTTCAGTGGTTTTAGCAGAAATGGTTGATAAATCGAAGAAAAATTCACGAATATCTAATGAAAGACTATAAAAAAAAAACCTCTCACTTTGAAGCCTCTCCGGCGTTTTGTTTGTTCACACAATCGCTGAAGAAAACCAATGAGGCCTCTGGTGCAAGGTACGTCGTGTAGGTGCCGAAGCATCTGAAACGAATCCCACCCTGGCTTTTGGCACATGCATTTCAATACTCAGATTTCATGTTGTTCCTATTTCTCGACATTTCGAAGCTAATTATACAATAATCTCAGTATAACACAGGATTTTCGATATAATGGAGATACGTCCGTACAACGATTTTGCAACCTATGGTCAAAATTTGGCCCTAGAGTCAACTTTGGACGTAGAGTTCGAAAATCGACCTTAGAAAGCCGTATCTTCAAAACCCCATTCCCTGTGGCACACTTTACGCTGTGCAGTCGTTTTTCATATCTCACGAACAGCGCTTCAGAGACACTCGAATACGTAATCTCGAAAATACCTGACTATATGTTTTTCTGGCGTATTTTTACACGAGGAAATCGAAAATCGATGTTAGAATTCATGAAAATGCGAACGAAAAAAATTAGCTGGAAAAACTACATTTTTTTGGTGAAAATAGGTTGAAAATAGGTTGAAATGAAGTTGTTAGAAACCGTTAATTTTTGCGAAAATAAGCGCCCTGGAGTAAAATTGAACGGGGAATCGAATGAAAAAGTTTATTTGGTACCTTGCGAACTCAACCTTTTCATGGTGGCAATTTCAAAATTTTCGAAGGCTCTAACTATTTTCACAGATGAGCTAGCTCTTCACTTCCAATTGTAAAAAGTTTTCTCTCGTCGAGATCTTTCAGAAATACTATATATTCGTGGCTCTCTGAAGTGCTGTTCGTGAGATATTAAAAGCGACAACACAACGTAAGGTGTGCCACAGATACGGCATTCTAAGGTCGATTTTCGATCTCTACGTCCAAAGTTGACTCTTGGGCCAAATTTTGAGCATACGTTGCAAAATCGTTGTACGGCCCTATCTCAATTATATCAAAAATCCTGTGATAAGGTGCTGTTATATCGACATATAATAATATAATTACAACATTTTAAATCATGATACAACTTTTGCGAGAAACTTGTAGCTCACTTGCCGCTTTTGGCTGGGAAAAAGCGCAGGCTTCTCATGTGCGTTTCGAGGCAGTGGAAGGTGTTCTGGAAGTTGCGGATGAGCAGCCACTGAAAATCAGAGGCTTATCCACTTTTCTATCAAAATATCAAAGATTAGGGATACGGATTACGGAATTGACTATTGAAGATTACGGAAGATTAAGTGCCGAGGGCATGACGAATACATAACACAGGATTTTCGATATAATTGAGATTCTGGCAACAGGGTCCGTACAACGATTTTGCAACCTATGCTCAAAATTAAAATTTGGCCCTAGGGTTAACTTTGGACGTAGAGTTCGAAAATCGACCTTAGAAAGCCGTATCTTCAAAACCTCATTCCCTGTGGCTCACTTTATCCTGTGCGATCAGTTTTAATATCTCATGAACGGCGCTTCTGAGACCCACAAAAATATAGTAATTCTGAAAGATCTCAACGAGATAAGAGACTTTTTACAATTGGGAGTAAAGGGCTAGCTCACCTGCGAAAAAAGTTATACCCTCTGAAAGTTTTAAAATGTCACTCTGAAAAATTTTTGTTCGCGCCGTGCCAAATAAACTTTTTCATTCGATTCTCCATGCAATTTTACCCCTGGGCGCGTATTTTGCAGAGATAACCGGTCCGGGACCATCTTATTTCGGCGGCCGAACGTCTTGAAATCGCCGATTTTCGCCAAAAAATGTAGTTTTTCTAGCTAAACTTTTTTCTTTCGCATTTTCATGACATCATTTTCATGCTATGGCATCAATTTTCGGTTTCTACGTGTAAGGTACCAAATAAACTTTTTCATTCGATTCCCCGTTCAATTTTACTCCAGGGCGCTTATTTTCGCAAAAATTAACGGTTTCTAACAACTTCATTTCGGCAGCCTATTTTCACCAAAAAAATGTAGTTTTTCCAGCTAATTTTTTTCGTTCGCATTTTCATGAATTCTAACATCGATTTTCGATTTCCTCGGGTAAAAATACGCCAGAAAACCCTATAGTCAGGTATTTTCGAGATTATGACTTTTTGACAAAAAAATGGTCTCGAAAACATGATCAAAAATTGTAAAAAGTCTTATCTCGTTGAGATCTTTCAGAATTACTATATTTTTGTGGGTCTCAGAAACGCCGTTCATGAGATATTAAAACCTACAGCACAGGATAAAGTGTGCTACGGGGAATGGGGTTTTGAAGATACGGCTTTCTAAGGTCGATTTTCGAACTCTACGTCCAAAGTTAACCCTAGGGCCAAATTTTGAGCATAGGTCGCAAAATGGTTGTACGGCACTATCTCCATTATATCGAAAATCCTGTGATAACACTGCACCTTGTCCGACAGCGATAGTTCCATGAATTCCGGAAATAGGGCGGCAGCGAAGTCAAATAACGTGGCGATCATGATGCGAACTGACTGATTCATAACTTGATATGTGCAAGGGGCGATTTCCTGGAACAAGGTTATTCGAGAAGTAGTTTTCGGTCGATTATCCGATCAGCAAGCATTCAATGTATTTTGAATATTACCAATTCGGTGAGAACTCACGTATTCCTCCTTGTTAGCAATGTATGGATCCAGCTCAATTCCTCGAAGAGCCAACTCATTATTGCGTCGGATGATTGAAAGGCGTCTGAACTGATTAATGATTGGTAAATTCGAATTCATTCAGTAGAATACGACAGCCTAGGTGCAAATCGTTCGAGATATAATGAATGTAATGAAAGTACATAACTTACTGATAATATCGACGAACTCGCTCGATAAGTGATTGATCGTTTATCAAAGGTGGAATATCAGGCGAAGTCGACAGTGTAGGAGACGTCGAGCACGAGGGAACCAGGGCCAACTGCAAAATACCATGCTCAACCAATATCTATCGTTTTCGTACAGTGGACTAGCTGATCCATATAAAACAGAAATGTTTAAGAAAATGCTGTAATCGAGTTCAACCTGACTCACATCATTACCCTTGCTGCATGTCTTGATGATGACGTTGAATCGGTCAAGTCGACACTGGCGACAAGAGTAGTTGCCCTCTGCAATTATTTTGAGTAGCGATCATCGAACCATGATGAGATTCGGATTAACTGGTACATTGTGGTCTGTGCCCATGATCAATTTCAATGACAAATGTGTCTTTCTGGACAAGTAGTGTGATGTAGGGCAGACTCACTCTGAAAATCGGTGCATTCGCGGGTACCTTCCACACAACTGAGCGTGGCCTCGAGTGGCTTGTTTCTTCTAAAACAATCTATGTTTTAATTTCGATATTTGCTAAATATTGAATAATCATTTGTTTTATCGACTTCATTAGAGAAAACACTAAGACCTGGCAATGCTGGTGGACAAACGAAGCAGAAGAGAAGGAGAACTTGATGTTTGCTCACTTATAAAATACGGCGCAGGCTCTGCACACGTCGAGTCCCATGTGAGTGACGGGCGTTTTCTTCCCGCACACAAGACATGTAGTCATTCCCTCTGAACAATCAATAATTTGAATATTTCCACAATTACATACTCGGGACAAGCGATCTGCGAGAGAAAAGAGGGACAGAATACGAAAGGAGATAGGGGAGGAAGCATGTGTGCAGAAGGCTTTGCGAGAGATCGAAAGATCGCGAGAAAGTGTTTGTCTTGTAAGGAGAAGACAGGAACTGAGGTGAGAGCAATCGCTCGATATCTGCCGCTATTAGACTACACATCGGGCACTTACGCGTTACACAAATCAGCACCACCGATAAGATTCTACCCACTGGGCAGAATCCAGCGAGGAAAATAGCGAAACGGGGCCGCTTGGTGACTGAGAAACACAAACTAGAGAGGGTGAGGGACGTCAGAGTGATGCAAGAGCCATGAGATAGACAACTTGAAGTAGCGGAGAAGAGAAAAACGAGAGGAACCGAAAATCGATTATCACAAGTATTAGCGAGGGGGAAGTGAGTGTATCTCTTTTTCTCTCGCTGTTTCTTCGCCTCTCCAAGTGATCGGGACGTTTCGTTGACAATCTCTCTCTAGCTCTTTCACCCTCTGCCCTCTCCCCTCACTCAATCTCATAGAACATGTGAGCGTGACCTTTTGAGAGCGAATTGGGAGCCGATGATCGAGAGCTAATAGGGGAGAGGAAAAGACCAACCTTCCAGTTCGCAAGTACGTATAATGTGTGCCGTATTTGGAGGAACATACTCCCCCAATACAAAGGATATGATCTCGATTATTGTAACCTTCAAATGTGTTTGACTTGTCCAATCGCGAAGATTCAAACGCTACTTATTCCTTCGGGCCATTTTATGCTAACACGGTTTTGCTGTCAAATGTGTCAAACAGTGGATCTCTATCTCAGTTTTGAAAGAATTCATTGCGACCAAAAAAACTTGCTGCTCGGTTCCGTATAAGACACGGATGATTTATCTTCAGACTCGAAGGTAAATCGTAGAATAATGTGTCAAACAATGTAATGTGCATTTATCCTTCTCAGAACATCAATAATCATTCGAATATCTTGTTTATTTGGCAACGGAAAGAGTTGATCTTCTAGACGTTTCTACCTTAGTCACTGTGGTTCCCGACAGGCCCGAAGTCGATATGAATAGGGCGATTGGGCCTGAATGAAATACAGAATATTCGTATTATGTTAGGTGCAATAGTATAGTACCAAGGTTCCGAAATGCCTTCCGATTTTCAGCGCTAAGGAAAAAGTAGACGTAGTGTGTCTGACTGAAGTTTATCACACCAGGTATGACCTTCAAAGAGAATAACGTAGGACCGGGGAGACGCGATTCAACTTTACCGCAGCCATAAACACGTTTTTGACCGGTACGTCGAGTGACTGACTGATCAGAGGCGAGAATCTAATCAAGACCCCAGTAACGAGCCTGGGAAATACGTTGTTTAGCTTTCTTACACTGTTGTCATGGGAAACGATTTTAAAAACAATTACCATGTGCATGTAAACACCACCATGAGTATTACTGATGACTGGATAATTTTGGTGTTGTAGCTACTGCGGTGGTTTCTGCCTGTAATCCGAGAAAATGTTTAAAAAAAACATTTCTATAGCTGGAAATAGGTAAGTAGAAAGAAATATAAAGCATCTATATGATTATTCGCCATTTCTTAATAGCAGCATCAATATGATAGCATACTGGCAGAGAATGAAGCAGCTATTCAACAGAAGCAACTGTGAAAAATAATAAATTAAATTCATTGATTAAATGTACTATGGTTCTTACAGTATTCCGTAAATCATTGACTTCTTTGATCAAAGTTGATGTTGGAATGCACATCGGAATCGGATAATCTACATCGGATATCCATGATTGGTAAATGCACCAAGCTGAGTAGATGAATGAAGAATACACAACAACATGGAACCACCACACTTTCAGCTTCCGGTAACTAAAACTCACATGTAAAGAATACACATAAAAGCGGACGAACAAATTGGGACTTGATATCAGTATGATAACCTCGATTCCGATTGAAGAAAATAATATTGATTGACCGAATGAGAGTGCAGTGAAAGGCACGCCGGTGAAACGCAGGTAGGTTGTGCGCGTCAGAGAAATATCCAGGTTGTGCGCGTCAGAGAAAAAGAGTTGTCTCAACATCAATTATTGATTGATTGGTCGATAAAGGCTCGCAATATGATTAAACTGGCCTAACAGGACACGGGCAATCAGAGTACAAGTCGGTCTTTATCAGACTTTACCTGATCGTGTCGCCATCCATCATGAGACACAACATGGTGTGAAGCACAGTCATCAACACGAGCAATTGCTCTCAATTATCAGCCTTCACCCAATGCCAACGGCTTGAAACTCACTATGAACAGCATTGTCCTTGTAGTTACTGACGAAAAAGCGGATGTTCCCGAGCATTCCGAGGGCAGTAATGGCAAGAACGGTCACACAGTAAGGTACAGGCAAGACAGACATGAAAAAATGCTACTGCTGGCCTCCACAATGGCAGATTGTATGATATGAGAGGAATCGCGAGAGATTCGAGAGTTTCGGGGTAATAGCGGACGTAGGAAAAAGTTTGCCCGATTCCGCTGAAAAGTGAAACTTAAGTATTGGGTTGAGGAATAAGTAACGCTCGTTTTTGAGCATGGTGTTTGGGCTCATATATCTCCCGCCAATCAAATCTAAACGAGCTGACTTTATAGCATTTTTTCAGGGTATGCTCGAGTATCATAGCCGTTATTATTAGAAATATCACGCTTCCTGTGTAGGAGAGAAATTTAGATTTCAATGTACCTGATAATTTTCGAAAATTTTAGATTTTTTTCGAAATTGTGTAATTTAACGTGGAAACTGTTCGGTAAATTCACACATTCTCAGGTGAGCAGCCCGATACTACACCTCTTTCATGGTGAAGTGAGAATGGTGCTCGATTCATTGTTGTATTTTTATAGACGTTTCAAGGGGAACGTTCGTGAAAAATTGCAGTTCACTTAACTTATTTGTCTACCTTGAGGATCGAAGGTGCTGGCCTATACACTAGTGCGCTCCAGTCACTCACTATGGAGCTATATTATCACTATAAACATTTGGTGCTACTTATGCTCCTAATTGAAAAATATAAGTTTTCCAAAAATATTATTTTAATCAAAAGAAATGCGTGTTTTGAGGACTTTGGATTAAACCATACCCAAGACATAGTAGCCATTCTATAATTGTGGCCACTTGGTGGATGATAGTGCAAAAGTTGCTCGTCCATTTAACCATCTAAGGCCTTACATTCAATTAGTACGGTTTACAGGAAATATCAATAAATGTCGATTTCGAGGCTTGTTTTTCTATATCGGACTTACGAGCAATTTAACTCATATAGAGAATGCTCCACACTTAGCAAAATTCGTCCATATTTTCAACAGGAAAGGTACTCCACATTCAAGCATAATTGAGGTCTTTAGATCTATTGCTAAGAAAACGCGGCTAGCAAAACTTCTTTCGGTCAGTAACTGAAAATCCTACACTCTCGTTAGGCGCATATCTCACACAGGCCTTTACTTGGATATTCCTCTGAATATCATCAGTGTAATGTGTAACCATGATACTTTACTACTGCAGCTTAATTGTGGCTCAATAATTCTTCTTCCCTCAGTGCTGACCTGTCAAAATCTCAGGGTGAGGTGCGACAACTTTGAATTGAGCCAGCCATTGTGATCGCCTAAATGATCGGAGATATATGATATAGTGTGCGCTAAAGAGAGTATCCAAGCCCTTATCGATCATCAAAAACCGGAATATAATTGCACAATTTAGAAAGACGGGAGAGGTCATAATCTGAATTTGGAAAAACGAGCGTTACTTATTCCTCAACCCGATACTTCGAATGCTGTTCTTTCAAACTGCGTTTGCGATTTTTGATATCATGTCTCATCATCGAGTATACTTAGGTCAAAGTAGGGACACTACGAAATTTACGACCAAAATTGCCTCACAAAAACAGCCGTAACTCGCTTTAAAATTATGCTAGAAAAAATTCCAAAAAAGTATAGAATAGAACAATTAGACGTTTAGTAGAATACCTCATGGTTCAAGGGTGTACTGACAAGTCTCGCCAGACTTCCGAGTAACCAGGGCACTCGCAGTCCAAACTCATGCGATCCCAGAAACATTTTGTACATCTGAAAGAAATTCCATCTTTGAGATTTTCTGGTTACATGTATTGGCTAGAGAAACATACATGTACAACAACACTGAATTTTTCAGCGAGCCAGAATAGGACATTGACCAATCCATGTGCCCAGTGTTCTATTCCTACTGGGGCCAATACACAAAAAAAACATCGCCTTCACCCAGAACAATGTTCAAAATCTTGCCGTGCAAAGGGTTATGATATCACCAACTTTTCTGTTGTATTCGGGCCGGTCTGCAAGCATCATAAAGCTGATCAGTGTGTGTGCTGGTGTGTCGTAATTGTTTTTCGTCAAATTTATAAAAATGATCCAGTCGATATTTCTAAAATCTGTGCTAAAGTCCTGTTTCGGCCTACACTGACGTGAATTTCCATTTTTCTTCGTGAGATTGATATGTCGCTGGCTATGAATCGTCCCTCGTAGGTTGAGCAGAAACACATCGAATCCGGCATCAGCGAGGATCATTTCTGCAATGTGCATATGAGACACTATCTGAGCCAGTTCACATACAGCCGCACAAGGAAAAATAGATAACCACCAAAATCATGGTCTAGGATCAACTTTTGACGTAGAGTTCGAAAATCGACCTTAGGAAGCCGTATCTCCAAAACCAAATTCCCTATAGCACACTTCTCGTGCCAGAGGGAAAATATTATCTCGCGAACCGCGCGTCGTAGACCCACAAAAGCATAGTAATTCTTGAAGATCTCGTCGAGATAAGCATTTTTACAATTGGTAGTGGAGTGCTAGCTCATCTGTGAAAAAGTTAAGAGACCCCCTCTGTTATTTTTTAGCAAAATGGCCATCCTCCGGACATCGCCGCCAGGACTTTCGATTCAACCCGCCATATTATCACCATAGGAGGGTGTTGTGACCTTATTTACAAATGTGTTGAAATTGGCGCCTCTAGTTCCCAACGCGGCTCGCCAGATGGCCGCAACTATGAAAAATCGACTTTTCGTATTTTCTCAACCGAACAAGTTAGAGATGAAATTATTTTTGCATCATGTTAGTTAGCTCCAAACTACAAAATAACAAAAGAAATTTTACTTGGATGACGAAATCAAAGATTTTTTTTTGATGTTTTTTTTTTTTTTTTTTTCAGATTTTTACAGCCTTGATTCAAATAGCGCCACTATTCACGTATTGGAAAATGTTGCCCATTGCATACTAAACTTAACACATTGTATAATTAATAAATCGACTTTCCCTAAAAAGGTTTTAAATTAGATCAAATCCGAAAAACCCTCGATTTTTGTCATTTTTTGAGCGTAACTTTTTTAGAACACTGTTTTATGAGCTCTCATGATGAAATTCGGTTTCTACGCGTAGAAATACCCCAGATACATTTTTTGCCGAATTTATCTGAGACAAAAAAATTTCAACATTTTCATGACCAACATTTTCATGGTCATGGTCATTTTTTGGTCGAAAAATCGAAATCTCAAAACTAACTGACAATATGTGTTTCGTGCGTGCACTTTCACGTTGGTCATAATTTTGGATACTAGAGCTTACGAAAGTTCGAAAGTAAAAAGTTGTACCAAATTTTCCGAAATTTGGCAGTTGTGCGAGAATAACTATGTTCATTGCTTGTTTCGTGACTTCTAGTCTACAAATTCGGCGTTTACGGACAAACCTATGAAAGATTCAACTTTCCTAGCATGTTTCTGTGATATCGAATTTTTTCGACCATGACCCCCCTATCATGGTCATTCATTGGTTGAAAAATCGAAATCTCAGAATCATATGTTTCTGACGTACTTTTGCACGTATGATCTGAAATGTTTTTTTCGCTTTTTTTTTTAGCACTAATACATACATTTATTCCACATCATAGGTTTGACCGTAAACGCCGAATTTGTAGACTAGAAGTCACGAAACAAGCAATGAACATAGTTATTCCCCCAAAATGCAAAAGAAAAAAGTTATGCTGAATAAAACTTAAATTTGTAGGTTTTTCCAGCCTAACTTTTTTCTTTTGCATTTTGGTAAGCTGTAGTATCGAAAATCGGTTTCTAGGTGCGAAAATACACCAGGAACTCTTATAGTAAGGTAGTTTTGAGACTTTTTGACCCAAACATGGCCATGACCATAGAAAAGTTGAAAATTTTTTGTCTCGTAACATTCTGACTATACGAGTTTCTAGTGCATTTTTACCCGTAGATTCAGAATTTCAGCATTAGGGCTCATGTTATCATGAAAGAAAAAAGTTATTCTCTAAAAACTGTGGAAATCGAACATTTTTTGATTTCACAAGAGCAACGCATCAACTTGTAGAAAACATTTTCGGCTAAAATTTTGTACAGGTAGATACTTTCTGACGGAGAATCTAATGAGCACACTTAAGAGCCGTTCCACGATATAATTAAGCTTTTGAGAGGGGTCGACGGAGGACTTTTTTGCAACCTATGCCAATAAGTTGTGGGTGAAGTCCCCATACCTAGAGCTGATAGCTGGCAAAATATGAGAGGTTGGGGTGCACTTTCCGAAAAATGGAGGGCCGTGTCCAAAAAAGTCCGAAATTTCATCCCAGAAAAAAGTACGTTCTTATAGGTGTTTCTGGCTTATTTTTCGATAAAAATAACGAAAAAATTTCATTCTGGAAGCGATAGGACAACGATAAAATGTCGAAAAGTGCAATTTCCGTCATTTTTCGGTCACTCTGAAAAAATATTTTAGCCTTTGTCACTTTTTTATTGCATATTCGTATTCTACGTGCAAAACTACTCCTCGTGCCAAATTTTCACGTTTCTAAACCTGGTCCCTCGGATTCTACAGCATTCCGCCCAAGGCTCTCTCGGAGGCTGACGAGCGATCGATGATTAGAATTTTCGCCATTTGGATACAATACAGTCACTTTTTTATCAGATTTGTTTCCCATTTATCATTATTAAGTACTTGTGTTGATATTATGTTGGTTTGATTTCGAAAAGACACCGAAAAATTGAAAACTTGAAAACTCACATTTTTGAGATCTCAAAATTTCAAAAATTTATAAGTCATGTATATGAGCTTCAAATGATGCATTCTCAACTGAAAAACACTTCAATATGAGTTTTGAACAATATCTGAGCCTTTGAGCCAGTTTCCACAAAAAAAAATTTCGTTCAAAATTTTTTCGACTATTTGCCCACCGGAAAATTTTTTTTTCAAAAAATGTTCTCAAAACAGCTATAACTTTCATAAATTGATGAAATAAGTCAGTTTAGTGTTTTTAAGTTAAGAATGCATCATTTCAAGCTCATATACATGACGTATGAATTTTTGAAATTTTGAGATCTCAAAAAAGTGAATTTTCAAGTTTTCAATTTTTCGGTGTCTTATCGATATCACATCCCCATAATATTAGTAAAAGTGCATAATACCGATCAATAGGACACAAATCTGGTAAAAAAGTGGCTGTATTGTATCCAAATGGCGAAAACTCTAATCATCGATCGCTCGTCAGCCTCCGAGAGAGCCTTGGGCGGAATGCTGTAGAATCCGAGAGACCAGGTTTAGAAACGTGAAAATTTGGCATGAGTAGTAGTTTTGCACGTAGAATACGAATATGCAATAAAAAAGTGACAAAGGCTAAAATATTTTTTCAGAGTGACCGAAAAATGACGGAAATTGCACTTTTCGACATTTTATCGTTGTCCTATCGCTTCCAGAATATGTTTTTCGTTATTTTTATCGAAAAATAAGCCAGAAAAACCTATAAGAACGTACTTTTTTATGGGATGAAATTTCGGACTTTTTTTGGACACGGCTTTCCATTTTTCGGAAAGTGCACCCCAACCTCTCATATTGGGCAAGATATCAGCTCTAGGTACGGGGACTTCACCCACAACTTATTGGCATAGGTTGCAAAAAAGTGATCCGTTGGGTATGTGCAAAATATCGTGGAACGTCTTAAAAATAACCCGCTCTTCAAAAATTTCTCAGGGCGCCATTTTCAAATTTATTTTTAAAGATTTTAACTTTTTTCACAGATGAGATAGCACTCCACTTCCAATTGTAAAAACGCTTATCTCGACGAGATCTTCAAGAATTACTATGGTTTTGTGGGTATACGACGCGCGGTTCGCGAGATAATATTTTCCCTCTGGCACGAGAACTGTGCCATAGGGAATTCGGTTTTGGAGATACGGCTTCCTAAGGTCGATTTTCGAACTCTACGTCAAAAGTTGATCCTAGAACATAATTTTGGTGGTTATCTATTTTTCCTTGTACGGTTATAGTCGGAATAGTTCGTTCGTCTCAGAAAGTGTCTCATATATTTCCAATGCAAAATTTGAAGAAATAATTTGGTGATTAGGTGCCACAACGATATTTGGACAAAACACAAATAATTACCCGGTGAGGATGGTGGAGGATTCATAACGAATTCGGTCGAGTCGGCGAGCAATCCATGCACAAGGAGAAGCGTTCGCTGAAACTTCGACCAAAATATATTGTTTCACCGGAAAAATCAAAGCTCAAACGGCTTTGCGGTTTGAATAGGCTCACCTTGAGAAACGCGACTGCAGAGAAGCGGCCAAAATGCTGTCATCGTTGATGTCGTTGAAGATGTCTGAATGTGAGCGAATACAAAAGAATCAACATACAAATCACTGGGCGCTCCATTCTTTTTGTGGATGCGAATAGGGAAATACATTCTTCAACATAAAAACTCTCAAAAACATCAAATGTCGAGATCAAAAGCCGACATACACGAATAATAATAACAATACCACTCTTCCTGATTCCAGAAGCATAGAACAAGCATAGGCAAAAAATATGTGATGAAAACAGTCACACAATCAGTAAAAATTATAGTAGCCTGATCAACATCGCATGAGAAGAGAACAATGAGAAAATGGAAAGAAAAAATAATTGAGTTTATTCAGATAATATCATCTGACATAAAGAGTATCGGAGACTGGGACTATAAAAACAACATCTCGCGCTACACGCGCAATACTATATCATTGGTGTCCACGAATAGCGGAGTAAAATTTTGGACCATGAATGGGGTCAAAATGTTTATAAAAAAGTAAACTGAAATACCGTAGTTCAGATATATTTTAAAAAACTATTTAAAAAAAAATATTTTTCACCATGTATACATGGGTGCGCAGTGATTTTGTGTACATGGTGAAAACTCAAGCTTAAGAACCAAATACCAAAGTGCATACTCTTTTATTTTGTTTTCGATTGCCCTTAGGGTCCCTCACAAGATAGCGTCGAGTTTTGTTCGAAATTGCCGATCTCAACGACGAGGAACGTCGCCGAAATTCTGAGAACCCGAAAATGACCATTTTCAAAAGCTTGCCGTTCATTCCAGGGTGGATTTGGTGAAGAGTTGTCAACAGATAAAATGTAGTGCATGTCAAGGAGAACAAGCGTGAACAATTGGCCCACGTCGGGCACTAAAATTACCTATATGTTCTGGTAACCATTTGAACCGTCTTTTCAAGCTTTATCGAGAGGAACACAATTTGTCCTTGGCCCGAATATGTGGCGAAAATCAATCGTTTTAAACGATTTATGAAAATACTAATTAAGTTATCGATGGGCTAATTGTTCAGGCATGTTTTCCGTGACATGCGCTACATTTTATCTGTTGACAACTCTTCACCAAATCCACCCTGGAATGAACGGCAAGCTTTTGAAAATGGTCATTTTCGGGTTCTCAGAATTTCGGCAACGTCCCTCGTCGTTGAGATCGGCAATTTCGAACAAAACTCGACGCTAACTGGTGAGGGACCCTAAGGGCTATTGAAAACTGTGTAAAACAACATGGGTCAAAATATGTACCAACCACCACTTGATTTTACTCGAAACTAAGGCGTCACGCGTGGTATCCATCTTTAGTGATTACGTCATGCGTCTTAACTTCGTAGCCCCAGTAATCGATCATCTCTGCCTGATAATAAAGTGTCTAGTTTCCACTAAGAATCCCGAAAAAAACCCACTCATAATACATAACTATCGACAACAATTAACAAATTCACAAAACAACTACTATTATAGAAGCTCTCACTGGTGTCATTTTCTGCTCCGGTTGCTGGGCAGAAGCAGCGGCGAACAACCAGATCAGTATCAAAATGAACATTGTTCCCATCACGTCTCTCCACAACTCTCATCTTTTGAACAGGATACCGAAGAATTTCAGAGTGCAAACGCACGAGCAAGTATTTTTAGGTACGATTTCTATAGTTGAAAGATTTGATCAAACTAGAATACATGTTTTCTCTCAGTATTTTATCGATATTATTAGTATCATTCGCGATCTGCATTCCTTTTCCCGAAAACTAGCGGTGATGAGAGTCACCACGTGGTCTGGCTGTGCTGCACTCTTCCGGTGTTCTTACCGGGCAAACAAATACCTGATCAAACGCCCGAAATATTCCCCTAATGTGTACAATTTTGCGCGTCAGAATCGCTTTTTGAGTTTGTTGTCTGGGTGCATCCATTCGAATAATACGAGTAATTTGTGGTGATTTCTTCTCGTATGTCCGTTTCTGCTATCACAATCTAGCTATCGAAATATCTCAGTATATCAAAACGACGACCGAAATCGTTTATCCCCTTCAATTGTTGTTCACGGTTGGGTAAGTGCTCACACGCAATTGCAGTATTTTTACGAATATCTCTTATATCTCGGTCGCGAAATATTGTTCAATTGAATGTTAATTCTGACTAGGAATTCGGATCAATTACAGGTGGACGAGTCTACCATCCAACTCACTAAGCTCATGTTATCTTTCACTGAAGAGCACAATGGACAGTACTAATACAATTCTTTGGTGAACTACGTGTACGTGAGAATTTGAATACACTTCTGCGACTCCTTGTTTCTGTCCCACAAATCATCTTTTTGAGATAAAATGCATTCATTGAACAGCGTTTATTCGGTACAAGCATTCGTCTTATTTCGTTGAACGATTGCAATAATCCTGTTGAAAATTCGATTGGCGACATCAGTGGCGACAGCGTAATCAACATGGTTGTACTCAGGAATCTCGAAGGTGCCCTGAGATTCAATATGTTGTTGTGCATCTTCTGATCCAACCATGCACATTAACACGGGTTTTCTGTTATTTGGTAGGAACGATTACTACAGAAAAAAATTTGTGCCCCCTATTTCTATGAAACTAATGTTACTGACTAAAGTGAGGGCGGGGAGAACGCCTATCCACTTCATTTGGCCAAATTTGCATATTGAGCCGATCTGTGACCTACCGCTTGGAAACGCTAGATCTCGGTCCGTTTTTGACCTACCGGTTCAGCTTTTTTTTTCAGTCGACTCGTTTTTCCGAGAGCTACAATTTACTAACGGTGATCACACGCGAAAACGCCGTCTTTCATGCGTTTCATGCGAAAACGTGTTTTTTCAACCACATTATGCAAATTATTTCGAAATTTTCCTCTTGGCGTCACGAATTTTTTTTTTGAATTAAATTCCCAACACCATAATTAAGGGAGTATCATATTTCATTAGCCATAACTCTGGTTGCGCGATAGTGCTACTCAGAGGGGAACTCCAGATGGTCGTTTTCTGTACTATTTTCACACACAAAACGTTTTGAGCCGTATCTCGCTTTAAAATCATCTATTCAGGCATTTGAAAAAAGCAATCGATAGCTCTCGATAAGCCGGATAAAAAATTCTTTGCAATCCGAATGGCCAAGGTTGGCCGTTTTGGCTCATCCTTCTCCCTCTCTCCCGTCAGAGAATGATGAAAAGCACAATTGCCCCCCGCTTTTACTTTCACTCACCCTTTTTTCACTCTCTTTCTCGTCTCACCGCGATTCTATGAGAGCGAGCATAAAATATACATCGTTCGGCGATTACACTCTCCGCCAAATATTCAAGAAATTTGTTTTCATTTTCTCTTTTTATTTTATGTTTCAGCTCAACTTCTACGTTCAACCGGGTCAATGCTATTCTCACAATACATCAATCTGTATCGCTCTCATCCGTGCCCCTCTTTCCCGTCAGAGAATGGGCAAAAGCACAATTGCCCCCGCTTTCACTTTCACTCACTCTCTTTTCACTCTCATTCTCGTCTCAGCGCTTGTTATCGACGAGAAAGAGAGTGAAAAGAGAGTGAGTGAAAGTGAAAGCGGGGGGCTATTGTGCTTTTGCCCATTCTCTGACGGGAAAGAGGAGCACGGATGAGAGCGATACAGATTGATGTATTGTGAGACTAGCATTGACCCGGTTGAAAATAGAATTTGAGCTGAAACTTAAAATAAAAAGAGAAAATGAAAACAAATTTCTTGAATATTTGGCGGAGAGTGTATTCGCCGAACGATAGATATTTTATGCTCGCTCTCGCATAGAATCGCGCTGAGACGAGAAAGAGAGTAAAAAAAAGGGTGAGTGAAAGTAAAAGCGGGGGGCAATTGTGCTTTTCATCATTCTCTGACGGGAGAGAGGGAGAAGGATGAAAGCGATAGAGATCGAAGTAAGTGTAAGAAGGTAGTAGAGCAGGAACTGCACAGCCCCTCAATGTCTCAATAAAAAAGAACAGCGAAAAAGTCGAATAAAACGAAAATTGTTATAAATCTCGAAAACGGCCAACCTTGGCCATTCGGATTCCTAAGAATTTTTTATCCGGCATATCGAGAGCTATCGATTGCTTTTTTCAAATGCCTGAATAGATGATTTTAAAGCGAGATACGGCTCAAAACGTTTTGTGTGTGAAAATAGTACAGAAAACGACCGTCTGGAGTTCCCCTCTGAGTAGCACTATCGCGCAACCAGAGTTATGGCTAATGAAATATGATACTCCCTTAATTATGGTGTTGGGAATTTAGTTCAAAAATAAAATTCGTGACGCCAAGAGGAAAATCTCGAAATAATTTGCATAATGTGGTTGAAAAAACACGTTTTCGCATGAAACGCATGAAAGACGGCGTTTTCGCGTGTGATCACAGTTGAGTAAATTGTAGCTCTCGGAAAAACAAGTCGACTGAAAAAAAAAGCCGAACCGGTAGGTCAAAAACGGACCGAGATCTAGCGTTTCCAAGCGGTAGGTCACAGATCGGCTCAATATGCAAATTTGGCCATATGAAGTGGATAGGCGTTCTCCCCGCCCTCACTTAAGTCAGTAACATTAGTTTCATAGAAATCGAAGGCACAATTTTTTTCTGTAGTAAAACGTCCCGATTTTCCTACCAAATTAGAGAAAATCCGTGTTAATGTGGATCAGTGAATACGGACATAATGGACCGAAACATCTAGTCTTAACGACGTCATCTCTATACCTTCTACTGTATCTTAACCGTTTCCCAAATCTTCGTACCGATTTGTGTTGCATTGTAATACCTTAATGACGCTTGGTCGCGTCTGAAGCATCAGCCATTTCTCAATCTCCCCGGGTGCCGTCAACCAGTCATTTCTGCTCCAGAACAAATAAATGTCCGTGTCGATATTACTGTAGTTGTAGGAGGGCGGACTGATCTGAAAACGATTGGACTGTTGCACGTTGGCTCAAATAAGGCTCAGAATGTGCTCAAATAGGGCTCAAAATATCATTCAAAGGTGAAAGAGAAGTACAGAAATGGAGGTGGGGATACTAGTGGGAGTAGGTAGTGCGCCTTAAATGAGAGATAACAATGACAAATTTTTTTAAAAATTGATAATGCAATGAGATAGAGGATCACATACTTGTCCGTAGCGTCGCATATTTTCCGAAGGGGAAACGTCGAAATGAGATACGGCGTTATGCAGACTATGCTGGAAACATTTGCGCATGAGATATATCCGAAGGAAAATAATTACCTGCGTCCACTGCAAAAGATTCCACGTAGACGTGCTCACTAAGAAATTAGTCAGGTACACAGGCATTCGACTCTACAAAGGGCCTCTCAAGGAATGCCAAGGGGTGAGGAGTAATTCCGATCAATATCTACTCAGAAACCGAAATAAGAGGCAAACTTTTGTTACAAACTACTAAATTGAATTTCATTTAAAATATTCTAACATACATAATTAAATGTCTTCGACGGGGGTCCAACCAGAAGGAAGATGAGATCTCTGCATATCTGAATTTGCGATGAGGAGTGAATGCTTTTTCAAAGATATGCGCGTATGATATCAATGATATCAAGTTGGTTCCGTTGAAACGACATTAGGTCGGATGAGAACCAACCGGATAAGAACAGAAAAAAATTTCGACTCCCTGTATTTTCTCAGAAGATTCTGTGTGCTATGTTGAACTGACTGAGAGAATACTGGAAGACGCAATTGTGTTGTTCTCATCCGGTTGGTTCTCATCCGACGGTGCTCATCCGACCGAGTGCCGTTGAAACGTCAGAAGTGTATTGTAATACCTCATGATTCAAGGACGCACAGATAAGTCTCCCCGCTCCTCCGACAAACCAGGAACATCGCAGGCCAATCTCATGCGATCCCAGATACAGTTTGTACATATGAAAGAAATTAAATGGCTGAAGTGCTCCTTTTTTTTTTAAATATTAGGTAAGTAAACATACATCTAGAACTGGACTGAGTTTGCCCGCAAGCCACAACAAGACGTTGACCAATCCATGCGGCCAGTGTTCCGTTCCCGCCGGAGCCAGTTGGAACAACGCCCGCACCTGTAATATCACTAAAAATTCATTTTTACGTGGTGAAACCAACTTTTCTGTTGTATTCTGGCCGGTCTGCAAGCATCAAAAAGCTGATCATGGTGCCCTGAAATAAATTAGTAATTGATGATCGAGGATACACGAGTAACCTGTGAGTGTCCAATCCAATACAGAGAAGATGCGCCATTCAGCTCCAGGGCTTTGTCAATGGCTGCTGGGGCGTCGTAATTAGCCATGTCGACCATTCTATAAAAAAGGTCCATTTAATATTTTAAAAATATTTGCAAAAGGTCATGTTTTTGGCCGACACTCACGTGAATTTCCAGAATTCTCCATCGTGCTTCGTAAGATTGATATGTCGCTGGCTGTAAGTTGTTCCTCGAACGTTAAGCAAGAACACATCAAAGCCGGCGTCAGCGAGGATCATTCCTGCGAAGCGCATATAAATTCAATGCAAAATATGAAGAAAAAACATTGAGATTCTGCCACACAGATTCTTGAATAAAGCACTAATAATTGCCTGGTGAGGATGGTGGAGGATTCATCAGGAATTCGGACGAGTCAGCGAGCAATCCATGAACAAGAAGAATCGGGGGACGATGACATGATGCATTCGCTGAAACTTCGCTGAACAATCATGGTTTACGGGTAAAATCAAAGCTTATACGGCATAGCGGATTGAAGAGACTCACCTTGAGAAACGCGACCGCGTGGGATTCTCAGCATGGTCAAAATGTAGCCATATTTGGTGATCACATCATGCGTCTCAACATCGTAGCCCCAGTACGCAATCATCTCTGCCTGATAATAAGGGTTTGAAGTATATTCTAAGATGCCCGAAAACCCCGCCTCACAATACAAAACAATCTACCAAATGCCACAAAATCAGTAAGAAAACTACTAGAAGCTGTCACTGGTGTCATCTTTTCCTCCGGTTGCTGTGCAGAAGCAGCGGCGACTAACCAAACCAGAATCAGCATTAACATGGCTCAATTGACGTCTCGTCTCAACGGTCACCTTTATAATAGGATTCCGAAGAATTTCAGAGTGCAAATGGACGAGCATGAACTTCCACGTGCGTGCGCGTTCTATAGTTGAAGATTTGATCAAAACAGAATCCATATTCCCTATCAGTATTGATTTGATATTATTAGCATGTCCGCATTCATTGTAATCATTCGTGATCTGCATTCCTTTGACCGAGAAATAGCGGTGATGACAGTCGCCTCGTGGTCAACTCGTCTGGCAAAGATGTAATCTCCTTATCTGGAGGACAAATCCGACACAAAAATAACAACGTTCGATCAACGAGAATCTCTACTGTCGAGGCCGGTGTAACTGATCAAACGCCAAAAAATAGTATTCCGATGTGCTCATTTATTTTATTTTTCCGATTTTCAGCAAGTTGTATCATATGTGTTCTGGTGGGAATTAGAAAGGGAAAAAGCGAAAAAAAATTTATAGTCACACATCTTGAGAGAGGACAATTATCACGACGGTGATACCGATACCACTTTATTCCTGCTTGAGTGCTGCATAGTTTCGCCGATATCTTGTGAAACAACATCGGCAGCTCGCAGCACAATAGAGGAAAATGAATCCTAGCGCGAGCATGGCGAGGAAATCGAGAAAAATGAACACATCGATGAGGCTCATGGCTCACATCATCGATCGATCAACACATGTACTGGATGAACGAGAGATTGCGACTTCGTTATTCAGTATTCGTAAGAGGCCGTACGCTGCCAGAAATTCCATATTGCGAACCAGTTTCTGAGAATATATCCGGATGGCGAGATACAAAATTTTTAGAAACTCTAATCTCTTTTTGGCGGAGAATAGCCTGTTCTTGAGCATAGTGTTTCCGTGATGGCATACCTAAAACTGTGCGATCTCTACGTCACGGAAACCTTGCTGCAAAAGCTTCTCGTGCGATATCTCTCAGAATGAACGTAGTGATTGTAATAAACGTAGTGATGCTTTTTTCTCTATTATTGTTTTAAATATCTTGATTCAACAATTACGAAACATTATCATTAATTTATTTAATTCATAATTAAAGTCTTTCTCAATTTGGATTTTAAAGTTCTGGGGCGAATGTACGAGACAAAAGCACACACAAAGTCAATGAATACGAATAATATCGTAGCATTTTAAAATCTCTCGAACATAAAGTTCACGTTATTCTCAACTCCTGGCCACGCCATCGTCGCAATCTAAACTCGACGTGCCGACTCCAGCCTGAGGATGCCGTCGCCTCAATGCCGTCGCCCTTCACTCGATGAATGCAGCAGATGCCCTCCATCACCGCTCGTCGGACTTGTCGCGAACACGCAATCAACATCCAGATAGGAAGAATCGAGATGATATCGGTTGTAATGAAGGCGGCAGCCAGAATGAGTACATTCGGCGGAAAGCTGTAGCACATCTGAAAAAAATTTATTCGTCTGATTTATTCCAATTGATAGTTTCTACATAGCAGTACTTCCTGTGCGAGTGCTTCCTGTCATTTTATAGAAAAAAGGTCAGAAAGTATCATAAAGAATGATTCTTCCGTTCGTTGTAGGGAAAGAGTAACATGACATTGGGCAGTCTAAAAATACGGATACGTTCTTTGAAGATTTCTCACCATAATAATGGCGTAGGTGAGGTGAGTGACGAATATCTGCAGAGTGGTCAGAGCGAGGCCGTTCTCTGCACTAGCGTGAGCATGGCTCTGAAAATAGTCAGATATGGTGTGATCATATTCTCGAACGTTTATCTGCGCGACTCTCTGTTTTCTTGAGAGCAACGATTGTATGATGCCGCAGTTGAACAATAGTGCTAATATGGTGAAAAGCAGTTGGTAGGCGATTGAGACGAATTCAGAAAACTGAAATCCCGTTACGTTAAGACTAACTCATGTAGGAGAACTGACCACCGATAGATCGTACCATTCCTTGTCACCAGTTGAGTACAGCACAATAGTGTTGTGAGAGCCAACAGCGGCCACGAAGTGATATCTTTAAATTTACAATGTTCCCGCTCCCCACATGACAACTAACCCCCTGATTATGTCAGGTAAAGTCACCAGAACCGGGATAATAATCAGTATTGAGAAGCTGATTCGCGTGAGCGGAGTTTGCCACTGAAATTTGAAGATTCATGATGGAAATGGGGGCAAATGAAAACTATTCGTGATTGCAGAGGCATGTAGACTGCGAGCAATCGATTGACGGAATTCAGACACTCGGCTAGCAGTTGACATCGCGGCATGAGTAGAGCGACAGAGCAAAGCTATTTTTACATAATTGTTTTGAGAGAATGCAAAGTGTAGATTCAGAGATTGCGAATTACAGGATCGACTTCTTACCACAGTTGTCCATTTGCTGTCATTCATATTCTGCTCATAAAAGCAAGTGAGAGATTCGAATAACGGAAGACGATATCCGAAAAGATAAAAAAAGAATAGGCGATGACGTCCTGTAAAATCATAATTTTTCACATTGTTATGAGATACCTACTATGAGTCCTTGAGTGATGAATAGTCGAAAGAAAAATTTTCAGTGAAATGTTTTTTTTTCTGAGATTTTTGTGGTAGGTTACAGGAAGTTCACAAATCAGTTTTTCTTGGAGAATTTACTTTCAAGGAAGTTTGGTGTTATTACTCTCTTCTCCCTCCCATTCCGGACATATCACACACATTCCTTCATTTTTCACTCTACTCATGATCATCGATTCCGTTACTCGCCTATAATCCCTTGTGTTGAAGATCGGAACAAATTGCACAATTGTTTTTCAGGTCCTCATATATTTACGATAAATGAAAAAAGATGAAAGGTTGGCTTTCAGGAACGATGCAGCCGCCTGGAGCAGGGCAGCAGTAATGCTTTTTTCCATGTTTTGGAAAAGCCAATTTCAGGAACTTTCTCTTTAGTCTTTAATTTTCCCTGCGCAGATTGCTTCTACCCCGATATTACGGAATGCAATCCTCTCAACCCACATTGACACCACTCCCACATGAATCAGTCAACTCCTCTATCTCGATCCTATATCGCTCTCCGGTTCCATTAGCCCCTAGGGTGGGCCGGAAGAGACTGAATTTATCTCCATTCTGTCAACACTTTTCTCGCGCAAACATGCTTTAGTCTGCAGACTGAACAGAGATCAGTTCTGTCGCTCGCTGTAGTGACCATTTCTGGCATTCTGTGTGCGAGAGTAAGGAGTTCAACAATTTAAATTTTCGATCACTTTTGGTATGGCTATTCTGGAAGATAATATTTCTAGGCTACATTTGTTTATAAATATTTAGTGTATATTTCATAGTGGAATTTGGTGAAACCTTGCTAGTGGAATCTCTAACGATATTTTATAGAAATTATATATTCAAGTATACCCATATCGATTTTTATCAAAGTGTTCGAAAATGTTACCTTTTGAGCTATAACTCGCGTCGAAATAGCTCAAATCAAGTTTCCTCTCACGATTTAACAAACTGTTTGATACTCTTTCGTATGATTATCACATGATACCGATATCTCAAATTAGAATTGTTGAGTTAGGGGATCAAAGATTTTTTCATAAAAAAAATTGTCGACTCAAAGTGGTCCCACACTCGAATTTCGGACCCCATACTACCATTTTCGCAAACTGTACCACATTCACCCCATTTTTCTCCTGTAGTGTAGAGAACGCTTTTTAATTCCTTGTTTTCGCCATTCTTGTTATGCCATGTAACGTGCTCACTGATCAAACAAATATTTAGTTCCACTCACTCAACACGTTGCCTGTCAGTTGTCCGGGGAATCGGAGAGAAGGATAGGAACAGAGGTGAATTAGAGCAAGGGGAAGAGTCTATGATCCCTTGAGGGATTAGTCTTGAGGGCAACCGTCTTCTTGGCTCACATAACGATTCGACTCAGTTCGTAGGAGATCGATACTTAGTTTTATTGCGGGTTTCATTTCAGTATCTGCTTTGGTTGGCCATGTTTGCTCGTTCGTATTATCATAATCAATATGCACTCACACTCCAGAATGGTCTATGCATCTCCCTCTCCTCCCGTCCCAATCTCGAATGAGAGTCTGCCCGAGAAGCTTCTTCGAGCCATCTGGAATCATGGAAGGTTAAATCCCGCTAAGCCTGCACTGGTTCGTTGATGTAATTTACACGCAAAGAAAATGTTCATAATAGCAATATTTTTCAAGCATACCGAGTCCATTGAGACCTAGGCACTCTGAAAACAAATGAAATCTAATGCAGATATTGTTTTCTAATATCCTCGTTTTGCCAGGTGTCAGCTACCAAATCATCCAACTACATAACTTTCCGTGAATTGTACACTCAGGTTAGAGCTGGCGTTAAGTTACTCCAGGAAAACTACGGGCAAAGTAGTGATATCCAGGAAATTATCTTTGAGGTGCATTCAGTTCGTGCATTTCTCCGAATGAGGGGGTTCCAGCAGGGAGACGTTGCTTGCCTCGTCCTATCCAATTGCATCGAGTCAGTTCGTTATGAGTTCCAGTACGGTAGACTACGTTCGTCGATTGATACAGTACTCTGCAGATGGGTCGTTTTCCATTTGGGAGCACTGGCGGCGGGAGGAGCCATATCGGGAGCCAACGCCCTGTTCACTCAATGTGAGTTTCTCTGACACATTTGAAGAAATCAAAAATGAATGTCGAAGGTGAATGCTTGTTTGAAAAGTTGATAGAAGATACAATATGCCCTTGTGTGAAGTCGGAGTAAACCCAGTCGTCAGTACGTCCGTGAATTGTTTTCAGTCGAGTTGGAGCGTCAAATGCGCGATTCTGGTTGCTCTGTCGTCTTCACTGACGAAGCACACCTCGATAAAGTTATGATTGCTGTCAAGAATTGCGAAAGTGTCAAGGCGAGTAAAAC
Source organism: Pristionchus entomophagus (assembly GCA_036245825.1). NCBI lineage: Eukaryota > Metazoa > Nematoda > Chromadorea > Rhabditida > Neodiplogasteridae > Pristionchus > Pristionchus entomophagus. Next base: position 16,159,706 of record BTSX01000004.1, on the reverse strand, counting down.
GTCGTTGTTTCACTGCTCGTACCGAAATGCAAAGCAGTTACTTTGACAACTCATTTTCAAGTCCCGTTCAGACTGTGATATGCCTCAGTCTGAACAGCAATGCTGTTATCTCTAACCGTCTACACGACCACGTTATTGAATGGAACGATGTTATCGCATTCCAACCCGAGTACGACATTGCCAAAGGTATTTCATGAGTCATTTTATGATAGTTGACAAATAAAATAATCAAGTAGCGCACATACGAGTGCAACGCGAAAAACAAAAAAACTGTATTTCAGTTGACCCAGAGAGCAAGGCGGTGCTTCCCTACTCATCTGGAACTAAAGGCCCTTCCAAGGGAGTTATGCTATCCCATAGAAATTTCGGAACAATGATTGATATTTTCAAAGAGTAAGTATTTGCCCATCTCAGTTACTTTGAATGACGAAAGTTCTCTGAAATAATGCTACTGGTTTCAGTTCGTGGGATCGGATCATCGATGTAATCAGAGCAAAGGACCAGGGCTGGTACAATGTAATGTGCAAGTCGATATTATTCTGTTGGTCATGTGAATTTCAGGAATCTATCATACTCAATCTTCCATTCTATCATATCTTCGGATACGGGGTATTGACTACCTCACTGTTCGCTGGCGCATGCGGTATAGTTATGGATAAATTCGATCCCAAGATATTCCTCTCTACAATAGAGAAACATCGGGTGAGCACAAATACACCAAGAATGTGTTTCAACACAATGTCATGACGATTTGCTACAAATAAATTCCTTTTAAAGCATAAACGGTGAACGGAATCATTATCTATTAGAGAGCAGTTACCTTCTGAACACAATGATTGAGCCACGACTGCTCTACACCGTTCCTCCAATTCTCATTTATCTGGCAAAAAATCCGATGGTTAAAGAATTCGATTGCTCTTCGCTCGAGGTGATGCATTTTTCCCGTTCGAATCACACGTCTTATGAATTCGGCTGCATTATTATTATGATTAATCTGTCAACCAACATTCCCAAACATCATCCTCCTCAGTTCGTGCTCACTGGTGCTGCTCCCGCGGGGAATGACATAAGAAACGAATTCAAATCCCGACACAAAAACGTGTCCATACTATGCCAAGGTAGTCGTTAATCAGATACATTTCTCTCCCTGCATTCCACAGGTTACGGGATGACCGAGTGTGGAATGGCATCGCATTTGCCTGACCCCTCCGATAAGGAGTATTTGGGCGTGGGCAAGATCGTCCCTAATTTCGAGCAGAAGGTTTACTCAGATAACTGAGTCACCCACATACAGTAAAACTCAGATAATCGACATTATCACTGGGCAGGAAGTGGCCGTGGGAGAGCGAGGAGAGGTCTATTTAATGATGTTGACAGTCAGTCGTCAGTAGGTGTTTACAGGTGTGCGTTCGATCGCCGACCGTAATGATGGGCTATTTGAATCGACCTGAGGCCACCGCAGAAACGATTGATAAATGAAAAAAGATGAAAGGTTGGCTTTCAGGAACGATGCAGCCGCCTGGAGCAGGGCAGCAGTAATGCTTTTTTCCATGTTTTGGAAAAGCCAATTTCAGGAACTTTCTCTTTAGTCTTTAATTTTCCCTGCGCAGATTGCTTCTACCCCGATATTACGGAATGCAATCCTCTCAACCCACATTGACACCACTCCCACATGAATCAGTCAACTCCTCTATCTCGATCCTATATCGCTCTCCGGTTCCATTAGCCCCTAGGGTGGGCCGGAAGAGACTGAATTTATCTCCATTCTGTCAACACTTTTCTCGCGCAAACATGCTTTAGTCTGCAGACTGAACAGAGATCAGTTCTGTCGCTCGCTGTAGTGACCATTTCTGGCATTCTGTGTGCGAGAGTAAGGAGTTCAACAATTTAAATTTTCGATCACTTTTGGTATGGCTATTCTGGAAGATAATATTTCTAGGCTACATTTGTTTATAAATATTTAGTGTATATTTCATAGTGGAATTTGGTGAAACCTTGCTAGTGGAATCTCTAACGATATTTTATAGAAATTATATATTCAAGTATACCCATATCGATTTTTATCAAAGTGTTCGAAAATGTTACCTTTTGAGCTATAACTCGCGTCGAAATAGCTCAAATCAAGTTTCCTCTCACGATTTAACAAACTGTTTGATACTCTTTCGTATGATTATCACATGATACCGATATCTCAAATTAGAATTGTTGAGTTAGGGGATCAAAGATTTTTTCATAAAAAAAATTGTCGACTCAAAGTGGTCCCACACTCGAATTTCGGACCCCATACTACCATTTTCGCAAACTGTACCACATTCACCCCATTTTTCTCCTGTAGTGTAGAGAACGCTTTTTAATTCCTTGTTTTCGCCATTCTTGTTATGCCATGTAACGTGCTCACTGATCAAACAAATATTTAGTTCCACTCACTCAACACGTTGCCTGTCAGTTGTCCGGGGAATCGGAGAGAAGGATAGGAACAGAGGTGAATTAGAGCAAGGGGAAGAGTCTATGATCCCTTGAGGGATTAGTCTTGAGGGCAACCGTCTTCTTGGCTCACATAACGATTCGACTCAGTTCGTAGGAGATCGATACTTAGTTTTATTGCGGGTTTCATTTCAGTATCTGCTTTGGTTGGCCATGTTTGCTCGTTCGTATTATCATAATCAATATGCACTCACACTCCAGAATGGTCTATGCATCTCCCTCTCCTCCCGTCCCAATCTCGAATGAGAGTCTGCCCGAGAAGCTTCTTCGAGCCATCTGGAATCATGGAAGGTTAAATCCCGCTAAGCCTGCACTGGTTCGTTGATGTAATTTACACGCAAAGAAAATGTTCATAATAGCAATATTTTTCAAGCATACCGAGTCCATTGAGACCTAGGCACTCTGAAAACAAATGAAATCTAATGCAGATATTGTTTTCTAATATCCTCGTTTTGCCAGGTGTCAGCTACCAAATCATCCAACTACATAACTTTCCGTGAATTGTACACTCAGGTTAGAGCTGGCGTTAAGTTACTCCAGGAAAACTACGGGCAAAGTAGTGATATCCAGGAAATTATCTTTGAGGTGCATTCAGTTCGTGCATTTCTCCGAATGAGGGGGTTCCAGCAGGGAGACGTTGCTTGCCTCGTCCTATCCAATTGCATCGAGTCAGTTCGTTATGAGTTCCAGTACGGTAGACTACGTTCGTCGATTGATACAGTACTCTGCAGATGGGTCGTTTTCCATTTGGGAGCACTGGCGGCGGGAGGAGCCATATCGGGAGCCAACGCCCTGTTCACTCAATGTGAGTTTCTCTGACACATTTGAAGAAATCAAAAATGAATGTCGAAGGTGAATGCTTGTTTGAAAAGTTGATAGAAGATACAATATGCCCTTGTGTGAAGTCGGAGTAAACCCAGTCGTCAGTACGTCCGTGAATTGTTTTCAGTCGAGTTGGAGCGTCAAATGCGCGATTCTGGTTGCTCTGTCGTCTTCACTGACGAAGCACACCTCGATAAAGTTATGATTGCTGTCAAGAATTGCGAAAGTGTCAAGGCGAGTAAAACGTCGTTGTTTCACTGCTCGTACCGAAATGCAAAGCAGTTACTTTGACAACTCATTTTCAAGTCCCGTTCAGACTGTGATATGCCTCAGTCTGAACAGCAATGCTGTTATCTCTAACCGTCTACACGACCACGTTATTGAATGGAACGATGTTATCGCATTCCAACCCGAGTACGACATTGCCAAAGGTATTTCATGAGTCATTTTATGATAGTTGACAAATAAAATAATCAAGTAGCGCACATACGAGTGCAACGCGAAAAACAAAAAAACTGTATTTCAGTTGACCCAGAGAGCAAGGCGGTGCTTCCCTACTCATCTGGAACTAAAGGCCCTTCCAAGGGAGTTATGCTATCCCATAGAAATTTCGGAACAATGATTGATATTTTCAAAGAGTAAGTATTTGCCCATCTCAGTTACTTTGAATGACGAAAGTTCTCTGAAATAATGCTACTGGTTTCAGTTCGTGGGATCGGATCATCGATGTAATCAGAGCAAAGGACCAGGGCTGGTACAATGTAATGTGCAAGTCGATATTATTCTGTTGGTCATGTGAATTTCAGGAATCTATCATACTCAATCTTCCATTCTATCATATCTTCGGATACGGGGTATTGACTACCTCACTGTTCGCTGGCGCATGCGGTATAGTTATGGATAAATTCGATCCCAAGATATTCCTCTCTACAATAGAGAAACATCGGGTGAGCACAAATACACCAAGAATGTGTTTCAACACAATGTCATGACGATTTGCTACAAATAAATTCCTTTTAAAGCATAAACGGTGAACGGAATCATTATCTATTAGAGAGCAGTTACCTTCTGAACACAATGATTGAGCCACGACTGCTCTACACCGTTCCTCCAATTCTCATTTATCTGGCAAAAAATCCGATGGTTAAAGAATTCGATTGCTCTTCGCTCGAGGTGATGCATTTTTCCCGTTCGAATCACACGTCTTATGAATTCGGCTGCATTATTATTATGATTAATCTGTCAACCAACATTCCCAAACATCATCCTCCTCAGTTCGTGCTCACTGGTGCTGCTCCCGCGGGGAATGACATAAGAAACGAATTCAAATCCCGACACAAAAACGTGTCCATACTATGCCAAGGTAGTCGTTAATCAGATACATTTCTCTCCCTGCATTCCACAGGTTACGGGATGACCGAGTGTGGAATGGCATCGCATTTGCCTGACCCCTCCGATAAGGAGTATTTGGGCGTGGGCAAGATCGTCCCTAATTTCGAGCAGAAGGTTTACTCAGATAACTGAGTCACCCACATACAGTAAAACTCAGATAATCGACATTATCACTGGGCAGGAAGTGGCCGTGGGAGAGCGAGGAGAGGTCTATTTAATGATGTTGACAGTCAGTCGTCAGTAGGTGTTTACAGGTGTGCGTTCGATCGCCGACCGTAATGATGGGCTATTTGAATCGACCTGAGGCCACCGCAGAAACGATTGATAAAGAGGGATGGCTGCACACTGGTAAATGGCGTTAGCTAATTACGGTTGAATGCGATTCGATGAGCAGGTGATATTGGCTACATGGACGAAGATGGAAACACGTATATTGTCGATCGGCTGAAAGAACTCATCAAAGTTAAAGGACTCCAGGTACCGTAACTGTAATATCCGTGTGAGACATTCATTCAGGTGCCTCCAGCAGAGATTGAAGATCTTCTGCTATCCCATCCACTGGTGAGAGATGCCGCCGTAATTGGACTTCCCGATGAGAGGGTGAGCAATCTAACTGCCATCTATAGTACAATCGATGTTGCAGAGAGGAGAATTGGTGAGGGCGTACGTTGTGCGTGCTGATCAGTCACTCACTGAGTATGACATCATCGAGCTTGTTGCCCGTGAGTCCTCGACCCCACATTCAGAATCTGATCAGTGGTTTCAGAGAAAGTGTGTGAGTACAAACACATCACGGGCGGCGTAAAATTCGTCCCTGAGATACCCAAGTAAGTCAAATGTTTCAGCAGGGCATTTTTCGAATATTGCTCGTGATTCACAATGATTTTATCAGATCTCCGGCTGGAAAGATACTAAGAAGGCAGCTGAGAGAGGCCGCTGCAAAGGAATCAAAGTGAACATTTACAGGAGGGAGACAGATTAGGCTCATCAGGATGATTAGTGTCTTCCTTTATTTTGCGTGTTTTCTCGTCTACCAGGGCTCAGCTTCGCCCCTCCAGCTGTAGAAGAGACCGTAGTGAGTGTCCTCTAGCTTAAAGATGATTTTGATGATTTTGATTTCCCCTCCACCTGATAAATTGTTATTGACTTGTGATTGTATGTCACTAAAGCTCTCTAGTCGTTTATTTCGCAAGTATTGCACTACTGATGGTGATTCAGTTATGTGATCAAAGATCGAAGGTCAACATACCGTCAGAGGGGCTTCCGCTGCTCCCATATCCGCCTTACCCATCCGGGATGGATCGACGTGCACGAACATTGTCGTTCTTTCAGTCGATAGGGACGTTCTTCGTTAACATGTTGAATGCGATCTGAAGAAGCAGATTGAAAGAGTCAATTATCACAAATCTACTGATCAGGAGTGCCTATGATGACACTATTCACAGTGCTTTAGATCGGAATCCGGTAAATCGACACCCATTGTTCGTCAAACGCATTTTCTGCAAATTATCAGGGAAATAGGGAGAAATAGTACAGAATAGAAGTAAGTGGGTCAAAATTCGATTTCGGTAGATTATATTCCATTGGTTTCCCCCTCCCGCCCGACAATTGACTGAAGGTGAGAAGCATATGGGACATGGGAATGGACCTTTTGATCTTTGATCTCTAAATTGCGCGCTATTTGAACAGGTGTTCTTGGCATCGAGCCAAGCCACGCCCCCTTGGCATTGTGCCAACTACCGTTACCCAAGTTGATCTTTAAGATTTGATCTTTGATCTTTGAACTTTTTTTTAATGATTTTTGATCTTTGATCTCAAAATTTTATTTTCCAATTCTGATTTGAATAAACACGTCATTATTTTATCATGACTACAGTATTCCCTCGCATATTGTGCCCAGCTGGCTGGTAGAACGCGTCCGAACACGTCTGTTCCTGCAAGAGGTCAGGTCAAGAGGGGCTCATCTCGCGCAAGAGAAACATTACAGTAGGACGGGAAGCAAACAAACACACACCGTGCCCTACAAAGGTTTTCAAAAAGACAAAAAGAATGCGGGGCACTTGTCGACTACTCCTCTAAACCTTCCTGGTACCACTCCCTTTGATCTTTGATCTTTGGCACTCAAGCCCGCTGTGCATGGCTCACTTGAGCCACCCCTGGCTCACTTGCGCCACCCCTGGCTCACTTGCGCCACCCCTGGCTTACTTGCGCCACACCTGGCTCACTTGCACCACCCCTGGCTCACTTAAACCAATGGCAGAGTTTGATTTCTGATCTTTGATCTTTTTTGATCTTTGATCCTCCAAAGAGACAGACAAACCGCACCCCTGCTGTATATGTGGCCGAGCACTTCCCTCACCTAACCCCCCACACTCAACTGTCCACCCCCGCGTACTCTAGTATAACACCAATCAATAGGTGCACTGGCCCACCCACGCCAGGTGGACGCGCAACCTACACCAACAGCTGTGTGCTCGCTCGCCACACAACCATCCCCCTCTTCTTTCTCTCTGCCCTCGCCATCCCTCTCTTCTGCCCGGCTGGCACTAAACTTGGGGCAGGAGCGCGAGATCTCTCGCGCACCCTCCCCCAAGAATGAATGAATCTATTACAGTAACCCACACATGAAACAAAGAGAGCTAGCCCCTAGGCCCTAGGTGGGGGACCCTAGAAGAGGGGGCCCTAGGAATGTGTTTCCCCTTATTTTCACCCCTTTTCTCCCTTCTCCCCCCTTTTCCCTTTCCTTTATGTCGAGTCTGACAACAACACTTCATTTGGCATGGGTTCACTCACACTGAACAGTCTGCTCTCTCGGGATCCCTACACCAGGCACTGCTTTCTGGGCTGTTTTGCCAGCAATGAACTGCCCAAAGCCTCAAGCCATCGCGCACCCTACTGCTTTATCGTTAATGTGGATAAGAACCACGAACCGGGAGCGCACTGGTTCTCAGTGTATGTTCGCCTCCGAAACGCCTACATTTTCGATAGTTTTGGCACCATGCCAAGAGTGATTGTGCGCTGGGCGCGCTCTCTGAGCGTTCCGGTGCACTAGAATTTTACACCTCATCAACGGATTGACGAAGTTACTTGTGGTGGTTACGCAGTCTACGTTCTGTGCCAATTGGCTCGTGGCAAGCGATTCTCTACAGTGGTCGCGCGCTTCCTCTCGACGCACTACGATGACGCGTTTATTAGGCACTACCTCACCACTGCGCACCGTACACAAATACCCCAAACCATGGCGGTTTAGATCATTATGTCTTCCAAACTTCGCGCCAACCGGCGGTTTCTAGAAGCGCTCTCACAACACCCCGATCTGGTTCACTTTGCCACTCCCGGACAACTCACGTGTGTTGTAGAAATTCTGCACAATCTCCATAAAATTCCACTTTCTGCCGAGGAAAAGAAGAAGGTAGAAAAGGTTCTGCCCATAATAATGGAAATTGCACGAGTACGTCGTGCAGAGCACGCTAGAGGTCAGCTAGTGCAACACGGTGGTGCCATTCTACCCCTTGTACTTCCCGCCGCACTGTCGCTTCTTCTTTCCTCTCTCTAACATCACCATTAACCACGATGAACCACACCAGCAAGTACAAACTGGTCCCAATGATTGCCCTAAACAAGGACGAGGCCACACTAGACCGCATGGAGAATGAGTTACTTGAGGTGCTGAAAGCGCCCAACTTCTCAAGCTTGGAGAAGCGAATGCTGTACGAGGATCTGCTCAAACGAGTGCACAATTTCAAACTAACTCAGGACCCTCGTTTTCTTCAACAGCAGCAAGATATCGGAGGATACGATTACGAGCAGGAACAGCGAGCAGCAAGATCTCCCTCGCCACCACCTTTTCCTCAAGTTAATGGTTACGCAGGTCAGCCTCCACCATCTCCACCGCCGCCGCCAATTGCGCAAAATGCTCCGATTCGACCACCGATTGGTCAACATCAGCCACTGATTGGGCAACAACAGCCACGCGTTCAACATGGTAAGATTCATAAGAAACGCGAGTCCAAACATCCTGCCGCAAGAGCACCACCACGCCGCGCAAACCAAGGACAGCCTCGGCAGTTGCAAGGGGTGCCGGCTGTTCTTCCTCCTGCCCAAATTGCATTCGTTCCTGCTCTTCCCCCACCACCACCTCCTCCTCCGCCACCACCGACCAGTCTTCCCCGCAGCACACGCACATCATCCTCATTTCCCTGTGAGACCCGCAAAACGTCGAGGGCCTCCTATTGGCATTGCAGGCATACGCTTTGCTCCACCTAAGCTGGCGTTCCTCCCAATCGTCTGCCCACCTACCCACCTCCTCGCCCTAGCCGTAAGCGTGCGCTCAACGCTCCAATGGGTGCACCTCCTCGTCCCGTCGCGGTCATACGCAATCTCACCACTCGCAAGCGAAGGACACCTCGAGACGTTCTGCCCCTAATCTTTGGACAAGCGCGCAGTAAGCGCTCACAACTTGGTGGCGGACGGCTGCGTGTGCAATCATGGCTCTAAGCGCTCAGCAAGTATCAAAACTAGAAGATGCCTACTTTAACCTTGATAACCCCACTGCATTTTCCTCTGTTCGCGGTGTTGCGCGTAAGGCGGGCGTTCGCCCTGCCGAGGCGCACAGTTGGTTGCAAGAGCAGGACGTGTACACTTTGCACAAGAATTATCGTAAAAAGTTTCCACGTCGAAAGGTGCATGCGCCTGCCCTCTTGTACACACTTCACGGTGACCTCGCAGACATGGAAGCGCTCGCCAAGCACAACAGTGGTTACCGCTACTTTCTCATTCTCGTAGACTGCTATTCTCGGCGGTTCTTTGACCAGTCAAGAGCAAGACGGCCGCTGACATGGAAGCAGCTTTTGATGAAATATTCAGCGAAAATGGAGGTTGGCTGCCCAGTGCGCTAGTGACTGACCAGGGAATGGAGTTTTACGCTAATCGTATGCAAAAGTACTTTTCTAAGCACAACATTAACCATTACTCGACCAAGTCGGAGATCAAAGCCTCGCTAGCCGAGCGAGGCATTCGCACGGTGAAAACCCGTCTATTCAAGGCTCTGACGCACGCAAACACCTTTCGTTGGATCGACAAACTTCCCAAAATTATTGAGGGAATCAATCACTCTGTGAATCGTACGCTCGGTCGAACACCCGCCTCTATTGGACCCGGAGACCTCGAAGATCCCCGCACGCCTATGCCCGCCAAGAAGGAGCGGTTCAAGTTTTCCGTCGGAGACACTTCTCAAGTACCGCCAATTACCGCCAAGTCTGCTCAAGTACCGCCAAGTCATTGACAAGGCATATCTGCCCAATTTCACCCGGGAACTCTTTGTTGTAAGTGCGGTCAAGGCGTCACACGAACCAGTTTATTACAAACTCAAGGATTTCAATGGACAACCAATCGAGGGCACATTCTACGACGAGGAACTGGTCAAAAGCACGAAACGTTATCAACTGTACAAAAGGGAAACGGTGCTAAAAACACGCAAGTACCGTGGAAAACACAGCACTTTGTGAAATGGTTGGGTTACGGTGTAGAGTTTAACAGTTAGGTTGAGTTCATGCTATTTAAGAAACCGGCTCGGTTATTTTGGACCACCCCCCGGAACCGGTGAGCTAGCAATGAGAACCACAGGCTCATACTCGGGTGCTAGGAGGGTCTTGGTCCCGTATTTGATAAACCGTCACTTACTTGTGGTTACTGCCACTGCGAGGGGAGAAATGATATTTTACATGAAAAATGGTCGAAAAATCATTTTTTTTTCAACCGATCGAGATCGGTTCAATTTTTCTTTTGCATGAACTTAGGGGTGCCCTGGGGGTCTGAAATAACTGTTCTGATCGATTACTGCTCATTGCGAAATTTACTTTTTTGACATCATTTTTAGATTTTTTGGACCAAGTTGCCCATTTTCGCCAAAACTACCAGTGACCACTATATACGTTTTGTAGCCCGTGCAATTCTGCATCGAATATATGTAAATTTGAATCGATCGATCAATTATGTTTTTTGCATTTTTCGAAATATTCGGAAAAAAGCTCGATTTTTACCTATATTCGATCATAACTTTTTTTATTTTTTGATCTGATGAGCTCTAACACCCAAATTCGAATTCTACACATAAAGTAACGTCTGAATAAAATATGATCAGATTTTTTCCTCTTTTTTCATGACCCCGGGTTCATGGTGATTTTTGCGTCAAAAAGTCGAAATCTCAGAAATATCTGACTATAGGTTTTTCCGACGTATTTTTACCCGGTAGATTTCGAATTTTCACACTAGAGCTTACCGAAATGCAAAAGAAAAAAGTTATAATCGAAAACTCAAAAATGTCAAGTTTTCCGAGTGTAACTTTTTTCTTTCGCATTTTGGTAAGCTCTAGTGTTCGGATCATTGCGAAAAATGCAAAAAAACATAATTGATCGATCGATTCAAATTTACATATATTCGATGCAGAATTGCACGGGCTACAAAACGTATATAGTGGTCACTGGTAGTTTTGGCGAAAATGGGCAACTTGGTCCAAAAAATCGAAAGATGATGTCAAAAAAGTGAATTTCGCAATGAGCAGTAATCGATCAGGGCAGTTATTTCAGACCCCTAGGGCACCCCTACACCCCTAAGTTAACGCAAAAGAAAAATTGAACCGATCTCGATCGGTTGAGAAAATATGATTTTTCGACCATTTTTCATGTAAAATATCATTTCTCCCCTCGAAGTGGCAGTAACCACAAGTAAGTGACGGTTTATCAAATACGGGACCAAGACCCTCTTGACACTCAAGCGTGAGCCCCTGGTTCTCATTGCTAGCGCAACGGTTCCGGCGAGGGGCCGAAATGCTCCAAAATAACGGAGCCGGTCTCTAAAGAGACACTATCTGAGACGAACGAGCTATTCCGACTATAACCGTACAAGGGAAAAAATATTTCCACCAAAATTATGCCCTAGGATCAACTTTTGACGTAGAGTTCGAAAATCGACCTTAGGAAGCCGTATCTCCAAAACCGAATTCCCTATAGCACACTTCTCGTGCCAGAGGGAAAATATTATCTCGCGAACCGCGCGTCGTAGACCCACAAAACCATAGTAATTCTTGAAGATCTCTTCGAGATAAGCATTTTTATAATTGGTAGTGGAGAGCTAGCTCATCTGTCAAAAAAGTTCAAATCTTTAAAAATTTTGAAAATAGTACCCTGAAAATTTTTTGAAGAGCGGGTTATTTTTAAGTGTGCTCATTAGATTCTCCGTCAGAAAGTACCCTCCTGTACAAACTTTTAGCCGGAAAAGTTTTCTACAAGTTAATGCTTTGCTCTTGTGAAATCAAAAAATGCTCGATTTCCACAGTTTTTAGAGAATAACTTTTTTCTTTCGTTATAACATGAGCACTAATACTGAAATTCGGAATCTACTGGACTAAAATGCACCAGAAATTCGTATAGTCAGAATGTTAAGAGACAAAAAAATTTCAACTTTTCTATGACTCTCTATCATGGCCATGTTTGGGTCAAAAAGTCCAAAATCTCAAAACTACCTTACTATAGGAGTTTCTGGTGTATTTTTGTATGTAGAAGTTGAATTTAGATACCAGGGCTCATCAAAATGTAAAATAAAAAAGTTACGCTGAACAAAGCTTACATTTTTAGGTTTTTCCTGCCTAACTTTTTTGTTTTACATTTTGATGAGCCCTGGTATCGAAATTCCACTTCTACATACAAAAATACACCAGAAACTCCTATAGTAAGGTCGTTTGGAGATTATGGACTTTTTGACCCAAAAATGGCCATGACCATAGAAAAGTTGAAAAAATTTTTGTCTCGTAACATTCTGAATATACGATTTTCTGGTGCATTTTTACCCGTAGATTCCGAATTTCAGCATTAGAGCTCATGTTATCATGAAAGAAAAAAGTTAAACTCATTCCCACTCATACCCCCCTCGCTGTCTCCAGGCGTTCGGTCAGGAACTTGATTTTCGTTGATTTTGATTTTTGATTTTTGTTGATTTTAACTTTCGTCGTTCAGAACTTGATCTGTTTCTGAAGCATATCCCAAAAAAATGGTTACTAAAATATACATCTGATTTCCTTCAAATGTAGATCTGACTCGGAGCATATTGAATGGGGATACTCTTTTTTTTTTTTTTCGTGGGGCTCGAACCGGTGATATCGAACCGGTGGCTTCAGTCAGACACCATAACCTATATTGGTTATGGTGTCTGACTGAAGTCTGCTATATCACCGGTTCGAGCCCCACGATCGACCATGTTTTGCAAGATGGTAGAAGAAGGCTCGCGCCCCAACCACTAGTCTCCGTAGATACCGCCCGCGGGCACGGGCTCGTTGAAGCGAATGCGCAGGCTGGTCTCGCCCTGCTTGAGCAGATCACGACTGTCCGAGTCCTGCGCGTTTGGCTAGATGTCGAATCCGAAGAAGGTGTAGCCAGTCTTGAAGTGCTCAAACGTGAGTCCGTTGCTCTCACCGCTCTTGGTGAAGCCGAGTGTGTCCTGAAGAGCAAGATAGGCGCGCGCACAATTGTGCTGCTCAAAGTTCATGTTCCAACTGCGCAGGGGAAGGGTGTCGGGGTTCAGCTGGTACGAGATGAGACTGTGTTCACGAAGCATCGCTTCGATCGCCAGCAGCGTACTGTCATGGCACGTAATCTGACGAGACAGAAACACGAGATCCTCAATCACTAGGGAATAGGGCTGTAGGTCGCCTGCACGCTGCTCGATGCGGAACGCATCGGCGGCGGGGTGGAGCTGGAGCTTAAAGTCGAGGAAGGGCAGAAGGGCACGGGGCTGTTGGAAAATATCAGCGCTAATGGGCGCGATAAACTCCATCGTCTCACCACCGTCGGCTCTCTGGCAGCGGACCGCATAGCCACGGTCCTCGGGTGCCGCGGGATCATCGTCCATTGCGAAGCCGGCCAGCTGGCTCTCCTTGTAGTCTTTCGAGTGACCCAGTGCACCCTGCATGTACGCCCGGTACGGGTAGAGCACTCCGCTATCGTACACTTGCGTTCCAGAGATGAACACTTGAAGTTGGCGAAAGAGTGTCTGACCGATGAGGTTGATGGGTGCATAGTTGATGTGGTCAACCGGCCGCCTGTTGCCGGCCAGATCACGAATCGAACACCTCACAAGTATGTGAGATCTCTGAAGATCGAGGAAATTCTTTTGTTGACGCTATTGTTGATGCGAAACTCGTAGGGCTCAGTGTTGACACTGTTGCTCGTAGACACCTCCGCCACACGACTGGTCTCGATTCCGACATTGGTCAGGGGTACGGTAAAGTAGTCTATCTCGGGAGCAACCGCCTTGCCCGAATCACCATCAATCTTAAACATAACAGCTCAGCACGAGTGCACAGAGTAAGAATGAGAAGAAAAACGAAAAGAAGAGGGACAAGGGGGAAAAGAAAATGAAAAAAAGAAGAGAAAACCCCCTAGGGACCCTAAGGCTTTCCTAGGATATTCCTAGGGCCCTAGGGAGAGTAGGGAACTAGGGAAATTAGGGAAAATGCCGGCCCGCTTTTTCTTTATTTCTTTTGAAGAAAAACAACGAGATACCAGTGACCTTCATACGTTTATTCAGTACAACACACGGAAATACAATTACGGTAACATGGTGGGCTGAAAGCCAAGATGCTCGACGAAGGAGTGTGAAGCGGTGGTTAGATGGTGGTCAGAGAGTGCTTAGCTCGGTCTCGGGCAAACTTGACGCATTCGCGTGTACAGGAGCAAGTGCTACCCTGCAACTCTCGCTTGTGCATATCACTCTCAAACAGCAGAATACGATGATGACAACGGAGACGCAAATAAGCGGTAGGTTGATTGAGCAGAGGAAGCGTATTGCGGCAGCAGCATGAGCAGGGCGCACCATCCCCGACGGGTATAAAAGGCGAGAATGGCTCATTCCTTCGCATTTGCGTGCCGCTGTTCGGTCGGTTAGCTCTCTTGCTCTGACTAACCCACTGTTGCTGCTAATAACCTCTTCTTCTGCTTCATCAGGGATGGGAGTGTCTGCTCTGGATCGCATCAAGTTCGACCTAACTACGAGAAGTGGACTGATCAATTGGCTCTATCTGCACATCAAAATGTTTGGTAATGTTTCTCTGATACGTCTCGTGGACATGTGGACATTCTCGAAGCGATGTACCCCGACGTGGACGTGTGGAAGCCGAGATGCTTCTCAGAGTTTATCGTACGCGAACTCGATGACATTGATGTGTACATTGTTGGAAACACGATCAGAATCTCCCGTACCCACGGATAGTTCGACGAGCGTGAGGGACCCCTTGACGATTGGTCAACATGATCTCGATTGTGAAGTTGTCTGTGTATGATAAAGGCTTGTCCGACTGAATGAGTTTGTGGACGAGATTGGCCACCATTCGGCCCTCATCGTACGTGTGATCAGAGAAATTTACGAATAGATTCGATCCATCAAACGGGAATTGGGGGTAGGATACTTTGAGGGCAGTAATGGTAGATCGGCGCATAAATGGTTGAGTAAGTGCTGCAGTGACGTTGCGAATTGCACTCTGGGAATGGTCTGCGGGTCATCGCGACGGATGTGGAAGTTGACGACCTCAAGATAGAGGGAGTTTCTTCCAGCTGTGCCTCATCCTCCTTTTTCTTCTCGTCCTCCTTTTTCTTCTCATCCTCCTTTTTCTTCTCATCCTCCTTTTTCTTCTCGTCCTCATTTTTCTTCTCATCCTCCTTTTTCTTCTCGTCCTCCTTTTTCTTCTCATCTTCCTTTTTCTTCTCCGCATCCTTTTTCTTCTCGGCCTCCTCATTTTTCTCATCTTTCTTATCTTTGTTTGTCTCGCTTGGTTTGGGTGTGGCGTCGCTTGACGACGTAACAGCGGCATTACCCTCCTTCTTAATAATTGCCGAGTTTTGATCCTCCTCAGCAGTGAATCCTGGTGGTAGGTCGTCGAATTCGCCTGGCTCATCTCCCGCCGCTACTTTCTCATATGCGTCGGCAGTTGATCGGGCACTGTGTAGGCAGAGTTGGTATAAATTATTGGGTTGAGGAATAAGTAACGCTCGTTTTTGAGCATCGTGTTTGGGCTCATATATCTCCCGCCAATCAAATCTAAACGAGCTGACTTTATAGCATTTTTTCAGGGTATGCTCGAGTATCATAGCCGTTATTATTAGAAATATCACGCTTCCTGTGTAGGAGAGAAATTTAGATTTCAATGTACCTGATATTTTTCGAAAATTTTAGATTTTTTTTCGAAATTGTGTAATTTAACGTGGAAACTGTTCGGTAAATTCACACATTCTCAGGTGAGCAGCCCGATACTACACACTTTCATGGTGAAGTGAGAATGGTGCTCGATTCATTGTTGTATTTTTATAGACGTTTCAAGGGGAACGTTCGTGAAAAATTGCAGTTCACTTAACTTATTTGTCTACCTTGAGGATCGAAGGTGCTGGCCTATACACTAGTGTGCTCCAGTCACTCACTATGGAGCTATATTATCACTATAAACATTTGGTGCTACTTATGCTCCTATTTGAAAAATAACAGTTTCCAAAAATATTATTTTGTGACGGAATCAAAAGAAATGCGTGTTTTGAGAACTTTGGATTAAACCATACCCAAGACATAGTAGCCATTCTATAATTGTGGCCACTTGGTGGATGATAGTGCAAAAGTTGCTCGTCCATTTAACCATCTAAGGCATTACATTCAATTAGTACGGTTTACAGGAAATAGCAATAAATGTCGATTTCGAGGCTTGTTTTTCTATATCGGACTTACGAGCAATTTAACTCATAAAGAGAATGCTCCACACTTAGCAAAATTCGTTCATATTTTCAACAGGAAAGGTACTCCACTTTCAAGCATAATTGAGGTCTTTAGATCTATTGCTAAGAAAACTCGGCTAGCAAAACTTCTTTCAGTCAGTAACTGAAAATCCTACACTCTCGTTAGGCGCATATCTCACACAGGCCTTTACTTGGATATTCCTCTGAATATCATCAGTGTAATGTATAACCATGATACTTTACTACTGCAGCTTAATTGTGGCTCAATAATTCTTCTTCCCTCAGTGCTGACCTGTCAAAATCTCAGGGTGAGGTGCGACAACTTTGAATTGAGCCAGCCATTGTGATCGCCTAAATGATCGGAGATATATGATATAGTGTGCGCTAAAGAGAGTATCCAAGCCCTTATCGATCATCAAAAACCGGAATATAATTGCACAATTTAGAAAGACGGGAGAGGTCATAATCTGAAATTGGAAAAACGAGCGTTACTTATTCCTCAACCCGATAGCTCCGCAAAACCAGCCTCCCATTGCCCTGTGAGATGGATTGCCTGAGGCAGAGTGGTGACCCAACTTGAGATTGAATTGGACGGGCCAGATACGTTGCTTGGAAGAGTCAGAAAAAACTCATCCTCGTGGTTGTGGACCGACATTCTGCTGGTGATGTTGACCGAAAGCCGCACCAATGGGGAAGGGAACGACTAGAGCGAGCGAACTTGTGAGAAGGTTTAGCCAAACGTCGAAACAACTATCGTTTCGAATGGTGAGATTGATGGCAGCAACGACAACCACAACAATTAGAACTACACACTGAACAATGATAACAGACCGCTCACGGTTCATGTAGACATGAAGACTGAGCTCATTCTTGCGCGCGACAATGACAGAGTGCTGTGCGTTTAAATTTTGTGTCACATTTACTATGCTGATTACAGGTTGGTTAGTTTCCTTTTCTTCTTATAAGAAAATGCTACGATGTGTTTGTGATTGCAGGTGCCACTGGCTGTGGAAAGACGGAATTCCTCTTCAAACTAATCGACAATTCCGACAAACTGTTTGACAATGACGTTGCGAATTGCACTCTGGGAATGGTCTGCGGGTCATCGCGACGGATGTGGAAGTTGACGACCTCAAGATAGAGGGAGTTTCTTCCAGCTGTGCCTCATCCTCCTTTTTCTTCTCGTCCTCCTTTTTCTTCACATCCTCCTTTTTCTTCTCATCCTCCTTTTTCTTCTCGTCCTCATTTTTCTTCTCATCCTCCTTTTTCTTCTCGTCCTCCTTTTTCTTCTCATCTTCCTTTTTCTTCTCCGCATCCTTTTTCTTCTCGGCCTCCTCATTTTTCTCATCTTTCTTATCCTTGTTTGTCTCGCTTGGTTTTTTTTTCTTCAAACAAATCGACAATTCCGACAAACTGTTTGACAATGACGTTGCGAATTGCACTCTGGGAATGGTCTGCGGGTCATCGCGACGGATGTGGAAGTTGACGACCTCAAGATAGAGGGAGTTTCTTCCAGCTGTGTGAACTTCGATTCGGTCATAATCATAATATTGGTTAGTAGGATCCATTGAGAACGCTTACTGTGTTGAAGGAACAACAACAAAGTGAGCGTCTACTTGCTACTTCTCCCCCAAACCCATCTCCTCCCCCTCCCTTTTCCCGTGAGTAGTCATACACTTTATGGTTTAAGATGAACAACATTTATCTGCAGGGAAACGTGTTTTACAGCATGTTGATATAATGTTTACGTCTCGGGGCTCTGGCACCTTTTCTCATCTTTGTCACGGATCATATTCTTCCTCCTCCTACTCCACTACGAGTCTTTCCTACTCCAATGAGATTGCGGACCTGCTCTCGACCGTGTGATTTGGCCGACTTTGAAGCTCTTGCCTGCCGCTACATCTCTGGCCACATCCTTCACTCCACTGACGAGACTCTGTCCAACGACTGAATTAAGGAATTTTGGAATAACCCTCCACAGTTGACCGAGAAAACTGCCGACAGAGCCACCTCTTTGATATCGACGTCCCTGATAGAAGGCAATGGGAGACCCGCCAGATAGGTTCTTGAAAATCTTGATCCAATCCTCTTTATCGGGTTCGTAAACTGAGTAACGCATGACACGACGGCTCAGCGAGAGCGCACACTACACGAATAACTGTCTCTGCTGCTTTCTGCGGAGGTGCAGCACCACTACTGCGGTGCCGTAGTGGAACTTTACCAACTCACCATATTCCGTTCGAATCTCCATCGCTACACTGTCGAACATGTTTGTTCGAATCGGGAAGAAACGAACAGGGTTGAACACTGCGTTGCATGTACTACCATTCAGTCCGCTGACTGGGATGATCCTGAGTTGATAAGACGTCGTGTCACCGAGCACACTGAAAGCCGCTATATCGCTAAAAACGTAGAACGTATTGCTGCCTGCCTGGGTGGTTGGTGCGTACTTTGAGCGCTTGGTTGAGGTTATTGTATCCTCTTCAAATCCCAGCACAAACTTTAGCCCCTGTGAGAGTACCACCTTCTTGACTCGAGAAGAATCGAACGCCACCCAGACTCGGTTAGAGAGAGGGTTGTGCGAGAAGGTGACGGGCAGATTTACCGGATCCACGTTCGAATTCTCAATATCCGCCTCAAACGTCTGCCCCTCTATTTCCTTGAACTCCTCATCATCCTCCTTTCCTCCTACTACTCCTCCTACTCCTCCTCCTTGATTCGGCTTTGGTGGTTCGGCAATCGGGTCGAGGGTAGGATGTTCCTTGTCTTCTTCAAACGTCTGCCCCTCTATATCCTTGAACTCATCCTCCTCATTAGCCTTGTCGACTGGAGGCACATAGTTGGGTATTATTCCAGCCGCAGTAAATGGTGGAGATAGTGCACGGGTTTGGCCAATGCTTTTGGCTTGGGCACACGATACTCGATTGTCTTAAACTTCTTGACAGGCGGCGGTTTGTGATAGGCTCATCGCGGCCCCAGGTAGGGAACATGCGCTTTCCATCCTGCGGTACATCTAGAGTAGTGCTCACGAATTGTCCATCTGTGATTTTCATGGTTAAGGGCTTTTGTTTGTCCGGATACTCTACTCTAACCACCTGCACAACGTTGTCCTTGGAAGCTGGAATCGTTCCCGGCACAAGATCCTCCTCTTCAGCAGTGTCAATTGTGACTGGTTGAACAACGTTACTTTGGTCGGGCAACGCATATCCAAGGTTCGGATCTTTCTCTGCAACTTTTTTCTTCTTCTCATCCTCCTTTTTCTTCTCATCCTCCTTTTTCTTCTCCGCATCCTTTTTCTTCTCATCCTCCTTTTTCTTCTCATCCCCTTTTTCTTCTCATCCTCCTTTTCCTTCTCATCCTCCTTTTTCTTCTCATCCTCATTTTTCTTCTCATCCTCCTTTTTCTTCTCGTCCTCCTTTTTCTTCTCATCCTCCTTTTCTTCTCATCCTCCTTTTTCTTCTCGTCCTCATTTTTCTTCTCATCCTCCTTTTTCTTCTCGTCCTCCTTTTTCTTCTCATCTTCCTTTTTCTTCTCCGCATCCTTTTTCTTCTCGGCCTCCTCATTTTTCTCATCTTTCTTATCCTTGTTTGTCTCGCTTGGTTTGGGTGTGGCGTCGCTTGACGACGTTACATCGGCATTACCCTCCTTCTTAATGGGTGTAATTGCCGAGTTTTGATCCTCCTTAGCGGAGAATCCTGGTGGTAGGTCGTCGAATTCGCCTGGCTCATCTCCCGCCGCTACTTTCTCATATGCGTCCTAGGAGCACGCGAGCGAGTGTGGAAATCAGGTTATCAGCGTGTCATTGCTGCCCTCGGGAACATAGTACTCTTCGACGTTTCCATTTTGGTAATGAATTTGAAACGGCAGTTGATCGGGCACTGTGTAGGCAGAGTTGGTATAAATTAGCTCCGCAAAACCAGCCTCCCATTGCCCTGCGAGATGGATTGCCTGAGGCAGAGTGGTGACCCAACTTGAGATTGAATTGGACGGGCCAGATACGTTGCTTGGAAGAGTCAGAAAAAATTCATCCTCGTGGTTGTGGACCGACATTCTGCTGGTGATGTTGACCGAAAGCCGCACCAATGGGGAAGGGAACGACTAGAGCGAGCGAACTTGTGAGAAGGTTTAGCCAAACGTCGAAACAACTATCGTTTCGAATGGTGAGATTGATGGCAGCAACGACAACCACAACAATTAGAACTACACACTGAACAATGATAACAGACCGCTCACGGTTCATGTAGACATGAAGACTGAGCTCATTCTTGCGCGCGACAATGACAGAGTGCTGTGCGTTTAAATTTTGTGTCCCATTTACTATGCTGATTACAGGTTGGTTAGTTTCCTTTTCTTCTTATAAGAAAATGCTACGATGTGTTTGTGATTGCAGGTGCCACTGGCTGTGGAAAGACGGAATTCCTCTTCAAACTAATCGACAATTCCGACAAACTGTTTGACAAACCACTAAAGAGAATCATTTGGAATTACGGTATCACAACCAAGAGACACGCTGCGCTAGCTCGAGACCCTAGATTCATTCTGAACGAGGGTATGCCTGATAACAGTCTAATTGACGAAGTGTGCGCGATGGAGGGTGAAGGCGTGCTGCTTGTTCTGGACGACCTGGCTGAGGAGATTAGAAAATCTCCCGATTTCTTTGCCAACTTGTACACTAGAATCAGTCATCATCGTTGTATTTCGGTTGTGTCTATTCTGCAGAACCTGTTCAGTGTGCCGCGAACTGCACGCCTCAACTCTTCGCATCTGTGTATCCTCAAGACGGCCAGCGATATGCACTTTCTCTTCTCATTGGGTAGACAGTTGTTTGAAAAGGAACGCTACCACTCATTTATCGAAGCATACCGTGAAGCCACGGCCTAGCCCTTTGGCTATCTCCTGCTCGATCTGCACGCTAAAACGGACGATAATTGTCAGCTCTTGACCGATATTTTTTCTCACCAACCCACTGTATACGTACCAAAAAAGAGATAAACCTGTTGAATGTTCAGTGTGAGTGAATCCATGCCAAATGAATTGTTGTTGTCAGACTCGACAAAAAGGAGAGGGAAAAGGGGGGAGAAGGGAGAAAAAGGGGGTGAAAATAAGGGAAACATACTCCTAGGGCACCCTCTTCTAGGTTCCCCCACCTAGGGCCTAGGGGCTAGCTCTCTTTGTTTCATGTGTGGGTTACTGTAATAGATTCATTCATTCTTGGGGGAGGGTGCGCGAGAGATCTCGCGCTCCTGCCCCAAGTTTAGTGCCAGCCGGGCAGAAGAGAGGGATGGCGAGGGCAGAGAGAAAGAAGAGGGGGATGGTTGTGTGGCGAGCGAGCACACAGCTGTTGGTGTAGGTTGCGCGTCCACCTGGCGTGGGTAGGCCAGTGCACCTATTGATTGGTGTCAAACTAGAGTACGCGGGGGTGGACAGTTGAGTGTGGGGGGTTAGGTGAGGGAAGTGCTCGGCCACTTATACAGCAGAGGAGCGGTTTGTCTGTCTCTTTGGAGGATCAAAGATCAAAAAAGATCAAAGATCAGAGATCAAACTCTGCCATTGGTTCAAGTGAGCCAGGGGTGGCGCAAGTGAGCCACGGGTGGTGCAAGTGAGCCAGGGGTGGCGCAAGTGAGCCAGGGGTGGCTCAAGTGAGCCAGGGGTGGCTCAAGTGAGCCATGCACAGCGGGCTTGGGTTACTGTAGTTGGCAGAGTGCCAAAGATCAAAGATCAAAGGGAGTGGTACCAGGAAGGTTTGGAGGAGGAGTCGACAAGTGCCCCGCATTCTTTTTGAAAACCTTTGTAGGGCACGGTGTGTGTTTGTTTGCTTTCCGTCCTACTGTAATGTTTCTCTTGCGCGAGATGAACCCCTCTTGACCTGACCTCTTGCAGGAACAGACGTGTTCGGACGCGTTCTCCCAGCCAGCTGGGCACAATATGCGAGGGAATACTGTAGTCATGAAAAAATAATGACGTGTTTATTCGAATCAGAATTGAAAAATAAAATTTTGAGATCAAAGATCAAAAATCATAAAAAGATCAAAGATCAAAGATCAACTTTGAAAAGATCAAGGATCAACTTGAAAGATCAACTTGGGTTACGGTAGTTGGCACAACGCCAAGGGGGCGTTAGTAGTGATGAAAAATGGGGGAAAAATAATGATGTGTTTATTCGAATCAGAATTGAAAAATAAAATTTTGAGATCAAAGATCAAAAATCATAAAAAGATCAAAGATTAAAGATCAAGTTTGAAAAGATCAAAGATCAACTTGAAAGATCAACTTGGGTTACGGTAGTTGGCACAATGCCAAGGGGGCGTGGCTTGGCTCGATGCCAAGAACACCTGTTCATCTGTCTCGCTTACCATTCAGCTGTATCGCTTTGTTCACGAAGAACGATACCAACACCGTGATCTTCGAAACTATCTGCCCATTATTGGTTATACTTCCAATGTTTCTCTCTATGTCAACTTGCCATCTTTGATCTTATTAAACAACATGGGATGTTGATTGATTTGGTCTTTCCATTTCTTGTTCTTCTTCACCAAAGATCATCACATGTTATTACCTAATTATTTCAAATCAAAAATCACGTTTCTCGTTCGGCGCGTACGTGAGGATATCTGTCACATTGTTCAAAACACTCACCGCTCCATAAACTTGACGCCCAATACATTGTTAACTGCTTCTCCTCTACGTCTCGCGTTCTGTGTGATTCTCCCTGATTAGAAAGTTATCAGCGTTTTTTTTGTTGCATCTGTCTCACTGATCCACAAGAAGGTCTCGACAATACGAATTGTGTTCAACAAGTACTGATTATTGATTAACGAGCAAGGGTAGCAAACGAAATGCCCCGAACCAAAATGAAGTCGTCTCCGTTTCCGAGACAGAAAGTTATGGCGAATGGAATGTGTGAATAACTCTCTCGAAGAATTCAAATGTATATCCGAAAAAAAATGAATTTTCGAGGTAGACACATTGAAGACAGCATTTTAGACCGTATCTTTTCTTGAGTTATTTGTACAGTCGCGCGCATAAGTCACCGGACACTTTTTATTTCTTTCATAACTTCACTCATGATATATTTATGGGTCAACATCTGACATGTCATAGCGTTCCCACCGAGTGTTAGGTATATGCCATAGGGATATCACGGAACTCCCTGGCTGTTGCGTAGTGAAGTCAAAATCAATCAATACTTTTTCAACAACAAAAAAATTCTTGAAGGGATTTTTTCCTGAACACTAAACTTTCTGATATTTTTGATCAGTAGGAGAGCTACCCAGAAAAAGTTTTTGAAGTTGCTGCTCTATCGCACTTTGGCTACAGAAGTGCTCAAAGATGGGTCCAGTAGAAATGGATTTTTGTTCATAGACATGCTAGAGACTAGTTTAAAAGCTCAAAATAATCCTTACCACAATTCCTGATCATCCCCAAAGTTCGATGACGATAGCTCTTAATTTGCCCTCAGGTCACGAATTTTTCACTTTTTCACGAGTTTTTTTCTCCCTATTTTGGATGATTACAATTCCGAGGGAGATTTTCGTTCAAAGGTCTTTCCAGGACATAATGGCGGCATATCCATGGAATATACGATTCCCAACTTTTTAGAGCATTTGGATAACTTTCCAGTCTGTGGCAGCCGAAAATCCGAGGACAATCGATTTTGGACCCAAAAAATGACTATAATACCCCTATCATGGTTGAATTTGAGGGGCGGCCATTTCAGCAACGGCCATTTCAGCAACAGGACACAGCTCAGAGGGGAGTTGGCCAAGCTCAATGAAAGTTGTCTTATATTAACCATTGAGGCCCACTGATATATATAGCCAGGACCATTAGGGCGAAACGCAAACATTTTGTTTTTCGAAAACCATTGCTTAGGCTTAGGCTTAGTGGTTTTTCCTTTTTTAATGGTTTTTCCCAAATGACATGTAGCTTTCGAAAACGGCAATTCTTCAAGAATCCCAGAAAAGTGATTTGAGTACGTACTAGTAGCTAGCAATGATCCAGAAATCAGAAAAATCTGTGGTGGGAGAAAATAATTGCTCGACATTATGTCCGAAAAAATGACGATTTCGACCATTTTTAAATTTTAACTTTTTTCATTATTTTTTTGATGAGCTCTCATATCGATATTCAGAATCATCGCGCAAAGTTACACCAGAAACACCTATCATCAGAAAGTTCTGAGATTTTTTTAAAATTTTAGTTTTTTTTTCTCACCATCATGGTTTTCGCAAAACAAAATGTTTGCGTTTCGCCCTAATGGTCCTGGATACATATATCAGTGGGCCTCAATGGTTAATATAAGACAACTTTCATTGAGCTTGGCCAACTACCCTCTGAGCTGTGTCCCGTTGCTGAAATGGACGTTGCTGAAATGGCAGCCCCCCTTGAATTTTTTTCATACTCGAAATACTTTTTCTCTCAGAACTTTCGGACTAAATTTTTTTCTGGTGTAACTTTGTCCGCTGATTTCGAATTTCAATATAAGGGCTCATGGTGTCATCAATGAAAAAAAGATAAAAATCAAAAACTGCAGGAATCGGCTGTTTTTCGGACAAAATGTTGGGCCATTTTTTCCTCCGATCTCAGATTTCTATAATTTTAAGAGTGGTGTTAGGTACAAGTATGAATTTTTTCGGGCATCTCGGAGAATCTTCGTTTGGGAAAGTTGCATAACATTTTTCGAAACCCGACCACCCTTCTCCAGCGCATGATCGTGGAATGATACCATCAACATAAGAAATGTTCATCTCAGTCTCCTGATTCGAACGATGGATTCGGTTAGTTTCTAGTATCATTTCGAAGCGAGTTATGACCGCTTTACTGAGGCACACTTGCTACAAAAATGTTTGGAATTTTTTCATTTTTTCATTGATGACACCATGAGCCCTTTTATCGAAACTCGTAGTCAGCGGACAAAAATACACCAGAAAAAAAAATTGTCGGGAAGTTCTGAGAAAAAAAGTTTTTCGACTTCAACCATGATATCATGGTCATTTTTTGGGTCGAAAATCGATTGACCTCGGAAAAAAAAAACCAGGACAAAATGTTTTCTGTAGTCAGCGTTCCTACAAAATAACAGAAAATCCGTGATATACGGCCTCACCAGAAAATTCCCCCCTCGCTCTCTCATCGATTGTTGACCAGTTTCTCTCGCCGCGCGTTAGCTTTCTCACAGAAACGATGCTTGTTTACACAATTCGTATCTTTTGATTTTTTCTCTTCACGATTTGCGCTTTCCTCAGAAAATTGTTATCCACGTTCTCTTATCGATTTCTGGCCAGTTCCTCTCGTCCCGTTTTCGCTTTCACACAGAAAGGGTGCTTGTTACCCACGATTTCATGAATATTATCAAATTTATCAGGTGCAATGAATGCCGAGATCGCGAGGAATCACAAGGCGGAACCCGTATTTTTCGAATACACTACAAGGGATGCTATTGTGTACGCTCTCGGAAGTAAGCTCTGCAAAAAATTGCTGAAGAAAGATATTGATGAAATAGGGAAACAATGGGTAGGATGCCGTACTATGTGATGCTTGATGAACATTGCTGATGAACTAGCCGAGTGATTGATGATGAAACTTTGAATTAAATGAGTGTTAAAATATTATGAATTTAAATGAATGATATTTGAAAAGGCTCCAAAATTTCTGGCTGCTCAAAGTACATTTGTTCAGTTGGCTGCAAGACCAAAGATGACCTCCGGTATCTCTACGAAGGCGCCGTTGGGTTTATGCCACTCCCGACTTACATTGTCGCCCCTGGACTTCTCAATATGATAATCGGTTGGCCAGGTATGGTATCGATTTGGTAAAACAATTATTAAATTTAACTGCATATATCTGATTAATATTCAATTGAGTATACGTGCAGTATCACGAGATACAGCTCAAATTCTGTAAAAAAAAATGTGAACAACAAATTGTTTCTGAGAGCCAGGAATTACCACACAACTTGAAGGCCTCGAACTTGATGTGCCTCGTATTCTCCACGGCGAGCAATACATCGAAATGTACGAGCCTCTGCCTCCGGAGGTTCTGAATGGGCATGATACATTACTGTAGTCTCACGAACTACTGTACATGTAGCTCGAACAATTGGAAGATTACGATACCAGTTTTTTCTTCAGGGCTCCCTTCGGACGGAAACACGCGTCCTCGACATAGTTGACAAGGGATCGGGCGCGCTGATATTATGCGAGAGTGAGTCGTGAGAGGAGATGTATGGTCTAATTTGAACCTGCATCAAGACTATTATGCAGTTACTACCTACGACAAGCAGAGCGGAACTAAGCTAGGAATGCATCAATTCAGCGTGTTCCAGGTGAAACATACCTTTCATCAACTTTCGATTTTTATTCAAGAATATGTATTCATTCGATAATGAATCAGATAGGTGTATGTCTCTCAAGCTCTATAACGATTAAAAAAATCATTACGCAGGTCGGATCCGGAAATTTCGGAGGACCTCGAAGCTCCTCATACGAGAAGAAAGGCGCTGATATCCCTAAGAGACCGGCGGATAGGATAGTGTCGGAAGCCACATCGGCGGATCAGGTCACTGCAACGAAAGCAGAATTTGAGATTCAAATGATAAATACATGAAAAGACAAGTTTATGAATAAAAGCGCAACTACTGATTCAGGCAGCCCTTTATCGGATGGGCGCGGGCGACCTAAATCCAATCCATATTGACCATGAAAAGGCCCAGGTATGACGTTACTTTTATCAATTTTCCCAAAACAATATTGTTTGCGTCAGATTGCTGGATTCAAAAGCCCCATTCTTCACGGTTTGTGCACCATGGGGTTCGTCACTCGACATATTCTGAAAACATTCGCCAATAACGACGCAAGCCTCTTCAAGGCGATCAAGGTTTTTTTTTTCTTCGGTTACATGCCAGTGAGAAGACAATCGATTAGCGCCCATCATCAGCGAAACCATCAGCGAAACGCTATAAAAAGTAGAAACGAAACCACCGATATCATATCCTATCAATATATCCCAATCAAAATCATCGCGCATATTGTGTGGAAGGTGATAAATAAATTCAAAAATATGTATTTGAATACCGATATCTCATTTTTATTACCAGGTTCGATTTTCTTCTCCGGTCCTTCCCGGACAGACACTGGAAACACACCTATGGGACGAGGACGATAAAGTCATCTTTGAGACTAAGGCGCGTATGGCATATCTCAAAATCTCAAGTACTAATCGAAAATATTTGTGTGCAATGAACCGTACTCAAATGTTTGTGTTCGAAAATACTTAAGAGACGTTCCTTGAGATTCTGCACAAACACAACGGATGACTTTTTTGCAACCTATGCCAATAAGTTCAGGGTGAAGTCCCCATACATAGAGCTGATAGCTGGCCCAATATGAGAGGTTGGGGTGCACTTTCCGGAAAATGCCAGAGGTGTCCCAAAAAAAAGGACGAAAAATCATCCCAGAAAAAAGTGCGTTCTTATAGGTGTTTCTGGCGTGTTTTTCCATGAAAATAACGAAAAACAAAAATGTTTTTCGTTATTTTCACCGAGAAATACGTCCGAAACACCTATACGAACGTACTTTTTCAGTGATGAAATTTCGGACTTTTTTTTGTGACATGTCTGGCATATCCCGCAGGGTGCACCCCAACATCTCATATTGGGCCAGCTATCAGCTCTATGTATGGGGACTTCGCCCTAAACTTATTGGCATAGGTTGCAAAAAAAGTGATCCGTGAGGTAGGTGCAAAATACCGTGGAACGGCTCTTAAATTATCACCGGAATCACGAGCCGGGAGAGCAGTCCAGGAACATTTTTTTTCAAACCCATTTTAGACCTTCCATATTATAATGGGAGAATATCCTGGTGACAAGTTTTCGAACTACAATATCCCGGTCACGTGTCCCAGAGCCGGCTTTTAGGAAATATCCGGTCGCTGTTCCGGCTCAAGTGTATCTCAGCTCCCAGATGAGCTCGGAGGCTGGCTTTGAGCTTAAAAAATGAAGAAAAATAAAATAAGAAACTTTTCTGAAGAATGTGAAAGGATTGGACAACAACTGGAAAAGTTGTGTTTCAAAAACTACCCTTAATTTAACATGAATAATATTTTAATTATCATGGATCTCAAAAACAGGGATTTTTATTTTGGATTAAGAAAGAGCTAGTTTGCCTATGTTAACTGTTAAAATATTAGAGAATTCGAAAAAGGTTGTTTGGAGTTATTATTGTTCGAATCTGAAAAATGCTCGTTTTTCACCATTTATCAAGTATAACTTTGTTCTTTCATGAGTACATGACGTTTGATATCGAAATTCGGATTCTACGCGAAAAACTCCTATAGTTATATTGTTCTGAGACGAAAAATTTTCAACATTTCGCATTTTGGTGAGCTCTAGTATAAAAAATTCATTTCTACGAGTGAAAATACGCCAGAAATTCATATAGCGATATGATTCTGAAATTTCGACTTTCTGACCCAGAAATGACCATGACCCATGAAAATGTTGAAAATTTTTCGTCTCAGAACAAGGATTTTTTTGCGTAGTTTTTCGCGTAGAATCCGAATTTCGATATCAAAGGTCATGTACTCATGAAAGAACAAAGTTATTCTTGATAAATGGTGAAAAACGAGCATTTTTCAGATTCGAACAATAACAACTCCAAACAACCTTTTTCGAATTCTCTAATATTTTAACAATTAACATAGGCAAACTAGCTCTTTCTTAAGAGACCGCCTCCGTTATTTTCGACCACCCTTTGGTCACGGTTCTCCCGGAATGGCAGCCACAAGCCCATACCCGAGTATGATGACTACTTTAATTTTGTATTGCTCAAAACATTTTTTATTATCTGTTACCTCAAATCACCTGGTTGAAAATTGATCTCATAGGCAAAATGCTCAAAAGATCATATTTTCTTAACCAGATTAGATAGTTCAAATTGCTCAATTGCGTTAACATAAGAGTGTCCGGAGGCACAAAATCAGCCGCTATGATAGGACTATACTCGTTTTGAAAATCATTTTAGAAATTTATTTTTTGCTTTTTTGGGATTTTTTGTCAAAAGCGGAAATAACGCAGGCTCTCACTAAGCTCATATTGTGGGACCTTTACACATGCATCGAAACCTTATTGAGTGGGAATTTTCATATGATGCTAAAAGCGTCGTTTTTACGTTTGAATACAGTCAACTCATGGGCTGGATAGCGATTTTATTCCATTATGGCCGAACAAATGCTTCAAATGGGTTAGTTCGATTACTATTCAGCCTTTCCATTTGCGTAGAGTTGATTTTTGCCGAAATAACCACACTTCACGAGATTTTGAAAAATCGTATTTTTGTATTCTCTCGACTTTGCATTTTTCAGACACTTTTTTGTCCTAACGCTGAAATAACGCAGACATTCACTATTATAATTCGGTAGACCCATCAACTATGCATCGAATCCCCATCAACTAAGGCATTCATAATTTTGTAAAATCACCATTTTTCCGCTTGAAATCACTTGTTTGTGAGGAACAAATTCAAATTTATTTCATTGTGATCGATCATGAATACAGAACAGTATATGGCAAACACTAGTCAGCGTTACTGATTAAGGCGAGTCAATTATCATCGATAAAACCAGGTTCTGTAAGTTTCTAGGAAATTTTTTTTTGGAGATAGAATAACGATCTACAAATTTTCGATTTTTTTTCTTGTTGCAAATCATGGTTTTATCGACGATAATTGACAAAGAAAGGCGCGCACCTTTCTCTACTTCTTGCAAAACATCACCTGCGGGCGGGAGTCGAACCTGCCTGCGTCGGCATGCCAGTCAGACACCATGCGTCTACCGAATTATAATAGTGAATGTCTGCGTTATTTCAGCGTTAGGACAAAAAAGTGTCTGAAAAATGCAAAGTCGAGAGAATACAAAAATACGATTTTTCAAAATCTCGTGAAGTGTGGTTATTTCGGCAAAAATCAACTCTACGCAAATGGAAAGGCTGAATAGTAATCGAACTAACCCATTTGAAGCATTTGTTCGGCCATAATGGAATAAAATCGCTATCCAGCCCATGAGTTGACTGTATTCAAACGTAAAAACGACGCTTTTAGCATCATATGAAAATTCCCACTCAATAAGGTTTCGATGCATGTGTAAAGGTCCCACAATATGAGCTTAGTGAGAGCCTGCGTTATTTCCGCTTTTGGCAAAAAATCCCAAAAAAGCAAAAAATAAATTTCTAAAATGATTTTCAAAACGAGTATAGTCCTATCATAGCGGCTGATTTTGTGCCTCCGGACACTCTTATGTTAACGCAATTGAGCAATTTGAACTATCTAATCTGGTTAAGAAAATATGATCTTTTGAGCATTTTGCCTATGAGATCAATTTTCAACCAGGTGATTTGAGGTAACAGATAATAAAAAATGTTTTGAGCAATACAAAATTAAAGTAGTCATCATACTCGGGTATGGGCTTGTGGCTGCCATTCCGGGAGAACCGTGACCAAAGGGTGGTCGAAAATAACGGAGGCGGTCTCATAAGAAAGAGTTAGTTTGCCTATGTTAACTGTTAAAATATTAGAGAATTCGAAAAAGGTTGTTTGGAGTTGTTATTGTTCGAATCTGAAAAATGCTCGTTTTTCACCATTTATCAAGAATAACTTTGTTCTTTCATGAGTACATGACCTTTGATATCGAAATTCGGATTCTACGCGAAAAACTACGCAAAAAAATCCTTGTTCTGAGACGAAAAATTTTCAACATTTTCATGGGTCATGGTCATTTCTGGGTCAGAAAGTCGAAATTTCAGAATCATATCGCTATATGAATTTCTGGCGTATTTTCACTCGTAGAAATGAATTTTTTTATACTAGAGCTCACCAAAATGCGAAATGTTGAAAATTTTTCGTCTCAGAACAATATAACTATAGGAGTTTTTCGCGTAGAATCCGAATTTCGATATCAAACGTCATGTACTCATGAAAGAACAAAGTTATACTTGATAAATGGTGAAAAACGAGCATTTTTCAGATTCGAACAATAATAACTCCAAACAACCTTTTTCGAATTCTCTAATATTTTAACAGTTAACATAGGCAAACTAGCTCTTTCTTAATCCAAAATAAAAATCCCTTTTTTTGAGATCCATGATAATTAAAATATTATTCATGTTAAATTAAGGGTAGTTTTTGAAACACAACTTTTCCAGTTGTTGTCCAATCCTTTCACATTCTTCAGAAAAGTTTCTTATTTTATTTTTCTTCATTTTTTAAGCTTAAAGCCAGCCTCCGAACTCATCTGGGAGCTGAGATACACTTGAGCCGGAACAGCGACCGGATATTTCCTAAAAGCCGGCTCTGGGACGCGTGACCGCGATAATTCGAAAACTTGTCACCAGGGTATTCTCCAATTATAACATGAAAGGTCTAAAATGGGTTTGAAAAAATGTTCGCGATGGTGCTGTTTTTGCTCTCCCGAGTCACGATACCGGTGTTATGCATTTGAATGGGTCCATTACTTTTTGGTTTCGAGAAAATGGCAGTTCTTATTTCAGAATAGAAGTATCAGCTCTTTTGAGGTGAAGGAAACGGGAAAAATTGTCCTCTCGAACGGCTACACGGTCCTGCACAGAAAGAACGAATGATCACATGCCAAATTTATGTTTACTGTAGATCGCGTCTGACGATTACTGTATCGTCCATGAACTACATAAACTGTTGTTTGTAATTGTATGTTTTCGATATCGAATTGTTTCATGTATGAGCGTTAAAAGCCAGCTATATGCGTGCCAAACGATAGAAAGAGCTAAATCAAATAGAATCTACCAAGGAAAAAAAATTTACCCTGGGCCCGCCGTCTTTTCGAGCCTTGCTTGTTCGATCAGAAAAATGGCCGAATGCAACGTGTTTTCGGGTTCAACTTTTTTCTTTCGTGTTTGCGTGAGCAATAATATAGAAATTCGAATTCAACGAGCAAAAGTATGCAGTAAAAAATCCTATCATATGATACGAATCGCGATAGAATCGACTACTCCAGCCAGATAGCGGCGGAAGGGAAAAGTTTCTCCCATCCCGATGAAAAGTGAGAATTAAGTACATCGAATCATTCTCTATCAAACTACGTTTGCAGAATTTCGAAATCAGGTCTCATCTCCAAGTATAGGTAGGTCAAAATGGGTACTCTGTGAAATTTAAGACCAAAATTGACTCAGTAAAATGATCATAACTCGCTTCAAAATTATGGTAGACACAATTCCAAAACAGTATTAGAATGGGGAGACAACGGGTAACATTTCATCTGTTGATGATCTCATTCCTCGTGGTGCCTGCGCTGGTGCGGTGCTGTCGGTTTTCTAATAAAGTGGTGTAACTCTACAAATCGGAATTACCGCAACTTTTCTTTACAATTTTTCTGAAGAACATCCATGTACCTACAAACTCTGGAAAAAATAGAGGAATCGGAATATGGAAAAAAAAGTAGGGCTCTTTTTTGTCCGAAAAACATGCGATTTTTGCAGTTTTTCGAGGTTTTTCAAGCATAACTTTTTTCATTCACGTTTTCATGAGCTCTCATATTGAATTTCGGAATCAGCGTGCAAAAATACACCAGAATTTCCTATAGTCATATTTTTTTGAGATAAAATTTTTTTCGTCTTTGACCACTTTTACACCATGTGGCCCTTAGCCCTTAGGCCCTATTTTTCGATTTTGGTCGAACATTTTTTGTCTCCGAATCATGTCCCTATAGAAATTCTGGCTCATTTTAGATCGTAAAAAAAGAATTTGCTAACTAGAGCACATGAAACCTCGAAAGAAAAAAGTTATGACCAAAATCCAGAACAAAATTTTTTTGTTGAGATTTTATGTATAGCATAACTTTTTTTATTTCGAAGTTTCATGAGCTCTAGTTAGCAAATTCGTTCTCTACGCTCAAAAAAGAACCAGAAAATCCTATAGGGACATGATTCGGAGACAAACAAATTTTCACCAAAACCAAAATCGGACCAAAGGGGTGAAAAGTGGTCATGGTGAAAAAGTGGTCAGCGTCGAAATTTTTTTTATCTCGAACAGATATGCCTTTTGAAGTTTCTTATGTTTTTTTGGCGCGTTGATTCCGAATTTCGATGTCAGAGCTCATGAAAAAGTGAATGAAAACAGTTATGCTTGAAACCCCTCGAAAATTTTTTAAAATCGCATGTTTTTCGGACAAAAATGAGCCCTACTTTTTTTCCATATTCCGATTCCTCTAATTTTTTCAGAGTTTGTAGGTACATGGATTTTCTTCAGAAAAATTGTAAAGAAAAGCTGCGGTAATTCCGATTTGTAAAGTTACACCACTTTATTAGAAAACCGACCGCACCGCACCAGCGCAGGCACGACGAATGAGATCATCAACCGATGAAAAGATGAAAAGTGAGAATTAAGTACATCGAATACATTGAATTTCGGAATCAGCGTGCAAAAATACACCAGAATTTCCTATAGTCATATTTTTTTGAGATAAAATTTTTTTCGTCTTTGACCACTTTTACACCATGTGGCCCTTAGCCCTTAGGCCCTATTTTTCGATTTTGGTCGAACATTTTTTGTCTCCGAATCATGTCCCTATAGAAATTCTGGCTCATTTTAGATCGTAAAAAAAGAATTTGCTAACTAGAGCACATGAAACCTCGAAAGAAAAAAATTATGACCAAAATCCAGAACAAAATTTTTTTGTTGAGATTTTATGTATAGCATAACTTTTTTTATTTCGAAGTTTCATGAGCTCTAGTTAGCAAATTCGTTCTCTACGCTCAAAAAAGAACCAGAAAATCCTATAGGGACATGATTCGGAGACAAACAAATTTTCACCAAAACCAAAATCGGACCAAAGGGGTGAAAAGTGGTCATGGTGAAAAAGTGGTCAGCGTCGAAATTTTTTTTATCCCGAACAGATATGCCTTTTGAAGTTTCTTATGTTTTTTTGGCGCGTTGATTCCGAATTTCGATGTCAGAGCTCATGAAAAAGTGAATGAAAACAGTTATGCTTGAAACCCCTCGAAAATTTTTTAAAATCGCATGTTTTTCGGACAAAAATGAGCCCTACTTTTTTTCCATATTCCGATTCCTCTAATTTTTTCAGAGTTTGTAGGTACATGGATTTTCTTCAGAAAAATTGTAAAGAAAAGCTGCGGTAATTCCGATTTGTAAAGTTACACCACTTTATTAGAAAACCGACCGCACCGCACCAGCGCAGGCACGACGAATGAGATCTTCAACCGATGAAATGTTACCCGTTGTCTCCCCTTTCTAATACTAATTTGTAATTGTGTCTACCATAATTTTGAAGCGAGTTATGACCATTTTACTGAGTCAACTTTGGCCTTAAATTTCACAGAGTACCCAATTTGACCTACCTATACTTGGAGATGAGACCTGATATCGAAATTCCGCAAACGTAGTTTGATAGAGCATGATTCGATGTACTTAAGTCTCACTTTTTATCGGGATGGGAGAAACTTTTTTCCTACCGCCGCGGGGTAGTCGAATATCTCGCGATTCGTATCATATAATCAAATTTTAATGAGACGAAAAATTTTCAACGTTTTCATGACCCCGTATCGAGGCCGATTTTTAGGTTGTAAAGTCGATCTAACATCACACATTTTCACGTTGTTTTCTATCTTTTCATTTCCGTCAGTAAAGTTGTTCGTCTATTTTTTTCAGCGTATTTTGAGCCCTACTCCATCATTCAGCTCATCTGGGAGCTGAGATACGCTAGAGCCGGAACCGCGACCGGATATTTCCTAAAAGCCGGCTCTGAGGCTTATTTTGCTCCCGTGATTGACGTGATAAGAACATCGAAGAAAGAATAAGCACGCTTATTATGATAGCGGTATGAGATCATCACTTCAAACATTATGTATTCGAATTCATTTCGTTGATGAGCCCACAGAAAGTGTTGTGGCATGAGACACTTTGGTCACCGTAGTTGCTGTCAGGCTCGCTGTAGACATGAACAAGGCAAGTGGGCCTTAATAAAGTATAGTAAAATGTGTTGCTGTATGAACAATAAACTTACCCTTGATTCGCAAAGCTTTCCGATTTTCTGCACTTAGGAAAAAGTAAACATAGTGTGTCTGGCTGTAAGTTATCATTCCCGGTATCATCTGCAGAATATCAGAATATTGCAATATATTGGAAACATGTAATAATGTCTACCACAGCCATGAGTACATTGTTGGCTGGTACATTAAGAAACTGGCTTATCGAGGACGGGAATCTGACGAGAACACCAGTTACAAACCTGATAAATGATTAATTTTCCATCGGTTCTCTTGATATATTACAATTGAAACGATTACCACGAACACGTGAACACAATCATGAGAATTATTGATGACTGAATGATTTTGGTGTTGTAGCTACTGTGTTTTTTTTTGTCTGAAATATTAACCATTCTCCAAAAACAAACAAAAGAACAAAACAAAAAAGAAAAGCAGATGTTTCGGTCAACGGCTTTCAGTTTAACTCACTTTTCAATAGCAACATCAATATTATTACGTATTGCAGGATAATGAAGCAACTGTTCAACACCAGCAGCTGGGGAAGAATCTGATTATGTGAATGTTTATTCTTCTTACCGTATTTCGTATATGAAGTACTTCCTTGATCAACGCTGTTGGTGGCATGCACACCAGTATTGGATTATCAACTTCGGATATCCATGATTGGTAGACGCACACAGCTGAGTAGATGAAAGAAACATACACAATTGCATGGAACCACCAGACTTTTAACTTGCGGTATCTGAACTATACTTGATTGAAATGGACAGAGAACATAACGAACAAACTTGCATTAGATATCATTATGATGACTTCGATTCCAAGTAACGAATACAGAATGGCTTGTCCGAATGCCATAGCATTAAAGGGCAGCCCACATAACCGAAGGCATTCCATGCGAGTCATAGAAATGTTCATTATCTGTCTTCAGAGCAAGAAATAATTGATTGGTCGACTCATTAAACTCAATTACCTGATCATATCGCAACTTACAAAAAAGCATAATGGTGCGTGCATTGCTGTCATCAGCACTAATAATTGTTCTGATTTATCATTTGATACATTGTTGACAGCTTGGAAATCAACTCACTATGGATACTCGTATCCTTACGGTTATTGACGAAGAATCGCAAGTTTCCAAGTAGCCCAATAATACCAATGATGAGGATGAGCACACAGTATGCAAGAGGCATGATAGCCATTTTGGTGTGCGATGACCGTATGTCACAGTGATTGCATACCGGATATCCTACGTTATATGTATAACGTTTATATATCACTGCCGGGGCCCCGCCCCCTGACTCCACACTCTTGATCAGTTGCCGAGACGGTAGAGATTAGGGTGGCGAAAGTAGCTGACAGATATCTGTTTTTCTCTCTCGCTTCTCGATTTATAGGGTATGGATATCTGAACCCTCTTGCTGGGCATGTCAGGGAGTGGAGGCCATCCGTCTAGAAATGATGAAAAACGGATAAGGTCATTTTAATCAAACAGCAGTAAATCAAATGCGATAATTTAAACACAATTGAAATCAGCTCGGTGAGTAGTTTCAGAAACATGTAAATTTGAAGAAAAAAATTCGATGTCGATTTTTTTTCTATTTTTTTATTCGCTTGTACAAATCAGTCGTTTCAAATTTTATTTTTAATTGTATTTTCTCGTTCGATTAGTTTCGATATGATTCAGTTGAATAATCAGCGTCTATATCGCATATGATATATTTCCCTCTGGCATCTTCCGATCAATTTACTGTCGGCGTCCCTTTGAGACATGTAAAATTCAACCATCTGGCAGCGTCTGGTCACATAATTTACGAACTTTTGAAATCGGAGGCCTCCGTTCTCTTCTATAGATCGGTTGAGGTTGAGTTTGGAAAAGGTGAGGTCAACAATGTGAGAAAACACAGAGTCTCGGACATTCACGCATGCACGCTCATTGCGAGAAATCCAGGACTGACCTTTGGAAAATGTTGTTCGATGATACAGTGACCAGGCTTCATTTTGTGCATATACACTAAGGACCGTTCATCGTTCAAGAAAGCATATTGTCCGAAAACTGAAAAATGAGAGGTCAAAATAATTTTTGATGGGGATGGATCTGCATGGTTGATATTTCATTTCTGTGCATGTCTACGGAAAACCTAAACCGGTAAATTAGTAGTGCTAAGAGTATTACTGGACCAAGTGGTGTACAAACATCAAGTATGGGTTTACCATCCTCAATCCGGGGGGACGTGTCCGGAGAGTTGTCCAAAAATAGCGATCATCACCCAAATTCGGGTTTAAGCAGTTAAAATATATTCATTTTAATCGAAAATGCAAATGTAGATTGGCTAGTGGCGCAGGCCAGTTTTCCATGAACATAGGCACATTTTTTCACATTTTTACGACCAAGCTCCTAGACCAGAAATCATGGCATAGATCCGAAAAGTGATTTATATATTCGGTTCTTGAAAATTTTGATGGCCTAACTACACTTCAAACGTGACCCTAGGCAGATAAGCTCGAAGATATCTTGTGAGGGACCCTATGGACTATCCAAAAAGCGCTTCAGCCCATTTTCGACTTTTTCAATGTTTCTGGATTTATTTGCTCATTATGCGACACGAGCGCTATGTATATATTTGTCTCTTACGAGATCAATCTTGATTCTCGAATGACTCTTGGTTGTAGCTCAATATCGTATTTTCTGTTTTTCCGTATTTTATATTTTTTGTAATATGCATTGATCAATCGAAACAGTAATGTTCGAATTGACCCGTTACATTCATAACACAATAAATATCACGCCTGTTACGAATTAATCGAGCTGGTGATTTTAAAGTAGCCAAAATCTCCAATCGATGCTCTTTCGATCTACAGCATCGACAATAAGTATTGGCTCACTTTTTCAATCTTTCATACCTTTTGACTCATAAGATATTTATGACTCAAACTTGGACATGTAGTAGTACACCAATTGTGTGTTAGGAATATGCCATATAGATACCAGGGATATCCCTGATTGTTGCCTAGTGATGCGTCGATCACCGCATAGTTCTTTTTGTCGGATTTCAAGCTCGATGATGTTTTTCATCAGCCTTCTTACGCGGTGTGATAATAAAAGGCCTTAATACCTTTTCGATAAAAATATGTACTCATGTGAGGATGACGTACAGTGGCTTTAGACTGGCCCAAAGTAAAGTCCCGAAAAAAATGAATTTTCGTTCTCAGACATGCTAGAGACTCGTTCAAAAGCGCAAAATGATCCTTACGATAATTCCTCAAGTTCCCCAAAGTTTGATAAAGATAGTTCTTAATTTGCCCTTAGGGCACCATTTTTTCACTTTTTCACATAATTTTTCTCTCTATATTTCGGAGGTTTCGATCTCCGAGGACGATTTTTGCTCAAAGGTAATTCCAGGACACAATGGTAGGATATCCATGGATTATACGATTCCCAACTTTTTAGAGCATTTGGATATCCTTCCTGCCCACGGCAACCGAAAAACCGAAGTCTTTTTTTTTTTCATACTCGAAAAACTTTTTCTCTCAGAACTTTCCGACTAATTTTTTTCTGGTGTAACTTTGTCCGCTGATTTCGAATTTCGATATAAGGGCTCATGGTGTCATCAATGAAAAAAAGATAAAAATCAAAAACTGCAGGAATCGGCTGTTTTTCGAACAAAATGTCGGGCCATTTTTTCATCCGATCTCAGATTTCTATAATTTTGAGGGTGATGCTACGTATAAGTATGAACTCAAATCAATTTTTCGGGCATCTCGGAGAATCTTCGTTTGGGAAAGTTGCATTAAATTTTTGGAAAACCGACCACCCTTTTCCAGCGCATGATCGTGGAATGATACCATCAACATAAGAAATGTTCATCACAGTCTCCTGATTCTAACGATGGATTCGGTTTGTTTTTAGCATCATTTTGAAGCGAGTTATGACCGCTTTACTGAGGCACACTTGCTACAAAAATGTTTTGATTTTTTTCTTTATTCATTGATGACACCATGAGCCCTTTTATCGAAATTCGAAATCAGCGGACAAAGTTACACCAAAAAAATTTTAGTCGGCAAGTTCTGAGAGAAAAAGTTTTTCGACTTCAACCATGATATCATGGTCATTTTTTGGTTCGAAAATCGAATGACACCAGATTTTCGGTTGCCGCGGGCAGGAAAGGTATCCAAATGCTCTAAAAAGTTGAGAATCGTATAATCCATGGATATGCTACCATTGTGTCCTGGAATTACCTTTGAGCAAAAATCGACCTCGGAGATCGACACAACAAAAAAAGAAAAAAAAATGTGAAAAAGTGAGAAAATGGTGCCCTAAGGGCAAATTAAGAGCTATCTTTGTCAAACTTCGGGGAACTTCAGGAATCATCGTAAGGATCATTTTGTGCTTTTGAACGAGTCTCTAGCATGTCTGAGAACGAAAATTCATTTTTTCGGGACTTTACTTTGGGCCAGTCTAAAGCCACTGTACGTCATCCTCCCATGAGTACATATTTTTATCGAAAAGTTATTAAGGCCTTTTATTATCACACCGCGTAGGAAGGCTGATGAAAAACATCATCGAGCTTGAAATCCGACAAAAAGAACTATGCGGTGATCGACGCATCACTAGGCAACAATCAGGGATATCCCTGATATCTATATGGCATATTCCTAACACACAATTGGTGTACTACTACATGTCCAAGTTTGAGTCATAAATATCTTATGAGTCAAAAGGTATGAAAGATTGAAAAAGTGAGCCAATTCTTATTGTCGATACTGTATTCAAGCCGCATGTCTCAAAAGGGCTTCCGAACAGAGCTACATTTAAGGCCGCATAACTCTAAAACGAAAAAGAGTTGAAATCATTTCACAACGTCGCCGTACCGTTCATTTCAGAGATAATCAATGTACGCGAGAATGAAATATAAGCGAATGGAGACCATTCTCTGCGCGCGCTCTGAAATTAGCTGTGCGGCGACGGTATGAAATGACTTCAAATAATCTCAGAAACTCTGAAGGGCAAAACGTCCACCACTCTCTACGGATTTAGGGCGTAAGCTACTAATTCGATAGAGCTCATCTTTCCGCACAACGTACTGAAAATTTGGCTGCACCTTTCCATTCGTTTTATCGGATTGTGGTAAGTTTCAGAAGCAGATCAAGTTCTGAAGCATGTATACAGCGGTGGTGACCGGGGCTTGTAGATGTCCCTGACCGAACGACTGGCGACAGATAGCGGGGAATGAGTGATACATCTACGGCCAACGTTTGAGCCGGATCAAAGCAGTTTGGATATTTTGTCAAATCACACACGTAATATACTATGTCAGAAGAACAGTTTTTGGGCTATAATTAGATATTTATTGTGTTGTGAATGCACCGGGTTAATTCGAACATCACAGGCTCGAATGATCAATGAACAGAACCATAAATATGATGTGACAAAAATACGGAAACACTGAAGATACGATATTGAGCTACAACAAAGGCTTAGGCATCGAGAATCAAGATTGTTCTAATATGAGAATAACAAATATGTTCGTTTAAGAGACATTTTTTAAAGAAACAGGATCTTTTAGGAGGGGTCGACGGATGGTTATTTTGCAACCCATCCCAATATTCTGTGGGTGACGTCCCCATACCGAATGCTGATATTTGGCCCAATATGAGCGGATATGGTCCACTCCCCAAAAAATGCCAGTTCAAGCCCAAAAAAAGTCGGAAAATTCATCCATGAAAAAAGTACGTTCTTATAGGTTTTTTTTTTTTTTTTTTTTTTTAATTTTTCACATAGATTTCGAAAATGGAACAATAACAATGTTCCCTGTGAAAATATTTTTCACCGTGATTTGAAAACGACGAAATTGACAGTTTTCGACCTTTCATCATTGCCTCTGGTTCTCCAAACCATCTTTTTTGTTATTCTCATCGCAAAATACACCCGAAACACCTATAAGAACGTACTTTTTTCATGGATGAAATTTTGGACTTTTTTTGGGCTTGATCTGGCATTTTTCGGAGAATGCACCATATCCGCTCATATTGGGCCAAATATCAGCATTCGGTATGGGGACATCACCCACAGAATATTGGGATAGGTTGCAAAAAAGCCGTCCGTAGCATAGGTCCTGCTTCTTAAAAAAATGTCTCTTAAAAATACATCAAATAGCTCTTATCTCTGAGGTTTCATCATCACGCGGTTTAACACCGATAACACAACATCGGCGAGTGTAAGCAGCTCGCGGAAATATATCTTTATGAAAATATTTTAAACCGGTCATACTGTAATGGGAGAATACCTCGGGGGCCAATTTTCGTACTATCCCGGTCACGAAAACTATATCCGACTTTTAGGAAATATCCAATCGTGAATCCGGCTCTAGTGTATCTCAGCTCTTCGTTGAGCTAGAAGGGTAGTATAGAACTAAAAATGTGCGCAAAATTCATTCAAACCATTTTTGAGTCTGTATTGAAACATGCCGAAATTTCTTTGGTCATTATGGATCTGAGTTACAGGGATTTTCACTGCAGAATTTCATATCTAAGTAAATTTTTCAAATCGCGAAAATATCAGTTCGGTGGTGCTCAGCTTCTCTCCTCAGCCTCATCTGCTCGAATCCGAAACAATGCGCCATATGAGCCCGTTCGCGTAAGAGTCAGAAAAAGCTCGACAGAGGCTGGAACATCAAAAAAGTTCAATAGGCTCAAATTTGGTCCCTGGGGTAACTTTTAATTCTGAATCGAATGTCCGATTCCGTTTTTTCGCTCAGACGCTTCAGAATCCCGGTACGGCACGACGTCAAATTGACCAAAATCTATATGTATCTATAACAT
This sequence comes from Pristionchus entomophagus, assembly GCA_036245825.1. Lineage (NCBI taxonomy): Eukaryota > Metazoa > Nematoda > Chromadorea > Rhabditida > Neodiplogasteridae > Pristionchus > Pristionchus entomophagus. Next base: position 16,117,389 of record BTSX01000004.1, on the reverse strand, counting down.
GTAACTTTACATTGTACCAGAAGAGTAACTTCTCGATAATATGATTCGTCTGATCTGATTCGTGTTGATACGATGAAAGTTTTCCGGTAACGAATGTAGCCGGTGCCTCTGGCGTGGACCTTTTCATCAATAACGCCGGAGTTCTGAAAAGTGTCGAACACAGCAATCCAATCAAGAGAGAGGACGTCTCGCGCAATATCGATCTCAACTGCATATCCACCATGGTCGTTTCTCAGTTAATATTGCTGATTCCGACCATGGTAGTGATTGAAAGGTGATTGAATTGAATGGTATTCGTACTAGAGCCGCCATAACACAGGATTTTCGATATAATGGAGATGGGGCCGTACAACGATTTTGCAACCTATGCTCAAAATTTGGCCCTAGAGTCAACTTTGGACGTAGAGTGCGAAAATCGACCTTATAAAGCCGTATTTTCAAAACCCCATTCCCTGTGGCACACTTTATCATGTGCGGTCGGTTTTAATATCTCATGCACGGCGCTTCGGCGACCCACAAAATTATAGTAATTCTGAAAGAGCTCGACGAGATAAGACTTTTTCCAATTGGAATTGAAGAGCTAGCTCATTTGTGAAAAAAGTTAAATCCACAGAAATTTTAAAAATAGTCACATTGAAAATTTTTTGTTCCTGCTGTGCCAAATAAACTTTTTCAATCGATTCCCCTTGCGATTTTGCCCCCGGATGCAATTTTTAACGGAAATTAAGTGGGGGGGAACGCTTCATTTTTGCTGACGAAAGCGTTCAAGTTGACGATTTTTTATTTTTTTAAATGTTGTTTTTCGAGCTAAACTTTTTTCTTTGGTATTTTCATGAGTTCTAGTATCGATATTCGTTTTCCTCATGTTAAAATACGCCCGAAAATCCGATAGACAGGTGATTTTGAGATTATGACTTTTTGACCAAAAAATGGTCTCGAAATCGGGGTCAAAATGGGTGAAAAAGTCATAATCTCAAAATACCTGTCTATAGTATTTTCTGGCGTATTTTAACATGAGAAAAATTAATATCGATACCAGAACTCATGAAAATACCAAAGAAAAAGTTTATCTCGAAAAAACTACATTTTTTTGGAAAAAATCGTCGACTTGAACGCTTTCGTCAGCAAAAATGAAGCGTTCCCCCTTTTAAATTCCGTGAAAAATTGCATCCGGTGGTAAAATCGCAAGGGGAATCGAATGAAAAAGTTTATTTGGCACGGCAGGAACAAAAATTTTTCAGGGTGATTTTTTTAAAATTTTCGGTGGATTGGACTTTTTTCACAGACGAGCTAGATCTTCAATTCCAATTAGAAAAAGTCTTATCTCGTCGAGCTCTTTCAGAATTACTATAATTTCCTGGGTCTCCGAAGAGCCGTTCTTGAGATATGAAAACCGACAGCACATGATAAAGTGTGCCACATGGAATGGGGTTTTGAAAATACGGCTTTATAAGGTCGATTTTCGAAGTCTACGTCCAAAGTTGACTCTAGGGACAAATTTTGAGCATATGTTGCAAAATCGTTGTACGTTGCCAGAATCTCAATTATATCGAAATTCATGTGATAATTGTACCGGAAACTATGTTTCCAAGAGTTCCGTGAATTTTTGAAGGCCACAGTCCAGAAAAATGGGCACGCGCAGATTGTGAATGTCTCCTAAACTCTCGGATCGGTCGAACTCACGAACGGATCTACGCCCAGATTCTCCACTGATCATTCCATGAGCAAGGTGCGTGTTTGGATGGATTTTTGGTTTGTTAGTTCAAGATCTAGACTGGTAGTATCGTGGAATAGTTTCACCACTGCCACTCTTTTTCGGTTGAAGACGAGTGATAATTTACTCTAGTTTAGGCCGCACTCAACGTATTCACGAAAAACGTTGCAATCGACTGAAAGGACGACAATATTCGTTATTCTTCGATCCAACCCGGATGAGTGAAGACGGATATGGGAACAGCGGATGCCCATCTAACGGTTGGCTGATCTTTAATCGTATGTCACGCATCATTTCACTAATTGGAGTAGTAGCATCGAAATCGACGACTAGAGAGCGTGTGCGAGATCATCAGTAGTTAATATTAATGTATCGGTTAGAGTAGAGCACGGTGCACTTGACCAACACTATATTCAAGCTAAACGCCAATCACAACAGACTTTTCTAGAGCTAGCGAAGAGAAAAAAACGGTAAATAAATTTACACAAAATCATCATGATTATCTGCTCCTTTCCTGAACATGTTACTTTGTCTCATTTGCTGCGGCCTCTCTTAGCTGCCTTCTTAGTATCTTTCCAGCCGGAGATCTGATAAATTCCGTCAGAATCACGAGCGATATGTGAAAAAAGTTCTGCTGAAACATTTGACTTACTTAGGTATCTCATTGACGAATTTTACGCCGCCCGTGATGTGTTTGTACTCACACACTTTCTCTGAAACCACTGATCAGATTCCGAATATGGGGTCGAGGACTCACGGGCAACAAGCTCGATGATGTCATACTCAGTGAGTGACTGATCAGCACGCACAACGTACGCCCTCACCAATTCTCCTCTCTGCAACATCGATTGTACTATAGATGGCAGTTAGATTGCTCACCCTCTCATCGGGAAGTCCAATTACGGCGGCATCTCTCACTAGTGGATGGGATAGCAAAAGATCCTCCAACTCTGCTGGAGGCACCTGAAAGAATGTCTCACACGGATATTACAGTTACGGTACCTGGAGTCCCTTCACTTTGATGAGTTCCTTTAACCGATCGACAATGTACGTGTTTCCATCTTCGTCCATGTAGCCAATATCACCTGGATATTGAATTCGTATTCTCTGTTCTCTAATAGTACCGTATACCAGTGTGCAACCATCCCTCCTTATCAATTGTTTCTGCGGTGGCCTCAGGTCGATTCAGATAGCCCATCATTACGGTAGGCGATCGAACACACACCTGCAATCAACAACTGACGACTGACTGTCAACATCATTAAACAGACCTCTCCTCGTTCTCCCACGGCCACTTCCTGGCCGGTGACGATGTCGAATATCTGAATTTTACTGTATGTGAGTGAATCAGATATCTGAGTAAACCTTCTGCTCGAAATTAGGGACGATCTTGCCCACGCCTAAATATTCCTTATCGGAGGGGTCAGGCAGATGAGAGGCCATTCCACACTCGGTCATTCCATAGCCTGTGGAATACAGTAGGTGATACCCTTTTGGTTATTAACTACCTTGGCATAGTATGGACACGTTTTTGTGTCGGGATTTGAATTCGTTTCTTATGTCATTCCCCGCGGGAGCAGCACCAGTCATCACAAACTGAAGATGATGATGTTTAGGAATGTTGATTGACAGACTAATCATAATAATGAGGCAGCCGGATTCATTAGACGTGCGATTCACACGGGAAAAATGCCTCACCTCGAGCGAAGAGCAATCGAATTCTTTAACCATCGGGTTTTTTGCCAGATAAATGAGAATAGGAGGAACGGTGTAGAGCAGTCGTGGCTCAATCATTGTGTTCAGAAGGAAACTGTTCTCTAACAGATAATGATTCCGTTCACCGATTATGCTTTTTAAAATTCATCTAAAGAGCGAATCATATTGGTAGCGAATCGTCATGATATTGCGTAGAAACACATTCATGATGTATATGTGCTCACCCGATGTTTCTCTATTGTAGAGAGGAATATCTTGGGATCAAATTTATCCATAACTACGCCGATGGCTCCCGCGAACAGTGAGGTAGTCAATACACCGTATCCGAATATGTGGTAGAAAGGAAGATTGAGGACGATCGATTCCTGAAATTCAAACTACCATCAGCAGAAAATCAAAATGTTCATTACATTGTACCAGCCGTGCTCCTTGGGTCCGATTACGTCGATGATTCGATCCCAGGAACTGAGAGCAGTACCATTCTTTCAGAGCACGTTCGTTATTTACAGTAACTGAGAATGGTAAATACTTACTCTTTGAAGATATCTATCATTGTTCCGAAGTTGCGATGGGACAGCATAACGCCCTTCGAGGCGCCGGTCGTACCGGAGGAGTACGGAAGCAGCGCAACACTGTCCGGATCGGCTGAAAATACAGTTGTTGTTTGTCCGTGTTGTTGCGTGTTGTCCGTGTATTATGTTATTTCAGAGAATGACCTTTGGCTCTGTCATAATCGGGTCGAAATGAGATGACATCAGTCCATTCAACGACGTGATTTTGTACACGGGAAGAGAGAGAAGCATTGCTGTTTCCGCTCAGGCAGATCACAGTCTGAACGGGAAGTTGATTTGTTTAAAACAGCGAATTTATGATACAATTCTCCTATAGATAAAAAGACGTTGACCGGAAAATTTACCAGAGCAAGCAAATGGGTCGGGTGTGCCGGAGGTGCGGTGCAAGATGTGGTAAAAACTGGTTTAGGGTACTTGTGATGGTGCCGGATCGAATGGCACTATCGAGAAATCGAGGAATCGAGGCGGATTTCGTGGCGCAGTGGGCCGGAGCGATGGCCAGTGATCGGGCGGCGCTGGTTCGATGCCCGGCGGGGGAAACGTGTTTGCCAGAGTTTTTGTATGGTCGGGGGGTGTCGGGCAGCTGTGGAGGAGTGTCATGGCGCCCGAACCCGGTGTGGTTATGTTTCAGACTGGAAATTGGGCAGAACTCAGCCGATTTGCGTCGTTATGCCTTGAATCGAAGGGATCTTTAGAATGGGGTCGCTGAAGGGTGACGGTCACAATTAGAAGGGTGGTAAAGGCCAAACCCGACGCGACTATGTTTCAAACATCAAATTGGCCAGAATTCAACCGATTTGAGTCATTCTGCCTGGGAATCAATGGGATTTCTAGAAGTGGGGAATGGAATGGTAGCAGTCACCAGGGAGGTAATTTTTCTGACAGTCGCCAGAGTGGTAATTTTTCTGACAGTCACCAGGGTGGTAATTTTTCTGACAGTCACCAGGTTGGTAATTTTTTTTTGACAGTCATCAGGGTGGTAATTTTTCTGACAGTCACCAGGGTGGTAATTTTTCTGACAGTCACCAGGATGGTAATTTTTCTGACAGTCACTAGGTTGGTAATTTTTTTTTGACAGTCATCAGGGTGGTAATTTTTCTGACAGTCATCAGGGTGGTAATTTTTCTGACAGTCATCAGGGTGGTAATTTTTCTGACAGCCACAAGAGTGGTAATTTTTCTGACAGTCACCAGGGTGGTAATTTTTCTGACAGTCACCAGGGTGGTAATTTTTCTGACAGTCACCAGGGTGGTAATTTTTCTGACAGTCACCAGGTTGGTAATTTTTTTTTGACAGTCATCAGGGTGGTTATTTTTTCTGACAGTCATCAGGGTGGTAATTTTTCTGACAGTCATCAGGGTGGTAATTTTTCTGACAGCCACAAGAGTGGTAATTTTTCTGACAGTCACCAGGGTGGTAATTTTTCTGACAGTCATCAGGGTGGTAATTTTTCGAAAGGAGATCTTTGCGGCATACAGGGGGCTAGAAAACTCAAAATAATTTCTAAAAAACGTACGGCGTACCCCTAGCGACCGTAGCTTGGCTAGTACTATATATATATGTATTCATAGGCACGTGTTCACAATTTAACCTTTCATAGATTATTTACAGCAAAGAATGATTATAGATTTGGAATTCGGAAGAAAATAATAAAATAACGTTCACTTGCCTTGACTCTTTCGCAGTTCTTGATAGCTACCATCACTTTCTCGATGTTAGCGTCGTCAGTGAAGACAATAGAGCATCCAGAATCAAGCATCTGACGCTCCAACTCGACTGCAAATGGTTGTTGGTCGCATTCACGAATATTTTCACTTTATACGAATACTTTCACACTCTATATAACCAAAGGTCATTCAATGTCTCGGGAAATCGTACATTGAGTGAACATGGCGCTGGCTCCCGAGATGGCTCCCCCCGCCGCCTGGGCTCCGAAATGGAAGATGACCCATCTAGAGTAAATGTCTACCGTACTCAAACAGAACGAACTGACTCGATACAATTGGATAGGACGAGACAGGCGACATCTCCTTGCTGGAATCCCCTCCTTCGGAGAAAGGCACGAACCACATGCACCTGACAGGTCAATATCATCCCCTGATTGCATTATTTATTTTGCTCTTTCGGAGAGGCATTTTTTCGGAGCCAGCTTAACCAAGCAATGAAAATGGTATGTTTTTCAATCATGACAAGTCCCGCTCATCTGAAACGCCTGTAACTTTCGCTCGCCTCGCTTACCCGCCTAATCTGTTCAACATCAACGGAAATCGTTGAAAAATAGCTGGCCAAACCTGAGTATATAGTTCGCGGAAAGTTATGTAGTTGGATGAATCGGACGCTGACACCTGATAACATGAAGATATCGGGGCGAATTCGTCTTATTTCAAAAATAAATAATTTATTTCGAAAACATGAACTTTGAGAATTGTTTTTTTTCTAAAAAGGAAGCTTGTGATTTCTCTCGGAATATACGGCGAGATATAGCATGCCACTCGCAGTATGCTGGGAATGTTAAAAGAAAGTGCATTGTGCTCGTTATCTTGACGTGCCAAGCGTGCTAGATTGACGAACAAGTGCAGGCTGAGCGGGATCCGCTTTTCCATGGAACCAGATGGCTCGAAGCAGTTTATCGGGCAGACTCTCATTGCAGATAGGAACTGAAGCGAAGGGAGAAGAAGCGTAGACCATCTAGGCTGTAATATACAACGCGTGGATTAGTGCGAACCTTCAATGATTTCGAAAAACAAAGAAATACGAAGACACGATACAGTTTGGACAATATAATAATAATTTTTCTAGAGTATATCGTTGACGATTACAACGACGATTTGCCTCAGAACCGGCTATTAGGAGGCACTATCTGGCACGAACGAGCTTTTTGGATGAAAACCGTACAAGGAAAAACACCCCCCCCCCCTCAACAATTATGCCCTGGTGTCAACTTTCCACGTAGAATCCGAAAATCGACTTTAGGAAGCCGTATCTCAAAAAGTGAATTCCCTAGGGCACACTTCTTGTTTGAGGTGGGAAAAATATCTCGAGACCCGAGCTGCGAAGACCCACAAAACCATGATAATTCCGAATGATCTCGACGAGATAAGCATTTTTCATGTCGGAACTAAAACGCCAGCTCATCCCTAGAAAAAGTTATGGCTTCCGAAAATATTGAAAATGTCAAGTTGAAAATTTTCTCAACACATCATGTTTTCTTACTATGCTCATTCGATTCCTCGTTCGAAACTATTTTGTTTTTCAGAAAATAAATCGTGCTGATAGTTGGCCATTTCACCCAAAAATGCTCATTTTCGATAGGTTTTTCGAGCACAATTTTTTTGCTTTTATTTTCATGAGGTATAGTATATAATTTCGTGTTTTTTACGAGATAAAAAAGCCAGAAGCACCCATAGTGACATCGTTTTTAGAATCAAACTTTTATGTTCAAAAATGGCCTCGATATATGTGTGGGATAGACTACAACTAGGTCCTCGGTCCTCGGTCCTAGGTCCTCGGTCCAGAAAATGACTAAAACTTGATCCCCGGTCCTCGGTTCTCGGTCTTCGGTCCAAATATGATACTTGCACCGAGGACCGTGATATTTGGACAGAGGACCGAAAACCGTGAACTTAGTTTTAGTCGTTTTCAGGTTCGAAGACCGATGACCGAGTTTTAGTCTATCCCATATATGTGTTGCAACGATGGCATAGATCAAAATGTGCGGAAGATTAATCGAAGAAACTTTTTTTTTAAACAGGAACCTATTTTAATGACTTTAAGTAAAAATTTGAATGTAAAAGATCTCTACCAGTGGCACGCAAGTGATTCGGTAGTAGTCTCGACCTGTTTACCGAGGTTCCTGGTTATAACTGTGAACAACTGTGATAACTGTCAACAACATTATCCGACTGTTCATAGATCGAATATCACATCGAATAACAATGTTCATAGATTGAATATCACACTGAATAACAATGTTCATAGATTGAATATCACACTGAATAACAATGTTCATAGATTGAATATCACATTAAATAACTAGATCACTCACTTTCGACATTAGCAGGTATCGTCCGGAAGGCTCAGTGTAATAGGATAGGCCGGAGTAATTGTAGCTAGTGGTTTATGCGAGACGGAAAGTGTTCGTGAACGTCGTATCATCCGCAATGCACTTTGAAGCTTCTGAATGCAACATTACAAGTATGGCACTTGAATAATACCAGTTAAGAAGTAAAACAGTGTATAGCGGCGTAGCTTGTTGTTATTGTTTTAAGCTATATTCCCGATATTCCTTGTTGTCGACTTATGTTGTTTTATTATTTTCTCTCAGCGCAAAGAATAGCATCATGAATAGTCAGATCATCTATGTCTACCTTATCCATGCGACATCGGAATACAGATCCACTTCCCATGGGGAAGTGTGATTTTCAGTTTGTGACAAACTCAAACCCTGAGTGAATTTGGGTCCTCCCCTCATCCTCTCTCGAGAAATATCTCTCGTATTTGAACAATTCCGGTCTCAATAAAAGATGATGAATCACTCTTAGAGCTGATTTCAATAAAAGTATGGGAATCACATCTTTACCCAAATTCGCGCCTAGGGTTTCGAGCAAGTACGCAAATATGCTGATGAAATTTGAAGTATATTTTGTAGCTATTTTTGTTGCATATTACTGCTGAATGCGAACATCCTCGTTATACTCTACGATTTTTGTCAGAATTTGTAAATTCGAGTTTTGACATTAAAATGAACAGTTGTGTGTCAAATTAAATCCGCGTTTAAAATTACATAATGGACTGTTGTGTGTCTACTCTACCCTCTAACAACTTCATAATCCTATTTTCCCTCCGTGATCCCGTTCCTTTCCCTCATTCACATGTGCATCGCCCAGCCCCGCACAAATAACACATTCTCCTTTGGGAGCGGAGTACTCTCACTCCATTTTTACACATTCGTGTTAGTTTCATTTCTTTCGATTTTATCACCCTCTTTCGTGAAGTTAGACAAGAAATTGAGCATGTTGCATTATTTGTAGGTTACACTAGCTGAATTCCAACACTTGCACAATTTCCTAAACGTAATCTGAAAAATTGCGAATTGGAAGTTATCCGAAGTGTTCTTATTCAGAAAATGAGCGAGAAGACTTTCTCGCTCCAGGATTCCCTTCCTTCACTCACAATACCTACCCTTGATGAAACGTTGGACAGATATCTGGAGAGTGGTGAGTTGGACGTTGATCTCTTGATAGCAAATGATACGTAATCTATTTTCAGCAACAGTTCTCCTCACTCCGGAGGAGACAGCTAAGACTCGAAAAGCAGTGGATGAGTGCAGAAAGAGCAAGCAAGTAGAGCTCATGCAGAAAGCTCTTGAGGATCGCGCGAAGACACAGAGAAATTGGGTGAGCAGAATCCGCGTATAGACCGATGGAGATGAAGAATTGTGTCTCTTCAGTTGGAGGATTGGTGGTACGATGCGTACCTGGAGGTGCGACTGCCACTTGTCCCATTCATTTCTTTCGCGACGATTATTACAGCTGACTTGAGGGTATGATTGACATTAATAACTAAATAACAGTGCATAGAAATCACAAGAAGTCCCTGTACGGTAGCAAAAAATACACTTTCAGACTTCGAAGCGTGAGGTTCAAATTCTCACTGCTTCTGAGGCTGCTCATCATATGATGAAAATATGGCAGAAAAACAGAAGGTTCCTTTTTGATGGATGACGGATCATGAAAATTAAAATGAAACCTCAAAACATGTGAATTTCGAAAGTCTGGTCGGGCATCAGATCCCCACAGAAACTATAAAGAGCTGTAGCTTAAGGAACCAATGTTCGGGATTACTTGGCTCTTACTATGTAGGAGCCAGAATAACAGGCGATCAATGCAAATGATGATTAAAATTGAGAGAGGAATAGCGAGAGATTCGCTAGGAATATGCGGACCAAATTGTTGACCGCTATTGAGCTGATATAAAAATATTGGAGACTAAAAATAATAGGCTATCAAACTATGATGGGTGAATTTCGATATTCTGAATTATCACCGAGTATTGGCATGTGAAAATTTGAAACATATGACGCCGTTTGCCTTATTTTCGAGCAAGGCCTGGCACAGCTCAAAAAAGGTCGATTTTCTGAAACAACGTGTTCTGGAGTTATCGAGGATGCTGAAGACGATGGGCTTATCCATTTTTCCCTCAGACCTCTCGTTGGCTTCAGACGGCGTCATGTCGAAATCAAACTTTCACGTGCTACTCGGAACTCGAGTGCGCTTATTTTACGGGAGTATGTTTCCAGGGGATTTTTATGGCGAACACGTCTGTTAAGCTTTTTTTTAAAAATGATTTTCTAAAATAATTTTTAAATTATCAATTTTTCGTCGACTGAGAATAGCGCTTAGCAATGTGCACCACTAAATAGGGCGTACTGAGAGGACTCAGAATATATATTTTTAGCTAATTCTGTCATGCGACCGATGAGAAACTCAATTTAAAGTGTATTTGGATTGTAAGTTAGAGAGGCTTTACTCCCCTTCCTCCCCTCTTCCCTCGTGCACTCTCTCCATTCTCCACGCTCTCTCGTCGCGCTGGGTCAGGGAAGCGATTGAAGGGAGAGAAGGCGCATCGTTTACCCCAATCTAAATACACTTTAAATTGAGTTTCTCATCGGTCGCATGACAGAATTAGCTAAAAATATATATTCTAAATCCTCTCAGTACGCCCTATTTAGTGGTGCATATTGCTAAGCGCTTTTCTCAGTCTACGAAAAATTGATAATTTAAAATAATTTTTGAAAATCATAAAAAATGAACTATACAGGCGTGTTCGCCATCAAAATCTACCCCAGGAAACATCCTCCCGTAAAATAAACGCACTCGAGTTCCGAGTAGCACGTAAAAATGTGACTTCGACACGACGCCGTCTGGAGCCAACGAGAGGTCTGAGGGCAAAATGGATATGCCCATCATCTTCAGCATCCTCGATAACCCCAAAACACGTTGTTTCAGAAAATCGACCTTTTTTGAGCTGTGCCAAACTCATGAGAAATTGCTCGAAAATAAGGCAAACGGCGTCATATAAAATGTAGAGCGAATTTGGCGGGTTCCCAAAACTGATTTTAGTATTTACTTTTGCCTATCATTAAAAAAATGAAAGAAATTGGCGAGAAAACTTCCAAGTTTAGAGAGCAGATTCCTATCATGAAATCTCGTGGAGTTGCGTGGGATATGAATCAGAACTATGTCATGTTCAATTCGAATAGAACACCCGCCAAGCCAAAAGACAGACTGGATCGACACTTCAAGACTGGTAAACGAATCATTATCAATCGATACTAATTCCTGATTTTATCCAGAATCCGAAGGGACTTGTCCCTCGCACATAATCGTTCTCTGCAGAGGATCTATCTGGAAAGTGGAAATGGAAATTGAGGGTGAGATTCGATCCCCTGATGATACGGTATGAGAACCATCGATCGATCCATGTCATCATATTTCTACATAGGTTAGAATCTTCCGACATATCCAACATGAATCTACTCAACTCACGCATTCGCCCATCACACTAACCACCACCAATAGAGATGAATGGACGGATGTAGGGATCGGCAAATACCGTAGTATATTTCTCGCGTATTTAGGCTCGTGAGGAATTGACTGGAGTATGCAGAAATAATGAACGGAATCTGAAGATGATTGAAGAGTCGGCGTTCGTTTTGACTCTCTCGGATGATGAGTGTCCCTTAGAGGAAGATAATACGGTACGGTAGATAAAAGAAGGTGATGTACGGTTCAGGCACTTCGATATGCAATGATGGGCCGATCGGATATGGCCTGGGTGGATAAGTGCATGAATATAATCTTGATGACAGATTCGCAGATTCTCATTCAGGGAGAAGTGAGTGATGATGCGAGAGAGAGAGGGTAGACGTATCACTAACACATAGATCACTTCAGCACTCTAATCTGGATGGAATGGTAGTGTTAGATGCAGGGACTACGATGGCGACAGTGATGAGAAAGGGAGAGTGGAAGGTAGAGGTGAGGGGTCTCATATTTCATCATTGCCTTGAATCATAAATGTACCATCTTTCTACAGAAAACAGCCTGGCACTCAGATTTCCCCAAGAGGCTCAACTTCGAACTGACACAATCGCTCGTGACAAAGATAGACATGGCTAATTCGCAGTTCGAGAAGATGGTTTGATGTTATTTCTCGTATTTTGGTAAATAGCTTCTCCTTTTAGAAGCACACTTTTCGCGTGAAAGTAGTTCGCTTCAACGAGTACGGAAACGACCGATTGAAACGAAAGAAAATCTACACGGATACCGTAGTCCAGATCGCGCTACAACTGGCATTCTTCAGGGTGCACGGCAGGTATTGGTCCATGCACCGTGTATTCTAAGCGGTCTTGATACGTGATTCTGGTCACTGTAGGTCTTTTGCAGTTTCGGTCCAATCTACGAGACAGCATCAACCCGTAAATTCTACCACGGAAGAACGGAGACAGTGAGGGGATTGACGAGAGCCATGAAGGAATTCGGAGAGGGACTGAGAGATGGGAAGGAGGTGGGGCAGAGAAGGGATATGAGAGTAAATAACGCCATTAAAGGAGACGGAACTGTTGAGATTATTCAAAAAGGCGTATGAAGCTCATAATCAATTAATGGCCGATGCGACGATTGGCAAAGATGAGAAGTCTTCTATCGCGTCGCTGATGAAACATTCACTTGTTGAGACTATTCAAGACTAAGTGACCATAGTAGTTGAGACAACGTGTCCATAGTTCTCATTCTACTCTCGTTTCTCTTATCCACTGATAGTCATCGTTCTGCATTCAACTCGGCATGGTTATTCAAAATTCTTACCCACATAGCTGACTCGTTGTGCATGAATGCGTCTTCCCATTTCAGGAGTGGATCGTCATCTCTATGGCCTGCGTAAGTCACTCCAATCTATGAACTCAGAAGGGAATTGCCAATCTGAACTACTCCTTCCCACCCTTTTCACTGATGAAGGATGGAAGAAGAGTGGAGGAGATGGAAACTTCCTTCTATCGACGAGGTACGGTTGATCGATCGATCGAGTATGATACAGTAATATTCAGTTTCAACGGATACGCGGATGGTATGTACGGATATGCGTGTGCGATGAAGAAGGACGGATACGGTACATTCTACCTCACGCAGCCGAATCAGTGAGCGTCTTAGTCTGCTTTTAATGGAATACTCACAACTCACCAATCCAGGATTGTTCTGACCATCACTGACTACGTGGACACTAAGTCGGATCTAGATGCGTACGGAAAAGAGATCGAATGGTCACTGAACCGTCTCGAGAAAATAATTGACACGATTGAGAATATTTGAATTTTTATATTCTATCATTATTCCATCACTCAATCACTACTCAACTACACTCAACCTTTTTCTGTCGTCACGTTTTTTTGCTCCTGGGTACGATTTGTTGCGGGTGAACACAGCGAATAGTCGATTGATAGACATCATACACTCGCCAATCATTTGACATCGTGGCATGAGCAAAGCAAAAGAACAGAGCTAACATTATTTTAATTGTATTATGTGTATCGTAGAAAACAACTGACACCAAAACTGATTCTCCGCTACACCAGATTAGGTGATGAACTCAGATTTCGAAATAAATATTACCAATGTAGTCCAGAAGCTCACACTAATCGGAGCAAATATACAAATGAATGATCCAAACAGCGGTAGGCGATATCGAAATAGGTTTGACTAGGGTTAGCTAAACGATAACGAGATAGCGAGCCCGCTACCTCGAGGATAGAGGTAGCGGGTTCGTTATTATCGCTACGCCTCGTTACGTCTCTCGCGTGCAAACTCAGTATGCAAATCAGCTCCTTCTCCTTCCTCGTCAAACCTGCCGCACCTAGCGCGCGCTCTCTTGACATAATGAAGTTCCGTTCTCGAGGTAGCGAGGCGTAGCGGGCTCGTTATCCTCCCCCTCCTCTACTCTGAGGTAGCGGGCTCGTAATAGAGAGAGCGCGCGTCGCGGGCTCGTTAACCCCGAATATCCAACACTAGGTTTGACAAGTACGCGAGCAGGTCCTAAAATGAACAATAGTACACGTTATTTAAGAAATACTCCTCAGGATAAATCCCTTAGCAATGACGAGCTGGAAAAACAATGACTCGCGAAAAGGTTTAATTCTGAAAATATTCAATTATTCGACATTGCTAACTCACCTCATGAGAATTTGGTAAACGTAGAACGCAAATGTTAATGATTGAACGCCTACAACTTTTGAGCAAATGGTTGAGTAAAGATGAGTGTTTGAACGAATAAATATCGCACTCGGACATGTCGACTTCTGCAATATTTCATTGGATTTGCGAGAAAAATATTTATGTAGAATATTTAATAGAAGATTTACCTCGCTCGGTCTGAGTGTCGATAAGCCTAGTAGTTATCGCAACAACCCACATGCCTATTTCATGACATTCAAACATACCACATTAACAAGCAATTGAAGGATTTTTTGAGACGATTTCTCTGACCAGCTTCGACACAAATTACATGTGTGCATTTGCAATTCGTCATTTTCCAATTTTGATACGAAACCGTGCCTCGAGATAAGCGTATGAGTGAAATTCATGGATGAGCGCACTACGATTGTAAACGATTATTTACCAATGACATAAAGGCGAAAGGGGAATAATATTATTGATTCTTGATTACGGTTGACAATAATGAATCAAGGAGGGGAAAATGATGGATTGGGTAAATCGGCTTACCTCGCTCGGTCTGAGTGTCGATAAGCCTAGTAGTTATCGCAACAACCCACATGCCTATTTCATGACATTCAAACATACCACATTAACAAGCAATTGAAGGATTTTTTGAGACGATTTCTCTGACCAGCTTCGACACAAATTGCATGTGTGCATTTGCAATTCGTCATTTTCCAATTTTGATACGATACCGTGCCTCGAGATAAGCGTATGAGTGAAATTCATGGATGAGCGCAATACGATTGTAAACGATTATTTACCAATGACATAAAGGCGAAAGGGGAATAATGTTATTGATTCTTGATTACGGTTGACAATAATGATTCAAGGAGGGGAAAATGATGGATTGGGTAAATCGGCTTACCTCGCTCGGTCTGAGTGTCGATAAGCCTAGTAGTTATCGCAACAACCCACATGCCTATTTCATGACATTCAAACATACCACATTAACAAGGAATTGAAGGATTTTTTGAGACGATTTCTCTGACCAGCTTCGACACAAATTACATGTATGCATTTGCAATTCGTCATTTTCCAATTTTGATACGAAACCGTGCCTCGAGATAAGCGTATGAGTGAAATTCATGGATGAGCGCACTACGATTGTAAACGATTATTTACCAATGACATAAAGGCGGAAGGGGAATAATGTTATTGATTCTTGATTACAGTTGACATTCAAGGAGGGGAAATGATGGATTTGGTAAATCGGTCCATTCATCCTTGAACAAGAATCATGGGAAACGGCCGTTCTCGTTCAAAGATGGTCTTCCTTGAAACAAGTTTTCAGATGAGAAAACAGTTATCTCAAGATCGGAAACCTGGTAAATAGTTGATATGGTGTACCCCTCCTTCCCCTTTCATTTCTAGTCTTCTTTCCCTATTCTAACCGTTACATGATCTTGCTCCTCCTTTTCATCTCACAATTCTATCAGAGGAGGAACAGGGGAAATCGAACACAGTGTAGAGAAGGAAGGTAGGTCAACGGAGAGCTATAACAGAGGAGGAATGTGAGATTAAGATGAGGAAGGATGGGGTCGGAGGGGTGAATCAGGAATACAAGTAGGATCTGACAACTCGATTTCAGGTGATTATCGTCGTTGGCCGTTTTCGCCATCGACGAAGTCGAAATTGAACAGTTTGACTCCATCCAGAAGTTGGAGGCGATGAATTCTCATTCTTCACCCGGTCGCTCCTCTTTCCTTCTAACACCGCTCTTCGAACTTGTTTCGAGCAGATAAAGAGCAACCAAATGGGAAGAATCGAGATGAGATCGAGTGCTGGTGTAGTAAACGCCGTAACGAAAAGAGTTGGTGTGAAGCTGTAGTAGATCTATCGTGCAGATTTTATACTATGCTAGTAGGATTTAATTGTGTGGATACCATAATGATAGCGTATGCGAGATGAGTGACGAACATTAGAAGAGTTGTGAGAGCGAGCCCGTATTCAGCGCCCGCTTTGGAGGAACTCTGCAAAGACAATTTTATTGGGTTGAGGAATAAGTAACGCTCGTTTTTGAGCATCGTGTTTGGGCTCATATATCTCCCGCCAATCAAATCTAAACGAGCTGACTTTATAGCATTTTTTCAGGGTATGCTCGAGTATCATAGCCGTTATTATTAGAAATATCACGCTTCCTGTGTAGGAGAGAAATTTAGATTTCAATGTACCTGATAATTTTCGAAAATTTTCGATTTTTTTCGAAATTGTGTAATTTAACGTGGAAACTGTTCGGTAAATTCACACATTCTCAGGTGAGCAGCCCGATACTACACCTCTTTCATGGTGAAGTGAGAATGGTGCTCGATTCATTGTTGTATTTTTATAGACGTTTCAAGGGGAACGTTCGTGAAAAATTGCAGTTCACTTAACTTATTTGTCTACCTTGAGGATCGAAGGTGCTGGCCTATACACTAGTGCGCTCCAGTCACTCACTATGGAGCTATATTATCACTATAAACATTTGGTGCTACTTATGCTCCTATTTGAAAAATAACAGTTTTCCAAAAATTTTGTTTTGTGACGGAATCAAAAGAAATGCGTGTTTTGAGGACTTTGGATTAAGCCATACCCAAGACATAGTAGCCATTCTATAATTGTGGCCACTTGGTGGATGATAGTGCAAAAGTTTCTCGTCCATTTAACCATCTAAGGCCTTACATTCAATTAGTACGGTTTACAGGAAATAGCAATAAATGTCGATTTCGAGGCTTGTTTTTCTATATCGGACTTACGAACAATTTAACTCATAAAGAGAATGCTCCACACTTAGCAAAATTCGTCCATATTTTCAACAGGAAAAGTACTCCACATTCAAGCATAATTGAGGTCTTTAAATCTATTGCTAAGAAAACGCGGCTAGCAAAACTTCTTTCAGTCAGTAAAAGCCCTTATCGATCATCAAAAACCGGAATATAATTGCACAATTTAGAAAGACGGGAGAGGTCATAATCTGAAATTGGAAAAACGAGCGTTACTTATTCCTCAACCCGATAATAATTGGGAATTCATGCGTTGTTGAAACCTTGAGCTGGCTGTCAACCCGCTTCCTCGATATTAATGCAATAATTTTACCGCAATTGCAAGCAAGCGCGAATTCAGTAAAAACAAATGGGTAGCAAATCGATGTGATTTTGGTGACCTTGACAAGTTCAGAAATGGTACAGATGTTTGATATGAAACTTCACTTCAAACATTAGTAGTCATTCCATGTTTTGAGAAGTGTACAGTATGATCGTATTATGGCTTCCAATAGCACGGCCGAAACGATATCTATGAAACGATTCTGTAATAGCTAAAAAGTAGAACAAACCCTGCCAGCAGATCGGGAATTGTAGACAGGAAAGGAAGAATGAACATCGTAAAGAAACTGATCCGAATCAGAGCTGTGCGAAAAAAAAATTTCGAAAAAATTCGAAAAACTAAATTTTTCGAGAAAAAAAATCGAAAAAGTCGAAATTTTTTTTAAAAAAATTCGAAAAAATGATGTAAAATTTTTTCTCAGTGTTGTGTATCGCTTTTAGGCTTTGAAAAAGCTCTTCTGAGATAAATTTTCAACTAAAGTTTTGAGTTTGCTCATTTTAGCGTTATTGAACGTCAGTTTATGTGATGCAGAATTTCAGCGTACCCAGAGAAACCCCCCAAGTTGATCATTTTACATAAATTTGTGATCGAAAATCAGGAAAATATATTTCCTTTCGTAGAAATTTCCACTGCGAACATTTTGAAGGCCTATTTTTCAAGTTTTTTGGTCATTTGTCGGCGAATTTGATTTTTGATTTTTCGAAAATAACCCTAAAAATTTTTCGTCGAAAAAATTGTTCGAAAAAAGTCGAAAATCCAAAAAAATTTAAAAAACGAAAAACGAAAAATGCACAGCCCTGATACGAATGAATACATGATCGCTCAGAAAATAATACAAATGATCAGGATTAGCTAATTTACATCAACTGCTCCCAATTTCAATCCCCAGTAAACTTCGAATAGACGATTGATGGAAACTAGGCATTTGATCATCAGTGTATATCTCGGCATGAGTAAAGCAAAAGAACAGAGCTAACATGATTTTAATTGTCTATTGTGTTTCATGCCAATAAAATAACAACACAATTGAGTCTCAGCTAGACAACATTAGGCCAGGTGTGAACTTAGATTTAGAAAGAAATATTACCAGTGTAGTCCAAAAGCTCTCACTTATCGGAGCAAAGAGACAAGTGAATGATCTAAATAGCGGAAGGAGATATCGAAATAGGTTTGACAAGAAAGCGAAAAAAGTCCTGAGACGAACAGAGTTGCGCGCGATTAAATAAATGGTGCTCATAATGAGTCCTTTTATGATGAATAGTTGAAAAAACAACAACTCGCGAAAAAAATTAATTCTGAAAATATTCATCATTCAATTATACGACATTACTAATGCACCTCATGAGAATGTAGTAAACGTAAAATGCAAATATGAATGATGGAGTAGCTACTAATATTGAGCAAATGGTTGAGGGTCAATCAAATCAAATGATAAAGGATAATCGTACAAATACAAGAAAGATATATCACATTCCGATATGTCGAACTCTGCAATATTTCATATGATTCACTACAAGAAAATGTATTATTTCAGCAGAATGCTTGATGCTTCTCGCTCTATCTGGCACCGCATGTATCGACAAGCATAGTAGTTCTCACTGGAATTGGTAATTCAAGCATTAATTCTCTTCATTTCGAGCGATCTCTCTCGTCTCTGACCGGTGCGAGAGTATGCAAAACGAGGAGAGTCATCCTTGAATTTCCAACCCGAGTTATCACATCATCCAACATGCTTATTTCCCGACCTTCATACATGCCGATTTATCAAGATTTATCAATGGCATGTGTGAAAATGCAACTCGTCCTTTTTTGTTACAAAACCGTGCATCGAGATTTTCGTATGTATCAGTGAAATGTATGGGAGGGCGCACGCTGACCTAACCAAGTCTGCGTCGATCACAATAAATACGTGGAAAAAACTAAGTAAGCAAGTTGGTCACCAGAGAAATTGGTATTTATGTTTCAAAATGCGAAGGCGGTGTTCATATTGTAAAAGAATGAAAGAAGCAATATCATCAGGGACGCTCCATTTGATTTCCGGCGATTGTTCGCCATTGACGGAGCCGGATTTGGACAGTTTTACTCCATCCAGATGTCACTCGGTCGCTTTTATCTCCTTCTACCACTGCTCGCCGGACTGGCTGCGAGCAGACGAAGAGACACCAAATGGGAAGAATCGAGATGAGATCGAGGGCTGGTGTAGTGAACGCCATCACGAATCGAAGTATTGGCGCGAAGCTGTAGCAGATCTATCGTGTAGATTGAACACTATGCTATTTCGACGTGTAATGTTACCATAATGATAGCGTATGCGAGATGAGTGACGAACATTAGAAGAGTTGTCAGAGCGAGCCCGTATTCAGCGCCCGCTTTGGAGGAACTCTGCAAAACCGGTTTTGATAATTGGGAAAAAGGCATATTTTTGTAACCTTGAGCTGGCTGTCAGCCCGCTTCCTCGATATTAATGCAATAATTATGCCGCAATTGCAAGCGAGCGCGAATACAGTAAAAGCCAATTGGAATACAATTGATGTGTATTTGGTGACCTTGGCAAGTTCAGAAAAGGTATAACTGTGCGGTATTCAAACTGACTTCACTCATTAGCAGCCATTCCGTGTACTGAGAATTGAACAGTATGGTTGCGTTGTGGCTTCCAATAGCGCCGCGGAAACGATATCTACGACACAATTCATGTTCCGTAACTGTAAAAGAAAGCAATATGCCATACCCTGCCATTAGATCGGGAATTGTAGCTAGAATAGGAAGAACAAATATAGTGAAGAAACTGTTCGAATGAATATCTCGTCGATCAGAATATCAGACAGATGATTAGGATTTGCGAAATTACACCAACTGCTCGTAATTTCAGTGGACGGTAAACAGCGATTAGGCGATTGATAGACATGAGACACTCTCCCATCAGTTGGCATCGTGGCAAGAGCAAAATAATGTGGCTTTTGCAGTCCATTGCTCGACTTATTCAGATCGTTTCGGATTTTCGTTCAGTGATTTTAACTCTTTATCTCAACTTACTGCATTTGCACTGTCCCTAGGAATGTTGCTAATTTTCGTAAGCCCGATTAATTATGTTTTTTTGTGAAGTGTTTATTTTTTGGTAATATCTATTTGAAGGAAAATACTGATATGAATTGAACCTGTCAAATCAGTTTGAGCCGTATCGACTAGTATGTTATGTTTGAGGGATGACGTTGACACGACGACACCGAAAGTCTGCATGAGTCAAATACTCTTTATTTGCTTGATGTTTTATTTTCCTAGATGAGAAGAACCTATCTGAGCACAGACAGAATACATTATGGACTCATTAACATTTCGAAAGCGAGCCCACTTTTGGTAACGCCAATGCAAACAACTTTACTAAATAATTCGACCTTGAATGACTATTGTCGTGTTAATTTCATGAATAAATCGTATGAAGTGTTCTGTAGAAAAAAACCAGTCTCGAAATATCGTCATATTCTCACGTAATCTAGTGTTGAAAACATTTCTTGTTAGTGCAATGTCTTTTCGATCGTAATAATCGAGTTGCCTTGCGTAGCTCCTAGTTATCTCTTATTGACTGTGCATAAAAATCACAGGAAACCTCTCCGACAATGGCAGAACGACACGCGGCAGGAAAAATAATCTTCATGGTGCGTTCGAAATTCTATCCGAAAGTTTTTTTTTTGCATATGCAATTATAATTACAGTTGGGCAGTTGCGGAGTCATATTCAACTCGATCGTCATAATGTTTTTACAGAAAAGTGAAGTTTAACTAATTTTGAACCAATTAAAAATTGCAGGCTAAGGCTTTGTCAGATCTATTCAGAATGCTGACACTCAGTCAAGCGATTACTGATCTAGTGAACTCCTGTATCTTTGCCTCCATCATTGCTCCCACAGTATTTTTGTTAGTTTATTGGCTATTTTTTGATATAAAAAAAAGTAATTTGTGGCATTTACTCTGAGAAACATTTCTCTGCTAAGTATGCATGAATCTCACAGAGTTCAGAACCATTCCGCTACCGTTCGAAGTCACTGCTCGTCTTGGACAATTGATGTTTCTCGCTTACGATTGTTGCTCCTGGACTCATTTGATGACTCACTCGCAATCGATTCACGGCAACGCTCTTCCCCTTGCACTATAGAGAAGTCTTCAACCACCGGACAACCTTATTCTACATTGTAAGTGATTACCTATTTCCACTTTCTTTTACCAAATATAAATTGAATCAACAAATCGCAGAAACTAATCTGGAGTGTGGCAATAAATATCAACGTATACGAGTATGTGTTCAGTGAATAATATAATCGCTCAATAATGAGTCACTGTGGTATTTAGTTGACTGCAACTGCTATCTACCCATAGGAGCGTGGACCTTCGATTTCAAGGGAAGAATCGATTGCAAAAACGTAGAATGGACAGTGACGAAAGATAAACTCTAAAATTCGGGAATTCTAAGGTACCTCAACTACTGTCGAAGCATGATTATGACTGGATTCATCGCTATCATATATCACCAACAATGCTGCAGTAATGGTCAATGCATACACTACCTACGTTAGGCCTATGGTAGAATTCAGTCCTAGCGTCGCTTTCCCAGTTTTTGATAGAGAAGCTAGTAAACTCGAAAAGCTTCAAAACAAAGTGACGAGGCTGATTAGCTACAAATGTTTGGGATACAACTTTGAAAACAGACCGTTACCAGTGGAACGAAACGAGATGCTCAAACTCTATACGTTGATGTACCGTCGTAAGGTCAATGACTTCAAATTAGCTTATGAAATGCTGTTCGGGAATTCGAGATTGTCCCGGTTCAGAAACGATTTTCTTTTTCTATCCAAATCTAATCTCAGAGGCGCAGGCTTCAAAGTGTGTCGAGAAAAATTTAGAACTAAGATTCGCGAGCACAGTTTTGCGAACAGAGTATGTAAAGTACTGTATGATGTACTTCGAAAAGGAAAGATACCTACAAACTATGCAGAGTTCATGAATGTGATGTGTAAGGAGGTTGGATGATCTGTAAACTTGCTCACTCTACTCATTTAGATTCCCCTATCTCACACATTATATTGTTCTACTTGTTCCATCCCCCCTCCCCCTCCCCACTCCACCCCACAACAATTCCAACTGTGCGGATAAATCTATTCTATTCTATAATTACCATCATAATTACCATTGTGAAATTCCATTTCTACTCGAAAAAACATGAAGCTACAGGTTGCCAAAATAAGATAAAGCGTCGGAAACAAGAATTATTCTTTCTAGCTCAGGCATGATAAATAAAATATTTTAAAATCTATTATAGGAATTGGTTCAGGCGATGCTTCAATCTGCACTATTATACATTGAACTCGTTTGCTGCAACAACCTCGGCGCCCTTCCATTCATGGCCTCTGCATGGGCGCAATTTACGTTGAGGACTGTGGCTTGGGTGATGATTCATGCCGCTGATGGGTGAGCTGATTAGTAATAGTACTCTCACAAAGTCACTACGTTGAACTCATTCTCCGCTTCACTCAAAACAACTTCGCACGTCACTGAACCCATTGTTTTTAAACTTAAATTCAAAATGCGCGTTTTCAGTCTAATCACACTCGTGTGAAACAGCGATTTTCGCAAGATTATTTCGACAATTATTATGTTGAGGAGAGGAGAAAAAACAAACCAGATCACGCCTGATAGTTCAGTAATGTCTACTACACAGTTTATCACCAGTATCACGACCCGGAAGAGCAAAAATAGCCCTTTCGCGAACAATTTTTTTCAAACTCATTTTAAACCTTCCATATAAAATCGGACCAAAGGGGGGACCACATGGTGAAAAAGTGGTCAGAGTCGAAAAACAAATTTTATCTCCAAAATATATGACTATAGGAAATTTTGCTGTATTTTTGCACGCTGATTCCGAATTTCGATATGAGAGCTCACGAAAAAGTAAAAGAAAAAAAATTATGCTTGAAAAATTTTGAAAATTTGTAAAAAAAAAATCGCACGTTTTTTGGACAAAAGTCCCAGATTAATTTTTTCCTAGAATCCGATCTTTCTGATATTGGAGATAGTGTTCGGTACATGGTTTTTCTCAAGTCACTTTTCGCCGCTTCTTGTAGAAAACGATGTTAGTAAAGTTAGACTACTTTCTTGAAAAACCGACTACCCCGATCCAGCGCATGGACGAGGAATGACATCATCAACAAATGAAATGTCGCCCTATGCCTCCTCATGCGAACACTCTTTTGGAATTATTTCTATCATCATTTTAAAGCGAGTTATGGTTGTTTTCGTGACGCAATTTTGGTTGTAAATTTCGAACCTACCTATACTCCAAGATGAGACAAGATATCGAAAATTGGCAAACGCAGTTTTAAAGAGCATCATTCGATGTACTTAAGCCTCACTTTTCAGCGTAATCGGGGAAACTTTTTCCTACGTCTGCAGGGCACTCGAAACTCTCGCGATTCCTCTCTTATGAACTCACTGCTTGTTCGAACAGCTTCGCATCCACAATATCGAGGGCCAGTTCGAGACTAGCTCTTTCTTTAGCCCTGAAAAAAACAATAAAAAAAGGTTAAATAATTAATAAAATTTATTTATTTTACTGAAATGTACAGTTAGCAATGGCTCGTATTCCGGACGTTTGTTGGACGACAACATAGCAAGCAATCACGTGAGATGACGATGGGCGTACTGACTCGATCGCTGACTTGATGATTCGAAATAAAACGACGCGGTCCGTTCATATGCAACGAAGGGAGTCGCCCCTTGGGGAACGTATACCCCCTGGCGCACTTCGCTCAAACTCATGATTCCAATTTATGCTTCATATGTGTGAAAATAAAATCTTGAGCAATCATTTTGGATTATATAACAATTTAGCTCAATCCCATAATATGATTAGGACAATACTGATCGAAAGACAATGGGGAATATAAAATCTGTGAACAATAAACCAATCGTTATCATAGACGTGTTCCAACTTCTTTGCAACTCTTAGAAATGGTCCACTACCGGTTGGACAGTGTGCTCGCGGTAAATACTGAATGAACATTAGAAAGTCGCGCCCAGAATCCATGTCCAAAATTCTCAATAGCGTAAAAACGTTATTCCTTGATTTTTTCATGTTCTGGACCCACTAAATGCAAATTGGCATGCTTACTGTTTCTCGATGCTTCGTTTGATGACAAATGTGAGAATGAGTGGTACGAACGTAGTAGGTGTCACAAGTTCGAGGAAGATCTGCTGGTTAATAGGCCTAGGTTGGAGCTAACCTGCGGTAGGGAAGTGCAAGAATCATTTCATCATAAACACGGCTGTAATTGAGGGCTCTATCTATATTTTACACGCTTGACGTTAGAGTGCGTAGAATGAATAGTCGAACTTTTCATTTGAGATCCACAGTTACAAGCTCACCTTTCCGTAAATAACCAGCGAAATGTTGGTGAAGAATATGAAAAACATTTGCGTGAGCTCTATCGGAAGAAGTGTAAGAATAATTCGACGATTTTCTGTTCGCTGAATACGAAACATGGGAAATTCTATAGAGGAAAACTAAAAGATAACTGGTACGACACACCAAGAGTTCCCACAACAGAAGATTTCCGGACAAAGTTCAGGTACAAATCGACAGACAACAGAGTTAGAGAAAAGCAGTTTGACAACGCCACATTGGTCAATAGTCGCTGAAAAGGTTCCATTATCTTCAGTATATCTGACAATTATAAAACCTCAAAACTCTCTCGGTTTTCCGGTTGGCTCTCGTTCATCAGAGCAACTTTCCGTGCGTGAAATAATTGGAATTTATTGGAGATTTCCAACATGCTATAGCTACAAGATCAACTATCTGAAACTTGAATTTTGCTTAGAATTTTAGAAACATTGCGCTTACCGCCATCAATGCAAGGACGACGGCTAACGGCTTGTGTTTCTCGAAGTATGCGGGAAAAATCGAGGAGAACAGACGTTCGACTGATAGTAGGAGAAGAACATGCTGGGAAGCGTGAATGAGTGAGATTTCAATGCATCTGTTTTGATCATTGAAAAAAATTAACAAAATAAAGCAATGATACCTTGTGAGAAGAATGTAACGAAAATCAAAAAGAAAACAGTCGAATCGAAGTCTACAGCTCTGTTTATCGTGGTCGTTGAACCAAATTTAACATACCGAATCGGTTCGGAGAGGTACATATATCCGAAAATGGAAGAAAGCATGATATTCAGCACATAGAAAAAGCGAAACAAAATTTTCGTGTGTTCATGAACCAGGAATCTAACTCCCTGAAGATAAAATGTTCAATCAATTATGAGGTTAAAACACGGACATAATATTTCCACTGCCTTGAGATTCCTATGGCGCCCGCAGTGCATAGTAGACCCTTGACTGTTACGATGACCTGATAGTTGACGTTTCGAGAGAGCTCGAGGAAAATGGAGCATTGCGAGTTGTGCATCCGCCTGGGAAAGACTGAGATGTAAGCAAAATGGCGAATAGGACGATCAGTAAATTGCATAGTGCAATAACAAAGTACGAATGTAGTCTGCATAATGATATTTTGTATGACCAATCACAGTTTAACATTTATATTCACATCAAATTTCAGTTCCGCGAACAGATAGAATATAATGCACTCAAACTTGCGCGTAGTAAACAGTGTTCGAGACATTACGAAATTCTTACCACAACAGCCGTTTCAGTGTTTGTGGTAAACAACCCAATTTTTGTCTGATAGTTTGATATTCTGTGAAACATGCAAACTTGCTGATAACAGTCTGACTTATGAGCCAGACAGTGTAGAATTGTGCAACTATTGAGGTTGAATGGTGAAGCCTACAAAAATATCATATAATGCGAGGTTTGTGTCCAAGCTGATTTGAATGAACAAGCCGCTCATTATAAACAAGGTGCGTTGAAGCAAATAAAGAAGCGGCGTTGAGCCATAGAGTAAAACGTAATACAAAAAAGGTAAAAGGGTAAAGATCTTCATCAAGGCATATAAGTCCTGCGGGAGTACACGATACAAAGGCCGAGTTTATTCATTCGAGTGCATAGCAGTGAAAAAGGTCATACATCACGTGATAATATAATTGCGAGAATATGCGAGTCAACGTGAACAGGGAAGCGGAAAGTAAAAGTTCCGATTATTCCTTCACGAATTAGATTTTAATATATTTTTTTAAAATTTGTAATGGGAAAATTTTCATAAAAAATCACTCACGACATCCTATTATTTTGTGCTTTCCAGCACCGACAAGAACTGTCCTCTATTTTGAGACATGTATCTATTTTCAGACGTTGCAGCTGGAATACAGGGTAGCAAAGATCGCAAAGATTTGTGTGATGAAAACGATTTCGGAAGATTTAATTTCAACGAGTTAAATCAAGAGATAATTTTACACAATCCATGGCATAACAGCTCTTGCCAAAACATGAACAACATCCCCGTTTGCCACAAGCGCATCCAACGAAGATTCATGACTCATATCTCGACGCTGCAATGGCCGAGTTTCAACTTATCTGCAACTCTTTGAAATGGTCCACGGTGGGTTGAACAGCGTGCTTTCGATGTATGCTGGAAAAAAATAAATATACTTGAATATCACATGATTTTCGATATAATTGAGATACTGCCAACAGGGTCCGTACAACGATTTTGCAACCTATGGTCAAAATTTGGCCCTAGAGTCAACTTTGGACGTAGAGTTCGAAAATCGACCTTAGAAAGCCGTATCTTCAAAACCCCATTCCCTGTGGCACAATTTACGCTATGAAAATACCTGCATATAGGCGTATCTTTATTATAACTTATTTTCATGACCTAAGGTTTCTACATGCAAAAATAAACCAAAATCTCCTATAGACAGGTATTTCTGAGAATATGACTTTTTCAACAAAAAAAGGCTATCAAAATGACCAGAAAAGGGTGGAAAAATCATATTCCCAGAAATACCTGTCTATGGGATAATTTGTTGTATTTTTGCAGGTAGAAACCGAATTTGTATACCTTATGCCATGAAAATAAGTTATAAAAAAGTTACGCCTTGAAAACTTATTTTTTTGGTCAAAATCGCCTACCCACCCCCCTATCGAAATCCATAAAAACACGCGACTCGGGGCAAAATTGCATGCAAGTGGAATTTAATGGTGTATGTCATTTTCTAGCAGGCGAACAAAAATTTTTCAGGGTGACCATTTCAAACTTTTCGGCGGATTTAACTTTTTTCACAGATGAGCCAGCTCTTCACTTTCAACTAGAAAAAATCTTATCTCATCGAGATCTTCAAGAATAACTATAATTTTGTGGGTCTCTGAAGCGCCGTTCTTGAGATATAAAAACCGACCGCACAGCGTAAAGTGTGCCACAGAGACACTTTTGAAGATACGGCTTTCTAAGGTCGATTTTCGAACTCTACGTCCAAAGTTGACTCTAGGGCCAAATTTTTACCATAGGTTGCAAAATCGTTGTACGGACGTATGTAGAGGATATGGAGTATATCCTCATTATTCCTGTGAATATTATTTAAATACCCGTTATAATAATTTAATTCGTCGATATATTAATTAAATCAGTTCATGATTGTCATTTGAATTCGCGCCTCCCAGATTCAGGAGGATTACGGTAGCCTTTTGCAACGTTGCGTTTTTCAAAAAAAAACAGTTGTTGTTCTGTTTCCCGTTCGAGACGCGGGTGGCGTTTTGTTGTTTTTACCAATTTTTTTTAGTGTTATGGGCACGTTCCGCCTCTATAAATAATACCATTAATTGATTGCTATCGTGTGTATTGGGTGGGAACATAGAGGGGTTCTGTTTGTGTCTATTTCTTTCCTGTTTTCTCTCTTCTTTCGTTTCTCTTTTCGCTGTTTCCGTTTCTTCTCGATTTGCTTCAACTAGTGCGCTGAAAGGCCACTCCGATCTATTCCCAACACCCCGTAACTTGCCGTTCTCAAGTTACGCCGACTCATTAACGTGCCGTTTCTCACGTTAGTGCCGATTTCATCGAGTGAGCCGTTTCTCTCACTTGGTGACCGTTTCTCACCCGTTTGGTGTGCCGTATTTTCCAATAGAGGCCGAAGGTTCTCTCCGATTGTGGAATTTCAGTGTTGCGCCTTACAAGTGGAAACGCCGACTAAAGAGTCCCTCCCACTGTCGCGTCTTCTGGTAACTACACTCCGAATAAGTGAGTTACTGGCTGGTGACTTAACAGAGAGAGGTTAACTCTGCACGTATCTCCATTATATCGAAAATCCTGTGTTATGTACGTGCAATTCATCTCCAAATTTATTTTTTTGTTGCATTTTGCTAGTTCGCTACTAAAAATTACAAATATTGTTTCTTATTTTTATCTACTCCAAATTCCGGGCAAATAATAAAATCTGACGGTGAAATATTTCTAGAAATACAATTAAAAAGAGAGCAGAATAGTAAAGATTACGGTAGTATCGATTAAAACCCTCGTCCCTGCCGTAATCTCTGTTTATTTTGATTTTTCATAACAATTTCTCTCTTTTTAATCGTATTTCTAGGAATATTTCACCGTCAGATTTTTGTATTTGCTCGAAATTAGGGATGGGCAAAAAAAAAGAAACAATAATTGAAATTTTTAGTTACGAAATGGCAAAATGCAAAAAAACAATTTGTTCGGAAATGTTTACGAAGTACGATAAATATTACTTATGCGACAACATTCGCGTGCTTGAGCTGATTAGTGTACATAGTGTGTGGGGGCGATATTGAATGCAATATTGTCTTCTTCTTCTTTAGTTTTCTGCAAACGCAGCAGCATAGATACGATGTTGTTACCTGAATAGTACCTTCCGTCGAGATCTTTCTATCCTATCGTACCTCTCTGAATCGTCGAGACATGCACAAGTGAATGGTTAGATTGCAGAGTGATGCAATCATTACCATCATGATAATTACCGCAGCTTAACAAAATGCATTTGTTTTATTGAAGTGAAAACGATATTCACTAACTCAGCTTGGTTGCAATTGCATTCCGGAATCGATCCGACATAAATCCAACCAGAATGTTAATAATTGCTGCAATGCTGCGATTTTTATATTTGTTTCAGTTTGGTCAACCTTGCGGAACATCAGTGAGTAATGTAGTGATAACGATCTTAGCAATCATCCAGGATGATCGAGTAGTATCCGCACTGAAGTGTGATCTATTTTTGGGTATTCTTGTTCGCATTGCCTACCTAGTTGTTCCACTTTTGAAAGCAACCAAATCAGAGTGAGTCTTGTGTATCTCGAATCGATGTTATTATTTTTGATTACTCGCATTGACTCACCTTCCGCAGTTGAAACATCAGCGCAAATGAAAGAATGATGAGTAAAGAAGAGCGTTAAAAAGCAGTCCGTTTGTGAAATACGTGAATCTGAGCAACTGCAATACGAATACTTTCGAAACTAATGTGACACATTCCCCAATAATAGGAACTGAATAAGGCTTAGGCCTGAAAATTTGTCATTATTTGTTATTTATTTCACGGAATTTTACTCTTCTTCGCCGTTGCAATTCGCAGTTATCTCAAGCCAGGAAATATCAAAACATAGAAAGAAGGGAATACTCGCGATGAGAATAAGAATGAAGGAAAATATGCATAGGAGAATCATTTTGCGCATTGAGGGCTAAAGGAATTGTCTTCTAATTCACAATTTCCTCTTTACCTCGCCCTTATTCGAACGCACGTGTCTCCAACGAACGAAAGTTATAATTACTGAATTTAAGTTTACACATGACGGTTCAGATTTGTCTCACCAGCTAGAAATGAGACGTGTGCACTGAAGATTGTATATGAAACCTGCACGGCCGCTTCAAACAGATTCCAGGTCAGGCAATAGTAGACGCTGTACTTGCATAATATCATCAACAGAGAATTACACATCTCCCAAGAATGGCCAACTTCTGGTTGAGCGCCATTGTGAGAAAGAAGACGTTGTACACAGTACGTAACTCCTTTCTAATATTTTTTTTTTGAGATGAAACAAGCAGAGTGGAAACTTGGTTAAGATGAATATCGCGAATACATTTGCTAGCACTAAAATTGGCCCCACATACATGAGAAAGTAGAGTAAGAATACGTCATAGTATATCGAAATGTCGCTGAAATGAGATCAAACATGAAACGAACACATACATAACCAATGAGCCTACTCGAGAACATCGTAGATTGCACTTTCGTTGGTTAGTTGGAAAATGAGGGAGCTACAACGTGGTTCTTCACCCATCACAAGAACTTGAAATGCTTACGAATGACTCAGAAGTCGGAAATTGGCGACGTCTGCTCAGATAAGCAACCACTGATTTGCTTAGCGCAACCAGAAGTTCGAGACATCGAGGAAATTGAAACCACGCCACTCCTCCGAGTAATTAGCTTTACTCACGCTGATTCATTATTTTACTGGTGCCATATGAAATCGCGCAATCATTGCAGATTGTGTGTTCATTAATACGAGCTGGACAAATTGACTGACTATTTTCAATCGTACGCGCAGGATCATCTTGAGACTAGGGTTGGCAAATGAAGAGTTTTATTCTCTCACACAAAGGCGAGGTGAGTGGCGTCACTCTTCACGCAGAGGGGAATGACTCGGCCCCATCTGCATGCAGAGGGGCGCCCTCTGCATTCCTCTGCATTTATTTTTCAACGAAGGATCGCCCTTCAAATGTGCGCTATTTACATGTGAGGAGAAGCCTTAGTATGGATCGATATCCAGACGCCTTTCTGCATTGTCTGGAGACCATTTGCATCGTTTTCGATCATTTTGTCGCTCTTTCAGTGGTCCATGGCCGAGTGGTCCAAGGCGCTGTTTTTGGTTGGATCGTGAGGTTACGGGTTCGATTCAAACCACGGGTTAACACTTTTACCAAGCAATGAGGGGCTAGTATGAAGTATCCTAGGCTATGCTTAACCCTCAACGATCGGCAAAATCGTTTTTACATGGTGGGATTCGTTGTTGTAGTACATGTATTTCCCGGATTGCGCATTAAAAAGCCAATAATTCTGTTAATTTCGACTTTACCAGGGCCCCGCTTTTTTCTAAAAGCACAGAAAAACATCATTCTTGAACATTTCGATGTCATCTCAGACTGTCATCACACGTTGAATTAGCCTTCCTCTGAATTGGAGGCGTTTTTAGCCAAACACTGTGGTAGCCACCGAAAAATAGACAACGCTCGTCATCCTTTGATAGTACCAACTTCAGTTTGTTCACATCAATAGCAATGCGTTTTCTGCACGTAACACTTTAATTCATTAATGCCTAACTTGTGTGTGGAACTAGCCCTACTCTCGATTTGAAGCAGATCGAACCTCAAAATCGCATAATATATGGACGGTTCTCGGTTGCTTTTGCTGCCCTGTGTTTTATGCACAGGAATCAGTTTTGAAATACCATCTATGTAGTGAAGGAGACCAAGGGGTTTGGGAATCGAGACGCACGAACAATTCGAAAAATGTCGGATAGTTCGCCACAAACTAGAACTTTTAGATCTATACGAGGCGAGAGAGTACGAGGGCGAAGCGCGGGCGTATAATTTGAACCCGAAACCGAACCGGCAACACTAAGAGTGTACGTTTACAAGAGAATAGCTGTGAGGTGTTGAGTAAAACGGAGGTCCGTATTGTTTTATAAAATCTGAAAAAAAGCCGACCAAACAAGCCATAAACAATTGTTGGGGAAGAGATCGCAATCATCTTCGAGCCATGAGAAACGCTCAACCTACCATTATCATCAAAATTTTGCCTTTGGTAGGAGTATCATGACCTACCGGACTCTATTCTAAAGTTTCGATTAAAGATATTCACCCGTTCCCGAATTAGAGCCCTTTCTGTGAAAGACCCTCTGCATGCAGAGGGGGACCGATCGACTCACTCTTCACGCAGAGGGGAATGAACGACCGCTCAACTCCCTTCTGCATTTGTCGAATTCCTCTGCATTTGCCATCCCTACTTGAGACATCGTAGTCGTCTTCGGAGATAAAGAATGTAAACGCAAACACAACACATATCGTTCACCGAATGTCGCGAAATACTAAAAAAAATATTCATTGGTAGAACAACAGTCGAAACAGCTTTGATGATTTTACATCACTTCCTTATCAAGTCATCAATTACGAATCAAGAAATTGTTTGTTTTGGTTTGTACTAAAATTTACAATAAAAAATATCCATCGAAAATGAGCAAGGTAATATTTTTTCTGCCACACTCAATCGATCTTCCAATGCCACTGTTAACTCCCAATTCTCACTTCCAAACACCAGGGTAGGTCGGATAATCGTCATTTACGCTTTTCCTTTCTCTATCGTATGATATTATGCAATAATCCAGCGTAAGCATTCAACTTCGCCTATCCACATCTTTTTCTGTTACTCACGTCTCTTTCCGATCCACCCTTCTCATCAATCATCGATCATAAATATTCAATCACGGATAATTCCAACGTATACGTCTAGACTAATTAGCATTGAATACACTTCTAGCTGTTAAGATTCCCAGCAGTGATCGTTCAGAGACTGTTCGTCCTTATGTATTCATCATAAATATACAGATATAATACTTTGTTGTTTGGTTGCATTTGAACACCCAGAAACTGTTTGGAAGGCAATTGATTTTTTTTTGGAAAGTGAAACTAATTATAAATGTAATTATCGAGAACATAATGAATGGTGATGTTTCACTTCCTCTGCTTCTCTGGGAATCCACAATGGACTTCAAGCGTGATATTCTGCTGCATACAGGAGCCACTACGCCAGATGAACCATTCCTTCAAGAAAATTATCATCTGTGAATCAAAATCTGTTAGAATTAGTTTCACACCGTCTCGCCGATCAGAGAAACTAGAGAATATGCGTAATGACAAGAGTCGAAAACCGAAGCGGCATCACTAGTGGATAGCATGTGCCAAGCTCGTCGGGAACAGTTATGGAAGATATCAAATTGTTGTATTACGCTCACCTGATTTCTGTCCAGCGTGTCATAGGTGGAGAATCGAACGCACTTGTGGTTCCACATCGGTGTTTTGCTGATAACCTGAACAGGTCATTCAATGTTATCGAGCACAAAATAACCTTATTGGAACCTAAAATTAGCGCCGTCTGTTCCGCGTTCCGCTCTGTCGATTATAATCGTGATAAGACGAGGGTACAAAAATGAAGCAGATAACTACAGTATTTTATCCGGCTAGCTTATCTCATGCACAAGATTTTCCGACTAACATTTCTATAACTCGAATGTTTTCCTCTCCTTTTAAAATCAAAATACAAACTCACTGAATCGCGATCTGCCCCATTGCATTTTATGCCGCACAGTTGCCTCGTGACTCCTGTGAAAGAACATAAATTATATTCGAGTATCATTGAGAAGGAAAAACGGAAATTGCTCAAACCATACTATTCAATTCAATTCAATTCAATTATTTATACGTATTTTGGAAGGTTATTCAATATTTGTTTTTATCCTTTCTAAAGATTGCCTCGTCTCTTCCGCTATCATCATTCATTATTCGCGTAAGCCAGACAATTTTTGGAATCAGTCGATTCCCCAGGGAACGACAGTGCCCGTACGCGATCAAATGAATCCGAAACAAGCACAATAGTGCGGGTTCTCAGCTACATGAAACACATTTGTGCGATAATTGAATTGGACATTCCATTTGTTCACTATTTTGTTACATTGTGTGTCAATGCGTGAAAAATGGAAACGCATTTCAATATTCGTGCTAGTTGACGTATTTGTGAAAATTTTGTGGTTTAGCCGTGATGATGGATAGGATTTAACGAGATACTAGGAATTGATGAGTCGGACTTGACGATAGTATGCCTTGATGGACCATTGTATGACCGTCCTCACTACTCCTTTACCTCACACCGCTTTATTTTCAGTTGCACGCATTTTTTTCAATGGAAGACAAACACTGGGCTGGCATTATAATTTTCACGGTTTGTTCCGATGAGATTTTCTTATCCCAATATTCAATTCCTAATTCTAGTTCGGTGTTTGCGGCTTCATTTTCAATTCGACTGTCGTTGTGTTCCTTCGAAAGGTGTAAGATTATGTTGTCAGTACTAATTGGTAAATTCAGGCGAAATCTCTTGCGAACCCGTTCAGAATTCTTACACTAAATCAAGCTGTGACTGATCTCATAAACTCTTCGGTTTTCGCGTTTATCATCGCTCCAACAGTGTTTTTGTGAGATATGCATGAAACGGCATTGCATTATTCGGCTTACAACAGTTCACTTCCTCTACCGATCGAAGTCACTGCTCGTCTTGGTCGATTACTGTTCCTAGCGTATGATTGCTGTTCGTGGAGCCATTTGCTGATTACTCTCAACCGATTCACATTCACTTTCTTCCCTTTCACCTACACGGAAGTATTCAGTAGATCGAAAACACTGATCTACCTGGTTAGTCATCAAATTAGTTCTGTCCGACACCCCCTTTTCAGTCAATGTTCTGGCTTCTTGCACTATCCATAAACTTTTACGAATATGGATACAGTGAGTAATATCTGATATGCACTTGAGATATTGATTCTTGCAGTTGAATGCAACTTTTATCTACCTATCGGAGCATGGAACTTTGACTTCAAAGGAGGGGACGATTGCAAAAAAGTAGAATGGTTTGTTGATCAAAGAAGAATTAATCGATATTCCGTTGATGTGAAAGGTACCTCAACTACTGCCGGAACATGGTCCTAACAGCGTGCATTGCTATCATCGATATCGTCACCCTCATCAAGTTCCATCTCTACTCGACTTTTGATAAGAACAGCTTTAACAAGAAAATTCAGCACCGGCAGGAGTTCTTTTTCCTCATCCAGGTTTGGAGCTGTACAATGGGATTAATTTGTAGAGCCGACTAATCACAATCTGGTAAGTATTCGGTC
This sequence comes from Pristionchus entomophagus, assembly GCA_036245825.1. Classification (NCBI taxonomy): domain Eukaryota; kingdom Metazoa; phylum Nematoda; class Chromadorea; order Rhabditida; family Neodiplogasteridae; genus Pristionchus; species Pristionchus entomophagus. The sequence continues at coordinate 16,082,140 of BTSX01000004.1, read as the reverse complement.
GGAAAATATGCCTTTTTTTCAGGCGTTGTGCCAATCGTTGCTATTTTACTCCGAACTGATCTGTTGCTACAACATCGGCGCCCTTCCCTTCATGGATTCGTCATGGTCACAATTCGGCTTGAGGACTGTGGCTTGGGTTACCACTCACGCCGGTGATGGGTGAGGGAAATGAATATTCTGACGTTTTCTAAGCATCGTAAAGATAGTAACTTCGTGTGTAGAAAAATGGTTTCCCTTTTATTATTGACAAGAACAGCGCAGCTCCAAATAGAATAGTAACAATCAAACGAACAACTCTACGATTCAAACAACGTTAGGCGCATAGATCACTGGTTCGGAAAGCCACGGATTTTTGTCCGACTTTACCGCGAACTCAATAAAATCCTATTATTTATACGATGTCCCATTAAAATCGTCATTTTAGTTTGATTGATATTCACACTCAATGACGCAAAAATCATTATTCTGTCCAGACTGATCACACTCGTGTGCAATGGCGACTTTCGAAGGATGTTTTCTACTCGGATGACCAAGCTCAAAGGAGAGCAAACCACAAGAGTGCAAACTCCATCATTGAAGGATTTTCATTGATCGATGATCCCCTCATTTCCCAGAATTGTCTGTAGTACATTGTAACAAATCTGTGTCTAGTATGGGATTTGTGTAGTTGAGTCTTGTTTAGTCACCCACCAGGTCAATGACCGATCCGCTTGAACGATTTATGCGCGAATATACCGCATAAAGTTGTGTGCTTACCTTTCTCCGTCTCGATTCTGCACTCTGCCAGATCCTCCTTCATCCACTTCCCGGTGCCCTCGAGCGTGCACAGATTGCCACCGCAACGGAGGGTGCGCTTTTCTGAAAATGCACTTGCATTTGTTTCGAGATTAGGGACGACAACACCCAAACGACTCCGTACATGAAATCTGTCGCTCAAATACACCGATTCTCGATAGAACTTCCCTTTTCTGATGCTCAACAACGGATCCTAAAGTTGCGTGAAAGATCAACTCACTCCACAGGGCGAACTTTGAGTAGTCAACGGCATCGGCAACTGAGACGATCATTAGAACCAGAGCTAAGATCAAAATCCACCCGAGTCGCAGCATCTCTGAAGGAAATGAACATATTTGAAAGGATTTCATCAGCGCATCAGGAAAATAGTAAATAGTAATGATCACATAGAAAAAAAACAAGAGGAATGATCATGCTTGAAACCATAAAGGTGTTTTCCTGAGAGTCCCGCGCGCGGCACTCTTGCCCTGAGACAATGCTGATTTCACTTTCTCTCCCTCTCACTCTCCTCCAAAGATCGCCCGGTGCGATTGGCCCACAGCGGGAACCAAGCTAACAGGAAATACCGCACAGATCAAGAAGCAAAGAAATATGGAACTTTATCGATTATAGATGAGATCAGTATGAGGACAGAAACAGAAATATAGGAGGAATTCAGGGAAATAAATATGAGTTTCTAGGCAATGAGATTGTCAGGAAAAAGAAACGCCGGAGGGGATGAAAACGGGAAGAGTGATGAGAATTCGGCGGGAATTGACAAGAGATGATGAGAGGGAAGGACAGTGGTTGCCCGCGGGGTTATTGGAAGAAATCGACTATTTCTGGTCAAAACGAGGATGAGGAAGATTAGGAAGAGTATGAGGCGTAACAATATGTTTTGTAGAAGTTTTTTCGCCTGTTCAATTATGAATATGAATAATAATGATTACAATGTGATGTCCCTTTGTCTACGCGTCCTTGTGTCTGTGAGGTCGCGTGATTCTGCGAGCTTGTTATGAGACAATATCTGAGCCAGTTCACATACAGCCGCACAAGGCCTTAGGAAGCAGTATCTCCAAAACCGAATTCCCTATGGCACACTTCTGGTGCCAGAGGGAAAATACTATCTTGCGAACCGCGCTTCGTAGACCCACAAAACCATAGTAATTCTTGAAGATCTCGTCGAGATAAGTATTTTTATAATTGGTAGTGGAGAGCTAGCTCATCTGTCAAAAAAAGTTAAAATCTTTAAAAATTTTGAAAATAGTACCCTGAAAAATTTTTGAAGAGCGGGTTATTTTTAGGTGTGCTCATTAGATTCTCCGTCAGAAAGTATCCACTTGTACAAAATTTTAGCCGGAAATGTTTTCTACAAGTTGATGCGTTGCTCTTGTGAAATCAAAAAATGTTCGATTTCCACAGTTTTTAGAGAATAACTTTTTTCTTTCATGATAACATGAGCCCTAATGCTGAAATTCTGAACCTACGGGTAAAAATGCACCAGAAACTCGTATAGTCAGAATGTTACGAGACAAAAAAAATTTCAACTTTTCTATGATTTCAACTTTTCTTTCTATCATGGCCATGTTTGGGTCAAAAGTCCAAAATCTCAAAACTACCTTACTATAGGAGTTCCTGGTGTATTTTCGCACGTAGAAACCGATTTTCGATACTAGAGCTTACCAAAATGCAAAAGAAAAAAGTTATGCTGAATAAAACTTAAATTTGTAGGTTTTTCCTGCCTAACTTTTTTCTTTTGCATTTTGGTAAGCTGTAGTATCGAAAATCGGTTTCTACGTGTGAAAATACACCAGGAACTCTTATAGTAAGGTAGTTGTGAGATTTTGGACTTTTTGACCCAAACATGGCCATGACCCGGGGGTCATAGAAAAGTTGAAATTTTTTTGTCTCGTAACATTCTGACTATACGAGTTTCTGGTGCATTTTTACCCGTAGATTCCGAATTTCAGCATTAGAGCTCATGTTATCATGAAAGAAAAAAGTTATTCTCTAAAAACTGTGGAAATCGAACATTTTAAGATTTCACAAGAGCAAAGCATCAACTTGTAGAAAACATTTCCGGCTAAAATTTTGTAAAGGGGGGTACTTTCTGACGACAATCTAATGATCACACTTAAAAATAACAAGCTCTTTAAAAAAAATTCAGTGTGCCATTTTCAAATTTTTTAAAGATTTTAACTTTTTTCACAGATGAGCTAGCACTCCACTACCAATTGTAAAAATGCTTATCTCGACGAGATCTTCAAGAATTACTATGGTTTTGTGGGTCTACGATGCGCAGTTCGCGAGATATTATTTTCCCTCGGGCACGAGAAGTGTGCCATAGGGAATTCGGTTTTGGAGATACGGCTTCCTAAGGTCGATTTTCGAACTCTACGTCAAAAGTTGATCCGAGGGCATAATTTTGGTGGAAATATTTTTTCCCTTGTACGGTTATAGTCGAAATAGCTCGTACGTCTCACAAGGGAATGACCGGAACTCACATATCCCGAAAATTCTGAAAATTTCACAGAAAATGCATAAAAAAATTCTATCCAGGAAACTACTTTCAAAAACTGCTAAATGTTTTTTTGAAATTTCGATTTTGGGCCAAAATAGCGTTTTGTGGTAAGAATTCTGCCAAAAGCGCCCTAAAAACGCAATTTTCGCCAAAAATAAAAATTTCAAAAAAACATTTAGCAGTTTTTGAAAGTAGTTTCCTGGATAGAATTTTTTATGCATTTTCTGTGATTTTTTCAGATATTTCGGGATATGTGAGTTCCGGTCATTCCCGTGTCAGATACTTTTTTGAGATTACTTTCACGAAATCCATTAGATCAATAAACACTATCTTATTAGCTGTGTTCGTATTTTTCTCTCTTGTTCTACATATTCACCCAGCATGCCAGGGCTACTTTTTTTTTCGCTCCAGCGTATCGCTAAGGACAAGTGAACGCCCTGGCGAGTCCACACCGGTGTCTTGCTGATCGCGTAACCACAAATACAAATATTATTCCACATCCAAGAAATTACCAGAAAACCCTGAAAAATGAAAAACATAATTCCTAAAAGGACTAATTGCGTAAGCTAATACACTGGTAGGACGATTACAATAGTGAGGAAAAAATCTGGTACAAAATGGAAGATGATAATAACAAACAGTTCTTTCGAGAAAAGATCGAATTTTGCGCTTTACCTGACTGAATCTCGATTATACTGGTTGACTTTCGTTTTACTCATGCGATCGACAACCGTTCGGGTAAAATGATGGATTCACCTGGCCTAACTTACAGGGTTCAGCACGTCCAGTTTCACACTCAATGGAGGAAAATAACTGATCCTTCAATCACTTCCCACACTCGCTCTAGATCCATAAGACATACATGGATGGAACGGTCCCCTTCCCGTTCTGAGGCCTCGTCAACCTGATCTGTCAAGAGCATCTGTGGGAGTACCAACTCCAACTGTCACTACTTCCGTCTCTACCCCCCTCCCTCTTACCCACTCCCCCTCTCTCTTTAAACCTTCCAATCTGTATATGTTATTCACATGTTGTCACACCCTTTGGGGTGTATCAAATAAATAAATTAAATAAACTGGGCTGGAATAATCATTTTGATAGTATGATATGTTTGATGAATGTCACTTTTGATATCTAAATTCCAGATTTCCGTTAGTGGATTCGCATTCAATCTGACAGTCATTGTACTCCTTCGCATAGTATTTCTCGGAAAATAACTTAGCTAAGGCATGATTTCAGGCGAAATCTCTAGCTAATCCATTTCGAATTCTGTCTCTATACCAAGCAGTAACTGATCTCATTAACTGTTTTGCCTTCGCCTTCGTAATATCACCAACAGTGTTTTTGTGAGCAAAATATTTTTTTTCGAATTCACTGCTTACAGCGCATTTCCCCTACCATTCGAAATCACGTCACACCTTGGTCGATTAATGTGTCTCGCGTATGACTGCTGTTCGTGGAGCCATTTGATGATTACATTAAACCGATTTATCTCTGTTTTTCCCTTTGAACTACTCAGAAGTATTCAGCCGATCAAAAACACTGCTCTACGTGGTCAGTGATCAGATAAACTCATGATATGATACATTCTAATCCAGTTTCTAATCTTGATATTTGCACCATCCATCAATCACTACGAGTTCGGCTACCGTGAGCACATAAGATTGCCCATAAATGAGGAAAGACTCCTTTTAGACGGCTGTCAATTTTATCTGCCCATCGGCTCATCGAACTTTGACTTCGAAGAGAGTGGCGCTTGTAATGATGTCAAATGGTAGGTTATTAAAAGATCACTCGATATCGAGATGGTTTCGAGGTTCTTGTACGCTCGGAACATGTCTCTTACTGTATGCATATTACCCTCACCAAGTTTCGTCTGTACAATAAAATTACCCTCACCAAGTTTCGTCTGTACAATAAAAACGACCACAAGCGGCAGGAATTATTTTTTCTCTCTCAGGTGCGTCACAGCACAAATTTTGTGTGTTCAGAGCTGAACGAGCTGTTTTTGTATCCATGAAAGAACGCTCAGGCTATGTCGCAATCGCTGCTCTTTTACACAGAACTAATCTGTAGCTATCACATCGGGGCTCTGTCCTCCATGACCTCGCCTTGGGCCCAATTTGGAATGAGGACTGTGGCCTGGATTACCATTCACGCTGGCGATGGGTACGTAAAATAATATAGTTTCATGAACTTCCTTCTTGTGTCGTTCGTAATGATCGTTCAGGCTAATCACACTCGTGTGCAATGGCGACTTGCGCAGAATGTTTTCGACACGAACTGTCAAACTAACCAAGACGTCAACCATGCAAACACCTTGTTGAAATACTATCCTTGTGCAATTCTCCTTTTCACCAATTTGTAAATTTCATCCCTTTAGATCTGTGTAAACTAGCACATTCTTTATCGTATTCACAAATATTGCATTGTATCGTATTGCAAGTGTCGATACTGCACTCGGCCTAGCTATCTTGTATCTACTTGTCCGTTTCCAATATGTTGCACAGATTTCCGCAACGAGGATCCGAATAGGAATATAGATTGAAAAAAGGAAAAATATCGAAACTACATTGGAGTGAACCGTAAACAAGAAACATGTCCTCTTCAGACCCCCACATTCGCCTGAAACAGTCTTGATATCATTCTGTCTTTACCAAAAATCGGCTGTCTCGAAATTACAGACCTGAAATATCGTACAAACGAAGAAATAATTGAAAGGCAAAACTTTATCGATTGCATACGGATGTGAGATCAGGGAGTGAAACGTAAAGTGGCGACGAAGATAAATTACTACTAGTCTACGCATTGAGATTGCTGCTGGGAAAAAGAAACGCCGGAGGGTAGGCAAACGGGAACAGTGAAGAGAATTCGGCGGGAATTGACAGGAGATGATGAGAGGGAAGAAAGGCGGGAGGGAAGCCCCCGGGGGTGGGTGGATGAGGCAGATTGGAGGTGATTGGAACCAGATCGGTTGAAGTTGAAGAAGAAGAAGAGCTGGAGGGAGATGGCGAGTTGTCACTGTAAAGATGGAATGAGGTTTGCATAACTTTGGCAGTATTTTCGCACGAAATTGTCTCGAGTAGCACACTGAAATATCCTTACCTGTTCTTCTGTCTCTTGGAAGGTTCCTCATCGTCGGAACCTTTCTTCTTGCGATCCTTTGTGCGACGATTTTGGAACCAGACTTTGACCTGGATCAATTTAGACCATTTTCGGTCAGCAAGAACATTTCGGGAATCGTTGATTCATATTCTCAATTTGTTCTTTTGTCAGTGAGCGCCCACTATGGTCCACAGGGGTGTCTATTGCAATTCAAACCTGTGTGTCAGTGAGTTCGAGTGACTCCGCGAGCTTGGCACGCTTCTCACCGGTAACGTATCCGTTGCGCCTGGACATTTAAATCATTTAAATCAATGTCCTTTCTACGCTTCGTGATTCAGGGTGATAAAAAACGATGTTTCACGCATTTCTCTTCCGGAAAATGAGCCATAGAGAGAAAACTTACCGATAGTTGTCATCGAGTGCTCGCAACTGCTCCTCGCTGAATGTCGTCCTTGCGCGTTTCGGTCGATCGAGATCCAGTCGCATCGGGAACTGAAGCGTCCGAGACTCGCCATTTGCATCTGAAACATTGACAGTCAAGGAAAGTGGACCAAAATGGGGAAACATATTTTCATATCGAAGAATGCAATGAATTTAGCACAAACTCACTCTTGACGTGCATGACGCGAATGAGATAGTTGTCGTCCGTCTGCATCTTCCCAGTTATGGAAGAATAACCGAACAAAGAGGGGGATGGGAGGAGGATTACGGTATCCGACTGGTAGCAATACCTGAGTGTGGATGCACTAAATGGGAGAGAGGGCGGGACAGTGGAGGATGACCGGGTTCAGAGGAGAGGGGGAGTCCATAAGGGGTCGAGAGGGAGAGGGGATAAGAGCATGATGCCTTTGAATATGATTGCGCTGTTCACTGGCGACAATGAAGGCAATATTTGGAACAATCCTGAATGTCAGTTGAGTTGAGTATGAAATCTCGGGAGGAACGGAAAGTTATAATTATTTTCCCCAAACACAGCTTGTTCATCTCTTCTTTCTAGGCGTTGAATCACAAAATATATTCTAGAATCATTTGTTTAATCAATAAAAATATCATCAAACAAGGTCCGTGATATTCCATCGTTCTCTTAAATTCTCTCGGAAGGGCCAATAATGTACCGTCTGTCACCTCTTCTCGGCCCACTAGAGACTCGCGACCCTAAATGGAGTGGGGCAAGAAGAGAGAGAGGTGATGAAAGGACATCAAAAGGGAGATGGACATATGCTCGTTCTCCCCCTCTCAAGTACTGTCACACTGACTACTCCAATAGATGTTTCGAGGTAAATGAGGGAGATTGAGAGGAAAGGTCAATGAAGTTATGAGAAGAAGAAGAGCAGGGAACTTTGAAGGGTTATTAGAGGAAAGGGACGAGATTGCGTGGAGAGAAAGGCCATCGTGCTATGCAACTTCCTGCGAGAGAAAACAATGAGGGGATAATTTGAGAAGGTGCTAATTGTGATACTACCAACACTGAGGCGATAGCTGTTCGAGGGATGAATGTAGCACTACCGATTTTTTATTCACAACATTATGCTACTGTACTGGGAATGAAAAAGTTGTACCAATATGAGATTAGTGTCTTCCAATTTCACAATGAATTCGATGTGGGAGCAGTGAAGGCGAGTTGAAAGTAACGGAGAACCGCAGAGAACTTGCCAGTCGAACGAAACCATCGGATGTGTTTTATTTGTCTCCCGCCTACTCTGAAGTCTCGTTGTGGCCAAGCACCGAGACGATGTTTGATGGGGCGGCGGATTTCCATGACGATTGCGGAGAATAGAGGTGGCTCTTATTGAGAAAGAGCACCGGAAGAGATTTCACTCAGTGAGTCTCATCGCTTAGTATGCGACGGCTCATTCTGCTCTGCACAATGAGCGGCCTGATAGGAGCAACGACAGTCTACGTGCGGCAAGACTCGACCGGCCTCTCCCTCAACACACTGCCCATCAATCTCCTTAGCGAGTGCAGTCAGAGTTGCGAACAGGTGAACAACTCGTGGCTCACGAAATAAAATACGAAATGGCTTTTTTATGATGTAATAGATTCGGTACTCTACTGCACATCAGAGCCTACTCTTGATAAATGTGTTAAAATCCAAATCCAAATAGATTCGGTGAAATGAGCATTTTATTGCTTTTCTATGGAGAAAATGTTTTGCAGACATCAGGCTGCTCCGGCTTCTCAGTGTCGTCACAGGGATGCACGAACCTCCTCACACCTGTTGAGTCGTCATCGACTGAAATCTCCTTCGCTCGCTCTTCCACTGACTCCCCCACATGCCCGGTCGGCTCGAAGTCGTTCATCTCATTCAATCTGAACCAATCAAGTGGCGAGCCTACTCCCACCAGTTCAACCAGTGCGATCTCCACGCCGTCCGGAATCACTGAAATCCAGACGAGCTCCACCACAATGAAAGCCCATCAGACATCTCAATTGTCAAGCAGAACGACAACGAGTGCCATTTTCCCTTCCGTATCTACAACAACCGACGCAATGATTCAGCCGAGCAGTGAGACAGCGCCTACCAGCTCATCGTTTGCAACTAAGCACACCTTAACGACGACAACGACTTCAGTGCCTACAACCGAAGATCAGTCTTCTACTTCTACTAGATCATTGAACATTCAGACCACGGTGTCTACCAGCAGTTCGTCACTGCCCCTGACCACTGAACGCGCCTCAACCACTTCAGTGTCGAGTACTCCGACCATTGAGATATCATCATCATCGAATTCCCATATGTCTACGAGTACGACAACTGATTCTGGAGCAGATATAATGACAACATCCACTACTGGTCCAACAACAAGTACCACAAATGGACGAGCAGCTGCTTCTTCGAGCGTCGGAATGTCGGTCTCGCCCACCCTCTCAACAGTGATGGTCCCCGAGCATTCAGCAACTACGTCGACGTCATCATCGACCAACACAACTACTTCTTCAACAAATACAGCCTCAGCTGATTCGAGTACGACGAGCACTTCATCAATTACTTCAACGACAACTACGCCAAGAACGACGACTTCCTCATCAACAAGCACCGTGTCTACTAGCACAACTTCATTGGCATCAGTGCCGACCTCAAGTTCGACTTCTCCAACCGTAACCTCAACACCGACTACTTTGACCACGACAAGTCTATCGACAGCAACTCCAATCACAACGAAAAATACGTCAAGAACGACGACTTCCTCATCAACAAGTGCCCTGCCTTCTAGTACGACTGCATTTGCATCAATGCCGACCTCAAGCTCAACTTCTCCATCTAGAACCTCGACCGTTACTACTACAAGTTCATTGACAACAACTCCAATCACAACGACAACAGCGCCTTCTACCACCACAACGTCGACTACTTCAACGACGACGATAACCTCACCAAGTCCTACTACTACGACCACAGAACCGACCAGTGCCTTGACGACTACTTCACCTTCTACTACGAAGCCGACGTCTACGAGCACGACCAGTACTTCCACCACAACCACTGCTCCGTTGACTACCACCACAAGCAGAACTTCATCGACGACGTCAATCACACCAAGCTCTACTACTACAGAACCTTTGACAACTTCTACCACCACAGAGCCCACCAGTTCCTCGACGACGTCCTCAACTTCTACCACGACGCCGACGTCAACCAGTACGTCGACGAGTACTACAACCACACCGAACGCGCTGAACAACTGTAAGTTTCGAGACTGCTAGCAAATGAGCAGACGATACTTTCCAGTTATCTTTGTTGATGTTCTGGGCTCGAGCGTCAGTTGCTTCTACGAGATTCGATCTAAAGGGAGGTTCTCGACGAATGGACTATGCGCGATGAAAGGTTGCTGAGCCAATCCATTTGTCGGAATCCTCTGATCCTAAATTTGATGATGCATTTGAGGTTCGGACCCGTGCAAGGCCGACGGATTGGTGTCGGTGTTCGGAAATTGCGTAGGGCTTCAAGCACTATCGGTAACGTTTCATGTATTTAATTTATTTTAGTTCTTCCAGTTAGGAGATCATTTATACTTCTCAGATTGTGAGTCCCACACAGTGCGTCTCAACACTCAGCTACAAGAGTACTCTGTGTGTTCCCTGGGTAAGGGATTATTTACGCTTCGAAGTCTGATAATATGGGGGGGGGGGGGTGACAAAAGAGCAAACGACAAAAGAGCAACTGGGAATAGCCCGGAGGTGAGTTGGCCAACCTAAATAAAAGTTGTCACATATATATTACTTTAGCCTAGGGATTACGGTAACCCATTCCGATGGGTCAGATCGAGTTCCTTGGGTCAGATTTTTTCGAAAATTTCTCCAATCGATCTCAAAATCATTTTTCCGTAGTCTAAAGGACGGTAGAGTACATTTTCGATTCAAATCGCTGGACCCTTTGAATTTTTTGACCACGTTTGCCTCCGGAAAACGGTCATCATTCGTTTTGAGAAAAATGATAGAGCTATCCCGATTATGGCATTCGATTCAGGAGACACGGAGGAACAATTTTTATATTGATGATGTCATTCCCAGATTTTTCGCTGGTGCGGGGTAGTCGCTTTTCCAAAAACTTTTTATATTTTCCCATATGAAACGTAACTTTCGAAAACTGCAATTATTCGAGAATCCCAGTAAAGTGATTTGAGTAAGTACCTGTACCTAGCATCACCCCAAATATCAGATGGATCTGTGGCGAGGGAAAATAATTGCTCGATATTATGTCCAAAAATTACGATTTCGACAATTTTTAAATTTTAACTTTTTTCATTATTTTTTTTGATGAGCTCTCATATCGATATTCGAAATCAGCGAGCAAAGATACACCAGAAATACCTATGATCAGAAAGTTCTGGCAATTTTTTTCTATTTCATTTTTTTTCTCACCATGACCCCCGTATCATGATTTTTGGGAAAATTTTTTTCTTGCGATTTGAATCGAAAATGTACTCTACCGTCCTTTAGACTACGGAAAAATGATTTTGAGATCGATTGGAGAAATTTTCGAAAAAATCTGACTCAAGGAACTCGATCTGACCCATCGGACTGGGTTACCGTAATCCCTAGGCTAAAGTAATATATATGTGACAACTTTTATTTAGGTTGGCCAACTCACCTCCGGGCTATTCCCAGTTGCTCTTTTGTCGTTTGCTCTTTTGTCACCCCCCCCCCCCCCCCCCCCGATAATATACCGTTCATCTATGATTTAAAAAATATATATATATTGGGGTGTCCCAAAAGTCTTGTCGCCGTTTTTCTTTTTATTATTTAAAGAGAACCGTAGGTCGCAATATCTCTCACTCGTTGTTAATAGGTGCAAGTAGTCCTGCACTAATTTATTCGATTTGAGTAGATCATGAGATTGCCTAATGGTGAAGCAATAATAGAAAATGTATGTTTTTCGACCTTGTTTTAAAATATTCATAAAACAGAGGCGGTTGACATTCCGAAGCACAAACAAATACCATAGTAGTAGTAGGAATCAGACTTTTAAATAAAATTTTCGAACGAAAAATAAAGCTTGAGAACTCAGAAATAATCAAGAATATGTGAAAACCATGACCATTGAGTTATCTATTTTTACCCCCTTCGATTGCGCTCAAATGTTAATTTTTCTACGCTTTGATTTATTTGCAAATATTTTGATCGATTTCCGGAATCAAATTCGAAAATTTTAAAAATATTGTGTGGGAAATGGCAAGTTTCATAGTGCAATTCGAGAAGGGAAGTCGGAATGATGCGCATATTGAGTATGGATTACTTCCTATTTGTGGGAAACAGTAAACTGATTTTTATATATTCAAAAAAATGAGAACGGATTTTTTAAACGAAAACCGAACGTGGGTGTTTTTAGTGTGGTCAGTTATACATACCGTAGCTCCTCGGAATTGAAATGATTTCACTGGCTCACGTATTGAAACAGAAGGTCAATAGTTACTTCATCAATCACCGCTTAGCAGGATTCGATAAGGCTCTCTACAGTTGAAAAAATATTTTTCAAACAAAACGACAAGACTTTTGGGACACCCCAATATTTCAGACAAATTTACCTGTTTATTTTTGAGTGAAGAAGAGGATCACGACTTCAAAATGTAAAATTATTCAGGAAGCCATGTACGTTGACAAGGCCAATCCAACGGCGCAGGGCGATTTCACAGGCACGCTCGCGAACAAGTATGCACGCCAAACTTTATTTCAGTAATGTTAATATTTTAGGGCCTGCTCTTCGGGCCTCGCCACCGCAGCCGGATGCGCGCCAAATACTCTCAAAGTTACCATGATGACTGGTCGATACACGGATAATGTGAGCACTTATGGGAGGAGAATTGGGTCCGATAAATTACTTTCTAGCTTCTCGGCTTCGATTCCACCGGCGAGGGTCTGATGATATCTACTTGCTACTCATATGATCTCGCGACCGTAAGCAGAATTCAAATAATCACGATATTTTTGCGCATTCAGCAACTCTCGTATTGTCCGACGTACCCAACATACCAATACGGCAACACCGGTAGTAACTGCGCTCAGGTTAGCCTTCTTTGTGTGTCAATATTCAACTCGTTTGATTTTTATTACTGTATCAGTCCAGCTGTTTTAAGGCCTACGGAAACATCGGGTGGACACAAACAAAAGGAACTGGCTGCTCAGCAAACAACTTTTATATGAAGTAAGTTCGCATTCATATAATATCGAAAACATATTCAAATCCGTATTTTTCAGTATGGGAGCAGCTCCCTGCTCTGGACACTCGATGCTTGTATCGGGAAGTGGAGGCTCTCGTTGCATCGGATGGGACAGCGGATCGACCACGACGCCCTTTGACAGCGCCCTCAATACAGGGTAGGCGCTGTTAGCAATATCGTTGTCCCCCCAGGATATCCAATCCAAATTACTCAGTATTCCGACTTAATGCCGAAATCGAGATGTGTTCTGCAGATCCAACTGGTTCCTGTGGGACGGTTCATCGAGCAGCTACTTCACCGCACCGACGGCGGCTCTGCTGTCATACGAAGGCTACATGGTCCTCCCGCGTGTCCTAGTCACTCCGGTGTAATTATTTAAAATTTCAACATTGTCATCAATAAGACTCATATAAATTAGTATTCTATTTTTTCCTTTAATTATAATTGCATTAATGAATGATTGTTTGATAAACGAGATTACTCACCACGAAACCCATTAGTCTCGCATGACATCAAACGATAGGAATTCGCATTGATACCCATATCCGTGAGAAATATCAGAGAACCGTTTTCGATATTTCCTGTGAACCTTCTCACAGAAGCGTACTAGAAGGGCGACTGAGAGGTTAGATCTTGCTAATTTACTATTGCTAAATCATTCTCTCAACGGATATATTTTCATTAGATTACATTATTGTTTTCCACTGATAATTAGTGTATTTCTGTGATTTCACGACTATGAATTGATGTCTGTTTCGAAGCGAGATGTATCACGATTCCATTGCTTGATGAGCCTATGACCACTAATCTCTTGTTGATGAATCCAGTGATAGTGGACGTTGAAAGAGGGAAGAGCTCCTGCTGTCTATACGAATCTTCAAGACATGGCCAGTGTTATGTACTACTTCGGAATCACAATTTGCTGCCTCGATGGAATTTCAGGTGAGCTGAGTATTATTTCTCACAAAATGCGCAATCGAAAAATTTCCAGGTTTAATGCTCAACCTGATTCTGCTCCGCTCACTTGGGAAAACTGCCCGAGCCGAGAATTTGTACAGAGTAAGAGGCATCATTTCTAAAATATTTAACTTTTATTTTTCATCGATCATTTCAGGTCCCAATATACGTCTCGGCGATTCAAGGAGGTTTACTGTGCATTGTGCTGATAGTATTTTGCCCCGTAAGTAAAGCGATCTAACAATAAACCATCAGGCACTTTATTGTGATTTCAGTGTCACATCTTCCGCGACGGCACATTCATCATTGCGTTCTTCAACCCACTGTCGCCCCTTCTGCCAAGGAAACTGTGCGATGTGATTCTAGTGGTGAGCTCATCATAATGCATGATCCAATTGTGCCGAAAATCCTTCATTCGCAATATGTATCCAACAAAGGCTACGCATTCGAACGATCGGGATGATCGAAGGGAACTAATCGGACAGTAATTGTAGTTCGCCGTGGTCATCGCAACATTGATGTGGACGCTGATACCGGCGATTGGAGTTCTACAACTTTTCGCTCTGTCACGGTACTTTTGTGTATTTTCAAAAATATAACTTTTATCGCTTCAGATTTCTTTGGAACGCTGCGAAACGCCTTGTACTAGCATTCCTGTTCACTACTCTTTGTTCAATACTGATTGCGATGAGATCTTTATTGGAGATTTTTAATAGCGTACATTCACACAGACTCTATCAATCGCATTCGTTCCTACAGCTGAGTTCCATAAGGAATTACTCAACGATACCAGAGATTTGTACGAAATTGGAGATTCGTTCGAACTTGTGCTCTATGGTAGCTCTATCAAGAATGTCGCTTCGAACGTGAGGATCTTTTTTTCGGATACAAATATGATGGGTGTTAGAGACGAAAATTCGGGTTTGGCTCACTATTTTCCACGCACTATCTCGCCGGTCAGAGACACGAGAGAGTGTGCAGAATGAAGAGAGTAGAAAACCAAATCGTCATCATTCATGGGTGTACGCAGGATGACCGCAGTCTCCTACCCATTTTAATCGGCGTGGTTATGATTCCGTATGCAGGCTCTTATAGCCTATTCGTCACTCAATCGTACTTGGTGGGCAAACCGTGACAGATGATCATTTTGGGCAATTTTTGACTTTTTTGACTCCCAGCGAATGTTGACTCATAAATTCCAATTTTTCTTTCTTATTTTTTGTCCACCCTTGTTTGCTGGAATTGGCCGGGAATGTCCTGGTGAAATATTTCTCTAACATGGAGAAAATGAGAGCTCAAATTCAGTGATTACGGTAGTATGGAGTAGGTAGGTAATTCCTACCGTAATCACTCGTTTATTTTCAATTTTCATATTTATTGCTTTTTTTTCTCCAGTTTAGAGAAATATTTCGCCAGGACATTCCAGGCCAATTCCAGCAAACAAGGGTGGACAAAAAATTGGAATTTATAAGTCAACATTCGCTGGAAGTCAAAAAAGTTTTAAAAAATGCCCAAAATGATCATCTGTCACGGTTTGCCCACCAAGTACGATACTATTATTGGTAAGACACTTTTTTCCCGCGATATACCACATTTACCCTAGATTCGACGTCAATTGGTGCGATTCGGTGAGGCTCAGAGTCAGCGAACAATCAGAACTCAGAGAGCGCTGTACCTCATGCAAGTGCTGCAGGTAACGAGACTTCATCATTTCCGGAAAATATGCAAACCTCGATACTTCGTCCCATTCAATAGGTTCTGAATTTCTGAAAAAGTTCAAAGATGACAGAGGAGGGGTGTGCAAAGAGGAGAGAAAGAGTGGCCGTGGATAATATGGAGTCGGTTTTCAGGGTTTTCTTCCACTCGCCATACTATCTGTGCCAATTGGCTTGTTTGTCATTGGCGCCATCTTTCAAGTCAATATGGATTTTGCGACGCTCATTTTCACCGTATTCATCTGGACATGTCCGAGTGTGCAGGTGACTGATTGGCTCATTCATTTTAGACTTAATGCATAACAATCTTAGGCCATTGTACAGCTACGATTCATTCGCCAATCAACATCCAAGTCGCCCGAAGCTACCAGGACGACTGAAGTTACTAAGATCACATCGAGTGTGAAAAGATGAAGCGAGGAAGCTAGGATTCGAATGGAATGTTATTCATATCTACTCAGGGATCCTTCGCCAATAATATCAGCTCAATATTGGTCTCTCATACGAGCATCGATAAAGTTCACGAGTGCAATCCACGCATTTTAACCTCGTGGATAATCCCCACAAATTGCGTTTCAAGCAGCAAAACAGGGTCCAGGAAATTTACTTGGTAGCATCATCACTAGATCGTTTATTTGATAAATGTAATAAAGGGTGGAGATATTTTGTGCAGCATGACTAATAGGTAGAGTGATGTGACATTTAACAAATAATCCCCCGCAATTTTCTGTCTTGAGAAGAGGCGGTGGTATCTCTGCCATTCCTTTCGCTGTGAGATTGAGCGATACTTCTTTCCTCCTCCGCAAAGTTATTAGGTATGCGCTCCCCTCTCAAAATTCTCATATCAAAAAATCATTGGAGAACATTTCACTGGAAGCTCTGAGGATTCTTCTCTTCTCTCATCTAAGAACTTTAATATTGAATGAATTTCGCATACATAGCGGCAGTCACACTGTGCACGATTGAAGGAATGCTGGGTATGACTTTCAATGGTATTTTGCTAATCTTCAAGTTCAGGAATCGTTCTGAATGTTTGGTTGTTTTACGCGCTCGTTTGCTCTAAAAAGAGCATAATGGGCAGCGTTTATCGATTGAGTCGTGACAATTCGTACCTGAAACTTTCCCAACTTTATTGCAGGTGCCAATTTACGTTTCTTCCGTACTGAACCTGCTACTTTCCTTTTTCATTGCAATAATGAATTTTGTAAGACTTCACGATTTCTTAAAGATGTCACGTTTTGAAAAACAAACAAACAAATTTACGCTCTTCAGGTGCACATTTTCCGCGATGGAACCTTTGTTACCGGGTTATTCAGTCCACTAGCGCAAGTTCTTCCCAGAGCAATGTCTCTCGTGGCATTCCAAGTTTTTATTAATTCGTTGTTCACGATGGATGATTTACCCTCTAGATAGGAGCCGTGCTGACTACTCTCATGTGGACGCTGATTCCGGTTACGGCAACTCTACAACTAATCGGGCTATCAAGGTAGATTGGACACAGCGGAGGCTAACTCTTGAGAGAAAGCACGCAAAACGTAATGCAATTACTCGGAGAGGCTAAGCGCGGACTAATTCGCATGTTGATTGTAATAATTCCCGGTACATATTGACTCGGAGAAATTACTTTCCGGTGCAATTGGTCTTATTGGAAGCGCATCTTCATCTCATTTATTTTCACGATCCTTTGTATCGCTGATGCCTCGGCAAGTTCACTTTCTCCTGGATTATTACCGCAAATTTATTCAGGCTCTATCGCCGCAATTTGTTCCGACGCGAGATTTCAATGACGTGCTGGAAGGAATCGTCCGGGATTTATACTCGCTAGATGGTCACTTTCCGTTGGTGGTTGCTGGAAGTACAGTGAAATACGTGGACATGAATGTATGCCGCACATCTGGGCATATTCATAGCTTGACTCATTCAGGGTGGTCGCAGTCTTGTCACACTACTACTGTATTTCGTTCTAGCGACGTACCTCCTATCCTACGGCTTTTTCATATCGCTAGTCGTTCTAGTAAGATATCAGTTCGCAAATAATATCCTCGGCCACTCATTACCCAGATTCGCTATCGTCTTCGAGAGTACGGCGTCACTTTGAGCGAGCGAACACTTAGACTCC
Source organism: Pristionchus entomophagus (assembly GCA_036245825.1). Classification (NCBI taxonomy): domain Eukaryota; kingdom Metazoa; phylum Nematoda; class Chromadorea; order Rhabditida; family Neodiplogasteridae; genus Pristionchus; species Pristionchus entomophagus. Next base: position 16,064,290 of record BTSX01000004.1, on the reverse strand, counting down.
AGCGCGCTTTTCACAAGATGCAGTTATTGCAGGTGTTCAAAAGTTCAAGTTTCCGTGTCGAAGCTGTGTTTCAGGGTTTCCTCCCACTGGCGATAATCTCCGTACCCGCGATTATCTTCGTTACTGGGACAGTACTTCACACAGACATGGACTTTCTCACGCTGATATTTACGTTCCTGCTGTGGATCTGTCCGTCGGTACAGGTAAAATCGATGATGTTTACTGGTCGAAAAGTGTGAATTGAAGGCGGGAGTACAACTTCGATTCGTCCGTCAATCGATGTCCCGAACGCCCGATCAGACAAGAACTGGCGGCGTCTCGACGAGGAGGAAGGAGAGTCGGAGGGAGAGCGAGCGAATCTAGAAATTAGCAGTATCGATCAATTTCGAATTATATTCATTTTTTTACAGTGCTTTTCTTATGTGCATGAATTGATAGAGACTTGTTTTCTCACTCTGAAAGCGTTTGTGAAAATTTGTCACAGGATTCGTCTCGTGTTGATGAGGAAATGAATGATGTGAGGCTCACAAGGAAGCGTCCAACAGACGTGAAATTCTTGTCCTGACTCGAGCATCGCTCAAAATATGAGGATCGGAAGTTCGTTTGTTTCGAAAACTAAGTTTTGTTTCGTTCACGGGATATTTCAAATTGAAGAGATCTCGTACAATTTCAATCAATCATTTTTACGATCGATGATGGTGTGGGCTCTGATCGATCATCAGGGTCATCTGCAGACGGATGAGCCCTCAAAGACTCACTGCTCGCTTAAGCGAAATATGATCAGTGTAAAAGCTAATTGTCACGGTGTCTCGACTTTGCGCTTCAGTCTCCTTCCTTCTTCTTTCTCTTCGCCCACTCATACAAATGCGTGAATCACCGTGTCCCAATGGGACTCTTCTGCTCGGATATGTTCCCGCGTTTATATTTCCCGCGTTTGTCCCATACCTTTGGACGTACGAGGAGGGGACCGTTAGAGGAGTCCTCGCCGATTTCTGGGAGACAATGACGCCGATGCTGGGATTCGCCGCATTTGAGTACCGATGATACGGCGAACTGAGTAGGAATTTTCATTTTCTTTTTCACTACAATTCGCCAACTTCTGGGTGGGCATTACAATTCTTGAGCAATTATTAGACTATACACGACTGGAGTTACCGAGCGAACGTGTTAGAAAATGATAATCACATGGTGAACCAATTCGCATCTCACAATCTATTGTCAGGAAGCACGAAGGGGATCTTCCACGGGGACGTAGCAAGCGGGAACGTGTTCACAACGGCCGGCACCACCTGGATGATTCCCCCATATGTAAAGCAGTTCCGACATTCTATTTCGGTTCTCTGGATTATGGCGAGTCCCGGCGTATCTTGCCAGAAAACAATGCCCCTCTTGAGTGGCTTGGAGAACATTGAGACACATTTATTTGTTCTACTTCAGAAACTGTTCCTCGAGGCGTCCCACTCCAGCATAACCAAGTCCATTGAACTCTTCTTCTAAACAGTATTTTGTCCCAGTATCTGGGCACTGGTACTAGGATCGACCCTAGCCGTGGAAATACTCGACAATCTCCACAATCACTTCCGGCATGCGAGTGTTCCACAGATGGAGAGGTATCAAGTTCTTTTGAAATTTTCTCGTCCTGAATTTATGATTCCTCGTTCAGGTTCCATTCGTTGTTCTGGAACTGATCGGTGGCCTATTCATTCAATTCGGCCTCGCATTTTACATCTGGATCTATCAAGCAGTATTCAACGGTAACACCCTCATCTCCTCATTTATCTCACTAAAGTAAAGTTTCTTGACCAAAATTGGCCTGATATATTTTGCAGTTATTTTGCAGGTCGACTGCTTCCGGATGGTCTGCGAGAAGCAATCGAGAGTCGGGCTATTCTACCTTCCTGACATGTACACCTTATACGGCTCTGATCTCACCAAGAACTGTTCTCTGGCGGAGTGCGTTCGTATGTAATGGCTTTAAATTGCATACCAATAATTAAAATCTATCGGATTTTAAATAATCATATTGCTGTATTTGATACACTCCAAAGACTATGACAGCACGTGAATGACATTTACAGAGATGAGATTAATCGCGATTCTAATAGAGGTGGCAGGAAAGTGAAGAAAATAAACAGTTTGTGTATGTTTATGAGTGTTTCTCAGGATCGCCCTTCCCCGGGGGCAATCAACCGGCATTGACTGGCTAACAAACGATCTCACTATCGGCGAACACGTTCGTGATGGGAAGAAGACAGTCGAGATGGGCACTCGAGAAGATTAACAACGCCCTCCTCACTGTCTACACGGAAGCAAATGTAGGCAACTTTGTATATTTCTCATTTAATTATGATCTTCTCACCGATAAGATCGACTTTATTGAATTGTTGTGAAAACTACAATATTGCGTTATTCGCTTCTGTTAGTCTATGATCGTGACACATCAATTCAAATAATGCTATGACTATGGACTCTTGCTGTTTACACACAACCAAATGTGAAACATCAGTAAATGTTAGACCGACGTCAAGTGAGAGAGAAGGATATGCTACACTAAAGCCGCTCCCGCGAGTGGAAGATCAAAGACGACGATTATTTACACTATGAACGTCTCTATTATCCCGAGACCTAGAAGCATCGAGGGTCATTTACCAATATTGCCGTCCCAATCAGAATATTTTCTCGTATATTGCAGATAAATTCCTTCCTCCTTCGTCGCTTCCTTCCCTACAAGTATGTGCTCAGTGCAGCTCGCAAGGAGGAGGAAAAGATGAAGTAATCCGTTAGATTATTATGTATTGTAGATCAATTTGCGTTCCATAGGTGTCATGTGCTGCTTAGTCCCAGCGAAGCGTATCGTATGATAATGGTTGCTGATTGATTTTTCTAGGACCGAACTCGCTCCCCTCTAGCCCCTCTCCTTCTTCCAGATCTCCATTCCACTCGAAATACTGGCAGGAGGCCTCATCATCTCTGTCGTCATTCTTATTGTGGAGTTTTTTCTTGCAAAAATTTTGAGATCGAGAGGCAAATGATTTCTCAGCAAAGATTATTGTTCGAACTCAAATGTTTACTTCTGTTTTTTCAACTCTTATAAACATATTTGTGTCTTGATTTGGTGCATTCCACGTTCTTACTAGTATTCCTCGAATCAGTTACTATCATATAACAAGTTCTGAATTCACTTGGTTCTTTCACATTTCGCGATATCCCGTTTCCATTTTACAGAAATGTGTTAATTGTTCACCAATACCTCTGGGAGATACGCAATTGCACGAGGAAACTAATATAAACCGACAAACCAATCAACTGATTCAGTAATCTCTATTCATGGGATATGAAGAATGGCCGAGATTGAAGTAGTCATGACTACAATATAATTCGACTATTACTCACCTATCACTTTGTAGTTCGCTTCATTCCCCGATATCTTAGTTGTCCACGTTGCGCGTAGTTCGATGTACGTTGGCTGAAAGTTTTCGACGTATCTAGATTGATTTCGAAAAGAATCGACTCAAAGGGAGACAACTTTGGAATTGCTAACGGCATTGATACGATATTTCCGCACTTTAATCACAGATTGGCTTTTGCAAATCTTACCACAAAAGTAGACTATTGTGCAATGATGGTTAATTACATGTCTCCTCTTTTCGTGAGATAATCGTGTGGTACTTTTTTTACATGTCTGACCGAGTTTAAAAAAAAGAAGTTCAAACAACCATTCCCGTAGGCAGAGTGTTATTACAATAAATGCATCACGCGTTTAGTCTGAATAGAATCGTGGTTATCAAACGTCTCAACCCAGCCAACCCAAGTGTTTCACATTAGCTAACCATTATGCAATATCTACAGCCTGGTATATAACGATATTGAGTCCGTTGCTGTCGCCAATATTGTAGGAGTTATGCTGTGCGCATGCTAATCCCCGCGTTTCCCATTTACTCGTCGTTCACAGACGTCATTGCAGGATGTCATTAGTGAGGCAACTTGCCGAGTTTCTCGGTTTTCTGGAGATTATCGTTTCCGCAATTGCAATTGCTCTGTATTTGTTTATTTTCTTCCTCCTCTCAAGGACCAGGCTACTTCACACAGCATTCAGGTAATATTTCGGCTCGAGTTTTCTAGGATCAATAAATTCTTTTCAGAACAACGGCGCGAATATTCGCAATCGCCGTCAGTCTTTACTTGACGTTCAGCATTTCAATCGTTGCCGTCTATCATGTTCACGTATATCCACCGTTCGATCTGTCACTCATGAGCATACTTCATCAATCTCAGCAATCAGGAAGGTCAGAATAATCTCTGATTCAGCTACATACTATGTGTTTCAGTTATTCGTTCTGGCTTGCGCTCTCCTTCATGACATTTGAGCGAGCGATAGCTACATATTTAGCCAGATCGTACGAGGAGAAGTTCAATTCATGGCGAAGTCAACTGTATATCATCGCACTCTATGTTAGTTGTATTTCTGTCAAATAACAGTGGTAATTCACATTCCCAGTATATTACAGGTTGTTATCGACATTGTGCAGAATTTATGCCGAGGTATTCCTATAACTGAACTGCGTGTCAGTCAGAGAGTGGTTATGTTTCAGTGTTCTTCCCTACACCTACGCTCATAATTGTTTGCTTCTGTAATACCTTTGTAAATTTGGCGGTGAGTTAACGTGGAAGAAATTACGTATTGTCTGTTTAGGTGATGTATTTTATTAGAAAACAAAACAAGACTAGAAATAACATCGAAAGGGAGTTGTCCTACCGCTACCAAGTGAAGGAGAATCTCCTGGTCAGTAAACATACACATAAAATTTTTTAAAATAATATAAATGATGTTGAGGTATCTTCTGCAATGCTGCCTTTGACATACATTACTTTCGTATTCACTTTTTCACTTTTCCCAATAATTTATCTAATGAAGAAAGAAAGGGATCAGGAAATGCGTGAATTGTATTCAGGTTGTGTCTACTTCGTGAGTTTGGAAAATGCTCAAATGCAATCGATACAAATCTCCTCAGATCTCCGCAGTTTTCCCATTCACTTACGTCCTTGGTCTCTTACATAGTGCAGCATTCCGAAAAGTAATGACTTCTCAAGGATTCCTCAAGCATACGGTATTTTAAATTTTACATTCGCACCAACTATTTATTTTCTTAGCGAGAAATGTTCTCAATGCGAGACCAATATGAGGAAACGCAGCATCGGCAAGATCAACTTTGGAAAGTGAACAAATAATACTATCATTACACATGTATGAGCTGAACTTTCTGTGGTGTATATTTTTGCAAAAGCTATATGAGATGGAGAGCCGAATGACTTGTCATCAAAGATTACGTTTTTTGGGACTCGAATGTGTGTTTCTGAAAGGCTCCAGAGCAATCGATATAACGAAGTCGTTGATATGTGCGCTTAACGCTCATAACATGTTTGTATCGCATTCCTTGACTTGAAGTGCGAGTGCTCCTAGAAACAGTTACTATCAAAGGAGACTCATTTACGAGTGCACTTGGTTCTTTCACAGCTCGTGAAATACCGCAACTTGTTTCATGGGTTGGGAAATATATTTTTTAAACTGTTGTTTGCCAAAACGCAATTTGAGATACGCAATTGCATGAGGAAACGAATTGAAACCGACAAAACAAGGTACTCTTTCACAAATCTCCATTCACAAGATATGAAATGTATCCATGACGACAGCACTACAATGGGACTCTTACTGTGTTAGTATTTTGTAGCCCTGCCTTATTTACCAATGCCCTGCTAGCTGTCCACATTGCGCGTAGTTCGATGTTCATTCACTGAAATTATTCGCCATTTCTGGAATTATTTCGACAGAGTCGAGAAAAATACCTTGAATTGTTCCCGATATTGACACGATAGGGGGAAGACATTTCCGCAACGGCATTTCCGCAACCGACATTTCCGCAAACGGCATTTCCGCAACGGGTCAAAAATTAGAATGGACAAAGGAAGAGTGAAAGGAAGACTGCCGCTCTCGCGCGGCAAGGTAATGACTCATAACTTATTTTGTAGGAGCACTAGCCTGATGTAATGGATCTCTTTATGATCAGTATCACTCCACCTATCATATACGGTCAGGATTACTCATCCATTGTTTCAACCAATCGTTGCTGAAAATTCTGAAAATAAAAGTCGTTAGTAGAAATATCGTTTCGGAAATGCCGTTTGCGAGAATGTGATACCCCCTTTTCCTCAGTTTTTCACTTGAGTGTTTTAAAAATGACTCACAAAAATAATTCAAGGCAATGAACTGATGATTTGTTTTCTCTGCTTTGTGAGAAATTCATATGGTACTTTTTAAACCTCTTAGATATCCTAGTATGACATAGAAATTCGTATATTAACTTTCGTGTTTTCCTGTATAAAGTTATTGAAAGAAATGCAACACGCGGTTTCATGTGTTTGTCATGTCACGGGACTTGTAGTTAATCGATGCGTGTCAAAGCTCTCAACCTAGTCGTCCATCTTCGTCAGTTATTAACTAAATTATCATGATTTTAATCAAGTTCCAGAAAACCCCGTTCGTGTTCGATTTTGTAGGCGTTGCGTTGTACAAATGCGAATGCTTACCTTCCCCCATTTCCTTGTCATTCTCATTGCAGGATGGCACTACTTAGGCAACTCACCGAATTTCTCGGTATACTCGAAATTCTCTTCTCTGCGATAGCAATTGCCCTATATTATTTTGTTTTATATCTCCTATCGAGGACAAGAATACTTCACACCGCTTTCCGGTATTGATTTCACTGTGTTTTTTTCTAGTAATTGATCAATCAGAACCACTGCCCAAATCTTTGCAATTGCCGTCATCCTCTACTTGGCGTTCAGCATCACAATCGTTGCAATATCTCGAGTACACGTCTATCCTCCATTCGATCTGTCACTCATGCGCATCCTTCACCAATCGCAGCAATCTGCAAGGTGAGAATAATCTCTCTTTCAGATAGTTGATAACTTCTTCTTCAGTTATTCGTTCTGGCTTGCGCTCTCCTTCATGACAATTGAGCGAGCGATTGCTACCCATTTGGTTAGCTCGTACGAGGAAAAATTCAATTCATGGCGAGCTCAACTGTACATTATCGCACTTTACGTGAGTTCGATTTCAATCTCACAATTATATCTCAATACAAATCTATTTCAGGTAATTGTCGATATTGTGCAGAACTTGTGTCGAGGTAATTCAATCACGCAATGATGTGTCATTTATCGTCTTGTCTGTTTCAGTTTTCTTTCCGAGAGCTACGCTCTTGACAGTGTGCTTCTGCAATACTTTCGTGAATTTGGCGGCAAGTAAACTTCAAATTTAATGAATTAAAAATCAATATTTTAGGTGATGTTTTTCATTAGAAGAATAAACAAGAGCAGGAACAACATTGAAAGGCAGCTGTCATATCGCTATCAAGTCAAGGAAAATCTTCTGGTAAGTAGTCGATAAATGAAAAAGTCAAAACAACAACAAACTGTTATCAGATCTCATCTGCAATGCTGCCTTTGATATACACCACCTTCGTATTCACTTTCTCACTTTTCCCAATTATTTATCTAATGAAGAAAGAAGGGGACCAGGAAACACGTGAATTGTATCTAGGCTGCTTTTATCTTGTGAGTTTGGAGAACGTTCCAGTGCAATCGATATGCCTCAACTCAGATGTCAGCGATGTTCCCTTTCACTTACGTGCTTGGGCTCTTGCGCAGTGGTGCATTCCGGAAAGTCATGACATCCCAGGGATTCCTCAAGAATACCGTACTTTAAATCTACGGATCAATATTCAAATAATTTTTTTTTTCAGCGAGAAATGTGTTCAATGCAAGAGCTTTATGAGACAACGCGAAGTCGACAAGATGAACTATGGCAAGTGATCAGATAACAACATCATTGTTGACTTCAACTGACACCCTATTGATTTCCTTATCTGTTTCACTTTAACAAATATCACATTATCATGCTAAAATTGCGTACATTTTGTTTTGCTATGAGTGTGAATGTCACATGCGGAATCAATCGTAAACCCTTGCCAACCCTTGTTTTTGTAAGACTTCATTCATTCATTTGTGTATAGGTCATTAACTCTCGCGATTCCTCTCTTATGCACTTTGATAGAGTGTCAACAATGAAATACAGAATACCACGTACGTCCTTTGTTGTGATCGTCAATTGCGTCGTGCGTGTGGAGGTTGTATTTCACGACATTTAATGCTAACCCACAATAATCACGCACATATTATTACAGCTGGTTTAGATTTCAATAGAGGTGATAACAGAGAAAAATGTGGTATTTCTCCCAATAATAACACACGCAGGTGTTCCTCGATTGCGTCACTTATTTTGCCACTTTCCATAGTTCATCTTGTCTACTTCTTAATGTCTCATACTGCTCGTGATTTGATATTAGTTCAAGCTGTAAACAATAATTGTCGTGTATTTGAAAGGCCCGCCAGATAGAACCTTCTCCTCAACGATTCCTTGGGAAATCATGACTTTACGGAAAGCTGCACTACGTAGGAGTCCAAGGGCGTATGTCAGAGGATACCATGCAGAGATCTGAGTAATTGCATTACTACATTTGAAGGTTCTAAATGCTCACCAGATAGAAACAACCTGCATACACTTTACGAGTGTCTTGATCGCTTTCCTTTATCATCAGAAACATGAATGGCAGCAGTGCAAATGCGAATATAAAATTGATATAAGTCAACGGCAGGAGGGCAGATGACACCTATAAATAGCTGGAATACACCAACAATAGATATATTCTAACCAGAACATTCTCCCTGACTTGATATCGATATGAAAGATCCCTTCCGAGGCTGTTTCTGTTCGTGTTTGTTCGCTTGATAAAGTACATTACCTGGTTAGAAATTTCTCGTGTCAATGCACTCAAAGAACAAGCACTTACTGCCATATTGACGAAAGTATTGGAAAAGCATACAGTTAGCGTTGTTGGCTTTGGGAAAAATACTGGAAAAGGAAAAATACGTATCCTATTGTGGTTTTCACAAGAGCATACCTCTTCCTAAGTTCTCCAAGACGTCGAGCACAACCTGAAAGTGGGCATTTCAAAGTGAATTAAGGCTAAATCTTACGAAAATACTGATTATGATGATTTGGTTTCTCTGCGAATCGAACTTTTGTTCGTATGAGCGAACGTGATATGAAGCAATTGCTCTTTCGACAGTAATGAAGGAAAGTCCCAGCCAGAACGAAAAACTGCAAGAAAAGCATGTATTTGCATTTTGTTTGTGTCTTGGCAGCGTAACCTGGCAGATTGGTGCATCTCGTAAATAACATTGATGAATGAAGAATCTTTCTGGATTGAAAGGTGCACTCGTGAGAAAATAGCTAAATGAAGGAAATGAGAACAACTTTGAAAATTTCGCACGGTTGAATTCGCAAAGAACGACGAGAATTATACTGAGGAGCATGTAGATAATAACTGCTACTGAGAAAATTCGTGCGGTAGTTCTGAATGTCAAATTAGTAACTGATATCAGAAACAACAGAAATACCTGAAAGCTGCATGCAGTAGTTGCGTCTTGGAGAGTAGGAAGAACAAGAAAATGTAGATGATAATGGAAGTGATCGCGACCGTGATTTCCAATAGACCGAGAAGCAGAGCCAGGCACATGATGAATAGAGCTGTGTGGTGAGGTTGTAGCATCGTACACAGGATATGATCAACAATCGTTAACAAATTGTCTCTAGACAAATCAAGTCATATGGTAATGACCGGCAATTGTCTTGGGAGATATGCCGTAAATTATCTCACCTGCTCGAAGAACTGCGTTCACTTTATCTATCAGACTAGTGGTAGTTGTTTTACTGTGATTAGGCATACTGCACTGAGGCAAGACTCACCATGACCTATATAAGGTGTTATTAAATTGCACAATATCGATGAAACTATACTATTACGACCTATCACTGCGATGCAAACATAATTAGCCACATCTGAAATATGTACATACTTATCTGATTTCAATTCTGTAACGCATGTAATAACCTTCCACATTTTCACCGTAGTTTTTGTAAAAACATTCCCTGCGAAGATAAATGTGTTGATATTTGATGTGCTCCAGTTTCGTCAATTCGATAGCAGGTGATTCGTTCAGTTTGGTTTTTCTTTAAACATTACTTTATTACTCTTTCAGTTGAATTCGAGTTGCACTTTCCGCCTTCTCCATACAATCATAATCTCAATCATAATCATCATTTGTAAGCTGATTCTCGACTTGAAATCAGCCACCGAATCCAGGAAGCTCCATAGCACCATTACTTACTAAGAATTATGGATTTTCATTCAGTAAAACATCTCTTGAAATATTAGCTTTGTCAGCACAACGCGCACACTACTTCGGATAAAAATTAAAATGTAGAAGACAAAATTTTCAGTAAATGCAGTTCTCAGTTTTGTGCAAACTCAATTCACTGTCCGTTTTTTCCCTTCGCCAAATATATTCTCACACCCTCTTCGAACCCGTTTTCAATAACGGTGGAAAAATCATATCCATCTTCCTTTCAATCAAAGTGTGAGAGTCAATCTCAGATCTGATCTCATGAATAGCGTGAGAAAAAAAAGTGCTAATTTTAATAGATTCGAGGAGATCTCGTCTAAACCGAATCCTTCCTTTCCACGTTCTGGTGCACTCCGTCGTGTACCAGACAAGTTTTCGAGTAGGTTTGTGTAGATTGCTTGTTAGTAATTGACAAATGGGTCAATGCGTAATACCGGTATTTTCATTGAGAAGTAAAGCTCGTGTCGCCTTGAACAAAAGTTCCAAAAATCGGCGATTCTGACTAGTTAGTGTTGTTAATTGGGCGGTTGCGGCCGATTTCCATTTCATTGACTACGACTAATGCGCGGCCGGATGTTTTAATTTAAAATGAGTCACGGCAAACTTCATCTTCGTCAGCAATATCTTAGTGTGCCAAAACACGTGTGCGATGAGAACGAGAAGAATATTAGTCACATCATCTTCTAGCTTAACGTCTGATTCATGATGAGTGAATTTATCTCAATAGATGTCTATACTATTGAGAAATCAAAAAATTCTACGAAATTCGGTTTCAGAGAAGCTAGGGCGCAAACATCTCAAACATGAAGAATGAGACAAGGATGGATTTGAATAATATCGTACCAATTTCATAATATGTAACCCACTCCATTCTCATACTGTACCCCATTACACTGAACATCCAACTGAGCATTCTGTGAACTGTTTCTATCGTCTCATATTTGTTGCTGTGGGCAATTTTCTAATCTTATTTACCGAGTAATGTTTTATTGTATCCTATGGGCGCTCATTGTTGCATATGCTGAACGTCTTTACTCGTATTACATACCATATTTGCTTTAATGCGCAGTGAATGAGATGAAGTGTGATTTTTGCGTTGCAGTGTTGCACGTTTCTACCGAGGAGAAGCATTTCTGGAATAGCGATGGGAGATTTCGACTGGAGCCAGGGCTATCAACTCGCCGCCGGCATTCTCTTCCCGGTTCGCCATTTTGACAAATAATTTCTCCAGATGGCGCTGGTTGGTTTTCTTTGCAATGTAAGCGTTGTGGTCTTTCTCAATTCGATGCCATCACTCAAGAATTCATTCGGCAGTCTTACATTCTCTCAGGTAAGTGATACAAGTCATCAAATTAAAATACAAATATTTTTTACAGGCGTGGACAGCGTCCATCAGCTGCTGCTAGCCTTCTTCCTCGCGCAAACTATCTATCTGTAATTATATGAAACATGTAACCAACTTGAGACCACATTTCCAGCCGGAAAGACTGGATGTACGAAATCTCTCATCACTTTGGATTCGCTACTTTGTTGGCTTACCAGGTAATAATTTCGCAATCCTTCCTGTACTGCATCGTTCTTCAGCTCTGCTGCCTGTCGCACGTATGCCTCTCCATAAATCGATTCGTCGCCGTATACGCTCCGCTAGCCTATTCGAAGGTGTTCAGGTCACGAACCCCCCCCCCCCCCCTTAAAACTCGAATTTATTGTTTCGTCTTCCAGCGTTTCGAACACTCCAAAGATCATCGTTGCTTACTGGATTCTTGGCGCCGCCATTATCATATACTTCTTACAGATTGGTGCGTAACACATCACAGATCCTTCACACATGATGCATTCACGCCCTAAATAATAATGACTCATACTAGAGATCAAAAGTTGAAAATAGAGATGTCGTTTCGGTTTTCGACTCTCTTCATTCTGCACACTCCCTTGTTTCTCTGAGCCGCCAGATAGTGTGCAGAATGGAGATAGCCAAAACCGAATTTACGTCCATAGTTGAAAAAACATTGGGATTTAGAGGTTTCTATATGAACGCTAGAAAGAAGTGAAGACCAATAGACAATGACACTATTATTAATTTTACTTGGTGTCTGCGGTACTTATTTAGCATATTCAACAGTCAGAAACAAATCAAAGCAATCTCGATTTAAACCTCATAGAACCAATCGGGATATTGAGTACGTTTTCAGTGGATTGCTGGTTTTATCTGCCTTTCGGAACATGGATCTACACGTTCAAAGACAATCCCGCGTGCAATAAAGTGAAGTGGTAAGTCATTGTTTATCTCATCATAATTATTTACTTTGTTTCAAAAACCCGTAATAAGTTCAGTAATCCACATTTTTGTTTCAAGTTCGGAGACTTCACTCTCAACAGCATTTCTGTACTTATCGTTGCAATTCTGGACGTTGCTTGCATCATCCGAGTACACGGCATAAACATGAAGCAGGTATGCGAAGATAACACAGCATTGCTATTCAATGCGTACACATTTTTCCAGAACGATGCAGTATCAGCGCAAAGACGAAGCCGAGAACTTAATCTTGTGTACCAGGTTTAATTTGAGATTTAAAAAATCGAGAGAATATGTCCACATTTTGAGGCTGCTCTGCAAGGAATCTTCTTCATAACGGAACTCGTCACATATTTTATCCTCTCGAGTTACGTGCAAAACAAGTGGCAGGCATACGGGCTGACAACGATCTCGTGGTGTCTTGTGAACGGCATGGATGGGTAAGGTAGTGTCGGCTAGTCTATGCATACATACATCCTTTCCAGAGTGATCGTACTGGTCTGCAATCGTGATTTCCGCCGTAAATTCAAAACGTTCATAACGTGTACGTTTCATGGTATTAGAGTTGATGAAACGAGTCTCCGAAGAAATACATAGTGTTCGCAGACCAGGAACCGAATAATGCCTCGATTTCACTGAGAAATGAGTCCACGCACGCACAGAGAACAAATACCACTGTGGGTTCTTCAGCGACGGTTCGGGAATAGTCAGTATCATCTTATTCGTATCTCTTATCGTAACTGTAAACTTCGCTTATCCAGTTAAAAAAAACAATGTATCGAATAAGATGTATCACTAATCCTTGAAAATCATTGAATTTGTATTCGTCTCCTGCAACACTTTGTCGACCTATAGGTTTCACTCGTAATCTTCTCGTTTCCAAGATTTTGTGATATCTCTTGACACAGATTTTCTATAATTTGGTAGGAACGATGACTACAGAAAAAATTTTGCGTCTCCGATTTCCATGAAACTTATGTTATTGACTAAAGTGAGGACGGGGAAAAGGCCTATCCACTTCATTTGACCAAATTTGCATATTGAGCCGATCTGTGACCTACCGTTTCAAAACGCTCTAACTCGGTCAGTTTTTGACCTACTGAGTTCGAATTTTTTCAGTCGATTTGTCTTTCTGAGCTCTACAAATACCTCAACTAGGGGTACGGTTTAAAATGTCATCTTCAATGTGGTTTGTCCGAAAAATCGATTTTCCGGATATGAAAGTGTATTTTTCTCGACATTTTTCAAAGTACGGTATGAATTTTACTGCGGATTCTGATTCTCCATCCCTGAATTAAAATAGTGGCATACTTCATCAACCATAACTCTGTCCACGCGATAGTGTTACTCAGAGAGGGGATCTCGGACTTCGTTTTCGGCGATATTCTTGCTGAAAATTCCTTTCGGCTCATATCTCGCTTCAAAATCATCTTTTCGGACATTTAAAAAAGCCATCGATAACTCTCGACGAGCTTAATGAAAAAGTCACAATGTTCCAATCGCCAAAGTTGATGGTTTTCGAGATTTTTCACAATTTCTGTTTTTATTCGCCTGTTTCGATGTTCGTTGCAGTTACTTGAAAGATCAAAAATAGAGAAATGACCGATCATTGCGGAAGCTTCGAAGTACTAGACGACAAAGTCACTAGGGAAATTAGAGAACGAAAACAAGAGTGCGGCGTAAAAATGGTTTTCTGATGGGATTTTGTTCGTGGATGGATCTTTGATTCAATAGACATTGAACATCTCCTAAATTGAGTGGGCACTAAATGCTGGCATTATCGGAAAGAAATCGCAACGATAGCAATGGAACGGATCCCTTCTTTTCGTATTGTTTTCTATATTCGAGTTTCTACAGCTCATCATACACGTAATCATATGTACAGAAAAAAATATCGCCGAATTAAAAATCCCGAGTTTAAAAATTTTCCAAAAGTAATCATTGCGAATTTTGTTCGAACCAGAAAGATGTCCCCGGGCGTCTATCCTTGCTAGAGACTCTCATTTCGTTTCTGTGATTTCATGGTGGAGATTAAATGTCGCAACACCTTTTCGAAATGTAATGACATAACTGATGTCGTTTCGGGTAATGCTTCTCTCCTATCCACATCGTCGAATTGCCCGGCGGTAGAGCCTGCAGATGGAGAGAAGTATTACCCGAAACTACATCACTTCTTTTTTTTGTCAGATGACTGTCAAGACCCTGTTGATTATTCGGCGTCCTTGTACTATTGTGCATCATAACAGCGCGAGATCACTTAAATTTCCCTCGGGACTATTCTGCCCGAGATGTCGAACATAGCCCGATTGTCTATCTTCTCATTGTCTATTCTCGCCATGAGTCTGGTTACCGTATGCTCGAATATCGAACACGTGAACAAAGGTGAGGAACTTACTAGAACGTTGTTGCTGTGCTAAAAGATTTCGGAGCATAATTTTCAAAAGTTGTCGTATTTTCCAGTCACTGGAATCGCCTTGAATATCCTCCTACTATACCTGATCACTACTTATTCGCGGAAGAGCTTGGGAACTTACAAGTATTTGCTAATCGTTTTCGCATCTTCCGATGTTATCCTCACATTAGTTCATGTGTGCATCAACCACGTCAGTGTTTTTGGTGGTGATTTTTCGTACTATTGTCTACTTTCAAGCAAATCGTCTCCGTCGGGTCAACGTTCGCTTGTGTGGGATACTCGTTTTTCCAGAGCCGAGCAAGAGACTCGAAGATAAATCCGAGTATTCAAAGTATTTTTTCTAGCATTTCACCGCTATCTACTGTTCGAGTTTCACACTGGCCTTCTCGCTGAGCATCTTCAACTTCCTCTACCGTTTCTGGGCAGTCAAATAGTGAGTGATTATTTCATTTTTCAATATGTATCGACTATTTAGTCCTCACCTCCTTGATCTATTCACCAACAAATACTTCATTGCTCTGCTTGCAATGGTTGCCGCCTCTACGTTCTTTTCCTGGTATGGATAGAGCGGTGAACTTTCGAAATTAGCAACTTTTAGGTATCTGCTCTGCGTTTTGGGCACAACAGGAGGCATTGACGAGGTCGGTACGATAGTCGCTAGGAAGGAATACTATCGGCGGTTCGGACGAAATCTCACTGATGGATTTCAGGTGCTCGATCACTGGGTTAGTCTCATCAAAACTATTCGATAAAGTGAACACATTTTTAGAGAGATGGCAAGTTCAATGTACGCGCCTTCTGGGTGTTTCTTGCTTGTGACATGATGATCATCTCTTGCATAACATTGGCTGGCGCATTCGCCTTTCTCTGCTACTATGTTCGGAAAATACACTATTTTCGAGTCGTTCTGTTCTTAAGTTTCAACTTTGCATACATTCGGATTTCTTATGAAGCCGGATATGTCCAATTACAACAATCGGTTCATGGTGCCCCTCAATGGCGCAGTCACCCTCGTTCCACTGATTGCTTACACTTCGGTTAGTGACGCTTATTATCTCCATGAATTCGAATTTGACCATGAACTATGTGCGAAAAAATAATGAGCCCTATATCTAGGGCTTTTGGGCGAGTGATTTCATTGAGAACATGATTTGTGTTTCGTCGATCTCGCTTTTGAGGGGAATGGTGTCGAGGGAAAAGGGGCGGGGCTTGTGGCCCCTACCTATATCTCAATATTTATGAGAGTACGAAATGACTCAGATAACAGTAGTGATGGCTCGTGCGACTAAGAACATGGGATCAAGGAGAACTCGGGAGTATATGTGAGGAAACGACAGGTGTAGTGTAACCTGATCATAATTTCTAGATTCGCCATTCAATTTGCCGTCATGGCCCTAATCTATACGTTGGTTTGAACCAGCGTTCGCAGATTGCCGATTTTTCTCAAAGGAACGGACATGAAGTACCTTTACGGGTGAGACAATATCGTTGAGGCTGATTAATTGCCATCGTTGCCACCGCTTTTTTAGATCAAGAAATCGCTCAAGTCCTTGAGCACTCGATCAGTTTCTACCACCATCGCCAGTAGTTCAGTCAGTCGAGGAGAACTCTCGATGACACGATAATGATTATATCAACGTAGCAGTCGGAGACCCGCTATACCTTATCAAAACATTATGTCTCTTTGTCTTCCGTCCTTTTGTCTGTTCTCTGGCATCATTCAAGTAACAACAAACTGTATACGTATGTTTTATCAGTAAAAGTCGGATTTATTGATCAATGGTATCGGCTGTCGAACTGCTGATTCGGCTGATAGTGTTCCGGCTATCGAGCATCGACACACTTGTCTTCCTCCTCAGAATCATTGCCTTCAGTCCCTCTCTGCAATTTGTGCTCATTAGCTACCACAGTCCGTCTCGCGCTCATATCCTCCCATGGGGAGGCGATCGTGAACCATATTTGTGCTTTGTGTTTTGAGTTTGTATTTTGAGATCATCATACGAAAAATTGTGCCCGCACCTGTAGTCAGTCATGAGCATGATGATGACGATGGCATCGCAAGTGGGAAAGAGAGAAATGAGTGAAGTACAGCCAACGTTGAGGAGATGAGCGTCGATTTGGAAGAAGGGGAAGGAGAGAACAGCGAAGTAGGGAACGAACACGAAGAGGATGGGGACGGCCGTCTAAAAACTCTTCTTCATCTCATTAACGGCATGCTCTTTTCCACGAAAAAAGCGTGCCGTTTGCAGCAAGTCTCTGCAGAGGCTTTTCAGACGCGCAACCATATTCGGACAATTAATCAAAGCTCATCGCTCACAATTATTACTGTTCTTACCTGTGCACACAACGTGAGCAGCATCTTTGCCTGCAGCAGTTTGGACTGGATTGATAGTTTCTCTGCCTTTTGAATGTGATAGTAGCAGAGAAAGGCGAATGCGCCAGCCAATGTTATGCAAGAGATGATCATCATGTCACAAGCAAGAAACACCCAGAAGGCGCGTACATTGAACTTGCCATCTCTCTAAAAATGTGTTCACTTTATCGAATAGTTTTGATGAGACTAACCCAGTGATCGAGCACCTGAAATCCATCAGTGAGATTTCGTCCGAACCGCCGATAGTATTCCTTCCTAGCGACTATCGTACCGACCTCGTCAATGCCTCCTGTTGTGCCCAAAACGCAGAGCAGATACCTAAAAGTTGCTAATTTCGAAAGTTCACCGCTCTATCCATACCAGGAAAAGAACGTAGAGGCGGCAACCATTGCAAGCAGAGCAATGAAGTATTTGTTGGTGAATAGATCAAGGAGGTGAGGACTAAATAGTCGATACATATTGAAAAATGAAATAATCACTCACTATTTGACTGCCCAGAAACGGTAGAGGAAGTTGAAGATGCTCAGCGAGAAGGCCAGTGTGAAACTCGAACAGTAGATAGCGGTGAAATGCTAGAAAAAATACTTTGAATACTCGGATTTATCTTCGAGTCTCTTGCTCGGCTCTGGAAAAACGAGTATCCCACACAAGCGAACGTTGACCCGACGGAGACGATTTGCTTGAAAGTAGACAATAGTACGAAAAATCACCACCAAAAACACTGACGTGGTTGATGCACACATGAACTAATGTGAGGATAACATCGGAAGATGCGAAAACGATTAGCAAATACTTGTAAGTTCCCAAGCTCTTCCGCGAATAAGTAGTGATCAGGTATAGTAGGAGGATATTCAAGGCGATTCCAGTGACTGGAAAATACGACAACTTTTGAAAATTATGCTCCGAAATCTTTTAGCACAGCAACAACGTTCTAGTAAGTTCCTCACCTTTGTTCACGTGTTCGATATTCGAGCATACGGTAACCAGACTCATGGCGAGAATAGACAATGAGAAGATAGACAATCGGGCTATGTTCGACATCTCGGGCAGAATAGTCCCGAGGGAAATTTAAGTGATCTCGCGCTGTTATGATGCACAATAGTACAAGGACGCCGAATAATCAACAGGGTCTTGACAGTCATCTGACAAAAAAAAGAAGTGATGTAGTTTCGGGTAATACTTCTCTCCATCTGTAGGCTCTACCGCCGGGCAATTCGACGATGTGGATAGGAGAGAAGCATTACCCGAAACGACATCAGTTATGTCATTACATTTCAAAAAGGTGTTGCGTCATTTAATCTCCACCATGAAATCACAGAAACGAAATGAGAGTCTCTAGCAAGGATAGACGCCCGGGGACATCTTTCTGGTTCGAACAAAATTCGCAATGATTACTTTTGGAAAATTTTTAAACTCGGGATTTTTAATTCGGCGATATTTTTTTCTGTACCTATGATTACGTGTATGATGAGCTGTAGAAACTCGAATATAGAAAACAATACGAAAAGAAGGGATCCGTTCCATTGCTATCGTTGCGATTTCTTTCCGATAATGCCAGCATTTAGTGCCCACTCAATTTAGGAGATGTTCAATGTCTATTGAATCAAAGATCCATCCACGAACAAAATCCCATCAGAAAACCATTTTTACGCCGCACTCTTGTTTTCGTTCTCTAATTTCCCTAGTGACTATGTCGTCTAGTACTTCGAAGCTTCCGCAATGATCGGTCATTTCTCTATTTTTGATCTTCAACGTTCCAGAAATCTCTAAAAAAAAAAATATCAACAAGAAGAAGTACATTCCAAAATATTTTATTGGAAAAAATACGTAGAACAAGAGCTAAATATGAGGGATCGCCGATCATAGCCATAAAACAAACAACACGGTTTCATGGCTACGATCATGAAACGCAAGTCGCAGTGGAGAGAGTATACTGGTTGAAAGACTCAGATGTGCGCAGCTGAAAAGACGAGCAAAGTACACATTTTCTATCTCACTATTTGATAAACAATCGGGAAATGAACCTCTCATTTCTTCCCAACTCACCATCATCCACGTTCCCATGGTGCACGTGATGAATCGATTACCACTAGGCCACGTCTTTCCACCCACAGTTCGCAAGTAGCTCATCCTGTTGAGTTGTTTTCTCACTCGGTGTGAGCCCCGGCGCGTTGCACCGGGAAAATTTTGGCTCAGGCTTGGGAAAATCTAATGGGCAGGGATATTCCTTTGCTTTGCCTATTTCCCGCCTAGTGTCGTCGTCACAAAAGACATGAAAACAAGTGATCTCACCTTTTTACCTGGCTTCTGTAGTGAACAAATCCAAAAATGATTTAAAAAAAAAATAAACTCACTGCACCCAACCAGACGTGCAGCACGGGTCGGCATTAAGAATTGGAGGTGTGGGATTGGAGTTGCTCAAATTGCCATTTGTTTTGTTCCTTCCAAAACACCACACGTAATAACAAATCCACTTTCAGAAGCCTGTCCTTACCCCGGATCCTCAGGCTCCGTGGGCAATGGTGCGCAGGCGCAATTTGGGGTGACTAAATTGGCATTAATTAGTTTAATTATATTTTTCACATGTTTTCGGCCTAACATAATTGTCAGGAAAAGCAAATCAGGAAAAGTACGCTAAAGATGCGGAAACTTACGTGGTGAGATGGGAGCGAGGACGCATTTGGCAGAGTAGAAGTAGTATCTCTCCTTGTTCGGAGTGTCGACCAGCTCGAGATACCATGATCCTACCTCTTTGTCCCACACTCAAAGCATCATGTTAAAAAAAAGTTGAGCAAAACATAAAAAATAGAAGAAAACACGTGTCTATGTATCGGGGAGAGTGCTCATTCCAGTAACGTTATGATTCACTCACCAGCATACCCAATGTAGTAGTTCTCAAGTACAATGTGTGTTCCATCATGTTGAATAGCGCTGAAAGAATAAACTTTTTTTGTTAAAACCACTAGCAAACCTACTCAATGACCGTTCTGAGCTCAGTAGAAGGTGGAGTTCCGCATGCAGGATACGATTCTGAATAGTGAAATGGATTAATTTACTGTATAATTATTGTTGATCGATATTTTTGATAGCGCTTTGCATTTGCTAACCATCGATGGCTAGGTCGCGCACGACATCCGACGCCTCCATGCATTCGCCCGGAGTGTAGTTAGCAGCTATCGGCCCTTGCGGCACATCTGCAAGTATTCATCTTACAAGAGCACGCGCGGAAGTAGTTTTCTCAATATTGTTTCTTAAAATAAAAAATAAAAACATGATGCCCACCGACACAGCCGGTTTTTGACTTGACGTAGGTGACGAAGGGAGCAGCGCAAGTTCTAGAGGAGGGATCGTATATCTCTGCCCCCATCAGAATGCAGGACGTTCGAGCCGAGTTCAGGATCGTCGCTTGACACTGAAAACATAAGAATTTTGAGTATGCAATCCTGAGTCCAAAAAGTAAATGTTCAAGGCACGTGATTGATTGTGTCGTAAGTAGTACTTAGAAAAGGTATTGAAGTACTGAAAAGGAAACAAACGAACGTTTGCATCAGAGGTGCAGAGCATTTGACATCCGACTTGCGAAATCGTCGGGATTACACTGACGACATTACGAGGTATTGACGATGTTGTTGACACATAACAAGTGCCAGAGGTGATCTGGATCATTCAACGAATCTCCACAAGAAACATTCTGACAAACCTGAAATTTAGAAGAAAGAAGAAATAGTAGAAGTAATGACGATAACATTCGACGGGAGGCTTCGACGCAGAAGTGGTGCAGACTTCCTTGCCCTCCTGACATCCCTCCACCCCATTGTTTTTGGCACCAGCAAGTCCCTTGTTGCCCAGCACTCAACTCCACTTTCCCCACTCTGGTGCTCAGTTATGCGATCGAAGTTCTCGGCCAGTGACTACAAAGTTCTAAGTTGAAGCACCTACTATGCTGCATAGATGAGTGTAGATCATGAAGCGGGAGTATCGCAGAACTTAAACACGTAACTTAGCCAAACAGTAATGTTGATAGGGGGGGTATTTTTTATTACACTGACTATGTTGCGAGCGATTGAGGTAGTCGTTGGCACATAGCAATTGCCCGTAGCCGTCACAAAATTCTCAATAATTTCGAGTATTCTCAATCTTACCTGAATAATCAAAGCAGGAACACAAATGAGAAGTATCTACGGTGGCATTCAACAGCGGATTTGAAGCTAACAGAGATCGGTTTTGTGCGCAATATATTGCCCTTCATGGCGCTTTCAAACCACATCTATTGTTCTTGGCTCCAGAAAGCCCGGCTCCAGAAAGCCCCTTTATAGTTGCGCACTCCAATTTATCCAGTCACAACTCAGCCTTTGTGATCGATAGGATCTGAAAATTTATTCGTACATTTCACTGATGACTCATCAACTTTTAGTTTTGGGGTGTGAGCTTCTCATCTACATAATTGCTGCACAGTTTTCCACCACAATCGAAAACTAAGAAGTGAAAAAGATTCATGGAACGCTCCTTATTTATCAAAATTTCTTCCAAAACCGTCGTTGACGAGGAGAGAATCGCAAAGAACAGTTTATCAGGCGGTTATTTAAAGAAATTTTAATTCCCTTACACAAGATTTTGAAATCACAACTGTAATATAACAAATAACGGCCCATATATTTTGCATTAAGTGTAAGAATATTTTCGAACAAGTGGATTTAGCAATACACCCGCGAAATAGAGAGGGCAATTTGGCGGATCATTTGACGCAAGTTGCCGCGGCCAGAGTATAGGCATTGTAGCCGGCGGTAATCTGAAAAGAAGCAATTGAAATAATATCAGTAATCAAACTCAATTTTTCAACTATATTTCACTCACCACTCGTGATATAGTTTCGGTTGTCAGATCTCTCCATTCTGCACACTCTTTCGTATATGTGACCGGTGAAAGTGTTCAGAATGGACAGATTCAAAACCGAAACGACATTACTACTCACCACCATCCATGGTGCACGTAATCGGACGTCCACTTGTACTCCAAGTCCTCGAGGAGTCAGTGACACGCGAGTAGGTGAATCTATGGCAGCAATTGCTTTTGACTTTACTACCTACAGTTGTTGAGCACATCAAAATTACGATATGGCGATTGGAAAATAGCAGAGTAGTGAACATTACTCTTTTATCGTTGTAAAGTTTGCTTCGAAATTCAATTCAATAAAATTACTTACTGTAACTTGCCGGATGCGCAGGCAGGCTCATAGTCTATTCTCGGGGTTGATGGACTCGCCAGGACATTTCTAGATTTTTTTGATTTTTAATATTTTTTCAACTGTCAAGAACCTTATTGAATCCTGCTAAGCTGCGATTGATGAAATAACTATGAACCTTCTGGTGTGATACTTTAACCAGTGAAATCATAGCAATTCCGATGAACTACGGTATGTAGAACAGAGCACACAAAACACAAAAATGCCGTTCTCCTTTTTGTGAATGGATAAAAATCAGTTTATTATGTCAAGTAAATAGGGCGTGGTCAACAAATAATATGCGAACCATTCCGGATTCCCATCTCGAAATGCATCATCACTACGAAACTTGCCATTTCCCACATATTTTTCAATTTTTTTCCTATATTGATGCCGGAAATTGATCAAAATATTTTCAAATAAATCAAAACGTTCAACCATAAAATCGAAGGGGATACAAATAGCAAATTTAAAAATTGACCTCCAAAATGGCCCTGATTTTCAAATTTTCTGGCTTATTTCTGAGATCGCAAAATATATTTCTGGTTTAAAATTTTTATTTAAAAGTATGATTCATATTACTACTACAGTATTTGTTTGGGCTTCGGAATCTCAACCGCCTCTGATTTATAAAAATTCAAAACTAGGTCACCACTAGGTAAGCTCATGATCTAATCAAAGCCGAATAAATTAGTGCAGCAGTATTTGCATCTATTAAGAATGAGTGAGTGATATTACGACTTGCGGTTCTCTTGAAATAATAAAAATTATAAACAGCGACAAGACACCCTATTACATTCAATAATTTTAAATGTATCACTCTAGAAATCATTGTGCTGAATGTTGCTGCATAGCGTTGGGCTCATTTGAAGTGTGCAAAAAATAAACATGAGCTGACCCGGAGTCGGCGGGTCTCGTCGGAAGAGTCGCGCAAGCACAGTTCGGAGTCACTGAAACGGCTCCAGTTCCAGACCTTCTCATTCAAGGATATGACGAAATAAATAAACCAACGAGGCGAGATGGGAGCGATGACACACTTGGCAGGAAGTAGTACTTGCCAGGACCGTCCATCAGATCGATGTACCATGAACCCACCTCCAGGTCCCATACTCAATTCGCAACAATTAATTAGATCATACACATGTAATATTTTTCTCTGTTTCAAAGAATTGATTAGTTGTCTAAAACAAAATCATTCAATCATCACATTCACTAATTACTGACCCGCACGACCGCTGACGTAGTTTTCGAACACCACATGTTTGCCGTCGTGCTGGATAGAACTGAAACGTGAATAATTGAAACCAAAGGGCCACCAAGGTGAGTAAGCTTACTCGATAACCATTCGGCGTTGAGCCGACGACGTGGGAAGCCCGCACATTGGAGACGATTCTGGTCATACTTTGATTTTTGAGTGTAGCGAGAAAAAATGGAATCTTACGGTCGATGGCCAGATCTCTCACGACATCCGACTGCTTCGAGCAGATGAGTAATTTAGCGAAATCGGACCTTGCGGCACATCTGAAGCAATTTCGTAATGAGTATATGTATAGCAGCGCAGTATTCGGAAAAGATTCCGTCAAGACTGGACACGGACCCGATCAGCTAAATCACAAGCATTTTTATTTTTGCATATTTTATATTATTATTTCAATCTATTTCTCACCGACGCATCCGTTGATCGTTTTCACATAGGTAGTGTAGGGAGCAGCGCACGACATCGAGGTTGGCTCGGAAATCTCCGCCCCAAGAGGAACGCACGCAGTGTGGGGGGAATTCAACATGGTCGCTTGGCACTAAACATATCATATAATATTTGTTTGTCATTTAGCGTGAGATAATCATAAACCAACATTTGTATCGGCCGTGCAAAGTATCTGGCATCCGACTTGCGAGATTGTCGGAATGACACTGACGATATTGCGTGGAGTTGACGATGTTAGTGAGAGATAGCAAGTGCCCGAAACGAGCTACACAAGAAACATTTAGTCTAAACAAGCAATATATCCGTTCAAAATATAACCTGAGGAATGGAAGCGAAAAGAGGAAGAAGAAGCAGCGACGGTAGCATTATGAGGTGGGTGGAAGAAAATGAAAAAGCAATAAGTCCTTTTTGCCGTTTCTTGGAGCGGGAAGCCCAATTCCCATTGTTCACGGCACCAGCAAGCCACCAGTCGCGCAGCGACCAACTCTACTTGTCTTAGACAGATTGCTCATGTCAACTGGAGAAGGAAGAATGCGGAGTGATTGATGCCCCGATACTATGATAATTTCATCTTTTTGTGACCTCCAATCACTATGAAACTCTCTCATTTATTATTCATGTTACTAAAGATTACCAAACCATAATGTCTGTCTGTGTGTCACGCTGTCTGTTTGTCCGTATGTATGTAACGCTTTCGTTTTTTGCTCATAACTCGCTTTAAATTCATCGCCCGAGGACAAGTCTTTGACCATTCGAACCCCCTCGAAGAGCTTTTCAAAATTTCAAATCAATTTCGTCATCACTACGTAACATTTCGTCATCCTTACGCAATACGTGGTTTTTCGCACCTAATTCAGCTCAAATTCGTCCGTAAAGATCGGAAACAGTATCAATCGACTCAGAATCGACAGGGCTTTTCATCTACTGCAAATATTTCGCAATCTTCGATTTCGTTATCAGTACGAAATATTCACCTTTTCGCTCGTAACTCGCTTCAAAATCATCGGAGAGGCTCGGGAGAAGTGCCAAACAACCTCCCGTGCTCATATTTCGCAATCTTTGATTTCGTCGTCATTACGAAATCGTCACATTTTCGCTCATAACTCGCTTCAAAATCATCGGAGAGGCTCAGGAGAAGTGTCAATCGACATTGTATGATCATTTATAGGCTTTTCTTAGGATACTTCGGTCATACCGTTGTGAAAAGCTCGTGAGGCTGAGAGCGTGGAGGAAAAATTGCGATGTAGCCACGGAGCGAAGCGGAATGGCTACATCGCAACTTTTCCAGAGCGCTCGAAGCCTCACGAGCTTTTTGCAACGGTATACGCCCCGCTCGCAAGCAAGCGGTGTTTGGCTAATGCGTAAGGCGGCAAAACGTGACAATAAGGGGATATGTGCTCATGAAATTTGCCTATGTTCCGGCCATACTGTTGTGAAAAGCTCGTGATGCTGAGAGCGCGGAGGAAAAGTTGC
Source organism: Pristionchus entomophagus (assembly GCA_036245825.1). Lineage (NCBI taxonomy): Eukaryota > Metazoa > Nematoda > Chromadorea > Rhabditida > Neodiplogasteridae > Pristionchus > Pristionchus entomophagus. The sequence continues at coordinate 16,038,500 of BTSX01000004.1, read as the reverse complement.
GATGTAGCCACGGAGCGAAGCGGAATGGCTACATCGCAACTTTTCCAGAGCGTTCGAAGCCTCACGAGCTTTTTGCAACGGTATACGCCCAGCTCGCAAGCAAGCGGTGTTTGGCTAATGCGTAAGGCGGCAAAACGTGACAATAAGGGGATATGTGCTCATGAAATTTGCCTATGTTCCGGCCATACTGTTGTGAAAAGCTCGTGTTGCTGAGAGCGCGGAGGAAAAGTTGCGATCGAAGCCTCACGAGCTTTTTGCAACGGTATACGTCCCGTTCGCAAGCAAGCGGTGTTTGGCTAATGCGTAAGGCGGCAAAACGTGACAAAAAGGGGATATGTGTTCATGCAATTTGCCTATGCTCCGGTCATACCGTTGTGAAAAGCTCGAAGCCTCACGAGATTTTGCAACGGAATACGCCCCACTCGCAAGCAAGCGGTGCATGGTTAACCTTTGCTTACTACCCGGCATGCAACGTAGCAGCCGCAGGCTGCTAGTTTTTGTCACGAAGAACACCACGAAATTCAAGTAGATGATGACTGTCGTGAAGTAGCCATTTTACGAATTTTCCGGCACGGGAAGCACACGTAGTTCTTGGCAACCTTAATCAATAGAAAGTTGTAAAGAGTTGAAGAATGATCGCATCTCACGGAACTTCTTTGACATAAAAATGTAGATGAACAAATTGCATGAAGATGTGAGCAACATTAGTGAAATCACTAGAAGGCCTAAACGAACATCGTTTCAATTGGACAAAAAAGTGGCACATGCTTAAGACGGCATCTCGGTAATTTGCAAGCATTTTGGTCCCTGACCGGACACGTTTCTCTAGCAATGAGAATCAGAAGCCCATGCTTGGGTGCTGGAAGCGTCTTGGTACCATAGTGCACAAACCTTATTTGTTGTTACAGCCGTGGCACAGGGAGAAACATGATTTCAAGGTAAAATGGTCAAAAAATAAAATTTTCCCAAAAGATCGAGATAGACCCAATTTCTATTTTGCATTAATTTAGGGGTGCCCTGGGGGTCAAAAATACCTGTTCTGATTGATTACTGCTCATTGAGAAAAAAAAAAGAGTGATTCAGCGATCGATGATAAATTTGTCATTTATTCGATTCACTCCAAAAAATCCTCGATTTCGACCGTTTTTCAAGCATAACTTTTTTCTTTTCTGATCTGATGAGCTCTAACACCCAAATTCGAATTCTACACAAAAAGTCACGTCGGAATAAAACATAATCAGATTTTTCGGAGATGCAAATTTTTCAACTTTTCTCATGAGGTTCATGGTCATTTTTTGGTCAAAAATTCGAAATCTCAGAACTGTCTCACTATTGATGTTTCCGACCTACTTTTACCTGTAGATGTCGAATTTTCATACTAGAGCTCACCAAAATGCGAAAGAAAAAAGTTACACCCAAAAAATTTGATATTTTTGAGTTTTAGAATATAACTTTTTTCTTTTGCATTTTGGTGAGCTCTAGTATAACAATTCGATATCTACGGGTAAAAATACGTCGGAAACATCTATAGTTTGATAGTTCTGAGATTTCGAATTTTTGACCAAAAAATGGTCATGCGAAAAGTTGAAAAATTTGCATCTCCGAAAAATCTGATTATATTTTGTTCCGACGTGACATTTTGTGTAGAATTCGAATTGGGGTGTTAGAGCTCATCAGATCATGAAAGAACAAAGTTATGCTTGAAAAACGGTCGAAATCGAGGATTTTTTGGAGTTAATCGAATAAATGACAAATTTATCATCGATCGCTGAATCACTCTTTTTTTTCTCAATGAGCAGTAATCAACCAGAACAGGTATTTTTGACCCCCAGGGCACCCCTAAATTAATGCAAAATAGAAATTGGGTCTATCTCGATCTTTTGGGAAAATTTTATTTTTTTTTACATTTTACCTTGAAAATCATGTTTCTCCCTGTGCCACGGCTGTAACAACAAATAAGTCATGGTTTGTGCACTATGGTACCAAGACCCTTCCAGCACCCAAGCATGGGCTTCTGATTCTCATTGCTAGAGAAGCGTGTCCGGGGAGTGGTCTCAAATTAGCGAGACGTCGTCTTAATTTTTCGGTAACTTGGCTCCTCATTTTGGAGGAGCGAAAGCCTTCTAATAAGCCAAGCACAGCTGCAAAGTATCTATTGATTCATAAAAACATGTGAAGTTGAAAGGCAAAAACCTTGAGGTATTTCTGAGATTATTGTGCTGACCATAATGAGAACGAGCAGCGCCGTTGTTTTATCTCCGTCATTTGATCTGCATTACTGCTCGTAATTGTGTGTCGGAAATATATGGTAGCTTACTCTCTCAAGTTTCGATGCAAAATTTTCGCCTCCCGATCTTTGCGCGTCTGCATGTTAGAGTAAAAGTTGTTGAAGTTTTCACTTTTCAAAAATTCACGAGCCTTTTGAAGAAAACGAAGCAATATTCCTGAGAGAACCACGAGAAGCAGACATGGTAACGCGCTGTGTTGCAAACCCAACATAAGACTTCCCAATCTCAGGATCTGAGGGCCAAAATTGAATTGAATGCGAAAAGCTCATGTACCAAGCAATCGTTCATGTAAACCATAGGAGATTCAATGGCACCAGGAATCAAGATATCACCAAAGCTGTGATACACTGAGAATTATGTTGAAAGTGTTAATTAAACTAACTCTGTAGTATTGCAAACAACTTTGATGGGCACCCAAACTATCATCACACTGAAGAAATTCGGCGTGTTTGCCAATATGACAAACAGCATTGTCGCACCAGATAGCAGTAAAACAAGATTGGATTGAAGCTGAGTAAGAAATTTCTTGAGTATTTTTTTTTTATAGATTTTCAAACCTCGGAAGAACCGTGACTTCGAATGCTCATCAGGCGCATGAGCGCTATTATCACTAAAAGCGAGATTATTATTTCAGAAAAAAAATCAAACCAGCAAGCCATGTCGCATGAGCCTTGAAGATCGAAGTTAGATGTTGGATCGCCATGATATCAAATATAGCCCAGAAAAGAGTGAAAAAACTCGGCCTTGAACAACAATATGAAACTTCAATTATTATTCATATCGGGATTCCGTGCATTCCGCGAATAAGATCGTTCTGAACACAGAGAGTGTCAACGTTCCTATCACTATGGTCTGATCCAGCGCAATGATGAAAAATACCAAGTTATAGGTGGTGCGAAGCTCTTTTCTGAAGAATGTTGTTGATGTCCCGGTACAATATATTCAATGAAAACCTCGCGAGAATGAACATTACGAAGAAATTTACTATAACGTTGAAAGGTCCTATGAAAACGCAGAAAGATAAGAAAACTGCTCCGTTCAGCTCTGAGAGATTCCTGAAAATAGCTGTTGAATACATTCAAAAATATTAACCTACGTCAAGAAAGCGTTTAGCGAACTATTTTCCGCAATCTGAAGACCACCTGAGCACTCAGTTTGATTGAAGTCAATCATCGATATATGCTTGGAGATACTTTGTAGAGACGAAACTGAAACTACGCCGAAGGAGGAAAGAAATCAGTCGCTGAAATTCACTCAATGGCCCGAAAATTGACTCTCGATATTCGTTATCACGCCGTGGTTTGTCGACTTGAGGTCGAGTGTGCGGGATGTATCATCTCGCGTAGGCTTTGAAATTTCCTCTTGCGCTAATTGCATTTGAGTGATGTTATGTAAAATCGTTTGCAACTAGGTAGTCATTTCATTACTACGCCGGCACCAGAAACGCGAATTTCAAAACATTCTAATCCTTTCGGATCAAGCCTGTGAGCCAGGTAGTAGGTGCTTTGCATTCCGTCAGAAGTTGTTGCGTTATCATACTACCCAGAAACGAGGGAACGATGAGGGTCTGGAAAATTGGATCAGGAACGCTTTTCAGACATTTTTTTCAAACAGGCACGATTCTTTGGGGAAGTAAGCGAAGAAGAAACTGAAAAAATCGCTGGAGCTGATAAGAAACTCGTCACTGAAATTCATTCCGCAAATTGGCCTCGATCTGTAGATTCGTTTGAGCGATCTGTCCTTTACAAAACGTAGACCGGACTATCTTCTGAGATCTGGAGCTCGAGTTTCAGCCTTTCCGATCGAACCCCATGATATTGATGACAGAAATGCTCCTGAGCAAAGTTTGGCGAAACAAACGTGGAGGTTAGAAGGAAATAGACCAGTCGCTCCAAATCACTCAATGGTCCGCAAATTGACTCCCGAGATCAGTCAGCACGCCGTGAGTCATTGCAACAGCATTACGGGCCAGTTTCGTGATTACATTTCGGCGGAAATGACGAGTTGTCGACTTTTGGTCGAGTGTGCGGGATCTATCATCTCTGGCAGGCTTTGAGATTTTATGTTTCGCAAATTATACTTTTTATGTGAAATCGTTTTGTGACCGGTAGTTGTTTTGGAAAGTATCTCAAGCTAACAATCCAGAAGCAGGAACAAATGTTTCAAAGAAATATAATACTCAGAATCGCCTCTCATCCGACCTTTTTGCATTCCATTAATTGTTCCTTGTTCGGTATTTTTGAGCCTTCCTTGACTACGTAATCGTCTTTATCATTTCACACAAATTCTTTCTCATGATGTCGAAGAGTGTCCCGAAGCAGCAATCTTTCGAAATTTTCTACACGGGAAGCACACGTAGCTTTTGGAAACCTAAATGTGCTTTTTCCAATTTTCACTGTGTTAGTGTATCCAAACCTCGCGAAATTTCTTGGACATGAACAGATAAATAAATAGATTACTGGCAGAAGTGAGCAACATTAATGAAGCAACCAGAAGTGCTAGATAAGTTTCATTCCTGAGATTGTACAAATGAATTCATACCTATTTTTGAAGTGAGCTGATCTCGTATCTTTGATGATAGAAATCCTTCCAGTATTGATAAGATGGCTACAACATTTGGTTCAGTAATAGAAACAAATGTGGATACCTTGTGGAATTTCTGATATCATCGTACTTATCATTATCAGAATAAGTAATGTAGTAGTTCTATCGCTATCTTGATAACTGTAAGATTTGCAACTTGTCTGAATACAAATCAAAAAATTGAGAAAAAGTTGACTTACTCTTTCGCATTTGTATGTAATAACATCAGCTCTCTCTCCTTGCGGACCTGAACGGAGGCTATGAAATATGTTTCAGTAACAATAGAATTTGGGCATCACCTTGCGAAGCAACCGTAGTAAAATCACGGTGAGAATGATCAAGAGGAGACAAGGCAACCCGCTGTGCAGCACTCCCGACAAGAGACTGGTCAGCCGCAGAACCTGCGAACTATTTTTACTTCACATTCTGTGACGTGTGAACAAACTAAGCAGTCGTTCATGTAGATAACTGGTGAATCCCAAACGAAGGGAACCTCTATATCGCCGAATCTGAATGAAACGGTATTCTCGAGAGTGGACAACGAACAAACTCGTCACTGTCGCATAGGTCTTTGAAGCGAATCCAGATAATTATGTCGCTGAAGAAATTGGGAGTGTTTGCCACAACCACGAATACCAGAGCGCCTCCACAGAGTAATACCACGAGATTGAATTGGAGCTGTAAATATGTTTGGCTTAACGAAGTCGTCTAAAAGCAATTTAACCTCCGATGCTCCTTTACTCCTGATGCTCATCAATCGCATCAACGCAACTATCACTTGAATATTTTTTTATTAATGAGAAACACAAATAATATGTAAACCTGCAAGCCAAGTAGCGTGCGCCTTGCATATCGGCACCAGTTGCTGCGTTGTCAGATCAAATACTGCCCAGAAAAGGGAGAAATAAGAAGGCCTAGAATACCCAAAGCAATGATGAAACTGTTTCGAGATTTAGCATGTTACGTGCAGTCCAATAATAACATAGTTCTGAACGATGTAATAGTTAATGAACCGATAACGATTGTTTGATCTAAAGCCATCAAGAAAAACACAAAGTTATGGGAGCTCCGAAGCTCTTTTCTGAAAGATGTTGCTTTGTTCTGTCATATTTCGATGTTAAATGCAAACCTGGTCATAATAAACATTACAAATATGTTTCCTAGTATATTGATAGGTCCAACGAAGATGGTGAATGCGAAGAAAATTATTCCGGTCAAAGCAGCGAGATGTCTGTGAAATGAGTCCGAAAAATGTTTGTTGGGTTGTGCAACGAACGTCAAGAACTCAAAGAGCGGACTGTCCACCGGAATATCAAATCCAGAGTCGCAGTCTTGATACTCAAGCATATCGAATAGGAAAATTAAAAGAGCAAGGGGAAGAGTAACTGATAGATCCCTGAAGTGGGAGAAACTTGTCGCTGAAATCCACTCAATAGCTCGCAAATTGGCCTCGATCTCGAGATTCTTTAGAGAAATGAGTCACAGTAGGAAGCCAGTTATGTTTCACGTGTGCTCTATGATTGAATTCGGACGGGAATGATCATGATAAGAGTTTCAACTTTTCGCCGGGTATGCGAAATTCACAAATTACGATGTTGAAGTTGAGCTCATCCTTTACTGAGGGCTCTTTTTTTCTTGCGTGGACACTTGTAACCCACATATTGATAAAAAGTCTTCAAATAATTCAAAGACTGAAGAATATCTGCATTGCAGCTGTATTTCGTGTTCAATGGCAGATGAAAAATATGCACACCGTTGACACCACTTGCTTTCAGTTATTAGATAACTACTGGATACGTTGGCTAAATGAATGTTTCGCTGCGTTTTGGATTTCGATACGATCGTTTCAATGACACCATCGGATGGGTGAATAGGTACTCCCTTTTCGTCTGTCTACACACCATTAAACTATTGCAGCTTTCAACTATTTGCGTTTATTTTCAATGCAATCGTGTTTCATCCGACCATGCTATTTATTTTGTATCGCAGCAGAAAAATAATGAACCGAGGCATTTACTGGGGATATGTTACAACAGAGGTGGGTAAGCTCAAATGCGAATAGTCGAGTACTATGATAATTCAGATATCCGGGTTCTTCTACGATATGTGTTTTGCTCTACTTAGAGTGTACGCTGTTCCTCCTTTTTCCGCTTTTTACTGCGAAGGTTTACTCTGTCGCATTGGCTTACCGAAGCAATTATTGGTGGTTAGGTTCTCAGCGTCCTATTGATAAAAAATAAACTGTTATAGGCAATATTCATTTCTACCTTCGCAGTACGGGTGCCATGCTACAATATAGTGCTGCTCTCAATGCACCAAGCACTTTTATCACACACTGGATCGGTGTGGAAACTCTCTTTTCGGTTCGCATTATTCGAAATATTATGTTGGCCAACAAAATTGCTCAGATCCCGGGCTGCCGTATTCACAATGTGCGCTGCTCTAACATCCAGTTGTGTGATATTTTTCGGTCTGCGCACGCAAGAAGTTGATGATGTCGACATCCTAATTCAGGCACGAGTCATTATCACGACGGTATAGATGATGAGGAAACACAGACGGATTTGAACGGAACATTATTAATTTCCTTTTCTGTGTTCAATGATCAATCACATTCAGCAACCCGAGCTGCAGTGGTTGGTGCATCGAGGAGGAACAATCTTCATCTTCGGTGAATTCGGAAGACCGCAATACCTTCGTGAAGGTTCACTTTACTTGAGCGCTTATGTTCTTCGCATTTATCACTTTTGTTCCCGGCAATTATTTCATCGTGGGGCAAAACGCTGTTGCCTATTGCAGCTTTGTTCGTATACGGAGCCATCATTGGTGTGATTACATTTCCTGGCGTGGGGCTTTATCTACACTGTTTGCGTCTAACCAACTCTCAGAGAAAGGTAGTATGTTTTCATCTTTCGAAACACCCGTGTCTTTGACTCGCCTGAACACGAGATAAAACACCTGTCTAACACTTGACGTGCTGACCACATCTTACGTCGTAGAGTACTTTGAATTTGTTTTAGATCACAATATCAAGCAAAACGCAAGCCATGGCAACCAAATTATTTCAAGTATTTATGTTCCAGGTAAATAATGAGTCGAACTAACCATGTTAGAGAGCTAATGTTTGCTAAACTAATGATAATTTAGTTGAACGGAGTTGCACTATGTGGAACCCTTCCTACAGTCCTTCTTCCCATCTACCTTCTCTTCGATGGGCGATTTATTCCTGATGGAGTTTACGCTGTGCTGAGACCGATGTTTCTGGTAATGTAATTTCAAAGGAACAATTACTAACTCATTCCGTAGACACTCTTCTTTCTTGATCCCACACAGTTCCGATTAGTCTATATTCTGAAGAGTCACGGACTTGTTGAGGTAACTTTTTGACAATTTGAAATATCGTAATATCGATGAATTTTAGACCGCATCGCTTGTTTCAAAGGCGTTGTTACATCTTTTCCACAAACGAATTGAGCCGCATACAGCGGTCAATAGTGCAACTTCTTTCACACGATAAACAGTCAAAAGTACATTCAAAGATCTGAATGATTCGTTCAAGAGACTGGCTCTGTTATTTTGGAGCATTTCGGCCCCTGCCCGGTACCGTTCCTCTAGCAATGAGAATCTCAGGCTCACACTTGAGTGTTAGGAGGGTCTTGGTCCAGTAATACCCAAAACATACCTTACTTGTAGTTGCTGCTTCCGTACAGGAATACATGTGCATTTAAAGGTAAAATGGTCGAAAAATCATATTTTTTCTACCGATCAAGATCGATCCCATTTTTCTTTTGCGTTAACTTACGAGTGCCCAGAGGCTCTAAAATTACCGTTCTGATTGATTTTTGCTCATTGTGAAAATCACTTTTTCGACATTGATTTTTCATTTTTTTGGCAAAGATGTCCATTTTTGACCAAACTTCCAGACACCACTACAAATATTTTGTAGCCCGTGCAATTCTGCATCAGAGCAAAGTAGTGCTCTGTTCTGCCATCAATGCGAAAGTCATCATTTTTTCAATGAAAGACTAAAAATCCTCGATGTCGATGGTTTTTCGAGCATAACTTTTTTCTTTCACGATCTGATAAGCTCTAACACCCAAATTCGAATTCAACACAAAAAGTTACGTCAGAATAAAATATGATCAGATTTTTCCGAGATGCATTTCCCCCCCCCCCCCCTTTTTCATGACCCCGGGGTCATGGTAATTTTTTGGTCAAAAAGTCAAAATCTCTGAACTAACTGACTATAGGTGTTTCTGACGTATTTTTACACGTAGATGTCGAATTTTTATACTAGAGTTCACTAAAATGCAAAAGAAAAAAGTTACATGAAAAAAGTGGAAAAAAATGCATCTCGGAAAAATCTTATCATATTTTATCCTGACGTAACTTTTTGTGTAGAATTCGAATTTGGGTGTGAGAGCTTATCAGATCGTGAAAGAAAAAAGTTATGCTCGAAAAACCATCGACATCGAGGATTTTTAGTCTTTCATTGAAAAAATGATGACTTTCGCATTGATGGCAGAACAGAGCACTACTTTGCTCTGATGCAGAATTGCACGGGCTACAAAATATTTGTAGTGGTGTCTGGAAGTTTGGTCAAAAATGGACATCTTTGCCAAAAAAATGAAAAATCAATGTCGAAAAAGTGATTTTCACAATGAGCAAAAATCAATCAGAACGGTAATTTTAGAGCCTCTGGGCACTCGTAAGTTAACGCAAAAGAAAAATGGGATCGATCTTGATCGGTAGAAAAAATATGATTTTTCGACCATTTTACCTTTAAATGCACATGTATTCCTGTACGGAAGCAGCAACTACAAGTAAGGTATGTTTTGGGTATTACGGGACCAAGACCCTCCTAACACTCAAGTGTGAGCCTGAGATTCTCATTGCTAGAGGAACGGTTCCGGGAGGTGGTCCAAAATAACCGAGCCGGTCTCTTAAGTATGATAAAAACAGTCCAGTAGCGTTGCTCAATCATCGAATTACTATTTCGCACTCTCTAACACGAACCAGTCAAATTCTAAGACGAAACAATCAAATTATTGATGATGAATTGTTTCAGTTTGTCCTTTGAACGCGTAAATTACACTCAATGCATGTTTAGAAGAATAATGGAATAATTGATTCTACAATCGTAACTGAACTAAGAGTCATAAAATGAACAGAGATCTTTTTTTTAAATTGTTCTCACGTTCCCCACCAATGACCAGAAAGCGAAATCGGTTATTAACAGCAAGTGTCTCGGCAATAACGCTTTCTGATCATTGACAAGATTTGTTTCTTTGTCGATTCAACACCTTGTACACCAGGAGTTTCAAATTACTCAAACACCTGCTCAAATGAACGAATCGGCGCTAGATCTTCTCTTCGAGAGGGCAATAGTCACATACCATCATGTTTCTGGTGAGAGATAAATCGAGTTTCTCCGAACGATCCTTTCTAGGGGTCATATTTTTCATCGTCGATGCGTGTGTCGCTCTGTTGATACTCACGGAAAAGGACAAGAGAAGCAGCGATTATCGAAAGTATTTGCTTTCGCTACAGGTTTGTTGATTCTGGAATGTTATATCAGTTGAATGTGTATGAATTCAGGTCTTTTCCACCCTGACTGATGTCTTATTCAATCTGTGCGTTCCAATCGTGGTGGCGGACAGCAGAGTTATTTACAATGCCGGATTCATTCCAAACCAATTCAGAACCTCGACCTTTCTGGTGAGATTGTTATTGACTCTTCTCCGCAATTGAAAGCAAATTCAGATGGTTTACGTCATTTTGTTCACTGAAATCGGAAGTGCATATTTCTCTTGCGCATACTATCGACGAAATGTGAAGCACATTATCTTCTAGCATTCATTTAGACATTCATGATAAAGAAAGAGAAAAAAATTCCCGAAATATTTAGCGTGCATATTTGTATTCAGTCAATTCTACCCCAAGGCCACCTATTCCGTTGGAGCGGATGGCGAAAGTATGCTCTTCTCCTGGCGGTTCGTGTGTACGCAGTTCTTTCTGCCGCAATGGTTTACTATTGCACACTGCGGATAGATATCCCAGATGAGGTCAGCATTAGCACAACCACGAGTGGAACGGTGCAGTGCAATGACTTTCAGGAGATCCCTGCCTCGTTGAATTGGGTCTTCACTAAGTCCGCACACATGGTTCTCCGAGACAACGGCTATTTCTACGCTCTGTTGGCTGGTAATGGGTATTTTTCAGTTTCGGATGCTTCGAGTACTCGACATCTGAAAATACATCACCGATATTTAGCTTACTAGATACATTTCAGCGATTTTTGGGTGGGGGAATTCACTACTCTCCCTAACTCTAGTCATGATTGTCCAGCTTACCAGGCATCTGAACTCTGAAGCAGCGCAACTCAGTACCGCCACCAAGAGGTCTCACAAGTTTTTCGGAATCTTCGAAACAAATTGAATTTTTAGTTACCAACATCGTGCTGTTCGAGCGCTCATACTCCAGGTAAACAGTTGAAGTTCAACGATTAACGACACAGTAAAGAGACAGTTTTGATTTTTTTTTCTGAATCATTCAAACGTATACTTTACAGGGTGCAATTCCTTGGACTGTTTACATGATCCCTGTTATTGGCGAAACCGTAGTTATAATCTACTTTAAAATTGCGGGTGATGATGCAAGCTTCAGTTCAGAAGGTTTGCATTCTGGTGTGAAGCTCCATGCGAAAATTGTTTTTTCTCCTCAGCTACGACCGTTTCCGCGCTCCTCTTCAACATCATCTCCATGCATACGCTGGCACACTCCATCACGACTGTTGCTTGCTCGAAGTCCTATCAGGAAACGATTCGAGCCATAGTTCGCCGTAGGAATGGCAAAGTAGAATCGGCAAGCCAGCTACGATTAGAGTTAAAACCGACTTCGCCGTTGAAAATGCCTTGCTGAAGACGGTTTCAAGCAGGCATGAAAAGCCGTTTTGCCATTTGCAAGACACTCAGAACAGTTTCAGAACAGCACATTCTGATAATAAGAACTGCTACACTTTTACTATATTTATTATGAAGTATTTTGATTTTGATTGTCCAGACGAAAGACGAAAGTGATTGTAGCTTATAATAGATTGAGTATTGCATTGTTAGAAATTGGTATTATTTGGTCGATAAGATGCTGGTCACAACAAAATTAAGCTTTGCGTTGAAAGGCAATACTCAACACAACGGTAAATGAAATAATAGAGAGTTTGTTGTATGGAGTCCGGGTATTTAACAATGCTAACATCGAGACGGAAGATGCAGTGAATGCTACTCTGAAATATGGAAGTACACATTTTTAAAATAAAATTAATTTGTAACAATCACCCCGTATTTTGTTGCACTTTTTGACTACTTCCGAACATGCGTCGATATGGTGGCAGAAATGTGAGGTTGATCAGTGGAGAGCCGAGTGCGAATAAACTACTCAACTGAACAGCAAAGGTTCCCATATCAAAATGTGTGTTATTGCACGACTACCGTCATCACTAGCCGCTCCGACATTTCATCAGTCCAAATACCAGCGACATTTGATAGCCAGGCCCCTGAGGCTAGTGCGACTCCAGCGGGCAGAAGCATTTGATAGGTCAACGCCTGAAAAGATTCCATCATCATTCGTCATACAAATTACTTCTGTGAAGAACTGCTAACCTTAGCAATGCAATGTGTGAATGGTGCTCTTTCACGTCCGCTTTCTGCAAAAGCTAGATGACACCACGGGAAAGACAATAGCTTACCATTTTGCTAATCGCTCCCAAAAGTCTCCGACGAACGAAAAACATCATAACCATAGCGGATGGGGATAAAATAACCACGAAGGATAGAGCGATGACGAAACGGTGATCGGTTATGTTTGGATACCCTCAAAAAAGTATATGATTATCCACTCAAATGTTCTCGCCATTTTCCTAAAAGTTCAAGTATTTTTCAAATACCATACACGTCGTTGGGTAATCCTCAAAGTGCAGTGCTCTCATGAGCTCTGGCGGAGTGTACTCGAATGCACTGTAGAAGAAAACTTAATTATCGGCATTCTTATGATAATGTATACCGTAAGCTCACCATCATCAACAGCGTCGGGCCATACAGTAGGACGCAGATGAGAAAAGTCACTAGTGAAGTGGGAATTTTGACTTCGGTTATGTTCTCTCTCAGGATATAGAGACGAAAACAGAAGGAATGAAGGAGAACGACGGTGGAATGACAGACGAAGAAGAGGTGGATAGCTGAGACTAGTGATGACAAATCGGCAAATACTCTCCTCATTTCGCACGTTCTCTCGCCGGTCAGAGAGCCGAGAGAGTACGCGAAATGAGGAGAGTCGGATGCCGATTTCTCATCACTAGCTGAGACCGTCTTTTTTTAGTGATGGTGCAGATTCACTCACTCTGGCACAGATGACAGAACCATCTCCCAAGGTGCGAGCAGGCTCCGACGAACACATACAGCTGTGAGCCGTCATGAAGGTTGATCAGTCTGTTTAGCAGCATCATTATCATGTTTTGCGCCGTTGGGTACACGAACCTCGCAATTCCCATGACACTGGCTGACGCAGATAGGATGTCCACGAAGGCATTGTTGAGCAGTAGGATCGAGTAGGATCGCATGGGTGGAGGTGTTCTACAATTCCGACTATCAAAGTGAATATTCAAAATTTCTAATCGGGTATGTTTGACAATATCATTCACTAAATTGCAGGTATACAGTCGAACCTGGTCACAATTGCGTATACGAGAAGAGCATTGAGAGCGATGGCTGAGATATCCAGCGAACACAGAGCTACGGTGTGCACTGTATCAGTAGTGGTGAGCATTGCTCTGGAAATACAGGTGAGCTATCAGAAATAATGTGAGTGGTATCATACCAGGTCAAAAATTGAAATTAAATCATTGAAATATAGAAAAAATCTTTCTAAATTGTGTCAGTTAACGTTTGTGAAATACCGCAAATTACTTGGTAGAGGTCACTTTCCTCAATCGTGTTGAAAACAGGTGAAAGTTAAGAAAAAGTTAAATTGACGATGTCTGCTCTATCTCTCTGAGTTAGAATGAACGACAGATCTGATCTTACTTTTATGAATGTTGACCTTATTAGTGATACTCCTGATGTTTTCCTGATCATTTTGGTATATGGGATGTAGGATTTGACTTTGACGATAGTGGTTTCCGATCGGTTTTTGTGCCTCCAACTCGCGTTTTTTGAGATTTTCAAAGTACAACTTATTTATTTCGCCTTTTCATGATCTCGCACATAGAAATTCGGTTTCTACGTGAGAAAATACGTCAGAAACTTCGATGAGATATACTTTAAAAATCTCAATGAACGCGAGTTGGAAAAAAAAAACCAAAAAAAAACCGATCGGAAACCACTATCGTCAAAGTCAAATCCTACATCCCATATACCAAAACGATCAGGAAAACATGCCGTTTCTACTGTATATGGGTTTTCCACTTCCTATGTCAAAATTCGACCTTTTTTCGAAAACGAAAAAAGGTGAAGCCTAAATTTTTTTTCATTTTGTAGAGAATTAAATTTTGGTCGGGTGTGCGAGATTTCGACCAATTTCGCCCTTCCCGTACCAAATTTTATCGCAGAAACGGATTTTGGCAAAATTGACGTCGTGCCGTACCGGGATTCAGAAGGCTCTGATCGAAAATCGGGCTCCGCCAATCGATTCAGAATCTAAAGTTACCCCTAGGGCCAACCTTTGGGCCTATGTCATGTTTTACCTGTTCCAGACCCCTGTTGTAGCCTTGTCGGCCTCATATCGGCATTCCTTCTCATGGCATAAAGGAAAAAAAGGTTTCTCTAGGCAAATTCGTCCTGCGGGTCACACTGCTAGGCCAGTGCATTTGCAATAGGAGGATTCAGTCCGTAGCTCCCGATTTCTTCGGTGCTCGCTATTAATTTTTCCCAAACACTATGGTAAGTCGATTCACGAACCTGTACTTGCAAGACTAATATCGATCGTCGTATACTCTTCACTGTAGAGCTGCTACTATTTGTCTGAAGGTTTGTTTAAAAATTATTGAAGTGTGCATACTGTAGAAGTTCGCATAGATATGAGGTTAACGTTTACCGTCCTGTTCAGCATATAATACATGTGCGCGAAGAGCAACACGATTATTAGCGTGAACAAAAGCATTATCTGAAGATGTTCGTCATTAGATACGGTATCTAACTGACCGAAATCCTGTGTGCTAAATGCTTAGTTCGATTGATAGATCCCACGCACTGCACACCGGCAATCCAAAATATCATATGGGCCCACGACTAGCCATCCACAAGAGGCCACAGTAATTCTGAATATTATCGATTTATTTGTGTGCGCAATGTGGGGGGAATATTCATACTATATAATAAAGCGCAAACGTCTGTGTGTGTGTCTGTTCGGATTGCGAAATAGGAAACATGTAAACAACTCCTCCCCTCCCTCTCCCTCTCTCTTTGCGATTACGAAATACGGCGCACCGCGAAGCGGTGAGCCCCGCCAGTGGTATACCCGACGTAGTCGGGGGGATATCGCTGGCAACTGATAACACAGAGCAACTATATTCTCCTTTACCTCGATGCTATCCTGCTCGAAAGGAAACATAGTGTAGACGATCGGACCCACGCTCATCCCGGCTACAATCAGCCCTTGCATCCTCCAGAACGTAATCTGAGATGGGGGTCATACCCAAAATGTCCCCCCCTCCAAGAGGGCATGCCCAAAATGTCCCCGAAGAGCACGCCCCGCTCTCTCCATCCTCCTCTGGCACATGAGTTGGGCCAAGGGTAACTTTTGATTCTCTCGAGTATTCGTTCTCTCTTGGTCTTTCAGAAAAAGAAAACAAGGTAGTCGTTTTGATTTCAATACGATTGTTTTCTTATCTTGTTGTGTTCGAACTGAGATATTTGGAAAGCGTTGGAATCAGATCGTCAATTGCAATCAGAAAATATTGTATTCCAAGAGAAATTTTTTATAGAATTTTTCGAAATATCTCAACATTGAGATTGCACATAATGTATTTTAATACGCTTCTATTTTCAAGTTTCCGTTGATCCATGTCCAACGATATATCAATTTTATATTTAGGAGACACGTGATTACAGTACCGCCGAATTTCCGTCACGGTGAGTCGGCGTGTGTCACATCATGTCACCTCGATCCTAACACTCTTTCAAAGTGTGTGAATTTAGTCGAATTTTTAGCTGTGGATTCTTCTCATTAGAACTGTGAAGCAGATTTCCGAAATGTCTATTTTGAGCTGTTTTCCTAGATGTCATATTTTAAATCTTGTATACTCCCATAACCTCTCCATTCCTCATTCTCATCTGGTGAGCGAGCGGTCGTCTATTTAAATGAAGGGAGAGGAAATGTGAAGTCTCAGAAAGCAGCTCGATAGGGAGATTTCGGAGATATGTTTTCACAGTTCGATTGCGGCTAGTGGGAAGTGTCCACAGCCAAAAATTCAACTAAATTCACACATTTTTAAAGGGTCTTAGGATCGGGGTGACATGATGTGACACACGCAGACTTACCGTGACGGTATCAATTTATCATCAGTTTATTGCCGGCTTCCATTTGAATTGTCAGAAAATCACTCGTTCCTTTACCAGACAAATCTCATCTGGTTCCAATAACATACTGACAATTCATGAACTTCAACGTGATCGGTAGAAAATACGATAGAGTGACTGGGATTCGTTGCTGTAATTAGAAAAAAAAACAAATGCACAGACGCACCACTATATCGTGGATCATCTATTAAGACCAGTCGGAGAGCTACTCAGAAAAAAATTGAAGTTGCTACTCAATTGCATCTTGGCTACAGAATTGATCAAAAAACGAGTCCCGAAAAATGAATTTTATATATCAGGGTGATAAGAAAGTTTCTTTATTTTTCTTTAATTTAATTTGAGCCCTTCAAATTCTCTAGTTCAAAGCACCAATATGGCATAGTTTAGGGGTGACCTTGGGCATTATAGTTGTATATTTGAATCGAGCCCCGCTGGCCTAGAATAAGATAAATAAATTTTAAACTGGCAATTGCATAAAATTGTAATTTTCGGTATACACTTCTAATAGATGCTTCCTCAAAAACTTGTGATCGCTCAGTTTTGCCCGCATACTCCAGATAGACATCCCTAAACTGTAGATCCTTCAATCACTTCCCACACTCGCTCTAGATCCATAAGATATACATGGATGGAACGGTCCCCTTCCCGTTCTGAGGCCTCGTCCACCTCATCTGTCAAGAGCATCTGTGGGATTACCAACTCCAACTGTCTCTTCTTCCGTCTCTACCCCCCCCCCCTCCCCCATTACCCACTCCCACTCTCTCTTTAAACCTTCCAATCTGTATATGTTATTCACATGTTGTCACACCCTTTGGGGTGTATCAAATAAATAAAATAAAATAAAGTTCTACCCAGCTAAGGAATGATAAAACGAGAGTTGCTTATTTTATTAACACCGAAATTTGATGACTTCTGACTATATAGGAAAGATAGAGTATCAAGATGTATCGTTTTCGATCTTCGAATCTCAATACTGAAGTTCTAGAAAATTAAGCCTTTTTAGGGATAGTCGGATCTTCTCCCAAATAATATTGCAGACTTATAAGGCATGATACTTTGCTTTGCACCATATTTCGGACTTGTAAAATTATCAGATGGAGAAAGCAGCGATTTAAATTTTTTTTTGGTTAATTTCAACAACATCTGATCTTGGTTCAGGCTCATATCTCTTCTTTGCCAAAATTGACTCACCCGTCGTACTACCTTATTGTGATCAAAATTCATCATACTTTACAAATGTGACACCAGTTGGGCCCTGATACTCCTCTCCGATGCGCACTGAGCTCAGAAAACAACGCCTCACATGGTCGACTACGGCTACTTTTGCATTTGATTATGACAATCTTACTGATGGGAAAGCCCTGATTTAGTGTGCACTATAAAGAGCACACATGCCCTCATCGATCATGAAAAACCATACGCTGGTCAATGAATTGAGAAGAACAGTAGAGCTTAGAATCGATGTCAGTAAAAAAAGAAAGAAACTTTTGAATCACCCTAATATATTGAAAGTTTTTGATTTTAATCTTTTTCATTCATGATATCATGGCCTCTCCTATCGAAATTTGAACTCATCACACAAAGACACAGCAGAAAAAAAATTTAGGAAGTTCTGAGAGGAATTTTTTTCGACTGATGATGGTACTTTTTGGGTCAAAATCGATTGACCTCGGATTTTCGGCTATCACGGATAGTAAAGATATTCAAATCACAGCGTTTCAGAGAGGCGAAACCCCCTTATTTGCGTGGCGGAAACCGCGCATGTGCTTTCCATCACATTCTGCAGTTATGAAAGCGGTGAAATATGGGTGAAATGAAAGATGTGAATCGAGAATTATTCATTCAATAACTTTGAAATGAAGACTGATTAACCTTCTATATTTTACTGAAATAATGTAGTGTGATGTCTAGGAGTGCCTGCCCATTTTCCGAATTTTTCATTTGGGTCTCCTAGCCTCACTAAGCTTCTTTTTGATTCTGCCTATTTTCAAGCCGATTATCAAAGGTGCTCAATAATGAGAAAACGAACATTTGTACCATTTTCGGATTCCGCATCGCCAGATCTACAAATGATATGGATTAGAATTTTGAGTTTCGTTTTTTTGTATTCAAAATACATTATTTCTCATAAGTCAAGGGTCACTTTTTCGATCTTTCATAACTTCTGACTCATGATATATTTCTCGCTCAAACTTGGGCAGTAGTACACCCATCGTGTGTTAGGAGCCGTTCCACGGTTAGTGAAGATTTGGGAGGAGTCGACGGAGGACTTTTTAGCAACCTATGCCAATAAGTTCAGGGTGAAGTCCCCATACCTAGAGCTGATAGCTGGTCCAATATGAGATGTTGGGGCCCAATATGAGATGTCGCCATTTCGATATTATACAGTCACTTTTGTACCAGATTTTTATAATATTAATCGTTTTAAGCATTAGTATTGATGTTATGATGTTTTGATATCGATAAAGCACGAAAAAAAAGTGAAAAGTCGATAAATAATTTCTTTGAAATTTCAAAATTTCAAAAATTCGTAAGTCATGTATCTGAGCTTCAAATGATGCATTCTCAACGGAAAATCACTCCGATACGAATTATGAACAATATCTGAGAGTTATAGCCGATTTGAGAATATTTTTTGAAATTGTCATTTTTCGGTGATCGATGATCGAGAATTTTTTCGACCAAAACTTTTTCTCTATAAATCGTCCCAAATGCTCGGATACTGTTTATAACTCATATACGAGTGATTTTTCGTTGAGAAAGCATCATTTGAAGCTCAGATACATGACTTACGAATTTTTGAAATTTTGAAATTTCAAAGAAATTATTTATCGACTTTTCACTTTTTTCGTATTTTATCGCTATCAAAACACCATAACATCAATAAATAGCTTAAAAACGATTAATATTATAAAAGCTGATATAAAAGTGACTATATCCTGTCGAAATGGCGAAATCTCTCATCATCGTTCTCTCGTCAGCCCCAGAGAGTCCCTCGAGTGGGAAGCTGCGGAATCCGAGGGGCCGTGATGAGAGGGGTGAAAATATAACACGCGGGGTAGTTTTGCACGAAGAATCCAAACTGCAATAAATATTTTTCAACGGCTAAAATATTTTTTAGATTGACCGAAAAATGATGATAATTCTAGTTTTCGACCTTTTATCGATGGCCTTTCGCCTTTAAATTATGTTTTTCGTTATTTTTATCTAAAAATACGCCAGAAACACCTATAAGAGCGTATTTTTTTGATAGATGAAATTTTCGAGTTTTTTGGGACATGCACAGCATTTCGCGGAGGGTGCACCCCAACATCTCATATTGGGCCAGATATCAGCTCTATGTATGGGGACTTCACCCTGAACTTATTGGCATAGTTTGCAAAAAAAGCAATCCGTTGGACAGGCGCAGAATATCATGGAACGTCTCTTAGGAATATACCATTGAGATATCATAAAACGACCCTGGTTGCTGCGTAGTGATGACGCAATCAAGTTCCTTTTCAAACAATCAAAATTCTTGCACGGATTTTTCCTCAGCCTTCCTACTCGGTGTGATAATAAATCGAAGATCTCAATACCTTTTCGATGAAAATATGTACTCATGGGAGGATTACGTTTCGTACGTTGTAAACAAAACCGAACAAGTGAACAATTTTGTTCAATTTGTCACTTTTTGACAGTCAATTGTGAAGCACTTATAAATTCCAATTTTTGTTTCTTATTTTTTGCTCTCGTTTTTCACCATTATATAGGAATATTTCACCGTGACATGTCCGATCGATTCCCGCAAATCGGAGTGGACAAAAATAAGAAACAAAAATTGGAATTTATAAGTGCTTCCCCATCGACTGTCAAAAAGTGACAAATTGAACAAAATTGTTCACGTGTTCGGTTTTGTTTACAAAGTACGATACAGTGGCTTCAGACTGTCTCAAATTGGGTCCCGAAAAAAATGGTTTTTCGTTCATAGACAAGCTACAGACTCGTTCGAAGGCTCAAAATTTACCTTGTCACAATTCCAGATCATCCCCACAGTTTGGTAACGATAGCTCTTAATTTGCCTTCAGGGCACGAATTTTTTCACATGATTTTTTTCTCCCTGTTTTGGATGTTCACAGTTCCAATGCCGATTTTTGTTCAAAGGTCTCTTGGGCAGATTACTTGCAAATCCATGGAATATACGATCCCCAACTTTTTAGAGCATTTCGATAACTTTCCTGCCAGCGGCAACCGAAAATCCGTCATTCGATTTTTGTCCCGAAAAATTACCATCATTAGTCGAAAAAAATTTTCTCTCGAAACTTCCTGACAAGATTTTTTTCTGTTATATCATTATGTGCTGAATCCGAATTTCGATATGAAAACCCATGATATAATGAACGAAAAAAAAGTTAAAACCAACAATTTTCAAAAAAGAAACTAAACCGTGAAACGTCTCTTAAATTCGATGAGAATTCACTCTTCAAAACCAGATGTGCTTGTTCGACCCCAGCAAACCATGTCAGAAGGGTAATATGAATGCGCTGATTCCGAATCTGATATTAGTTTTGCTCTTTTGTGAACTTTGTTGATTGACCTCTGTAGGCGTCCCCGAGTCTCCGTTTACGACCTTGTTGACGAGTTCGCGAGGCGAGGGAGAGGGGACTCGTGAGATCGGAAGCCTCCCAGCTTGGTGGCTACCATTCGCATCGTCTCTCCTCACAGGGACACGTGAGCTGAGAGAGCTCCTCCATTTAAATCTTAATTTCTCTTAATTTCTGCGTTTTTTTCTTTTTTTTTATCGTTTTTATTTATTTTTTATTTGTTTGTATCTGTTTAAGAATATTTCGTAATTATTGTTCTGATTTCAGATGTCATTCCGTGGTATCTCATTCCCCTCAAACAAGGGTAATCTCAAAGTGGCAGCGTACCGTCTTCCCACTGATCCCGATATCATCCTGACCTTCCAATACAAAGAGAGTATTGATCCTGCCACCACTCCCGAAGCATCCAGACGGTACAAGTACATATGCACTTCCTGTAACAGATCGAAGGAGAATGGCACACGATGCACAGTCAAAGTAAGTTGTGTTCTTCTTCAACTGTTTAATTTTGACATTATCGACATTATTGTTTAACCAATAAATCCAGGTCTACTTCCCTAATGCGGCAGAGTGCGAATTTCTGTCTGATCCTGCAGACTCGGACCGACACAGATGCGACTGGAAAGCGATGAAAAGTGCAAATCGGTCAATGTGCTCAGCTCTAAGCTCGCGTAAGTTACTCTCATCTTTTCTCTAGATTCTTCTATAGATTCTTCAAGGTATTTATTTTTGAAAATATTGGTTTGGCATGAAGCAATTTTTTTACTGAACACATTATTTTCAGGAAATCTATGTCCATAGAGAACGCGGAGTATTCGAAACTCGGTCATGTGAAGAAGCCAGCAAGAGTCCAGAAAGAAGGAAATGCCACAATCGTCAACAGAATGGGCAACCTTCAAGATCTGATCCAGCCCAGTGAAGTTCAAGATGTTGTGGATGCGTATTCTGGAGGAGAGAACAAAAGAAAGAGGAAGAGGCAGATCGCAGCTGATTTGAAAAGGTATATTTTATCAATTTTTAATAATTTGTTATTTTTTCCTAGAGATGTTTATTGATATTTTGTAAATTCTCAGATCATGCGTGCTTATGAAGAAGTGGACGATGCTGACCTTCTTGCACTCGGAACTAATCTCAGTCTGAGAATCAGCGATTCGAATGATCCCAAGCGAATCTACCTGGCTTCTCGCAGAGTGATGGAGTGGGCAATTGACGGAGGAATTGAAGCACTCCTAGTTGATGGAAACTTCTCATTCACCCCCACTCCTTCACTTCCCAAGAAGCTCGCATTCCAGGTATGACAACTATTTCTCAGAACTTCTTCTTGTTTTTTTTTAAAAATAAAAAATAATAAAGTTTAAAAAAATGGAATTGTAATTATAGCTCTACACGGTGCGAGTTTGCTCGAGAGGAACCAGCTTCCTTCTCATAGCCGCTCTGCTTCCTTCCAAAACGGCCCGAGAGTACTCCAAACTCCTCGAGGTGACTATTCTAAGATCATAGTATTTCTCGAAATAGCATCAATTAATCAACTGTTTAACTTTGAAGAGTTTGGCTGGACTATTCCAAGAGTTCAACCACCCTCTCCTTGGCATCCGCATTGTGAGTGACTGGGAGAGAGGCATCATCAAAGCGATTCGCGATACTCTTCCGATGCTGTCTCACCAAGGTAACTAGAACAAATTCTGGAAAATATCTTCATTTATTTTTTCGAATTGATAAATTTGGAATATAACTTGATAACAGATTTCTTTTCCAGGTTGTCTGTTCCATGCTCTCAAGTGCACAAATCACAAACTGAGTCAGTTTGGTCTGAAGATCGCGGGAACGACCTTCCCCATCATCAAAGAATGGACCAACCGAGTACGAGCCTCGTTCTTTCTCCCTCGCTGCTTTTATGACAGGTAATATTTTTTCTCAAATTTATCAGCGCATATCAATGAATTATTTTGAGTGCCAGAATTCTCGAGGTGCCAGTCACTCCTGCACACTCGCAGTACGCAGCCTGCAAAAACTTCCTGGACTACTTCAAGGAGGAATGGCTTGTCCACCCTGAGACAATGACCAGCAAATTCATGGTAGAAAGACACAGAACAAGCAATCTCGTCGAGGCATGGCACAGAGGAGCGATGGACCACTTTGTTGGGACTCATCCACCTCTGATGGATCTAGTCCAGTTCATCCAAGTAAGAATTGAACAACATATAACTGGATTTTATGTTTTCTTCAAAATATTAGTTTTTTCTTCATAATTTTCAAAAAAATATATATATTTGATTTTATTCCCTTTTTTAAAAATATTAGTTAATTGTTCACATTTTGCAGCAGACCGAACTGGATGACTTCAACTCACTCCGTCACTATGTCAACAAGACGTACGCCAAGCAGTCCAATACTTCTAAGGAGAGATCTGAGAAGACCCTTGCTCCCATGATATAATTCGACGCTCTTGTTTCACTGAGAGAATCTCAGAACACTGACCCCACTGCTGCCGAGATTCACACTTATCTAGATAAGATGGTGTCTTTCTGCCACTAACTGACTAACTGAGTATTGACTTTTTTGGTTACCTCGAGAATATTTGGCCATATCTCAAATGTATTGAATTTACGGATTCTACTTGCAAAACTACACGTGGATTTAATTTTTCACTCTTTTTCGCTCGGATTCTACATCTTCCCGTCCGAGGATGTCTTGCAAGCTGTCGGGAGAACTATGACGAGAAGCTTCGATGTTTCGATGCACTACAGTCACTTTTCATCCCGTTCACATCCCATTAACGTTATTTTTGCATCTACGTTGATGTTTTGAATTGTGATATCGATAAAAATGAGGTATTTTCAACTCCTAAGCACTTGAGTGAGTTCGGGAAAAAATCTTAGAGAGAGAAACAATCTTAGAGAGTTTGAAATGTTTATTTTGGATGATCGAGAAATGTTTCGACCGAACCTTTTTTTTCTAGAAACCTTACTAAAGCTCGGATATTGTTCATAGCTCATATTCGAGTGGTTTTCTGTTGAAAATACATTAATTGAAGCCCAGATACATGACTTATGAAGTTTTGAAATTTTGAGATTTCGAAAAAGTGATTTTTGCTTTTCACTTTTACGTGTTTTATCGATATCATAACCCCGTAACATCAACATAAAACGTTTCAATAACTATTAATGGACCCAGAAACTGATGTAAAAGTGACCTATCATTTTAAAAAAAATGGAGAAATCTCTCGTCAGCCTGCGACAGACCCTTGGGCGGAAAGCTGCCAAATCCGGGTTCCTAAACTCGAAAATACGTGACGATTTGGCACCGGGAGTATTTTTTCACGTAGATTCCGAATCCGCGATAAAATCTTGGACATGACGAAAATAATTTTTGAGGGCGACCGAAAAGGACGAAATTTTGAGTTTTTTTTAAACTTTTTATCGATATCCTATCGCTTCCAAACGAAATTTTCAGTTACTTTCATTGAAAAACACATCCGCAATATCTATAAGAACGCATTTTTTCGGGGATGAAATTTCGGATTTTTTGGGACTTTCTGACATTTCCCGGAGGGTGCACCCAACATCTCATATTGGGTCATATTTCCAGTAACCTTGAAATGCAAAAAAAGTGATCTGTGATGTAAGTGCAAAATATCGTGAAACGTCACCTTAATATAATTGCCAGTTGAAATTGATAAATCGTCAGACATGAATCAGCGGAAACTTGAAAATAGAAGCGTATTAAAATACATTATGTGCAATCTCAATGTTGAGATATTTCGAAAAATTCTATAAAAAATTTCTCTTGGAATACAATATTTTCTGATTTCAATTGACGATCTGATTCCAACGCTTTCCAAATATCTCAGTTCGAACACAACAAGATAAGAAAACAATCGTATTGAAATCAAAACGACTACCTTGTTTTCTTTTTCTGAAAGACCAAGAGAGAACGAATACTCGAGAGAATCAAAAGTTACCCTTGGCCCAACTCATGTGCCAGAGGAGGATGGAGAGAGCGGGGGGGGGACATTTTGGGCAGGGGATATTTCGGGCAGGGGGGAGATTTTGGGCATGGGGGGACATTTTGGGTAGGGGAGATTTTGGGCATGCTCTTCGGGGACATTTTGGGCATGCTCTCTTGGAGGGGGGGACATTTTGGGTATGACCCATCTGAGATGGAAAGCTCCGAATAATGACGAGTGCTCGTGAAAAGAGCTCGATTAATTGTGCACCCTGCTCACTCGAAGGGTATGGCTCGCCAGGATGATGATTTGATGGCGGTATAAGCTGCAGCAAATGATTGCAGCGCTAATCAGCACGATAATAAGCGCGAACCCGCCCTGAATTGAGCAACAGCTGTTGGTGAAGGCAAAATTGAAGGGGGCGTGAAGACTGGGCAACGACATTTGGGCAACGGCTAATAAATCGTTTCAAAGTTGATATTTCGGCTAGAAAAAAAATTATCTTTTCTCTTACTACTAATAGCTATCGATTCCACAGGGTTTCAGATTTCTCTGATGCGTTTGAAATTTTACTGTAAACATCTTTCTGACCATTTTTAAGGTAGTGCAATAGATAGCCCTTTGGAATTTGGAGTCTAATGAACTATTTCATAAATCTGTGGACCCAGTTTGAGGCGCGCTATCTTAATTCGCGCAACTCCGTTGCCCAAATGTCGTTGCCCAGTCGTCACCCCCCCCCCCCCCAAATTTAACCTAGAGCTAACCATCACAGAATGCGGGCGGATTCTGGCAGTACACAATATTCCCATACTTTAGCCGCCAGGTGCGGCGGGAAGCACGTGCATAGGAGCGAAAAGTACGTCGAGATAGACACTAGACAGAGTTACGAGGACCTGTATAGGTACGCACAACTCGCGAATTATGTTCTAAATACCTGAATGACAAGGAGATATGCTCGAATTCCCGCTTGATTTGGAGGCGTTTTCTTGAGTAGGCAAAACATGGTCAGAATATTGAGGAATGAAGTCACGGTGAAGATTAGACGTTGACAGAATACAAGTGTAGTTTGCAATTCGATGGAAATATAAACATCCGTTTTCCGCATTGGCAAGCGAAAAATGGAAGCGAGGAATGAGCAATTCCCAGGTTGGCTGCTTTATCGTTAACGTTATTGTATCTTTTATTTGTAATGTTTGACAAGTAAGGGATTGATGTGTATAAAAAATATATGTGCAACACATAGCTCATTACACAATCGTTGAACCATTTCAACGCATTTGGTCAACCTAATGTTTATTTGTCAACAATATTATCCACGTTTCGCCAAATTCTGCGAGTGCATTCACTCAAATATCCTGATGTGATGAATGATCGTTAGTTGCAGATGGGTCGAAAATGAATGACGACTGTGATTGTGTGCTTCGTATTGTTGCATGGAACGTCGCTGATGTGGCGGAAATACGGGAAGAAACATCGCACATCGCCCATCTCTCTATAGAGAGTTATAGTGCAAACTCCAATACGGGGACATCGTCTGGCCGGCATTAATAAAACACAGTAACATCGATTGTTGAATGAGATGGCAGGTAGTAAACCACCTGATAAGATAAGGCCCAGACTATTTGTGTTCTTAACTGTTCAGTTTTACGTTGATTTGTTCAGAATGCGTGTTTTCACTGCTGTTCTCCTACTTCTCCCATGTGCTTTCTCCCTCAACCTTCTAATGTATGTCAATGTCATCGGCAAAAGTCATCTGCAGTTTGCTGAAAAGCTCATCGCACTTCTGAACGATCATGGCCACAACGTGGTACTTTTTTTTATTAATATTTTTTTTAATTCGAAATCAAATCAGGACGTGATAATGGGCATGCTCAACTCCTACGTGAGCCTCAAGGGGTCGTATGGAGCACGGAATCTGGTTGTAGTTCAATTCCCAGGCGAGAGTCCATGGGGAGCAGGTTGGCGATGGAAGTTGGTTTGGTTCACTCATCAAGGTACAGTAGCCCATCATCTCAATAATCCATTCGACGAGCAATCGGACTGGAATCGATTAAAGATCGAATCGAACAAGTTCCTTGATACGACAGAGATGTTGTGTGACTGTGAGTTGTCACACTATTTAACTCACACGCTAAAAAATATGTTCAGTGCTTCTTGTTTCTTTTGATGTCGAGCAGCTTCTTTCCACCAATCGATATGATCTGGCTCTTATAACCGGCTACGATTTCTGTCCCTTCGCTCTTGCTCATTATCACAAGGTCGGACAAGTCATATTTTTCTCTATTCATTATTTTTTCGGGACCCAAGACATTGGCATGAGCCACATTTGAGATCTCTCCCGTTGTCAGCTACGTTCCCACGCCCGCTGCATACGCGCAGACATACTATGCAGGGCTGCCAGAGCTGCCGCTATACGAGAACAGTATAGTTGTCATTTCATGGTTGGATTTGAAAATACGCATTCAAGTCGTATTCGATGAAAGACATGACGGCCGTTCGACGTTTTCTTCAAGGATTTTCGAGACGCTTAGAACGTTCAAGGATCGATACTATCATTTCCAGAATGCTTTGGCCATTGTGCGTTTATTCTTGCACGCATTTCACATTTCCATTGATGGTTTTCAGAACAACAAAGTATGCGCACGATTCGGCGATGATTTCCCTGATGTGAGAGATATCGCGATGAATGTTTCTATCGATTTCACCAACTCGCACCCGCTTTTGGAGGAGCCAAGGCCCATCTCTCACCGAATTAGATATATCGGCGGAGTGGGACTACCCATGCCCAAACCACTCAGCAAGGTGCGTTTTTCACTGTTTTTTTTAGGACGAAAAATTAAATTTCAGGAATTAGATCAGCTTCTCGATATCTCCAAGAAGGGCAATGTGATCTTCTCATTCGGCACTCAAATCGGTCCTGACAAAATCTCGGATGAACTGCAACATATCTTTATCGACACTTTCAAGGTCTTGTGGTTCCTAGTTGCAATATTTTTATCACAATAATTCAGCGTTTTCCCGAGTTCAATTTTATCTGGAAATTTGACGGAGTAAAGCAGATGAATGCCACTAATATCTTCAACTTGGATTGGCTACCGCAGACGGACATGCTTTGTAAGTCAGTTGTGGGCTCTAATCGAAATACAGTAGTTGTTATCAACTCGCAGATGATTCACGTGTTGTTGCTTTCATAACGCATATGGGCCTTAACTCGTTCACCGAGACTGCCTTCGCGGGAGTTCCCGTTGTGATGATTCCATTTTTCGCCGATCAAGTGGTTAGAACGCCGTAATTTCATACCCTTTATCAGTATCGAGTATTGTATGATGAAAAATATGAATAATGATCAATATTCAATTCAGCACAACGCTCGTCGGGCATCGGCTATCGGCATAGGAGAAATAGTGAGAAAGTCAGAGATCACAGAGGATAATCTGCATCATGCACTGGAGAAAGTGCTGGTCGATGAGAGGTCAGTGAGGTTGTGTCAGAAATCGAAAATGCAAATTTTAAAAAAAATCATTATCCGCGATACTTCAGATATCGTCTTCGTGCCAGAGAATTATCTGCAATGATTTCTGCCCTTCCTGATACTCCTCAGAGAGTTTTCCTGGAGGGAATTGAGTTTGCGGCAAAATTCAAGGTTCGATTCCACTTATTTTGTCTCTTCGCTTGCATCAATTCATGCATACCCCCAACTACTCTTTCTGGGCAAAGTGCAGAATAATGTACACCAAAATGATGGTGTTCTTCAAATATTCTACTTTTCAGCACCTCTCCTCTCACTATCGACTGGTGGGGGCGAATCACAATTTTCTCGTGCAGATTGGTTGGGATGTGGCCGCTTTTCTCACCGTGTCACTTCTCATCTCAATATATTTCGCGACGACGCTAACAATTTTCGTCCTGAAAACCCTGAGCACCGGAGTGTACGTCAAGAGAAAAACGGATTGATCGGAGTACTTTAACGATCGCTCGTTCTCTGTACAAACATGCGCAGTAATTGTGTGTCAAAGTTACCACTATAATTTAAATGGGTAAACAATGTGCCGAGTTCTTGACTGGAGTACTCTGAACTAAGAAGGATGATAAACAATTGGTGTTCGGCGATGTTGAAATTGAAAATACAATATGGTTGAAAGTGGGATGAATTGGTGACGGTTTAGATAGAGTGCGAATACCATTTTCGGATTAGAACAATTGCTCTACTAAAGGATCAACGCAAAATATTTCAACGATTCATACTACGATAGAAATTTGTCGCTGTTGAGCAGATCTCTCTGCATCACCTCGAGGGTTTCTCGGCGCTTTAGCAGCCAAGTTGTGGACTAGAGCTATCACTAAGATCGGCATCTAAGCGGCTCGTTTGAATGTTGTAAAATTGATTCTAGTCTCACCCTGTGGTCCTTGAACAGACTCTTGCGCACTGTCCCTCTAACGGATTTCGAGCAAACCAAGATAATCCATATAGGCAGTATCGACACCGCATCAAATGCAATTGTAGTGAATAGACCGACATTGGAGGATAGCGTCACAAAGCTGTAGGAAATAATGATGCCCTAATGTTGGTGGATATTATTCAAATGGCGGACTCTACAAACGTAGGCTAGATGTACTTGGAATAGTCCGATGGTGGTTGCGGCCAGACCGTTCTCCGTGTTTGATCGTGCAGCGCTCTGAATTTATGCTTCTCGGCAAGAATTGTTAGTACCATGGGCCTGACTTGTTTAGTGCGTCGCTTCATCAGGATTGCAATCACGATAGTTGTGTTGCATACTAGTGCAAACAGTGACATGATAAGCTGATAACAATTGGCAAGGAGGCGTGAGATCTGAGCGAGGAAAGGCACGTATTAGCAAACAATATGTCATTTACCGCAACCCAATAAGCCGGTTGCTTGTTCAATGATGAGAAGAATATGATTCTGCCCCGTACACCGTAAATGGCGCCAAAATAGTAACTAGAACAACGGTTTGGAATATATAGCAATAATCGAGATGCATAATTCACAATTGCGGCCAACTTACCCTATAAAAAGGCCAGGCGCTGCCATGAGCATCGGAATAATGAATAGAAGCAATACACTCACTTGACTGAAGCGTCGTTGAGACTAAAGTAGATAAAAAAGGGTAAAATTCGCGTTCCATTTTTCAGCACATACGTTTGTGTATTTGATTGGCCACAACAAGGCAAATACTCGGTTTGCTGACATGAGATATTCCGCTAACAATTGGCCCCAGGGCAATAAATGTTGCATCGATGAAATCTAAAATGCCGATTATGAGAGGTCGTCATCTGAATTTTGTTCACAAATGTGGTTAAAGGGCTGTCACTTAGATATTTGTAGAAAGGACCAAACATTTCGAACAGGGCGAGACGGAATCGAATGAGATTGAACACGAACGATCCCATACTCTGATATGCACCGCTTTTTCACAGGAGTGTATCCTAATTTACTATGAATCCTTGAGCAATGAAGATCTTGAAGTAGGCAGTTCGATAGAGAGGATTACTAAACAAACACATAATTTGAAAGACTCAAATGATGATACACACCGAAGTAAAATGTAGTAGACGTAGCCCGAGAAGGTGAGCGTAGGCACTCCGATAATTGTGTGACAATCGTGGAGTAAGGTTCAAGAGTATCAAAGAGAGCAACGGAATCGACAAAGTATTTGTAGTCAGCTATCCATTCTCTGCTCATACTATAGTCACAGAGTTGTTTTTGAGTTTTTGATGCCGAGAAATAGCAGAAAATGTCGCGGATTCGTTGAGAGAAAGCTGAGATTTGAAGCGCCGAAACCAGTAATTTCCTGTCGAAAAAATGCAAGATGTCTCTATCCACAGATCAGCTTTGTTGCATAGTACAAATCGAAGTGAATTTGCAAGTGAGAACTATTGGAAGCATTTAGTGCGCACGATTGTTTATTGTTGTGGTCTCCGTGAATGTCTTCATCTGAGATCTGGGGCACATTTTGTACTAAGTTTGCTAGAATCCGTGAGCATGTGTGAAACTATGTGCATCTCCATTGTGAATAACGGCTCTTGCGGGAATTAGCGTCTGAACAAGGAATCTCTTGGAATGTCCTAGTGTCCCAAGACGCACTTTCTGATTCTTGATCAGCCTCCTACCCACGGTCTCTCTAATATACTATTGAGAATACACATTAACCAGCAATTTGCAATACGCAGACACATCTGGCTTCAGTCGATCCATACGAAAGTGGAATAGATAATAATGGGGGATGCGGATATTCTTCCCTTTCGTCCTATCCCTACGAGTCTCTCTTGAAGCTAGCGATAACGGAAGGATGATTATCCTCTATGTCGATGTCATTGTTTCTGCAAACAAAGTTGAAAACTTCGCTATCGAGGTGCATTCGATTCACTGCACTTTGAATTCGAGATAACTTTGTATGCGAACTGTTCGAAAGCTTTAGAAACGGGTTTTATTGACTATCTCAAATATAAACTACATTTTCAACATTTCAATCCATTTAGACTACGATAGAAATTTGTCGCTGTTGAGCAGATTTCTTGGCCTCAACTTGGGGATTTCTCGGAGCGTTAGTAGCCATGTTGTGGACAAGAGCTCTAGCGAAGATCGGCACCTAGGCGGAATATTACTATTTGTTAAATCGAATTGCGTCTCACCCTGTGGTCGTTGAACAGACTCTTGCGTACTGTCTCCTAACGGATTTCGAGCAAGCCAAGATAATCCATATGGGCAGTATCGACACCGTATCTAATGCAATTGAAGTGAATATTCCAAGATTAGAGGCGAATGGCAAGAAATTATAGGTGAGCATCATTCCCTGCAGTTTTCAGATATTTATCGAATGTAGAGCTTACAAACGTAGAAGAGATGAACTTGGAAGACTCCTATGGTAGTGGTGGCCAGACCGTTCTATCTGTTCGAGCGTGCAGCACTCTGAGTGTATGCCCCATACAAAACACTAGGCAAGGAACTAGTACCATGGGACTGACTCGTTTAGTGCGTTTCGTCATCTGCATTGCAATCACCATAGTTGGGTTGATCACTAGTGCGCACAATAATATACCAATCTGATAACCGTTGGTAATAAGACGTGAGAACTGAGCGAAAGTATTATTTAGCAAAGAAATATAAAAGCCTCTCACCGCAACCCTATCCGCAGGTTGCTTTTTCAGTGAAGAGAAGAAGATGATTCTGCCACGCACGCCGTAAATTGGACCAAAGTAGTAACTAGAATAACGGTTCGGAATCTACAGTAAGATACATAAACATTTTATCATGTGAAATTGCTACTCACTTCAGTGGTTTTACAGTCGCACAGACGACCTTAAAATCATTTGAAGTGGTCGCACCTTTGCTAACTTACCCTATGAAAAGATTAGGTGCCATGACAAGCGTCGAAATGATGCAGAGCAGCACTAAACTCACCTGGCTGAAACGTTTTTGCGACTGAAATGAGATTCATTTTTTGATGAATTTTTCTACGCTTACCTGATTGTGAGCATACTCGATCGTGCACACTGCACACTGCGAACAATCGGTTTGCGGATAAAAGGACTTCTGCGAGTGACTGAATCCAAGGCATGAGATGTTGCATACAGGAAACCTAAAATCCTGATTACGAGAGTTCGTCATCTAAATTGAGCTCACAAATGTGGTTAGAGGGCTGTCACTTAGATATTTGTAAACTGGGGCAAACATTTCGAACAATGCAAGTCGTAATCGCACAAGATTGAAAACGAACGATCCCATACTCTGATGATAACGTTTTAAATTGATATATTTGTGATACGTTCCATGAGTTATTGAAAATCCCCCACGGATGACTTTGTTTGGCAATCGGTGCACTTCCCAAACAGAAACCAGACCAGGCCCAAAAAGGTCCGAGATTTCATTCCAGAAAAATAGCAAAATACGCTCGCTGAGAATGAAGAGATTAGAATGAGTTTCACAAAAGTTTGGACTGATATTGCTCGCCATTTTGTCTCTGTGAACTAACAATGAATCCGTGAGCTATGAAGTTGCGGAAGAACACTGTTTTGTAGAACTTTCTGTGAAAATACAATCCTGTAAAAAAGCACGCATAAGAAATTTTTTTAAATAAAAAATCTTATAGTACCTGAGTAGAACGGAGTAGACATCGACAGCGAAGGTAAATGTTAGCAAGCCGACAATAATGGCAGAAATAGTAGAATACGGTTCGAGGTAATCAAAATTTGACGTGGAATTGGCGAAATATTTGTAATCAGCTATCCATTATCTTTCCATTTCGTGTTCTTATATATCAATTCTTCAAATATTCATAGAAGAAAGGTCATTTTCATGATATCGCACATTGTTTTTCAGACAGGAAAGTATAGATGACACCTGCACGTTATATCTTCAGAGAAGAAAAATTTACCCCCGATAAGTATAGTTCAATTTGTAGACTCACTATTCCTTAACTACACTTCGGATCAGGAGAGATGGGATGGACGCTTCTAGTGAATATCATTTTTCATGCAATTATATCACGAATTTCGCAGCGTCGTTCTCGTCATAGCGTTGGCTGATTTTGTTCTCGGACGTTTGTTCACAACTTGTGAATCACGAGCCTCTCTCGCGAGAGATTTGGGTAAAACGGAAGGGTCAAGCCAACATCTTCGCCGCGTTGGGTATCATCGCTACATGAGATTAAGAGAGAGGATCGGTAATTTAGGACCACCCCCCGGACACGTCCCCCGGAATGAGATCTGCCGGTCCATACGCTGTGCATGTACACCCCGTGGCCCCGTATTGCTCATAAAACTATTGAATTTTTCGATTGTGCGTTCACTAGAAAAAAATTTAAGTACAAACTTTGAAAATCGAAAAAAAATAATTTTCGAACGCGACAAGCTAATCTCAAAATCTCTTTTACGTTGTACTAGGCATGACCAATGATGGAAAATAAACCACCCAATCGATTCCCGCATGACTGGACAATCGATTTTTACCCCCCTTTTTCAGTTTTTCGGCTATAATTGTAGTTGTAATATGTTTCGGTCCATTTCATTTCTGCTCAAAATGTAGCCAAACCAATTCTCTATGAAAATAAATATTAGATTAACCGATCCTTTTTACTCTAAGAGACGAATTTTGAGCGGGAAAGTAGCGGAATGCTCGATTTTGACATTTTTCAAGCATAACTATTTTCTTTCGTCATCTCATGAGCTCTAATGTAGAAATTCGGAATCTACGTGTGAAATTACACCAGAAAATCTTATATTCAGATTTTTTCGAGACAAATCTTTTTCAACTTTTTCATGATCCGGTTATCATGGTCACGATCCGAAAAATAACCATGATGGTAATTTTTCGTATGATTGTTTTTTTTTCGCGGGGTTTATGGTCCTAGTGAAAAAAAAATTTTCCTAAAAAATTTCTCGCAATAAAAGTTGATGATGTAGATACACTCGTAGAAAAAGGAACAGTTTATTAGAACCCACGGAAGTGTTGACGAGAAATGTTATTCTCGAAAAATCGCATAAATTCAGTTTTTTGACCATAACTTATATCTTTCGCAGTTTGGTGAGCTCTAGTATGAAAAATCGTTGTCTACGTACAAAGATACACCAGAATCTCTTATAGTGATATAGTTCTGAGATTTCGACTTTTCGGCCAAAAATTGACCTCGATAGCCGGGTCATGAAAAAGTTGAAAAAGATTTGTCTCGAAAAAATCTGACTATAAGATTTTCTGGTGTATTTTCACACGTAGATTCCGAATTTTCAGTTTCTCGGCCATAATTGTAGTTGTAATATGTTTCGGTCCATTTCATTTCTGCTCAAAATGTAGCCAAACCAATTCTCTATGAAAATAAATATTAGATTAACCGATCCTTTTTACTCTAAGAGACGAATTTTGAGCGGGAAAGTAGCGGAATGCTCGATTTTGACATTTTTCAAGCATAACTATTTTCTTTCGTCATCTCATGAGCTCTAATGTAGAAATTCGGAATCTACGTGTGAAATTACACCAGAAAATCTTATATTCAGATTTTTTCGAGACAAATCTTTTTCAACTTTTTCATGATCCGGTTATCATGGTCACGATCCGAAAAATAACCATGATGGTAATTTTTCGTATGATTGTTTTTTTTTCGCGGGGTTTATGGTCCTAGTGAAAAAAAAATTTTCCTAAAAAATTTCTCGCAATAAAAGTTGATGATGTAGATACACTCGTAGAAAAAGGAACAGTTTATTAGAACCCACGGAAGTGTTGACGAGAAATGTTATTCTCGAAAAATCGCATAAATTCAGTTTTTTGACCATAACTTATATCTTTCGCAGTTTGGTGAGCTCTAGTATGAAAAATCGTTGTCTACGTACAAAGATACACCAGAATCTCTTATAGTGATATAGTTCTGAGATTTCGACTTTTCGGCCAAAAATTGACCTCGATAGCCGGGTCATGAAAAAGTTGAAAAAGATTTGTCTCGAAAAAATCTGACTATAAGATTTTCTGGTGTATTTTCACACGTAGATTCCGAATTTTCAGTTTCTCGGCCATAATTGTAGTTGTAATATGTTTCGGTCCATTTCATTTCTGCTCAAAATGTAGCCAAACCAATTCTCTACGAAAATAAATATTAGATTAACCGATCCTTTTTACTCTAAGAGACGAATTTTGAGCGGGTAAGTAGCGGAATGCTCGATTTTGACATTTTTCAAGCATAACTATTTTCTTTCGTCATTTCATGAGCTCTAATATAGAAATTCGGAATCTACGTGTGAAATTACACCAGAAAATCTTATATTCAGATTTTTTCGAGACAAATCTTTTTCAACTTTTTCATGATCCGGTTATCATGGTCACGATCCGAAAAATAACCATGATGGTAATTTTTCGTATGATTGTTTTTTTTTTCGCGGGGTTTATGGTCCTAGTGAAAAAAAAATTTTCCTAAAAAATTTCTCGCAATAAAAGTTGATGATGTAGATACACTCGTAGAAAAAGGAACAGTTTATTAGAACCCACGGAAGTGTTGACGAGAAATGTTATTCTCGAAAAATCGCATAAATTCAGTTTTTTGACCATAACTTATATCTTTCGCAGTTTGGTGAGCTCTAGTATGAAAAATCGTTGTCTACGTACAAAGATACACCAGAATCTCTTATAGTGATATAGTTCTGAGATTTCGACTTTTCGGCCAAAAATTGACCTCGATAGCCGGGTCATGAAAAAGTTGAAAAAGATTTGTCTCGAAAAAATCTGACTATAAGATTTTCTGGTGTATTTTCACACGTAGATTCCGAATTTTCAGTTTCTCGGCCATAATTGTAGTTGTAATATGTTTCGGTCCATTTCATTTCTGCTCAAAATGTAGCCAAACCAATTCTCTACGAAAATAAATATTAGATTAACCGATCCTTTTTACTCTAAGAGACGAATTTTGAGCGGGTAAGTAGCGGAATGCTCGATTTTGACATTTTTCAAGCATAACTATTTTCTTTCGTCATTTCATGAGCTCTAATATAGAAATTCGGAATCTACGTGTGAAATTACACCAGAAAATCTTATATTCAGATTTTTTCGAGACAAATCTTTTTCAACTTTTTCATGATCCGGTTATCATGGTCACGATCCGAAAAATAACCATGATGGTAATTTTTCGTATGATTGTTTTTTTTTTCGCGGGGTTTATGGTCCTAGTGAAAAAAAAATTTTCCTAAAAAATTTCTCGCAATAAAAGTTGATGATGTAGATACACTCGTAGAAAAAGGAACAGTTTATTAGAACCCACGGAAGTGTTGACGAGAAATGTTATTCTCGAAAAATCGCATAAATTCAGTTTTTTGACCATAACTTATATCTTTCGCAGTTTGGTGAGCTCTAGTATGAAAAATCGTTGTCTACGTACAAAGATACACCAGAATCTCTTATAGTGATATAGTTCTGAGATTTCGACTTTTCGGCCAAAAATTGACCTCGATAGCCGGGTCATGAAAAAGTTGAAAAAGATTTGTCTCGAAAAAATCTGACTATAAGATTTTCTGGTGTATTTTCACACGTAGATTCCGAATTTTCAGTTTCTCGGCCATAATTGTAGTTGTAATATGTTTCGGTCCATTTCATTTCTGCTCAAAATGTAGCCAAACCAATTCTCTACGAAAATAAATATTAGATTAACCGATCCTTTTTACTCTAAGAGACGAATTTTGAGCGGGAAAGTAGCGGAATGCTCGATTTTGACATTTTTCAAGCATAACTATTTTCTTTCGTCATCTCATGAGCTCTAATGTAGAAATTCGGAATCTACGTGTGAAATTACACCAGAAAATCTTATATTCAGATTTTTTCGAGACAAATCTTTTTCAACTTTTTCATGATCCGGTTATCATGGTCACGATCCGAAAAATAACCATGATGGTAATTTTTCGTATGATTGTTTTTTTTTTCGCGGGGTTTATGGTCCTAGTGAAAAAAAAATTTTCCTAAAAAATTTCTCGCAATAAAAGTTGATGATGTAGATACACTCGTAGAAAAAGGATCAGTTTATTAGAACCCACGGAAGTGTTGACGAGAAATGTTATTCTCGAAAAATCGCATAAATTCAGTTTTTTGACCATAACTTATATCTTTCGCAGTTTGGTGAGCTCTAGTATGAAAAATCGTTGTCTACGTACAAAGATACACCAGAATCTCTTATAGTGATATAGTTCTGAGATTTCGACTTTTCGGCCAAAAATTGACCTCGATAGCCGGGTCATGAAAAAGTTGAAAAAGATTTGTCTCGAAAAAATCTGACTATAAGATTTTCTGGTGTATTTTCACACGTAGATTCCGAATTTTCAGTTTCTCGGCCATAATTGTAGTTGTAATATGTTTCGGTCCATTTCATTTCTGCTCAAAATGTAGCCAAACCAATTCTCTACGAAAATAAATATTAGATTAACCGATCCTTTTTACTCTAAGAGACGAATTTTGAGCGGGTAAGTAGCGGAATGCTCGATTTTGACATTTTTCAAGCATAACTATTTTCTTTCGTCATTTCATGAGCTCTAATATAGAAATTCGGAATCTACGTGTGAAATTACACCAGAAAATCTTATATTCAGATTTTTTCGAGACAAATCTTTTTCAACTTTTTCATGATCCGGTTATCATGGTCACGATCCGAAAAATAACCATGATGGTAATTTTTCGTATGATTGTTTTTTTTTTCGCGGGGTTTATGGTCCTAGTGAAAAAAAAATTTTCCTAAAAAATTTCTCGCAATAAAAGTTGATGATGTAGATACACTCGTAGAAAAAGGAACAGTTTATTAGAACCCACGGAAGTGTTGACGAGAAATGTTATTCTCGAAAAATCGCATAAATTCAGTTTTTTGACCATAACTTATATCTTTCGCAGTTTGGTGAGCTCTAGTATGAAAAATCGTTGTCTACGTACAAAGATACACCAGAATCTCTTATAGTGATATAGTTCTGAGATTTCGACTTTTCGGCCAAAAATTGACCTCGATAGCCGGGTCATGAAAAAGTTGAAAAAGATTTGTCTCGAAAAAATCTGACTATAAGATTTTCTGGTGTATTTTCACACGTAGATTCCGAATTTTCAGTTTCTCGGCCATAATTGTAGTTGTAATATGTTTCGGTCCATTTCATTTCTGCTCAAAATGTAGCCAAACCAATTCTCTACGAAAATAAATATTAGATTAACCGATCCTTTTTACTCTAAGAGACGAATTTTGAGCGGGAAAGTAGCGGAATGCTCGATTTTGACATTTTTCAAGCATAACTATTTTCTTTCGTCATCTCATGAGCTCTAATATAGAAATTCGGAATCTACGTGTGAAATTACACCAGAAAATCTTATATTCAGATTTTTTCGAGACAAATCTTTTTCAACTTTTTCATGATCCGGTTATCATGGTCACGATCCGAAAAATAACCATGATGGTAATTTTTCGTATGATTGTTTTTTTTTTCGCGGGGTTTATGGTCCTAGTGAAAAAAAAATTTTCCTAAAAAATTTCTCGCAATAAAAGTTGATGATGTAGATACACTCGTAGAAAAAGGAACAGTTTATTAGAACCCACGGAAGTGTTGACGAGAAATGTTATTCTCGAAAAATCGCATAAATTCAGTTTTTTGACCATAACTTATATCTTTCGCAGTTTGGTGAGCTCTAGTATGAAAAATCGTTGTCTACGTACAAAGATACACCAGAATCTCTTATAGTGATATAGTTCTGAGATTTCGACTTTTCGGCCAAAAATTGACCTCGATAGCCGGGTCATGAAAAAGTTGAAAAAGATTTGTCTCGAAAAAATCTGACTATAAGATTTTCTGGTGTATTTTCACACGTAGATTCCGAATTTTCAGTTTCTCGGCCATAATTGTAGTTGTAATATGTTTCGGTCCATTTCATTTCTGCTCAAAATGTAGCCAAACCAATTCTCTACGAAAATAAATATTAGATTAACCGATCCTTTTTACTCTAAGAGACGAATTTTGAGCGGGTAAGTAGCGGAATGCTCGATTTTGACATTTTTCAAGCATAACTATTTTCTTTCGTCATTTCATGAGCTCTAATATAGAAATTCGGAATCTACGTGTGAAATTACACCAGAAAATCTTATATTCAGATTTTTTCGAGACAAATCTTTTTCAACTTTTTCATGATCCGGTTATCATGGTCACGATCCGAAAAATAACCATGATGGTAATTTTTCGTATGATTGTTTTTTTTTTCGCGGGGTTTATGGTCCTAGTGAAAAAAAAATTTTCCTAAAAAATTTCTCGCAATAAAAGTTGATGATGTAGATACACTCGTAGAAAAAGGAACAGTTTATTAGAACCCACGGAAGTGTTGACGAGAAATGTTATTCTCGAAAAATCGCATAAATTCAGTTTTTTGACCATAACTTATATCTTTCGCAGTTTGGTGAGCTCTAGTATGAAAAATCGTTGTCTACGTACAAAGATACACCAGAATCTCTTATAGTGATATAGTTCTGAGATTTCGACTTTTCGGCCAAAAATTGACCTCGATAGCCGGGTCATGAAAAAGTTGAAAAAGATTTGTCTCGAAAAAATCTGACTATAAGATTTTCTGGTGTATTTTCACACGTAGATTCCGAATTTTCAGTTTCTCGGCCATAATTGTAGTTGTAATATGTTTCGGTCCATTTCATTTCTGCTCAAAATGTAGCCAAACCAATTCTCTACGAAAATAAATATTAGATTAACCGATCCTTTTTACTCTAAGAGACGAATTTTGAGCGGGAAAGTAGCGGAATGCTCGATTTTGACATTTTTCAAGCATAACTATTTTCTTTCGTCATCTCATGAGCTCTAATATAGAAATTCGGAATCTACGTGTGAAATTACACCAGAAAATCTTATATTCAGATTTTTTCGAGACAAATCTTTTTCAACTTTTTCATGATCCGGTTATCATGGTCACGATCCGAAAAATAACCATGATGGTAATTTTTCGTATGATTGTTTTTTTTTTCGCGGGGTTTATGGTCCTAGTGAAAAAAAAATTTTCCTAAAAAATTTCTCGCAATAAAAGTTGATGATGTAGATACACTCGTAGAAAAAGGAACAGTTTATTAGAACCCACGGAAGTGTTGACGAGAAATGTTATTCTCGAAAAATCGCATAAATTCAGTTTTTTGACCATAACTTATATCTTTCGCAGTTTGGTGAGCTCTAGTATGAAAAATCGTTGTCTACGTACAAAGATACACCAGAATCTCTTATAGTGATATAGTTCTGAGATTTCGACTTTTCGGCCAAAAATTGACCTCGATAGCCGGGTCATGAAAAAGTTGAAAAAGATTTGTCTCGAAAAAATCTGACTATAAGATTTTCTGGTGTATTTTCACACGTAGATTCCGAATTTTCAGTTTCTCGGCCATAATTGTAGTTGTAATATGTTTCGGTCCATTTCATTTCTGCTCAAAATGTAGCCAAACCAATTCTCTACGAAAATAAATATTAGATTAACCGATCCTTTTTACTCTAAGAGACGAATTTTGAGCGGGTAAGTAGCGGAATGCTCGATTTTGACATTTTTCAAGCATAACTATTTTCTTTCGTCATTTCATGAGCTCTAATATAGAAATTCGGAATCTACGTGTGAAATTACACCAGAAAATCTTATATTCAGATTTTTTCGAGACAAATCTTTTTCAACTTTTTCATGATCCGGTTATCATGGTCACGATCCGAAAAATAACCATGATGGTAATTTTTCGTATGATTGTTTTTTTTTTCGCGGGGTTTATGGTCCTAGTGAAAAAAAAATTTTCCTAAAAAATTTCTCGCAATAAAAGTTGATGATGTAGATACACTCGTAGAAAAAGGAACAGTTTATTAGAACCCACGGAAGTGTTGACGAGAAATGTTATTCTCGAAAAATCGCATAAATTCAGTTTTTTGACCATAACTTATATCTTTCGCAGTTTGGTGAGCTCTAGTATGAAAAATCGTTGTCTACGTACAAAGATACACCAGAATCTCTTATAGTGATATAGTTCTGAGATTTCGACTTTTCGGCCAAAAATTGACCTCGATAGCCGGGTCATGAAAAAGTTGAAAAAGATTTGTCTCGAAAAAATCTGACTATAAGATTTTCTGGTGTATTTTCACACGTAGATTCCGAATTTTCAGTTTCTCGGCCATAATTGTAGTTGTAATATGTTTCGGTCCATTTCATTTCTGCTCAAAATGTAGCCAAACCAATTCTCTACGAAAATAAATATTAGATTAACCGATCCTTTTTACTCTAAGAGACGAATTTTGAGCGGGAAAGTAGCGGAATGCTCGATTTTGACATTTTTCAAGCATAACTATTTTCTTTCGTCATCTCATGAGCTCTAATATAGAAATTCGGAATCTACGTGTGAAATTACACCAGAAAATCTTATATTCAGATTTTTTCGAGACAAATCTTTTTCAACTTTTTCATGATCCGGTTATCATGGTCACGATCCGAAAAATAACCATGATGGTAATTTTTCGTATGATTGTTTTTTTTTTCGCGGGGTTTATGGTCCTAGTGAAAAAAAAATTTTCCTAAAAAATTTCTCGCAATAAAAGTTGATGATGTAGATACACTCGTAGAAAAAGGAACAGTTTATTAGAACCCACGGAAGTGTTGACGAGAAATGTTATTCTCGAAAAATCGCATAAATTCAGTTTTTTGACCATAACTTATATCTTTCGCAGTTTGGTGAGCTCTAGTATGAAAAATCGTTGTCTACGTACAAAGATACACCAGAATCTCTTATAGTGATATAGTTCTGAGATTTCGACTTTTCGGCCAAAAATTGACCTCGATAGCCGGGTCATGAAAAAGTTGAAAAAGATTTGTCTCGAAAAAATCTGACTATAAGATTTTCTGGTGTATTTTCACACGTAGATTCCGAATTTTCAGTTTCTCGGCCATAATTGTAGTTGTAATATGTTTCGGTCCATTTCATTTCTGCTCAAAATGTAGCCAAACCAATTCTCTACGAAAATAAATATTAGATTAACCGATCCTTTTTACTCTAAGAGACGAATTTTGAGCGGGTAAGTAGCGGAATGCTCGATTTTGACATTTTTCAAGCATAACTATTTTCTTTCGTCATTTCATGAGCTCTAATATAGAAATTCGGAATCTACGTGTGAAATTACACCAGAAAATCTTATATTCAGATTTTTTCGAGACAAATCTTTTTCAACTTTTTCATGATCCGGTTATCATGGTCACGATCCGAAAAATAACCATGATGGTAATTTTTCGTATGATTGTTTTTTTTTTCGCGGGGTTTATGGTCCTAGTGAAAAAAAAATTTTCCTAAAAAATTTCTCGCAATAAAAGTTGATGATGTAGATACACTCGTAGAAAAAGGAACAGTTTATTAGAACCCACGGAAGTGTTGACGAGAAATGTTATTCTCGAAAAATCGCATAAATTCAGTTTTTTGACCATAACTTATATCTTTCGCAGTTTGGTGAGCTCTAGTATGAAAAATCGTTGTCTACGTACAAAGATACACCAGAATCTCTTATAGTGATATAGTTCTGAGATTTCGACTTTTCGGCCAAAAATTGACCTCGATAGCCGGGTCATGAAAAAGTTGAAAAAGATTTGTCTCGAAAAAATCTGACTATAAGATTTTCTGGTGTATTTTCACACGTAGATTCCGAATTTTCAGTTTCTCGGCCATAATTGTAGTTGTAATATGTTTCGGTCCATTTCATTTCTGCTCAAAATGTAGCCAAACCAATTCTCTACGAAAATAAATATTAGATTAACCGATCCTTTTTACTCTAAGAGACGAATTTTGAGCGGGAAAGTAGCGGAATGCTCGATTTTGACATTTTTCAAGCATAACTATTTTCTTTCGTCATCTCATGAGCTCTAATATAGAAATTCGGAATCTACGTGTGAAATTACACCAGAAAATCTTATATTCAGATTTTTTCGAGACAAATCTTTTTCAACTTTTTCATGATCCGGTTATCATGGTCACGATCCGAAAAATAACCATGATGGTAATTTTTCGTATGATTGTTTTTTTTTTCGCGGGGTTTATGGTCCTAGTGAAAAAAAAATTTTCCTAAAAAATTTCTCGCAATAAAAGTTGATGATGTAGATACACTCGTAGAAAAAGGAACAGTTTATTAGAACCCACGGAAGTGTTGACGAGAAATGTTATTCTCGAAAAATCGCATAAATTCAGTTTTTTGACCATAACTTATATCTTTCGCAGTTTGGTGAGCTCTAGTATGAAAAATCGTTGTCTACGTGCAAAGATACACCAGAATCTCTTATAGTGATATAGTTCTGAGATTTCGACTTTTCGGCCAAAAATTGACCTCGATAGCCGGGTCATGAAAAAGTTGAAAAAGATTTGTCTCGAAAAAATCTGACTATAAGATTTTCTGGTGTATTTTCACACGTAGATTCCGAATTTTCAGTTTCTCGGCCATAATTGTAGTTGTAATATGTTTCGGTCCATTTCATTTCTGCTCAAAATGTAGCCAAACCAATTCTCTACGAAAATAAATATTAGATTAACCGATCCTTTTTACTCTAAGAGACGAATTTTGAGCGGGAAAGTAGCGGAATGCTCGATTTTGACATTTTTCAAGCATAACTATTTTCTTTCGTCATCTCATGAGCTCTAATATAGAAATTCGGAATCTACGTGTGAAATTACACCAGAAAATCTTATATTCAGATTTTTTCGAGACAAATCTTTTTCAACTTTTTCATGATCCGGTTATCATGGTCACGATCCGAAAAATAACCATGATGGTAATTTTTCGTATGATTGTTTTTTTTTTCGCGGGGTTTATGGTCCTAGTGAAAAAAAAATTTTCCTAAAAAATTTCTCGCAATAAAAGTTGATGATGTAGATACACTCGTAGAAAAAGGAACAGTTTATTAGAACCCACGGAAGTGTTGACGAGAAATGTTATTCTCGAAAAATCGCATAAATTCAGTTTTTTGACCATAACTTATATCTTTCGCAGTTTGGTGAGCTCTAGTATGAAAAATCGTTGTCTACGTGCAAAGATACACCAGAATCTCTTATAGTGATATAGTTCTGAGATTTCGACTTTTCGGCCAAAAATTGACCTCGATAGCCGGGTCATGAAAAAGTTGAAAAAGATTTGTCTCGAAAAAATCTGACTATAAGATTTTCTGGTGTATTTTCACACGTAGATTCCGAATTTTCAGTTTCTCGGCCATAATTGTAGTTGTAATATGTTTCGGTCCATTTCATTTCTGCTCAAAATGTAGCCAAACCAATTCTCTACGAAAATAAATATTAGATTAACCGATCCTTTTTACTCTAAGAGACGAATTTTGAGCGGGAAAGTAGCGGAATGCTCGATTTTGACATTTTTCAAGCATAACTATTTTCTTT
The DNA here is from genome assembly GCA_036245825.1 of Pristionchus entomophagus. Classification (NCBI taxonomy): domain Eukaryota; kingdom Metazoa; phylum Nematoda; class Chromadorea; order Rhabditida; family Neodiplogasteridae; genus Pristionchus; species Pristionchus entomophagus. The sequence continues at coordinate 15,993,635 of BTSX01000004.1, read as the reverse complement.
CGTCATCTCATGAGCTCTAATATAGAAATTCGGAATCTACGTGTGAAATTACACCAGAAAATCTTATAGTCAGATTTTTTCGAGACAAATCTTTTTCAACTTTTTCATGATCCGGTTATCATGGTCACGATCCGAAAAATAACCATGATGGTAATTTTTCGTATGATTGTTTTTTTTTTCGCGGGGTTTATGGTCCTAGTGAAAAAAAAATTTTCCTAAAAAATTTCTCGCAATAAAAGTTGATGATGTAGATACACTCGTAGAAAAAGGAACAGTTTATTAGAACCCACGGAAGTGTTGACGAGAAATGTTATTCTCGAAAAATCGCATAAATTCAGTTTTTTGACCATAACTTATATCTTTCGCAGTTTGGTGAGCTCTAGTATGAAAAATCGTTGTCTACGTACAAAGATACACCAGAATCTCTTATAGTGATATAGTTCTGAGATTTCGACTTTTCGGCCAAAAATTGACCTCGATAGCCGGGTCATGAAAAAGTTGAAAAAGATTTGTCTCGAAAAAATCTGACTATAAGATTTTCTGGTGTATTTTCACACGTAGATTCCGAATTTTCAGTTTCTCGGCCATAATTGTAGTTGTAATATGTTTCGGTCCATTTCATTTCTGCTCAAAATGTAGCCAAACCAATTCTCTACGAAAATCAATATTAGATTAACCGATCCTTTTTACTCTAAGAGACGAATTTTGAGCGGGAAAGTAGCGGAATGCTCGATTTTGACATTTTTCAAGCATAACTATTTTCTTTCGTCATCTCATGAGCTCTAATATAGAAATTCGGAATCTACGTGTGAAATTACACCAGAAAATCTTATATTCAGATTTTTTCGAGACAAATCTTTTTCAACTTTTTCATGATCCGGTTATCATGGTCACGATCCGAAAAATAACCATGATGGTAATTTTTCGTATGATTGTTTTTTTTTCGCGGGGTTTATGGTCCTAGTGAAAAAAAAATTTTCCTAAAAAATTTCTCGCAATAAAAGTTGATGATGTAGATACACTCGTAGAAAAAGGAACAGTTTATTAGAACCCACGGAAGTGTTGACGAGAAATGTTATTCTCGAAAAATCGCATAAATTCAGTTTTTTGACCATAACTTATATCTTTCGCAGTTTGGTGAGCTCTAGTATGAAAAATCGTTGTCTACGTACAAAGATACACCAGAATCTCTTATAGTGATATAGTTCTGAGATTTCGACTTTTCGGCCAAAAATTGACCTCGATAGCCGGGTCATGAAAAAGTTGAAAAAGATTTGTCTCGAAAAAATCTGACTATAAGATTTTCTGGTGTATTTTCACACGTAGATTCCGAATTTTCAGTTTCTCGGCCATAATTGTAGTTGTAATATGTTTCGGTCCATTTCATTTCTGCTCAAAATGTAGCCAAACCAATTCTCTACGAAAATCAATATTAGATTAACCGATCCTTTTTACTCTAAGAGACGAATTTTGAGCGGGAAAGTAGCGGAATGCTCGATTTTGACATTTTTCAAGCATAACTATTTTCTTTCGTCATCTCATGAGCTCTAATATAGAAATTCGGAATCTACGTGTGAAATTACACCAGAAAATCTTATATTCAGATTTTTTCGAGACAAATCTTTTTCAACTTTTTCATGATCCGGTTATCATGGTCACGATCCGAAAAATAACCATGATGGTAATTTTTCGTATGATTGTTTTTTTTTCGCGGGGTTTATGGTCCTAGTGAAAAAAAAATTTTCCTAAAAAATTTCTCGCAATAAAAGTTGATGATGTAGATACACTCGTAGAAAAAGGAACAGTTTATTAGAACCCACGGAAGTGTTGACGAGAAATGTTATTCTCGAAAAATCGCATAAATTCAGTTTTTTGACCATAACTTATATCTTTCGCAGTTTGGTGAGCTCTAGTATGAAAAATCGTTGTCTACGTACAAAGATACACCAGAATCTCTTATAGTGATATAGTTCTGAGATTTCGACTTTTCGGCCAAAAATTGACCTCGATAGCCGGGTCATGAAAAAGTTGAAAAAGATTTGTCTCGAAAAAATCTGACTATAAGATTTTCTGGTGTATTTTCACACGTAGATTCCGAATTTTCAGTTTCTCGGCCATAATTGTAGTTGTAATATGTTTCGGTCCATTTCATTTCTGCTCAAAATGTAGCCAAACCAATTCTCTACGAAAATCAATATTAGATTAACCGATCCTTTTTACTCTAAGAGACGAATTTTGAGCGGGAAAGTAGCGGAATGCTCGATTTTGACATTTTTCAAGCATAACTATTTTCTTTCGTCATCTCATGAGCTCTAATATAGAAATTCGGAATCTACGTGTGAAATTACACCAGAAAATCTTATATTCAGATTTTTTCGAGACAAATCTTTTTCAACTTTTTCATGATCCGGTTATCATGGTCACGATCCGAAAAATAACCATGATGGTAATTTTTCGTATGATTGTTTTTTTTTTCGCGGGGTTTATGGTCCTAGTGAAAAAAAAATTTTCCTAAAAAATTTCTCGCAATAAAAGTTGATGATGTAGATACACTCGTAGAAAAAGGAACAGTTTATTAGAACCCACGGAAGTGTTGACGAGAAATGTTATTCTCGAAACATCGCATAAATTCAGTTTTTTGACCATAACTTATATCTTTCGCAGTTTGGTGAGCTCTAGTATGAAAAATCGTTGTCTACGTGCAAAGATACACCAGAATCTCTTATAGTGATATAGTTCTGAGATTTCGACTTTTCGGCCAAAAATTGACCTCGATAGCTGGGTCATGAAAAAGTTGAAAAAGATTTGTCTCGAAAAAATCTGACTATAAGATTTTCTGGTGTATTTTCACACGTAGATTCCGAATTTTCAGTTTCTCGGCCATAATTGTAGTTGTAATATGTTTCGGTCCATTTCATTTCTGCTCAAAATGTAGCCAAACCAATTCTCTACGAAAATCAATATTAGATTAACCGATCCTTTTTACTCTAAGAGACGAATTTTGAGCGGGAAAGTAGCGGAATGCTCGATTTTGACATTTTTCAAGCATAACTATTTTCTTTCGTCATCTCATGAGCTCTAATATAGAAATTCGGAATCTACGTGTGAAATTACACCAGAAAATCTTATATTCAGATTTTTTCGAGACAAATCTTTTTCAACTTTTTCATGATCCGGTTATCATGGTCACGATCCGAAAAATAACCATGATGGTAATTTTTCGTATGATTGTTTTTTTTTCGCGGGGTTTATGGTCCTAGTGAAAAAAAAATTTTCCTAAAAAATTTCTCGCAATAAAAGTTGATGATGTAGATACACTCGTAGAAAAAGGAACAGTTTATTAGAACCCACGGAAGTGTTGACGAGAAATGTTATTCTCGAAAAATCGCATAAATTCAGTTTTTTGACCATAACTTATATCTTTCGCAGTTTGGTGAGCTCTAGTATGAAAAATCGTTGTCTACGTACAAAGATACACCAGAATCTCTTATAGTGATATAGTTCTGAGATTTCGACTTTTCGGCCAAAAATTGACCTCGATAGCCGGGTCATGAAAAAGTTGAAAAAGATTTGTCTCGAAAAAATCTGACTATAAGATTTTCTGGTGTATTTTCACACGTAGATTCCGAATTTTCAGTTTCTCGGCCATAATTGTAGTTGTAATATGTTTCGGTCCATTTCATTTCTGCTCAAAATGTAGCCAAACCAATTCTCTACGAAAATCAATATTAGATTAACCGATCCTTTTTACTCTAAGAGACGAATTTTGAGCGGGAAAGTAGCGGAATGCTCGATTTTGACATTTTTCAAGCATAACTATTTTCTTTCGTCATCTCATGAGCTCTAATATAGAAATTCGGAATCTACGTGTGAAATTACACCAGAAAATCTTATATTCAGATTTTTTCGAGACAAATCTTTTTCAACTTTTTCATGATCCGGTTATCATGGTCACGATCCGAAAAATAACCATGATGGTAATTTTTCGTATGATTGTTTTTTTTTCGCGGGGTTTATGGTCCTAGTGAAAAAAAAATTTTCCTAAAAAATTTCTCGCAATAAAAGTTGATGATGTAGATACACTCGTAGAAAAAGGAACAGTTTATTAGAACCCACGGAAGTGTTGACGAGAAATGTTATTCTCGAAAAATCGCATAAATTCAGTTTTTTGACCATAACTTATATCTTTCGCAGTTTGGTGAGCTCTAGTATGAAAAATCGTTGTCTACGTACAAAGATACACCAGAATCTCTTATAGTGATATAGTTCTGAGATTTCGACTTTTCGGCCAAAAATTGACCTCGATAGCCGGGTCATGAAAAAGTTGAAAAAGATTTGTCTCGAAAAAATCTGACTATAAGATTTTCTGGTGTATTTTCACACGTAGATTCCGAATTTTCAGTTTCTCGGCCATAATTGTAGTTGTAATATGTTTCGGTCCATTTCATTTCTGCTCAAAATGTAGCCAAACCAATTCTCTACGAAAATAAATATTAGATTAACCGATCCTTTTTACTCTAAGAGACGAATTTTGAGCGGGTAAGTAGCGGAATGCTCGATTTTGACATTTTTCAAGCATAACTATTTTCTTTCGTCATTTCATGAGCTCTAATATAGAAATTCGGAATCTACGTGTGAAATTACACCAGAAAATCTTATATTCAGATTTTTTCGAGACAAATCTTTTTCAACTTTTTCATGATCCGGTTATCATGGTCACGATCCGAAAAATAACCATGATGGTAATTTTTCGTATGATTGTTTTTTTTTTCGCGGGGTTTATGGTCCTAGTGAAAAAAAAATTTTCCTAAAAAATTTCTCGCAATAAAAGTTGATGATGTAGATACACTCGTAGAAAAAGGAACAGTTTATTAGAACCCACGGAAGTGTTGACGAGAAATGTTATTCTCGAAACATCGCATAAATTCAGTTTTTTGACCATAACTTATATCTTTCGCAGTTTGGTGAGCTCTAGTATGAAAAATCGTTGTCTACGTGCAAAGATACACCAGAATCTCTTATAGTGATATAGTTCTGAGATTTCGACTTTTCGGCCAAAAATTGACCTCGATAGCTGGGTCATGAAAAAGTTGAAAAAGATTTGTCTCGAAAAAATCTGACTATAAGATTTTCTGGTGTATTTTCACACGTAGATTCCGAATTTCTATATTAGAGCTCATGAGATGACGAAAGAAAATAGTTATGCTTGTCAAAATCGAGCATTCTGGAACTTTCCTGCTCAAAATTCGTCTCTTAGAGTAAAAAGGATAAGTTAACCTAATATTGATTTTCGTACAGAATTGGTCTGGCTACATTTTTTAAATGGACCGAAACATATTACAACTACAATTATAGCCAAAAAACTGAAAAAGGGGGGTAAAAATCGATTGTCCAGTCATGCGGGAATCGATTGGGTGGTTTATTTTCCATCATTGGTCATGCCTAGTACAACGTAAAAGAGATTTTGAGACTAGCTTGTCGCGTTCGAAAATTATTTTTTTTCGATTTTCAAAGTTTGCACTTCAATTTTTTTCTAGTGAACGCAAAATCTAGCAATTCAGTAGTGTTATGAGTAGGGTTGACAATTCAATGATTCAAGGAGGGAGGGAGGACGGCGTATGCAAATCGGTCCGTTCATCCTTGATCAAGGATGAGGGGGAGCGGCCGTCCTTGTTCAAGGATGGGGAGGGGAGGAAGGCTGTTTTCGGTTGTTTTAGACATTGGAACGCCCTTCAAAGTTACTAAATTAACTTTATCATCTATACAAGATCCATTTCAACACAACACAACAACCAAACAACAAAAAAACAGACAGAAACGCTATGATTTAACTATGCAATTAGCTACAAAAGAGAGGGGAGGGCTTCAAGCGAATGATATCTACGTTTCAAACACTGGAATAATACTATGAATGCTCAATCGAAGGTTACTGTGCCTGAGAAGCCCTGGTCATCACCCTCGAAGTGCGCCTCCCACTCGTCCGGACCGAACCTAGAAAATAGATCATTATCTCGGAACTTGCTATATATTTCACCTGATCCTTTCTCGACGGGAGTGCGCTCCAACGAATGCCAATTTTTTCATAGTGTAGGAGTCGGTTCTAGAAAAATAGTGATTGGCTCAGAATCAACGAAACATTCTCACCTTGCCCTCAAGCGGTTGTTGACAACCAATCCCACAGTCGAGAACAGGCGTTCACTATCGATCGAAGTAGGTGGAATGGCAAGGAGACACCTCGCCACCTTGGCTAGTCTAGGGAAGAGCTGGTGGTGTTCCTTCCAAAACTCCACCGGGTCTTTTTCTTCCGGAAACTGAATACGCTTCGCGAGCGAATGGAGCTTCTCGAACTCCAGCTAAATATCAAATGATTAGACTAGTAAATTATTTTCCGTACTCAATCTATTGTTATTACATCACGAACGTACCCTGGCACCGATGGGAACAGGAGTCTTTTTTCCTGCCAACAGGCTGGGACGAGCTCTCTTGGCTGGTGGAGGGGTCGAATCTTCAAAGATACAATTCCTAATGTCATACAATCAATACAATCATACACGAAATGATTGTTAAAACTAACCTGCTTGTGAGTCACAGTGTCCCTCATCAGCCTCTCTGAATAACTTATGTAGAGTGTCCTCCTCATCTGTAGGAGAGATTAGCGTGCCCCAGTAGAGGAATCTGAAAATAAGCAAGATAGCGAGACGCATAGGGTGAACTAATAATAACCTCGAATCGATCATTGATTTTCTCGCGAATTCATTCTTGAAGTAGCAAGTGAACCGTTTGGCGAAGTTCTTCTGAACAATTGGAACGAAATCCTTCAGGGCAGAAGTTGAGTAACTGCAAAAGATTGATCAGACCAATGAAGAGACTCTGAACAAACTTGGCGAGAGAACTTTCGACTCCTCGAAGGTAGGGAATGACTGACGAGAGAGTGGCACTATGTGTGCTCATCTCAGAGATATGGCTCAAGCAATTGAAGAAGTCAGAATACTCACAGTGGAAGAGAAAGTATCCACCGTAGAAAGAAATTCGACAAGTCGTCTTAGTGTCATCTTTTGACCATCATCCAGTACAGGGAATCCGTGTTCTTCCGCCAAATCACTCAACTGATCAATCTGCAAAGAACGGTTCCGTCTTGAAAAAAATGGTTCTCAATGTTCAAATTCACTAGTGGCTTCGACTAACCTGATCAGCAGCAACTCTCAGCATGCGCAGTAGTGATCCCCATCTGATCCGAATTTCCATCGGAATCTTCTTCTGATTGGTACAATTTACATCGACCAGAGCTCTGAAATCGAATATCCATTATACAATACAGGCGTTTTTATCGCCCCTTGAACCATTCAATCAATGACCCCACAAATAATACCTGAGAAGGCTGATCCAACTATTTCGACTCCTGTGAACATGGGCTGCGATCTTCCTAATGGCGAATACGATCTCGGTTGCGGGCTTCCAGTTGTCGATCGATTCCATGATGAAGAGATGAGTGGCGTGTAGCACACATCCCACCCTGTAGCAAGCGACGGTTAATTCAGAGTAATTTCTTAATTAAACCAAATAGGTGAATTACCTGTCAACTCCGGCCTTAGCTGTTCCAGATCTCATCACTGACGCGCTGTCAGAGAGACAGCAGTAGACCGAGGCAAGGTTGAATTCCTTCGTCAAATCGGAGAGAAAGCAGTTTACCTGAGAAGAAAATAATGAGCAGATTGAAAAAAGTGAATAACATTGAATCAGATAAAGTAAACATAATACCTGATCCGAATTGTCAGAACTTTCGATGTCGTCGAGAGTCAGTACAAACAATTCTCTCTTCCATTGAGGGGTGATCAAATGAGCCGTTGATCCCATGACAGAGTGAGCACTGTCCTTACTCGTCCAGTGATCCATTGTGATTGCGATATGTTCGCCCCTTACGGCATCACATACGGCTCTTCGAGCAAAAACATACTCAGAATCAAGAATCGTACCAGATAGGGTCTTACGGTCGGGGACAAGGAAAGTGGGATCTAGACAACGCAAGAACTCTCGAATCTCAGGATTCTGAGCAATATTGAATGGTAGTGAGCCGGTAGCAATAGCTCTCAGAAGCCATTGCTTGGCAGCGACATGTCTAGCTTCTAGGGAGATCAATGCGCCATATTGTTCGGGATGGACAGTTGTCAGGTGGTGTTTTAGACCAGATGAAACTTTCTTGCCCCCAAACAAGTAAGTGGCTGTATGATCGCAAAGGGTGCAGTCAACCTTAGTAATGTCATTGGGGTTGACTACAAAGTACGTCATGAAATGGGTTCGAATCTCCATTGGGCCTCGTCGTTTCTTCTGTTTCGGATCTGAAACGATTGAATGAAGATATACATATCAGAAAAGAAGTAATAAAACGTTATTATCTTCCTAAATATTGTCAATAAGAGGGCCTATTAAGACTAAATGGAATACTCACCTGGTACGGTAGCATCGTTGGATACGGTAGCATCGTGGGGTACGGTAGCCTCGTCAAGTACGGTAGCCTCATCGGGTACGGTAATAGAAGCAACGGGATCTGAAGCAAGGGAAAATACGAAATAAACGCAATTCTACAATGGTATCTATATTTCTCTAACAAAAAACAATCTAGTCGTCAAATGAGGAGATATTACAAAACTAGCTCACTGGGTGCTCTATCCTCTTCTGCTACGGTAATCTCGGCGTGAACGGATTCCCCGTCGGAAACGGTAGCATCATTGGGTACGGTAGTCGCATGGGGTACGGTGAGCATTGGAGTAGCATCAACGGGATCTAAAAGAGCAGAATCTTAGACTTGGTGGCTCTACTTCAGAAGACGGGATTCTTACTTTCATAAGAAACATTTCTAATTTACTCCTTCTCGCTGACCGGTTCATTCACATGTATGACTGGGTATGACTGGTGAGAATGACCAAAGGTACCGTATTGTGAATGTGACCTAGACTAGGACTTGGATTAATTTGTAGGCAAATCCCCTTTCGTGAACTAATCCCGTCCTTTGAAGTAGAGCCCGAATGGTTAATATGAGATCAACTCACTGGGTACGGTAGCATCCTTGGGTACGGTAGCATCCTTGGGTACGGTAGCATCCTTGTGTACGGTAGCATCTATCGGTACGGCAGTCTTGCTAGCACGTACAGATCTTCTCGTGAGAGATGGTGGATCTGTAATTAGGAAAAGATAGAAACAAAAAGGGATGCTAAACAACTAATCCGCCTAAATGAGTAAACGAAAGCGGAGACTGACCATCATGAGAAGAGGAGGAAGAGGGGGAGTCAACAGAAGGGTTGGCTCGGGAGGATCGCAGCTTCCTCTTAGATTTCACTGGAGGCGCGTCATCCGTGGTCGCAAGAGGGGGATGCTTACGCTTCGGTGGCATAGAAACAAACCCGAAATAATTCACAATAAAAACAGTATAAGTCAATGAAAGTAAGTGGAAGAAGGTAAAAGAAGTGAAAAAGTAGCTCATTCCGAGCTTTTGTACCCATCTTGATAGACATGTAAATTGCTCCAAGCAGTAGTCGTGTGGCTAATTATGTAAATCCATTTGATTTCTTGACTGAAAAAAGCCTTATCGCCTCTCCATCCTCCCTCAAGGACGGCCATCCTTGAACAAGGATGACCGCTCTCCCTCATCCTTGTTCAAGGATGAGAGCGATTTGCATGCTGTGAGAAAATTGGAGGGAGGCCTTCCTCTCATCCTTGAATTGTCAACCCTAGTTATGAGCAATAAGGGGCCAAGGGGTGTACATGCACAAAGTATGGGCAAGCATATCTCATTCCGGGGGGACGTGTGCGGGGGTGGTGAATATGGTCGCGAATTACCGATCCGCTCTCTTAACGGTATAAATAATTTGTTTTATTATGATAAGCGCTTCGATAACGCATATATACATAATGTTTTTAATACGGAAGGGGTATTGCAGAGATTATCGAAAATTGTATTTCGGTGTCTCATCACTATGCACAGCAGCGGGGCTCTTCGCCACGTAGACATTCATATTGTGCACGAAGACTCTCGCCAAAATTGGCGCCTAAGATTGCATTATCAAAACATATTTTCTATTTGACTCACTCTGTGGTCCTTGAATATATCGGGTTGAGGAATAAGTAACGCTCGTTTTTCCAATTTCAGATTATGACCTCTCCCGTCTTTCTAAATTGTGCAATTATATTCCGGTTTTTGATGATCGATAAGGGCTTGGATACTCTCTTTAGCGCACACTATATCATATATCTCCGATCATGTAGGCGATCACAATGGCTGGCTCAATTCAAAGTGGTCGCACCTCACCCTGAGATTTTGACAGGTCAGCACTGAGGGAAGAAGAATTATTGAGCCACAATTAAGCTGCAGTAGTAAAGTATCATGGTTATACATTACACTGATGATATTCAGAGGAATATCCAAGTAAAGGCCTGTGTGAGATATGCGCCTAACGAGAGTGTAGGATTTTCAGTTACTGACCGAAAGAAGTTTTGCTAGCCGCGTTTTCTTAGCAATAGATCTAAAGACCTCTATTATGCTTGAATGTGGAGTACCTTTCCTGTTGAAAATATGGACAAATTTTGTTAAGTGTGGAGCATTCTCTTTATGAGTTAAATTGCTCGTAAGTCCGATATAGAAAAACTAGCCTCGAAATCGACATTTATTGCTATTTCCTGTAAACCGTACTAATTGAATGTAAGGCCTTAGATGGTTAAATGGACGAGCAACTTTTGCACTATCATCCACCAAGTGGCCACAATTATAGAATGGCTACTATGTCTTGGGTATGGTTTAATCCAAAGTCCTCAAAACACGCATTTCTTTTGATTCCGTCACAAAATAATATTTTTGGAAAACTGTTATTTTTCAAATAGGAGCATAAGTAGCACCAAATGTTTATAGTGATAATATAGCTCCATAGTGAGTGACTGGAGCGCACTAGTGTATAGGCCAGCACCTTCGATCCTCAAGGTAGACAAATAAGTTAAGTGAACTGCAATTTTTCACGAACGTTCCCCTTGAAACGTCTATAAAAATACAACAATGAATCGAGCACCATTCTCACTTCACCATGAAAGAGGTGTAGTATCGGGCTGCTCACCTGAGAATGTGTGAATTTACCGAACAGTTTCCACGTTAAATTACACAATTTCGAAAAAAATCTAAAATTTTCGAAAAATATCAGGTACATTGAAATCTAAATTTCTCTCCTACACAGGAAGCGTGATATTTCTAATAATAACGGCTATGATACTCGAGCATACCCTGAAAAAATGCTATAAAGTCAGCTCGTTTAGATTTGATTGGCGGGAGATATATGAGCCCAAACACGATGCTCAAAAACGAGCGTTACTTATTCCTCAACCCAATACTTGTCCACACCGCATGTCTAACAGACTTCGAGCATACCAAAAGCATCCAGATAGGCATAATCGATATCAAATCTAGCGCTGTCGTAGTAAACTTGGGGAAGATAGCACGGGGACCCGCCAAATAGCTGTCCAAGTTGCAAGTACCCTGAATGAAAGTGGTTTGAAATAACTGAAAATGTAAAGATTTTTTTGGATTGGCTTACGAAGAACTCACGTATGCAAGTTGAGAAAGGAACATAACGACGGTAGTTGCGGCAAGGCCTTGCTCATTATTCGATTTTGATACACTCTGAACCGATGGGTAATTTACCTTAACCAACAATGAGTACTAGTTGCTTACCATTGGATTCACGTGTGTCCTGCGCCTCATCATTAACGATGCCACAATACATGTATTGCATACTAATGCGTAAAGCGTGAAAACGATTTGATCAACCGTGTATCAACGCCTGACCGAAAAAGTGTGTGATTTCTGCTCCGGTACCGCAATTTCTACGTTTATCAACGGCGGAATATTCCCATTTAAAGTGGAAAAGAAGATTACTGTCCCTCGCACTCCAAAAGCTGCGCCAAAATGGTACCTGCACACCACAGATTTGTACGCTCAAACATGCAATGAGACTACAGCGTACCCTTGGAGAGCTTGCGGTATCGTCACAAGTAGAGGAACTGAGAAGAGGAGCAGAAAGCTCAACTTTGTGAATTTAGTTTGTGACTGAAAATGAGCTGATTGTGAATGTTAATTTCGACATTTTTTATGCAATTATGAAAAAATAAAAATCTGAAAATTTTCGTGTACCTTTCGATATCTTTGAGGCCTTAGAACTGCGAACAATCGGTTGGTCGACATGAGGCATTCCGCAATTTGGCCACGAGGCAACACAGCTGCCAGAGAGCAGATCTACAATGTTAGTAATGTAAATTTGTGAGACCCGGTTTGAATTGTATTTTTGAATTCCAATTACCAGTGTGTCCAATAGCTATTTGTAGTCCGAAATCCAATCTCTGCTCATTTACAATATGTATACCATCTTTTCTGAAATGTAGTAAAACCTTGGCAATAAAATATAATAATACAGCACAATAAATTCGATGACAGTCCAGTTCGTAATACAGTTGGATATTCGACCCTCAATGCGACGTCACAACATCCTCCCTTCGCCTATTGCGAAATTATGCAATGGGAGGGAGGTTGAATAGCCAACCTTAGTTATTACTCATCAGTGCTCAATCTCGAAAGACACTTTAAATTCTGTAAATTTGGAAGGGAAAACTAGAATATTGAACAAATTGTGAGTGCCGCGGGAATTCGGAGGAAGAGAAAATCTTTCTCGAGCACAGTACCCAGCAATTTGCAATACGCAATACATCAGACTTCAGTCGATCCAGAATGTATTTTGTAGTCGATCAGCCATAGTTCATGCGATTTGTACGCATAATGCTTATTCGAGATCGAACTTCAACTAAGCGTTCAACCAAGCCGCGTTTAGTCATCCAGTAATTTTCAGGCTAGTCAAGTTAACCCGTCATATGAGTAATTATCCCCCGAAGCCAACTTTTACTAATGAGCGCGGTTCGGGATAATCACGCTGCGGACTAATTGCTGTTGCCTAGTTTTCACTAATTATCTGCTCATAGTTGGTCTCTTTTTTGGCTATAAAATCGGCATGGTTCTTCCTCCTATGACCAACCATGAACCGTCTCTTCCTTCTACTCGCTCTCGTCGGAGTCGCGACTGTCTTCGGGTGCAGCAGCAAGCCATCGGGTGGATGCGGATGCGGAGGCGGCGGAGGAGGAGGAGGATGCAGATGCAAGGTTTGATCATCTTCTCCGAATACTTGCATCACTGATTGCTTTCCTTCTCCTCCTATCTTCATCCATTCACAGGCCCGTGGTGTGCTCAAGCTTGATGGTGACAGCCCGGTCGACCAGGATTTCGGAGAGATCTATGGTCTTTCCATCTGGAAGAATGCCAAGATTCCCTCCAACATTTCGCTCACCGAGGCTCATGATCCCAACTTCCACTTCAAGAGCTGCTGTGTCGGTCGTGGACTCTCTACCGCTTGCCAGGTAAACAAATGAGAGAGAAAAAAATCTGTTATCGACTGTTATTTTCATCTTCTAAGGATGAATTTCTTATAGAGATAATTCATTCTTTCAGGCCCGCTGCGAGTACGGAATCTACAACCAGGAACTTCTCCAGAAGATGCTCATTGGAGCCGATGAGTGCCCTCTCGATTCCCTCCCCGAGATGCACTTCTGCGCTGCTCAGGGCCGCGACCACTCATCCTGCTGTCGCGTCAAGGTTTGTGATAGCTGGAATACTGTATCCAATGGCGTGATATCTAATAACATCCCTGATTCAGGGTGTCGACTCAACGGTTGCTGGTGACAAGTGCCTCGTCTTCTGTGATCAGGTTCCCGACAAGTTCACTCCCATCGACTACACTTATGCCGCTTGCTTCGGAAAGTTCGACGAGATGAAGCAGTGAGTTGCAATTGTATTGAACACGATGGAATATTCAGCTGACAGACAGCAACAACCCAATTTGAGATGCTTCCACTCCACCGTTGCCGCCAAGGCGAAGTCCTTCTTCCGCGACTACTAAACACGAGTATTTCGATTTCCTATGTATCGCAGACTCTTCAGATGGATAATTGTTCATACAAATATGATAAACTTTTTTTTCTAATCATTCTCGTACTATAAACTGATACCTCGAGAACAAACGCGCCTTTTGTTCACCCGAAATTGTGCAACCAAGTTCTATGCTTCCTTTAGCAAAGGATAACCATTAGAACTGGTTAACTTGGCCGACTAGTGCTCCAATGGAAGTGCTCCTTTTGTAGCTGTGGTGGCATATTGTTCATTCCATCTAAGCTAAATGTTGAAGGAACAACTTGAATGCTGTGTGCAGGCTATAGTCGAGAACAAATCACTTTCAAACAACGAGCCACGTAATCTTTCTCACTTTTTAACGAGTTCGTCCACTCACATAGGAGCTATCAAAGAGCCACGGCTCATGCTATCAAGATCAGTAATGAGGCTTCTGATTTTGACTGTAATAGTTATGTTCGCTCAGGTTAGTAAAATCGATTTTTCTCTCTAAAATGTTCGCATAATCACTGTTCAGTGTGAGACAGAACGTGAGAAAATTGAGGAATTTATCCAATCTCTTCTGCTAGATGTAAGTTTCCTCTCGATATTCTGCATCTTCAATTAATATGAAATAGAGTTTGGCATTTTGCCTTATAGTTTGCAAGAAATAAAAGTTTTAAAAAACGGAAGATACTTTCCGATCACCCCTATAGTTGTGTTCACTCGGGTTAGTAAATCGATGTTTTTATTTAGAATGTATTTGCATAATCACTGTTCAGTGTGAGACAGATCGTGTGAAAATTGACGAATTTTTCCCTTCCTTCCATTCCCTTCTGCTAGATGTAAGTTTCCTCTTGATGTTGTCCCCCTTTCCCAAATTGCTTTCAGGCTTGCCAGAATGTCTCCACAATTAATCGGGAGAGCATCATTGATGGATTCACCACTCTGTTCCCTGAGGTCATACGCGAGCAACTGATAACCACGGTAATCCTGAGAAAAATCAGTCTTCAACAAAATTCTGCTAGGGTATAGTATTATATATTTTATCTACGCCCGAGGGCGCAACGAAATAACGATACATTTGAATAATATATTTCTAAAAACGACTCTCAAAGGATGGGAGGAAGGGAGAGGAAACGAGAAAGGAGTGGGATGATAGAGAAAAGATCTAATACCGAGGAGGAAGAACTCGGTGTATACCAGCTTGACATGGCTCCGAGAACCATACTATAAAGATCACTAATGGTGATGGGGATGGAATTGGGGTGGAAGGGATACGGAAAGGGTGGTGGGGGGGGGTGATTGATAGAGAAAGAGGGGGGAGGGGGTGGGGAAAGCAACTAACAAGGTAATTAACCAAACATGAAAGAAATTATAAACGATAAATGATGAACCTAGAAAGATCTAATTCCATTAATCTCTTCTTGTATACATCAATACTCGATGAACAATGGATATGGGTAGGCAACCATTCATTAATCTACGGGCGAAAACTAAATCAAAGAAGACTCTCCTCTCCGAAAGCGCTTGAAGACCAAGAAAAGAGAGACGTTCCGAATAGGAAGGAAGACTGAGAGGATAAGAAGAGGATGGAAAACAGCGGTAGAATAGAATTCGAGTGAATTTTTCTTGGACCTTCTCTAGTGTTTGACTAACTTTCTTGATGTAAGGGTTCCAGAAGGGACAAGCAAAGTCAAGATGCGGAAGTACATAAGTACGGTAGCATTTGATAAGGATTTCAGGAGAGTTAACAGACACAGCACGGAGCATAATGTAAAGGGCAGTCTTAGCTTTGCTGGCACGATCGACAACAGAGGCGTTCCTAAGAAGGGAAGGGAGAACTTGAATACCTAGATCACGCTGAGGGCATTTACTAAGGAGGGTGACATTATTGATTTTGTAAATAGGGGGAGAAGAACCGATGTGGAGGTGAGTACACTTAGACTCAGATAGTGATAACTGATTAACAATGGTCCAGGAATGAATTGCATCAAGTGCTGTCTGAAGTTGGGAGGTCATGGAATGGGCAGAGGCAAGGGGGTAGGAAATGTACAATTTGATATCATCGGCATAGGCTTGGATACGAACATCCGGGAATTTAGAAAGTACATGGATAATATCAGATACATACAAAGTGAATAGAATCGGTCCTAATACTGATCCTCGGGGCACGCTAGAAAGTACGGGGAAAGGCTGGGAAATACAATCACCGAGACGAACTGAGAAATGCCTATCTGTGATGAATGAAGCTATCCAATCAAGAAGATTTCCATGAATACCGTGAGAACATTTAGAGAGCAATTTAGTGAAACGAACAGTGTCAAAAGCACGAGAGAAATCTAGGAAGATCACATCAGTAAATTGATTACGAGAGTGTGCAAGGGTCCAATCATTCTCAGAGTTATTTGTGAGCACAGAAGCACCAGGGCGAAAGCCATGCTGGTACTTTGGAATAACATCGAATCTAAATAAGTAAGGAGCAAGTTTATCTTTGACCAATCGTTCCATGGTTTTAGAAGCGAGGGACAAAATAGAAATAGGACGGTAAGAGTCGGGAAATTTGGCGTCCTTTTCGGGTTTAGGCAATGGTGTAATGAGGGAGTGTTTCCAGAGAGAAGGGACAATACCGGTAAGCATACTGATATTGAAAATGTCACAAAGAGGAAGAGAAATAGCGTGAGCACATTTGCGAAAAACAATCCGAGGAATCTTATCGTAGCCAGTTGAACAGGAAGGAGAGAGCTTTTTGAGAGCTCTGTGAACATCATGAGGGAGGAAAGAGACATTAGAGAGGAAATGAGGGAGAGGGTGGGAAGGAATAGAGGGAATGATGCCATCATCGAGGGTAAAGTGTGATGCAAAACATGAAGCGAGAAGGTTGGAAATTTCTGGGAGAGTAGACACTATTGCACCGGTAGAGGAATGTAATTGCTTAGGAATAATAGACTTGGGTTTGGTAAGAGAACGAATGTGTCTATAGAGATCCTTCGAATGTTTGAGTTTATTCGTCTCACAAAATTGGTTCCATTTTTAAAATTTGATTTAAAAGATCTCTACTACACTTTTCGTGTAGATTGCGAACAGGGAGCAAGTGAATCTTAGAGAAAAGAATGTTTCTGTGATGGATAAGCTTCTGGATGTGAGGAGGATACGATGCAACAGTTGGTTTTGGTTTGTGGTAGGGAATAAACAAGTTAATGGCTTGGTAAATTATGGCAACAAACGATGAATACATTGAGTCGGGGTCTGGGGAAACAGAAAACAAACTGAACCAATCAATATTAAATAAATACAAAGAAAGATCATCATAATTGGCACGAGCATAATCTCTAATAAGGGATTGAGAAGGAGCGAGAGAATGATAGTCAATGGAAAAAGATATGCCAGAGTGGTCTGAGGAGGGAAAAGAAGGGATTATAGTAGGTGCAGAGATAATGGTGGGATCATTGGTAAGTAACCAGTCAATGCAACCAGTATTTCTAGTGGGTGCAGTGATAAGATGGGAAAGAGCCGCACTAGAAACGAAGGAGTTAAGAGACACATCAATGGTGGTTGTAGGGGTGGAGAGAGTATCAGAGTTGAAATCACCAATGAAAATAATGGGAGAAGAAGAAGTAGATACTAGATCAGTAAGACAATCGATAAGAGACTCTGTTTGAGAAATGCTGTAGTTGGGAGGTCTATAAACGATACAGATGCGGATTGACAGAGAGGAGGAAGTAAGTAGATCAATGGCAAGGCATTCAATGTTCCTAGTTATGGAATAGTAGATTCTCAAGGTCAAGCGTGTTGTACAAATGCAGTTCAGGATTGTTCCACAGCGGTCGTACCAGTAGATCTGAGACGCACAATGCGCTGGGCTTGTCTTGTCATCTTGAAGGGGCAATCGAAAATCTATATCATGCCAATTTATTCGCAGGTTGTCCCATTCTTATCGAGCCAGACGCACGTACTTATCGATCTATTCAAAGCATCGAACCAGACAGTAGACCAGCTTGCGGTGGGCATCAGTTGAAATATTGTTGTATCGTAGGGTTACCCATTCTCACAAGACCATGTGGTCGCTCGAGTAGATCGTGTGTAGCGTGATCTCTCGAGTCTAGTCTCTAGTGTGCTCGCGTGTCAACAAGTAAACAACACGCGCGCGCTCTTCCCTTCCCCTCGCCTCTCCCTTTCCCTCCCCTCGCTCGCCCTCTTCCCTCCCCTAGTCAGTTGAGTTGCCGGCGAGCCCGGAGTAGGTTGTATCCCTCTCTTGTGGATAAACTAGTATTACTCAACTCTCCGTCGTCAAGCACAAGCCAGGGACGCAACAGTGGCGTTCAGATCGATTCGATCTAGTTTCGTTTTGTCAAGCGTGAGAACATCGGCAAGGCCGTATTCTCGTAAGACAGTGTGCACTGGGAAGGGTGGTGAGAGGTTGTTAGCCTCGGTCCCTCCAAGTGAGAATCGTCTCTTGGCATTGTGCAGACTCGGGTAGAGTCGTTGTGAGACTGTCTGAACGGGAGACACTCAGAAGTTGTGTGTGTTGGGAAGAGGCAAGGCCACTCCCTCACTAGCTCAGTTGGCGGAGTCCTCTGAGGAAAGCAGGCTAGGCCGTGGCTTTGTGTTGTTCTCGGAGTAGAAGACACGTGAATCGGTAGACGTGCCGAGAATTGTCGAGAGGAAGCAATAAATATCGATTGAGTAGATCAAGATCAGACGAGAGATAGAGATGGGAGAGCCAACGAGTGCACAGTTGATGCAACAGCACAGTTGAATCTGATATCAGAAACGAGGAAGGAAGTCGCGACTCAGAAGGAAGTCATCCAGACACAGGCAGAGGCCATTCAGAAGTTGTTGGAAGAGAGAAATGAGAGAAGATCAGATTCATCTGACAGTAATGGAAGACGAGGCCCTTCTGTGGATGCACTCGAGAAACAGATCAGAATGTGCTCATACAGACCGGAAGATGGACTGACATTCGATCAATGGATGGAGAGACACAAGGAAATCTTCGAGAATGATTTCAGTGGATTGGAGGATGGTGAAAAGGGAAGGATTCTGCTCAGAAAGATCGATGACAGAGTGGATAAGCAGTTCCGAAATCACATCCGACCAAAGAATCCAGCTGAATTGTCATTTGATGAGATTGTGTCTGTCATGAAAGAGCTGTTTGGTGATAAGCGCACTCAGTTTGAGAAGAGATTGGATCTCTTCCAGCTGAAGATGTCCAAACTGAAATGCGATGATCTGAAGGAGTTCTCAGGCATAGTGAACAGTACGAGGAGGCGAATATCAGTGAGATGAATCCAGAGCAGTTCAAAGCAATGATTCTGCTGGCAGGAATCGACCTACCTCGGTACACGTCGACCATGTTCCATGTGATGAGTCAGATAGGAGAGGACACTCCCACTATGGACACGGTACTCAAAGTGGCAGATACCTACCGGAAGGTGTATGGTGATGCACATGCAGCCACTAATCAGAATGGACTGAGCTCACCGATGGTGAATGCGGTCTCCAAGTTCAATCCAAAGTCCAATCGAGAGTCGCCAAGGAATGGTGATAGAAGTGGAATGAAAGAGTCGTTCTGTTCTCGATGTGGAAGAGATGAGCACTCAATGGAGTCATGCCCTCATATCAATTCAACGTGTTTCAAGTGTGAACAGATGGGACATCTGAGTAACATGTGCAATAAATGGAATCGCTCATCGTCGAGAGAAGGTTCCATTGAGAGAATCAATATGATCTGCAGTGGTCTGATCGATAGTATCGAGCAGTACAAGGCAAAAGTGGAGATAAATGGAAGGATTATCGAGATGCTGGTTGATACCGGATCTGATATTTCCCTCATTTCAGAATCCACGTGGAAAGAAATTGGACTTCCTGAGAGGAAGAAACATGACTTAGTACCCAAGTGTGCGAATGGAACGAGACTGAAGCTCACTGGGAAATGCTATCTCACGTTGGAAATAAATGGAAAAGAGGCCCATGGAGTGATGTACACCTCAAATACGAACTTGAACATTCTGGGAAGAAATTTCGTCGGTAAATTCTTCCGATTGGTTCCACATGAGAGCAGTGGAAAGATGTTCAAGAGATCATCAGATCCTGTGTGGAATGATGAAATGATCTATTCGTTTATGGCAGCGAGGCATGTGAATGGAAAATCGAGAGTGGAAGTGGAGTACACCGATCCGAGAGACAAATTCGAGCAGAATGGTATCTCCAAGTGTGCAGATGCATCAGAGAAGGAGGAGGTAACTGGTCAAGGATTGATCAGTGACAAGGAGATGGCAGATGAGAAAGAGAAAGCGACATCGGAGAATGATCAGGTGGATGATCGAGTGATTCTGATTGATCCTATGGGAATGGATAAGAAGGAGCAAGAAAGACTGACCATGGATATGGATCAGAATGAATTGAATGATATGACAGTGACTCTGCCGAGACCGTCAGATACTGAGAAGATGGGAGATTGGAAGAGGAATTCAATTCTCATTGAGGCGAGCGTCCATGTTAAGGAGCTCGTAACAGAAGGTGAATTGGAGGTAGATGAAGAGAATGAGGGCGGGGTCCTCGGTGCTGTCGGAACAGAGAATGGCCAGGAAGGCGCTCTAAGGAGATCGACGCGTCATCGACAACAGCCAAAGAGACTCATCGTCGACCCTTCCAAGATGTCCTATCGAGAGGACTGATCCCAGTTATTATCGTTGTTTTATCAGACTCTCCCCAAGCTCGAGTCTTGGAGGGGAGATGTTGTATCGTAGGGTTACCCTTTCTCACAAGACCATGTGGTCGCTCGAGTAGATCGTGTGTAGTGTGATCTCTCGAGTCTAGTCTCTAGTGTGCTCGCGTGTCAACAAGTAAACAACACGCGCGCTCTTTTTTTCCCTTCCCCTCGCCTCTCCCTCTCCCTCCCCTCGCTCGCCCCCTTCCCTCCCCTAGTCAGTTGAGTTGCCGGCGAGCCCGGAGTAGGTTGTACCCCTCTCTTGTGGATAAACTAGTATTACTCAACTCTCCGTCGTCAAGCACAAGCCAGGGACGCAACAAAGATGAAAATGCAACGTTTTCCTCTCAGAAGACATGCGATCACCACGTGAAGATGCTGGATGAGGTAGATCTGATTCGAAACTTTTTCTTTTTATCACAAACTTCGAATCCGGCACACTCGATAGCGGGGTGTCACTACCCTTGTTTTTTTTCCGGATAGTTAATTGTGTTTTCAGTCTTTCGATAAGGCATCTTTGAGGCGTATACCTGCGCCACTCTACTTCTCTTTTATGTTCGGTCTGGTGCAAAAGGTATTTATCGGTAAAACCCAGCCGCTTTACGATAGACCTATTTAAGATTGCTAGGTCATTGGAGTCATTTTTTTCGAAAATAGTATAATTATATTATTATTTCATTTATTCAGTCATGTTTTTGTCGCGTCAACTATCAGTCATGACGATGTGACCAGATTGTTGGTTGAATTCGTTGACGCCAACCCGATTGATGATAAACTCGTAAGTCACATTGACTCTCTCTTCGCCAGGAAAAGAACAATAGTCTATTTTTTTAGAAAGAGAAAGTAATGATTCATGCCCGATGGCTGATGCATTCCATGCTCGTTCAATATGACATCCATAGCCGGAACCCGAACTTCAAGGATGCTGAGTTCACGGTAATTTAAATATCTTTCAAAAATTTATTTTGTAAATACCTATTTTTTCTCAGGAGCAATGCAAGGACATTATTAATTTGGTTACCAATACTGGAAGATGATGCCAATGCATGATCCATCGTGGCTTCGCATAACATTTTTTTGTATACCACGCAGCGTGATCTTTTCGTCATTTTCAAAGTAAATACTGTTGTGATAAATCTAATCCACACACGCCTCACTCAAATTGAGTTCAATGATTATTAGCAAGATAAGCCTATCCAGACACGAAGATCTAGGGTAAACAGAGCGTTAGGATACGGCAAATGACAAAGATAATGCATAGGATAGGGACGTCAATATTCAATTATTAATCGTCTGAAAAATGAGATAAAATGAGAGAGCCTGATTGATTTCGCAGTCAAGTGCTGGGTTGTTTTAATGAGAAAACAACAGAATTCTTCAACTGAGGAATTATTTTCATGAAGACGGCTTTGAAAGCGTAGCGATAATCAGAACTGCAAAATACCAATGTTACATTTGAAATTAATGAAGTGTTCACCTCGTAAAATAATAAATAAAAACTTTACGGATAGTGCACTCAGGAAAATTCATACTCAGGTACTCAGATACTCAGGAAAATTGTGCTAATATGGGACCAAGCGTACATCTGTTGAGCTGAATCAAATTTTATTTTTGCACTGAAATTGTGGAAATACGCTTCATGTTGAGAGCAAGCAATATTTGGACTAATGCAGGGGTGAGGAACCATCCTGATGCATCCATTGTGACAATGATAAAGAGTGCTTTAGCAATCCGTTTCATCAGATCCGGATCTGTAAAAAAAGGATAGGGTTATCTCACTTTCAAGGCACTAACCAGCTTTTTTCGCAGGCAAAGCCAAGTGATGAGGTATGCGATCGTGCTCAGACCATTTATCATGAGATTTGCGGAATGAAACCATCCAACGCCCTCTGGTGTGTATCTCACATGGCTCCCGTCTGGAAAAAAGAAAATGCAACCGATCGCAATTCCCAAAGGCACTCGTTTTGGCGCAGAATGTTCGGGTGAGATTCCAGTAAAAGCAATCTATTTCCAGCATCCTTTGCGAACACGGAAGAAATACTGAGTAAAATAGAAAAGGTGCACTTCCTCGTCACACCTGCTCGCTAGATAATTAGAAAATAGCTGGAATAATAAGCATTAGAAGATATCCTACTCGCGCAAAAGAATTAAAATATTGTTCACGATGCAATACAATACAATCAGAACCGAATTGCTTGTAGTAGAGTGATATAGGAGAGAGGCATCGAATGCCACGTATACGCATCGAGTAATGATAAAAACACGTACAGACGATTATCTTGTCAAGCTATACTCTTGATTCGCACTTCACTTTTCACATCCCAACATCAGATGGCGTCTAAAGACTTCAAAGTTCACCTTTTCCCAGCTGACCGCATAATTAGCTTTTCTAAGTAGTATTTACTTACACCTTGCGTCGCGGAATGATAGTGTGCTTGATGGTAGGTGGGTGAAAAAAGTCGAGTATGCATGTCCAGACAGGAGACGGGAACTGGATTCAAAATAGACACTTTTCAAATGAGCGGTGGCGATAGTCAGTGCTGAGAAGGGTGCAATTGCGCTATAGATCCATGTCTGTCACAAGCCATGCAGATGTTGAAAATGCCCCCTTTCACTATTTTTGCCTTATTTCAGCGTCGTTAATTGACTGACAGATGTTCACACAAGTGCTCACGCCATCGGGCGAGATTATCAGGCTCTGTCTGTGCATTTATGCAAATAATTCAGATAATGCGTCTAAGCTGAGTTCGGACTAATAAAAAACTTCATGTGGAACTGTTTTGGCTGTCACAGATATCAGTATATTCGATATAAACACTCTCGCTTATCTGAAAGACGAGAGAACAAGATCAACGAGGAGAGTCATCATTGAGGTGCCATCTCAAGGTTACACTGTGGTCATTATTGTGGTTGACTAATTAGTGCAACCAACGAGACGTTGCCACATTCACAGTGCGGTATATCAATGTATCAAGGTGAGACTTTCGACTTGTTTTAATTTCTCACAACTTTAGGTGGCTTCGCATGAATGAAGTTCACCTAGATTAAAAGTTGTGTTTTGAGTGCTAACTCTCCTCGCTAGCATCGTTTGCGTTGACGGCTTGAAGGATCTCGGATATGATGGCTTTCATTGCGATATGGATGTTATGAGAAGGTAACATGCACTTGATACATTCTGCACGATCATTAGTATGCATTAAACGTAAATACATTCAAAAATAACTTTTACCCAACATAATGTTATGGACAATGCGTTGAGATTGTTAAATCGGGTTTTTTTCCTGTTCTTCGATCAGAAATCTCCGCCGTACAACAAACAGTGAACGGGAACGATAATGAAAATAAGGACGAAAAATAAACTTCCTACATAAAAGCCTGATTAGGTCAACGTTTGCAGGAGTGAATTTGTGCCTACATCCGTTCACTCGCTCCGATTTGCCGACATCGACATAATTGCTGGCATGGGCGATTCCATCACGGTGTAATTCCTCTGAATCCATATCAATATCCTGGAATTCAGGCTGGAAATGGAGCTGGAGCCAATTGCAACGACATTTTTGCGGTACTCCTTCAGGACAGGTCGGAATTGAAATATTTTTTTTGGCTAAATCACTCATAGATTAGCAACCCAATATCTGAGCCGTTTTTTTCGACAAATATATTTTTGTTCAATTTAGAGGCCTTACATTCGCTATGGGAGGTGACGGCGCTCTAGAGAAGCATGTCACACTACCCAGTAAGTCTATCCAGCATAGAATATTTGCCGGTTACCTGTAGATTGTCGAGAGAAAATTTTGCTCACTATTTTGCTCATTTTCTCCGCATAAAACATCAAGCTCTTGTTGAGACATCCTCAAGAAGTTCAACCCTGCTCTTTTCGGGTACTCGAACGGCACAGGATCTGCAAAGGCGCATCGAGTAAGTCATAAAGCCCTCTCCAAACCCCTCAATTCAATGTGCTAATGAGATTTTGTTCAATAAAAATGCCATGAACGATTTTTGCAACAACTAATGCACTCACCATGAATTCCACACACGACAGAATATGATAAATTTGGCGCACTTTCGATGATAGAGCTAATAACCATCCGGAGAGCCCAAACTGAAAATGTTTGCACTGCGTTTGCAAGGTCAACGCTTTGCAGAGTGCCCGCTTCAATGTCGCTGTGCCCCATGCAGTCTCGCGCGATCTCATCCGCCAGGCAAAGGATCTCGTTCGTCGAATGCGAAATCATCCGGATGTGAGCTAGTGATGATAAATCGGAATACTAAACAATAACATAAAAAATAACATAGTTTAAAAACGACGTTATCGTTGCTCAGATCGACTGGGCAACTCAATGGAAGCTCGTGCATATCTTCATTGGTGGCAACGATTTGTGTTCGTGGTGCGACCACCAAGACGTGCGTTTCTGATGTTTCCTACATACTATTTGAACATGTTCACGTTGTGTGCAAGGTAGACGTTTTAAAAGGATGCCAAGGGTGCTGCTATGTGAAAGACGAGTCGAGAGAGTTTAAGGGAATAAATTTATTGAAAGAAAAACCAACTCACTTAACGAACAGACAGCAAAAACAATGCTAGCCAGACGAGATGACAAAACGAAAAACGAAAAAATAGGCGCGCGGCCATCTACCGTAATTGTAGTCGCTAAACAACGGAAGTGAAACCAGTTCATTACTGTAATGATAAAAACGAAACATCGCGAAATGACTTATTTTACAACGAAACAACAATAACTATTAATTATGAATTACATTACTTGAATGTTTCCTCAGTTCTTCCTTCTCTTATTCTTAGGCGATTCCCTTACAGTTTTCCTCCCCTCAGACCAAATCGCCAGAACGGTTCCGCGACAATATCCGAGCGGCGGTGCGAATTCTCAAGCGACATTTGCCGAGGTTAAAACCTATTTCGAGATTCGTGTTGATTCTAAATGAAGATTATGGTAGGCGATCTTTTAGGACAATCGTCGCACTGACCGGGATGATCGACTTTTCTCTGCTGCGAAGAGTGGACGTCAACAACAAATTCTGCAAAGCGCTCCATATGTAAATGCACTTCGTTTTGAATCTTCTATCATATTTAATTCATACAAAATATCAAATAAAATAATTATCGATGTACAGACTCGAATGTCCTTGCGAGATGAATACGAACGTTTCAAATGAAGCCCTGCGGAACGTTTCTCTGAGATACATGGTATGATTCAATTACGAGTATGGGATGAATCTGCGCATTTATCAACAAAAACTCAAATTTATTTACGGATATCCTGAATTCAATTATTTTACAATAGAATTATTCAGAGGCGCGAGCAAGAACTGGAGGATTCGGGCGAATTTGACGAATCCGATGACTTCACATTCGTTATTCAGCCATTAGTCGAGGGAATGAGCGACGTTCCCAGAATGGTAAACACGACAGATAAAAAGCATTAGATCACTATTTTATTCCAAAAAAATGCGAGTTTCAGAGCAACGGAGATCCCGATCTGACATTGTTCGCGCCAGATTGCTTTCACTTCTCGCAGTATGGTCAGTTCTCAAAACATACAACATTCGTTGATTGTTTTGCTGGATTATGTGTGTGATCATCGTCGATTCCGAGTATTACATCACTCCAGGTCACGCAATGATGGCCAAGAATCTGTGGAACAACTTGAATGAAGCAGTCGGCTCGAAGTCTCGAGTGGCCGATTTGACCAACACTTCAGTCGCACTGAAATGCCCTGACAAGGTGTTGCATATTAGTGATGTCGTTTCGATTTACGAATATCTTCATTCTGCAAATTCAAGTTTCTCTGGCCAACGACACATTTTGCGGAATGGAGAGAACCAACACCGAATCCCTATTGCATATCCCGCGTGACAAACCTCACACGAACTCTTTCAGACATGCCCCTTCATCCGAACCACCAAGAACAGTCAAGATTGCAGCAAATATCTGACTGCTTGAATCATCGTGAGATAAAAATGTGTTTCAAACTATGCTACCTCCATTGATTGAGCTTCTCCGTATCACTAGCTTCGCTGCCAGCTTCTTCATCAGAGTGGGAATATCCTGCTTGGATCCACCGTATCCCGGTCGAGGAATTCCCACCACAGACTTCTTATCTGCGGATGCGGGAGTAGAAGACGGCTCTGGAAAAAGAACGAAATCAATCGATGATCGAACATTTCTGCATTATGTTGGCTCCATTTGAGTGAAGTGAATGTTATTGTTAGAGAGATTTGAGTGGATTGGTTTTTAGAGGAAGTAGAGCGATGTAAAGACACTATGAGAGATGAGAGGAAGATGGATAGAAAGGAATGTAAGTGAAAATGTGAAAATGGGATGAGGGTTCGCAGAGAGAAAGTGGAAGAAACAACGGAATGCTTAATCGAGATCGAGATCGTTTAGTGGAAAGATGAGACTATGTGTGAGTGGCGAGATAGTGAATGTAATGAGGATGAAGTGCACTCACTGATTGTAGTTGTGGTTGTGGTGGACGAGGGCAGGAGTGACTTCTCGTCGACGACGTCGTCCACTTCCTTGCATCTGATGTTCTCGTAGTGAATGGCACGACGGAAGGGACGCATCAGACGGGGATTGTCGTGTTGAGTCTCCGAGAGAAGCTCACAGAAGGACTGAAGAGGCCAGAGATGAGAGATCACGAGGAGTGAAAGAATCTCATAGAGGGCGATCGTGATGGTTCGAGTACGGGATAGAGAGATAGCGAGAGAGAGAGAGAGAGAGAGAGAGATACCCATTGCTAATCTGAGCCGAAAGTATTGCACATTCAGAGATTTATCCCAACCTATCTCACGTAGAGAAGGTTTTGTGATACGTGCGAATATTGGTTGGATTTAATATAATGAAACGTTCAAAAATTTGAATCCTCACCTTGTCTTGTGAGGCGAGAGGGAAGAAGAAGTTCACTGAGTTAGTTTCGTGAGAGAAGAGGGAAGAGGAATGTGTGTTGTTAATGCCCATAATGCGATGGAATCACCGCAGAAGAGTCATAAAGCAAGAGAGAGTACGGGGTCTAACAAGATGACTACTCCTCTCTACTGCTTTGACTACATCGATAATGGGTGAGGAGTTGAATAGAGGAAGGACGATGCGCTTTTGCTCCTTTCTTACTTTGTTCGTCACAGCGGGACGAGGAAGAGTACTCGTTTACAGAGGACAAAAGTGGTGTGAAGAAGGGTGAAGAAGAATGGCAAGAGAGGGAAAAGAAGTGGAATAAGAGGCGAGACGGGAATGAAGAAAGACGATGTGAAAGTATGAAGGATGTATGGATAATGAATGAGAAAGGGATGCGGTCACTCACCGGAATCACCGTAAGTGACATCGTAGAAGGCAGGTGCACGAGGGGGATTCATGTGGGCACGTAGGTCACCCCACCACTCAGTTGTTGATTGAACAAGGGGAAGAAGGAGAAGGAGGATGGAAGAGGACAGCATGGAGGATCAGTAGAAGTGGAGAGGAGTGAACTGCTTGAGTGAGAGGGAGGAGAGGATGCTGAGCCCCGCCCTTTGTGTATGGAGAAGAGAAGGAGAGGAGGAGGAGAGAGAATACTTACTCCCGCGCTAGTGAGAAGAGGCTGGAAGATAACGTATAAAGGGAATCCTCGATAAGCCGAGTTGTTGCTTATCATGCGATAAGTTAGAGGAATATAATGTAGGCAATGGATATTCGAGAGAGCGCGTTTTCCTAAAATAATAATAATGAAATTAATAAATATTAAAAATATAATAAACTATAATCTAATAATCACCGACCTCACTGAAGAAATTCGTCGCAGTCATGTTGAAAACGCTGAAGATTCGATCTTGCAGTTCCGGATGTTCGATAAGACTCTTTGGAGGAGGCGAAGGAGCGAGAGTGAAGGTGACCTGTAGTGATTTCAATTCGACATCTGACTCTCCTGATTTCACACGGTCTATCGTCGGTAAGAGAAAAAGAGAGAGAGAGTGTGTGAAATGAGGGAGTTCAGATGCCGAAACATATATTTTCACTGTCACCGTGTCGACATTACCACCGCAGGATCAAATGTTTTTCATCGTCGATTGTTTAGGAGGGTCTTGAACGAAAAGACATACCGCCGTGATAACAGCCGGAATTGTGGCGATGATGCAGATGCAGAACAGCGCTATTCTGCCTGAAAACACGTTCGATCAAGCTAGTGATTGATCAGGAGAAAGTGAATCTTCACAAGCTAATCTCTAGACCGCTGAATCATTGGTTGATGGCGGGTTATGGAGAGTTTATTCATAAATTGAGTTTGTAATTCGGGTAATCGTCTCTAATCGTCTCGTAATTCTGGAACACTCTCCCGACGAGCTGATTGACAAGAGAGTCAGTGAAATGAATGGACAATTACCCGAACTACGCACTCTAGTAGTTGTGCCGTGTAAGATTGTGTGCAGAGGTCGCTGTCGCATTATCGAGAAAAACACACTGTCAGATCTGGGTCCATTCGACGAGGCGAGTCGGAACGAGACCAGCTTGTAGGAGAAGGAGACGAGGAGAAGCACGCAGGACTCGCCGATGGATTGGACGTGAATCGCTGAAAATAGTACACGACGCTCAAAATTCTGAAGAAAAAAGTTTATTAGAATTTATTAGTAAGTTCACTATTTGAAACAGAAGTGAACAGTTTGGAAGTTCTTCAAGATCTAATGGACGTGAACCGCTGAGAACGATAGTTAGTTCTTCATTTATTCGGGAATCTATTAGGCCTTACTATACCAAATTGTGATGGAAATATATGTAAATAGCGAATACCGATACTTTTGTTAGAACGCCATTATTTGTTCTACATTTTCACTACGCATCTCAAGAGTAAGTCAGGGCTGTTATGAGCCATTATGTCTGAAAATTGTCACTGTCACTTCCACAATTCCTATCAGTGATCTTCGAGAAATGAGTTCATGGACCCTTTAAGTAGTCTAAATGCCAATTCTGAAAGAGGAGTGCACCTGACTTTGGTAAAGAACAGAAAACAATTGAAAATCAGGTCCTACTAGTACCATCCAACAACAATGAAATAGATATACCTGCTCCTAGAAGTTAATGGAATCACTTGAACAACTAACCTTGCGCAGCGTAGCAGAAGCCAGGCCCAATGATCTTGTAGGGTCCGATGTACACACATATGATGGATCCCTCGAGATTTGTTACTCTGAATTAAAATTTGAATTTTTTGCTTTGCTTGATTTTTATAAATATAGAATAACTAAACCAGAGTCAATAAAGCAAGGAGGCAATGAATATTTTAAACGTTCTCTCATACAAAATGTTTGTCTTCGGTTTTGACACTTCTTTCTTACATTACAACCGCCATCATGCTCATGAACGCCGCTGTGCATTCAACAATCGCAGTGAATAGGATTAGCACGGAGAAGCGTTTCATGAGACTTGGCGTGCTGAAAACGGGGAAATTGTTTCCTTGTTGGGAATATGTTCGCTAACTTCAGCATGCTAAATGGGACATAGTTTTGATTACAAACAGTGAGAACCACGCTACATCGCAACCGTAATGAGAATGGATCGTAAAGAGAAGCGTAATTCTTGATTTTTCGTTTATATCGTTGTTTTGAGAAATAATTTGAATGTAAAATAATATTGGACTACCTTTTAACAACCGCTGCTATGAGAATCAAGTTGTGTATGATAGCGGACCCGTCCAGTATCGATAGAAAGACCAGATGAATGATGTCGTTTGTACTCATGAGCACTACTGAAGTAATTATTGATTATTGAATTGGTAAATAAAAAATGAAAACGACAAGCTATATAAGTGAACTGGTAAATGCGTCATCATTTCAAAATATTTGATCGCGCGACTTTTGCATAAGCACTACTGTTTGAAGACGCTCTGCGAAATATAAGTGCATGACAACATGATTGAACAAGTATTTGAGGTAGACATTTGAAAAGCTGGAACATTTGGATAAACGAAACTATATAATTCGCTAAAAGATCTCGAGAAATCGAGAAAAGATGTTGGAAACACGATAGAGAAAGTGGCACATGAAATAATGAACAGCGTATGTGCTTCAAACTGGCGGGCATATTCTAAATTGTGATATTGAGTTTCCAAATGATTTATCTTATAACAAATTCACGCGCCAGGTGTTCAGAAAAAAGAAGAAACCCGTAGTCACAAAACCAAGAAAAAATAATCGAAAAGTATCAAGTTATGATATTATCAACATCGGCAGGCATAATGTTCGCTGAATCAGGAAACAAGTACCCGTATTTCGGAGTCTAGTCTGCACTTAATAACTCCCCTAGTTCGAAGAATCGCTCTAATAACTCGCGCCATTTGAAGTGGTCTATGCAAACTTCAACCTCATAATGCGCCGCAAAATGCGATATATCGCGATATTGGTTGTTTTTCTCCTATCTTATGGGTTCGTTCGCAGAAAGATAAGTTAACGAAGTGAAAGCGGGAACTTGTTTCACAGAGGAAACTAGTAGCTCGGATGTAATTGGTAGGAGCTTTCTAACCAGGAACATGGTAGACGGTTCGGAATATGATTGCTTGAAACGCGTCATGAAAAATGAATAATCAAGAACCAGTTGATTGCATTGCGATTGAGTTCGAAGTGCAGTAACCATGCAAAGAAGGTGACAAGGTGCTATTGCCGGTTAGACAGTGTTAATGCAATCATGCATACACCTTGTCTCATGCAAGCACTAGTGCACTCGCCTCCTCTGACCAGCGAGAGAGTGTGGGACAGTGCTGAGAAAAGAGAGTGCCGAAATGCTAGCACTAGTCACTACCAAGCCACTCCAATACGCTGTTCTCTCTATCGATGCGGAGCGAAAGACTGGTGAATCAGGCAAGAACCTGCAGTTACAGCCGTCACCCATTTAGTCACTTCAGTCTCTCAAATCTCGAACTCTCGCCAACTGAAATTCGCGTCATGTTCTTTGTTAATTACATCTCTCGCAACGAAACCGACCAATACGTTCCGATGTTCGAACTTATTTACGGATTCGAGGTACATTTCTCATTGTTCATTTTCTAATGCATTCTCTTTGCTTTTTACATTCACAGCTCATTTTTTGCTTTCAGTTTTTCATTTACATTTCCCCGTTTTCCAACTCGTTTTCAGCTCGTTTTCATTGGTCTTACAATACTATCTGGATTCATTGTCATTGTTCTCACCGTGAAGGTCACCAAGCTCCATCGATTGGTATACTAAAACAGTACAGTATATTTTCAGGGCCTTCATCATCGCTCTGGACAGAGCCGTCGCAACGAAATGCTGGGCGTGGTGAGTCGAATACTGAATAAATTTAATTTTGCCCCCTCCACGGTTCACACGCTTTCTCGCGTCTTTGGCCGATGAGAGAGCGTGTGAAATGGGGGCGAAAGTCGAGCAAAAACAGCACCACTAGAGCTAACTTATTCTAAATACTTGTCTCTTCATATCATAACCATTGCAAATTCGTATAACTTTGCCCTATTCTCGTACTTTATGCATCAAAAATTAGGGATTGTACTCTGGTGCAAATAACTGTCCAATTAGCGCCTGAATCGTTATTAAAAGTTGCACCTGTTCAGGTACGAAAGCGGGGGCAAATCGATACTGTTCTTCTTCGCTTTTCAAGAGGCAATCTTATTTTCTATTTCTTCCACTATCGCATTTCTACTGGTTTTTGGTAATGCCAATAACATATTACTTATCAAATGTTAGTATTCAGAGCATATAACAAGCTTGGAATCAATATATTGTTTTGCTGTGCTAGTGTGCGTCGGAGCAGTTGTTGGATTTCTCCCCAAAATCAACATAGCAAACCTATTCGCAGTGTTTTCTTATCGTGTACCGCCTCAATATTCGTGAGATACGAAAACTGAAGCAAGGAGCGGAAATAAATCGATATTCAGTAGCGAAGACCTACCAGATCAAGGAGAACCTTTCAGTGCTCACGGTAAAACTTCCTCTGCACATAGAACGGTATTCTCTATGATCATCCAAAACAACCGTTATCTGGGGCACTATGATATTCAATCAATTGCGTCATGTTTTGCAGTCGTATGTTCAAATCTCGCGCCCAATCGTGCTCGTGTGTATTCCTCCGTTCATCTTCTACCCGATCTTCCTCCTGGTTCCAGCTAACATTGGCTACGATTGTCTCCGCTTCTTCTCAGTGGCAATCTGTGGATGGCGATGCGAGTGATTCATCATTTGTCCATGGTTGCAAGACAGAATTATCATAGTATAGAGTTCAAGATACAGTTTATTTCATTCACGAACCTACAAACAAACAGATGTTGTTTATTACGAATCTTACCGCTCCAGGTATTCCCGTTTACAGAGCCAGCGTGGTCCTCATTTGCTGCGTCCCCTACTACTTTCCTCGACTGCGACCGGTGCTAAAGAAAAGCAAGAAGCACTGGAAAGACCCGATTGCGAGGATTGACAAGTATCGTATAAATTAGGGTTGGCCAGACGAGGTAGAATTCGCAATGGCCTCTCCTCTCCACTTCCCGCAATATGCTAGGTAGAGGCACTTTTTCGGGGGGGGTGCCATTTCAGCAAACGCCATTTCAGCAAATGAGCACAGTTCGGAGGGCAGTTGACCAAGTTCAATGAAAGTTGTCACATATATATTACAGTAGCCCAAGGAGTTCCGTACCCTGGTCCCATGGGTCAGATCGAGTTCCTTGGGTCAGACATTTTTCACGTATAGGGGTACATGGTCCAAAATGGAATTTTAGGTCATGGTAGAAAATCAACAAGTACCGTACACAATCAATACTACAGTAACCCACTGATTACAGTAACCCAGTTCGATGGGTCAGATTCAGTTCCTTGGGTCAGACATTTTTAAAAATTTCCCCAATCGATCTAAAAATCATTCACACGATGTGTAAAGTACGTTAGAATACTTTTTTGAGTCAAATCGCAAACATAAATTTTTCTCCAAAAACCATGATACGGTCATGGTGATGAAAAATTTTTAATTGAAAAAAAATTCTCAGAACTTTCTGATGATAAGTGTTTCCGGTGTAACTTTGCGCGCTGATTTCGAATATCGATATGAGAGCTCATCAAAAAAATAATGAAAAAAGTTAAAATTTAAAAATAGTCGAAATCGTCATTTTTTCGGACATAATATCGAGCAATTATGTTCTCCCACGACAGATTTTTCTGATTTATGGAGTATTGCTAGGTACTAGTGCGTACTCAAATCATTTTTCTGGGATTCTCGAAGAATTGCAGTTGTCGAAAAGTACAGGTCATTTGAGGAAATAAAAAAAACTTTTTTGGAAAACGGTCATATCTCGCTTTAAAAAAATGCTAGATATAATCCGAATATATCATTCGAATCAGAAGACAGAGATGAACATTTCTTATGTTGATGATAACATTCCATGATTTTGCGCTGGTGCGGGGTGGTCGCTTTTCCAAAAACTTTTCCCTAATGACATGTACTTTTCGACAATTGCAATTCTTCGAGAATCCCAGAAAAGTGATTTGAGTACTCACTAGTACCTAGCATTACTCCATAAATCAGAAAAATCTGTGGTGGGAGAACATAATTGCTCGATATTATGTCCGGAAAAATGACGATTTCGACTATTTTTAAATTTTAACCTTTTTCATTATTTTTTTGATGAGCTCTCATATCAATATTCGAAATCAGCGCGCAAAGTTACACCGGAAACACTTATCATCAGAAAGTTCTGAGAATTTTTTTTCAATTTCAAATTTTATCATGGTTTTTGGAGAAAAATTTATGTTTGCGATTTGACTCAAAAAAGTATTCTAACGTACTTTACACATCGTGAGAATGATTTTTAGATCGATTGGGGAAATTTTTAAAAATGTCTGACCCAAGGAACTGAATCTGACCCATCGAACTGGGTTACTGTAATCAGTGGGTTACTGTAGTATTGATTGTGTACGGTACTTGTTGATTTTCTACCATGACCTAAAATTCCATTTTGGACCATGTACCCCTATACGTGAAAAATGTCTGACCCAAGGAACTCGATCTGACCCATGGGACCAGGGTACGGAACTACTTGGGCTACTGTAATATATATGTGACAACTTTCATTGAACTTGGTCAACTGCCCTCCGAACTGTGCTCATTTGCTGAAATGGCGTTTGCTGAAATGGCACCCCCCCACTTTTTCGAATCGCAACCTCGTTTGCCCAACCCTTGTTTGAATTTCAATCGACATCCATAACTCTTTATTCGAAGAAACACGCCAGAAGCCTGTGACGCCTACTTTGCGTTGCTGTCGAATGATTGGAGATAGAAAGGAGATGATTCAATTTAATAAATGTTACAATATTTCTCAATACAATTGAAAGTGCCTACTTCACTATGATGGCTCAGAATCTCGGTAAAATATTACGCGATAAATGTTAATTGCAAAGGTTTGACGATTTCGTTTCAATGGCAGTATTAAAGATGCAAAACATTCATTTTCCATGAAATGTCACGTTCAAAAAATCGTAGTGCATTCTTGGCTATTTCTTGATTAAAGACTTCGTACATGAACTGCATTTTTCGGCAACACTTGGAGAGTAGGTGCTTCCTGAATTTTCATGATTCAATATTTTCTGATTCTCTTTGAAAACTTACTTTCCCAAACGTGAGAAGCCTTCTTGCAATTAGCACAAACCGCTTTCGATAGGCCGATGTGATCGTGAGAAGCATAATATTGTGCCCAATGGAGTGCCAAGGAAGAATCAGAAACAAACAGAGGCTCGTTTCTGCAAAGATTGCTTGTTTTCAACATTTTAGGAAACACAGAATTTATGCGATCATAACTTGTATCCTTCCCAAAATTTTCAAGAATTGTGAATCTCTTTCCGATGTTTGACAACTAAAGAAAGGAACTCAAATATGCATTCTCACCAAAGCTCAGAAAATCGATCACAATTCCACTGAATATTAAAACAGCAGGACCGTTGAACAGCAGGTACGGAGACACTAACTAAAAGTAGACATTATTTTGAGGAAAAATAGAAACACTTTTCCTGGCTCTTTTCTGCACCAAGATGCATTTAGAGGAAACTAAAATGGAAACGGAAGAAAATGAAAGTAGGGCTTGAATAATGAAAAAACCAAAAGAGTACCTGACAAAACAAATTGATTAGTGATCTTCGAATTACTTTTCTACTGTGTTGACTGCGCTTTTCTCTCTAGAAATTGAATATTGATATTATTTCGATCAAGGTTTTAAAAATTTTAGGTTAGAGAAAACATGATATCCAAATTCGAGTTATTTCCACCTGCTTCATTACATAATCGAAGTTGAAGACAAGGTAATCTTTTTTTCACAACATTTGAAACGACGCTCACATCTTGCAACGTACATCATGTGTGTGAATAGCGCGCCAGAGTTGACAAAACTCATTCCCAGTATCTAAAGATATTAGTTTTTTTTTAAAAAAAATTCATATAACTCACAACTACTCCAACCGAAATCCCCGTTGTTAAAAGTGCGCTTGACTGTGTAACGTAATAAGAACCTCCTCTATCTCGAATTCAGGTTATGTTATTGGGATCCTGAAAAGAATATGCTGTTGTCTTCATGTTTTCAATATTGAAAAGGAATACAATATTTGATCGAATAACAAAATAGTAGGCTGTACTATTCCTGAATGTGGAGTTTCGCATTCCCTATTTCAACTTATGCTGATTATGTTCCATGTTCTTCTTTTCGCTTAAACAGGTGTTCATTGATGGAATAAGCAGGGGCGCAAAGTCTCACTTCTTCTAAATATTTATCGACTGTTGCGGCGTCATTCCCATTGAGTGCGTAGACGATATAGAGACTAGAACACATTGAAACAATAACAGCATTGCCAATATAGAAATCTCTCTGAAAATTTGATGGTTGCTTCTGTTTCGAACTGTAGCATCTACCTTTTTGAGCTTGAACGGACTACCATTCTCAATTATGGTCTGGTGACGAAATGATATGCACAAGACCACAGAATATCCCATGAAAACATAAATGAACAACGTTATTGCCTGAAATTTGATTTAATACATTTACTTTTTCATTATGAAATGATCCAGCAGTTTTTGTACACGATTTTGAGAAGCATACGAATTCAAGGTGCGCGGAGAGTCCAGTCTGAATAAGCAGGCCAACTGCATATCCCGCAAATGCGGGGAAGAGAAAAATGGGACGAAAACCGAGATCGAGATGGATATCGACAATAATAATAATTATCTAAACGATTCATTCTGGGTCCTCAAGTGAGCGGCGAGCGGTTGAGTGCGCATTTCGCTCTCCGTCTCTCCCTCCGCCCAGGCCTAGTCTCCCTCTACCAGCAGCGGTCGGCACGCGGTAGTTGGAAGCCGACCCGATGGATCGCCATTTCTACATCGGCTCCATCAATGCGCGGACACTCGCCTCGAGAGACAAGCAAATCGAGATGGAACTGGCCCTCAACAAGATCAAGTGGGATGTGATAGCAGTGCAGGAGTCAAGGATAGTGAGTGTAGGCTCGTTCTCTCTCACCTCCTCAGGCACTGTGGTCTACCACTCGGGCAGTACCACTGCGTCTCACGGTGTCGCATTTCTCCTCCGAGCGCAGTTAGCGCTTGCATCTGTGTTTCGAGCCCTCTCCCCCCGATTAGCCACTCTACAGCTGCCACAAGAACGCATCTTTCTGGTCTGCGCTTACGCTCCCACATCTGCGTATGACGATAAGGAGTACGATTCCTTCCTTGACCAGATCGATGCCGCCCTGCAGAGTGCGCCCAAAGGTTACACGCCAGTGTTGACGGGTGACTTCAACTGTAGAGTGTCGAGAGAACCGGGAAATGAACATCATATCGGTGATTTCGCCTCTCAGTCCCCGAATGCACGTGGTCGAACCTTCACCGAGGCATGTGTGCGTAACAATCTGCGAGTATGGAATACCTTCCAAAAGAAAAGACATGGTAGACTCTGGACTTGGCGGTCTCCAAACGGCTCCACACTCTCCCAGATAGACTTCATCGCCGCCCCTCCTTCTGCGCGTGTTGTCAGCTGTGGAGTAGTCGGTCAATTCGAATTCGACTCCGCTCACCGCCTAGTCCGGTTGTGTCTTTCTCTTCCCCGTGAGGTAAAGCAGAAAAGATGTAGAGAGCGTTACGATTTCGA
Source organism: Pristionchus entomophagus (assembly GCA_036245825.1). Taxonomy (NCBI): domain Eukaryota; kingdom Metazoa; phylum Nematoda; class Chromadorea; order Rhabditida; family Neodiplogasteridae; genus Pristionchus; species Pristionchus entomophagus. Next base: position 15,955,834 of record BTSX01000004.1, on the reverse strand, counting down.
TCGGGGCGCTTACACTACCAACTCGAAGCTACTCGGGTCCCTGCCCCTTACGCGCCCCACGTCAGCGCCGGAAGCCTACTCAACCATCGTCGCTTTCACACAGACCGCATCAACAAACTGCTGGAGAAGACGCCAAGTGCCACCCTGGATCTCGCCCGCCACTCGCCGCCTCATCGCAGCTCGACATCTCCTGCGTGCGACCCCTCGTGATGCTGTTTCTTTCTCGTTCGCCTGCAAGACTGCCCGTGCCGCACTCTGTGATGACATCCGCCGAAGGAAAGAAAAGCAAGCCACTGAAGCAGCCATCTTGGGGAGAAGCATCGTCCGAACTATGAGAGATCTCCAGTCGACTAAGAAACGCCTTCTCGTCCCCGATCCCGTGACTAAAGCGCTATCTCAAGACGCGACGAAGAAGGCAGTGCAGAGCTTCTACAATAACCTCTACTCGCCTGCAGTCCCGCTCCCTCTAGCTGTGCCTCTCTCCACTGAGCCTCTTCCGCCCTTCCTTGCTGACGAGTGCCGAGATATATGATATCTCACCTCAAGTGCGGTCACTCCCCGGGCTCGGACAAGATTCTCCCAGATATGCTCAGTTTGTCTCGGCAATATCTTGCTCAACCATTGACCGATCTACTCAACCGCCTTGTTGCCGGAGATCCCGTCCCAGGAGGCCTAGTAGAAGCCATCGTCTCTCTACTGCACAAGAAAGGAGACACGACCAACATCAGCAACTACAGGCCCATCTCTCTCCTCCCCGTCACCCTGAAGAGCATTACTCGTGTGATCATGAAGCGAATCGAAGCGAACCTCGATGAGTCGGAGTCCCTCACCCAATCCGGATTTCGCAAAGGGCACTCTACTCTCGACAATCTACACGCAATCAAACAACTCGCCGAAAGGACTCATGAATATGGGATCTCCCTGTACATTGGATTCGTGGATTTCACTAAGGCATTCGACGCTGTAGAATGGAGCGCTGTCTGGCAGGCACTATGGAAGTCTGGAGTCCACCCCTCACTCGTCCACCTCCTCCGTCGCATCTACGAAACCTCGTCCACCCTCATCCGAGTCAACGATGAAGTAGTTTCTGTAAACGTGAGAAGAGGAGTTCGTCAAGGCGACACCCTGTCTCCCCGCCTCTTCAACGCAGTACTTCGTCTTGCGATGGATGACATAGACTGGGAGAATTGCGGACTCAAGATCGACGGACGCCATCTATGTCATCTCGAATACGCTGATGATGTCGCTCTGGTCGCCAAGTCTCGTCCGGAGATGGAGAAGATGCTTCAGAAGCTAGTGGAAGCGTGCGCTCGAGTAGGATTAGAAGTAAACTCATCCAAGACCGTCCTCCTCACTTCCTGCACCACCACCCGAGCCCCCATCACCATCGGAAACCTGGTATTTCACTTCGCCGACTCCGCAACGTACCTCGGTGGAAAGATTTCTCTTCCCCTTGATCCTTCCGCTGAGCTCGAACACCGGATTCGCTTGGGATGGGCTGCATGGAGCAAGTTATCTCATCTGCTAGCTTCACGGATTCTTCCTATGAAGACAAAACGACGTCTCTTCGACAGCTGCATCCGAACAACCGTACTCTACGGTAGCGAAACCTGGGCGATGCGATCGAGCGACAAGGAGCGTCTGGATATCACTCTAAGAAAGATGGAGCGACGAATGGTCGGAGTTACTCTCAGAGATCGAATGAGAAACGAAAGGATACGTGAGATCACCAAAGTTCGAGACTGGAACAAGAATGCCCAGGCATATGATCGGTCTTCACTGGTGGAACGCAACTAATGAAGAATATGGCCCCATCCTCACCTGAGCATTACTGCCTGAAGTGATAAATAATTGAATTGAATTAATTGAAACGATATCAAAATATATAAATATTTGTTTTAACTTATTATATTGCTTCTCAAAAGTAGCAGATTTTTCACCACTTGTTGATATGCTGCGTACCTGTATGCCGATGAGATAGTTCCTTACTGCAGCCTGATTTGGCGGTGTTTTTTGTCACCAAAAACACCAAACCAATGACATCCAGAGTGATCGCAACAACAAATAGTACGTTGAAATAGAGGAAAATGTTTTCTTGAGTAGATACGTCAAGGTATATCGACATGATGCGATACTGTTGCAAGTTGAGATGGCGAATGAAGAACGACTCTCCTCGCTTAGAATGCTCTCTCGCCGGCTACAGAGAGCGTGTGCGAAACGAGGAGAGCGCTCTCTTCATCACGCCATCTCTAGCTACAAGTAACAACTATCACACGCGACTTCGGCAGGTGTTTCTGGAGAGAATAATATAGTTTGGTGGCGAAGATTGGAAGAAGAGAACCTGATTGCGATGTCAGATGGTTTTTGCTGAATAAAACGTTGATTAGCGTAGATAGTTAATTATTCTCACTATTACTATTGACATCCCCAACATAAAAAAGTTATAATGAATGCAACCAACCATGTATTTGTATCTACATCAATTTTGTGCTGAAAACGGCACTTCTTCGGTTTCTGGCCCACTTCGTTTCGTTTTTTTTTTTTTTTTTTTTTTCGTTTTTTTTTTTTTCACTTTCTCCCCTCCCGTCAAAGCGATCGAATGAGAAGAAGCCCTAGCCAAACTGAACTCACAACTTACTATCAGGTTTACTGTTAGGCTGCCTTTCGGTTGGGTATCGTAACCGCTTTTATCGTACTCTAGTGACAAGGTTAGTCAGACAGCAAAGTGGGCAAAAACCGAATAAGTGCCCTGAAAACTAGCAAAGCGACAGTCGATATACTTCTATATCGTAATTTTACGACCTCAACTCCACGCAAGCGTTGCCTTTTCAGTTTTTTCACACGCCCTCTCACATCTCTGATCAATGAGTGAGTATCAGAATTGGGGGAAAGAAAACGGAAGCAGCTTCACTGCTGCCCACGGTGCCGAGATTCGCGAATCTTCGAAAATTGCCAACAATTGCCAGTTTACAATTCGTCAAGGGGCGAAAGAGCCGTGTGTTGATATGAGACCACACTACAACAACATACGCTTCAACACCGACAAGATAAGAGCTTGCAATTCGGTGTCAATTTCGAGACAATAGTGGAAAGATTTCAGTTGTAATGATCTGGAAAGTCATTCCGTTCCTCTTTATTCTTCCGAGCTGTTATAGCGGTAAGGCCGATTAAAAAGATTCTGCGTAGTTAGATCAAGCTAAAAAATTACTTTAGGATGATTGCGAACCGCAATTTCTAAATCTCTGGAGCAATATATTCTATCTTCCAGACTGCGTAAACTACGATAACGGCACTTGCTACGACGAAGGACCGGACGATTGTCAAGTCTACTACAATGGAACTTGTTTGGATCCAGAGCCGACAGATTCTCCGAAGCCAACTAAAGGGTAATAATCGCAAAGGTGTTCCTCGCTGTTTTGCTATGTGCTATCTGAAAAATGAGTTGCTTTGAATTGGCATAGTTTGACGTTTTCTGTTGACGTACTCTAATGTGAATAATATATTTTACTGAATGCTGAACTTGTTCAGACCTGGGTGTAATGTCTACTACAACGGGACTTGCTTGGATCCGGAGCCAACAACGTATTCATTTCATTCACATTTACTTTTCACTTCCGTTTCCAGTGTCCTATGAGCAAGAAAAAGTGACGTTTCTACAGACCAGTCTGCAAAAACTACTACAACGGGACTTGCACCGATCCTCCGGATGACGATTCAGTGTACACAATCTTTTTTGATAGAATCATACTTTTTCATGTAATAATCGAATCATAAACTAATGTTCATTGAATAATTTGTACTACTTGTTTTTCCATTACAGCGCCTGGTGGAAGATCGCGCTGCCAGTAGCAGGAGGTGAGTAGATCAGCTGGCAAAGATCAAAGATCAACTTTCGAGAATTTCAGGAATTGCTGTGGTCGGAGGCGGAACTGCCGTGGTTTATAATGTCGTGAAAAAGGTGAGCAAATATCTCTTGCCATACTTGCTAGAGCGTATTAGGTTTGACCATTCGACTCGCGATTGTTTTCGATTTTCACGCTTACTCGACTCTTTGACATATGTGAGAGTGTGCTACGATTAGCGTCCTACGAATCTGGCGACACTGATGTGCATCGAGCAGATGCGTGTGCTTGTTTGCTAACGCTGTTTGATTTCTTGCAGAAAAGCAGTGATAAGAAAGATAACGACGCGGATTCGGAGAAACAATCGGACGAAAGCAACAAGTGAGCAAACATTGCTAGATTACGAACCGAAATGGAGCTAGGAGCTATGTTTACGAATGATTCTCTTCGTCTCACACGCTCCCTTGACGGTTCGAGGGGCAAGAGAGCAAGTGCAACGAGGAGAGTCGGACTTTGAAATGAAAATATTGTAAATTCGCAGATCCTCGCGTTCCTCCACGGCAAGCTCGAACGCCGATTCGGATCAGTAATTTGTACAAGTTTGGAATATTTCCAAATTGATCACTTGCAGGTCTGACACTGACGACGACAATGACGATAAGAGCGATGATGATGATAAGGAGGAGAAGCCGAAACCGTAGGAGTTTTGAGATGAAAAAAATATATGGAAAAAATTTATATGCCAGATCTTGTACACGCAAACTCGTCTCTCGGAGCTATGAGAGCTGTGAGAGAGTTGTCCGAAACGATTTCAGAGACGACTGGGAGATAGCTGATCCAGGTCATGTGCACGAGTGGAAATCGAGCAAGCCGTTGCTGAGCACCGCCCTCGGACCACGCGAGAGGGGTGAGTAGTACTGTTGACGATTTGGTCTGCGATAGTGCCATTAGTGACATAAGTCACTTTAGTGACATTAGTGATGGCGATTCGGCATGCTACTCTACTCAAACGTTTTCTCGCCGTCTCCTACAGACGACAGAGCGCTTGTAATCAGACAATTGAGTGCCGATTTGCCATCACTAGAGCGTAACGGAGAAACGGGTTGAGCACACTTTCGAGCCCAGTTCGAATATATGTCAGCCATGAAACTTTTTTGCGAAACTACTTCCATTTCAGCCTTCATGATGCCAAGGAACCTGCCTCGCAAGCCGAAGCAGCGGCCTCCCGTAGTAGCAGCGCTCGTCGTGAATGACAAGATCAAAGTCGGCGTCATCTCCGCGAGTTGTTCGTAGCAACAAGGCATTACGGCATCTTTCCCTATCCATCTCACACGCTCTCTTGTCTTTCTGACCGACGACGAAGCTTGTGAAATGAGGGGATTCAGACGTAGAGAGACGGGTAAAACTACAAATTCAGCATCAAATCGAGCGATTTTCAAGCAAGAACTGGATATGCTGCAGCGGCTGTGGAGGCATCCGCGAATTGGTAAGCCATTTGGGTATCTACAATAATGAAAACTATTTTTTAAATGTAAAGCGAAACAAATCGCTTCATTCCACTCTTTTCTGAAAGAAAATGAGGTCGAAGATTGTTTAATGAGTTGAAGTGAATACTCTCGGATGCGTGACGAAATCACAACCACAGCAAATCATAATCGAATACTGTTCAAACGGAACACTGCTCGACCATTTAACTAAAAGGTAGATCTAAGAATTCTTTCAATCGAAATTCAATTTTCCCAGTCGCCAGTACATATTCAATAAGGATCCTAAGCAGGCAGCAGATCCCAAGCAAATAACCACTTACAAGCAGCAACTCAAGTTCGGCGTTCAAATCGCCCGGGCTTTGGTCTGCTTGATCTTTGATCTTCTAGCATTCACCAAATTGTTACAGGATTTCCTCCGCCGCCGTGATTTTGCTCACAATTATGTAGCAGCAGCTAATGTTCTTCTCTATCGAAAAAAATTCGTCAAATTGGACGCGATGGGTCTCTGCAGAAACCTGAGCAGCGGCGACCAAGTACTGTAGTGTAGTTCGATATCCGGGACTTCGTATATTCATTTCACGCACTCTCTCAATCGGTCGAGAGAGTTTGCAAAATGAAGATACGAAGGCTTGCTTATCGGACTAGATACTGTGCCAAATTCATAATTTCCTAATGTATGTTTTCTAATGCGCCGCGCCTCGAGCGTAGATAAATTATTATTATTATTATAGATCTTCTCCCGACTCGAGAGCGGCGATAGACTAGCCCGGCCGCGAGGGTGCCCTAAAGAGCTGTGAGGATTGCATTACTAGAATTTAAAATCGAGTGCCCATCTCTCTATATCGAGCACTTTGAAGTGAATAGAAAATCATTCGTCTTCTACACTCCATTATTATCCATTGAACAGTAGTGTTGATTTCTCGGCACCGATCTCTCCTTATTCCACCCACAAACTCTCGCCTTCTTTGACCGATGGAAAAGTGGTTGAAGCGGCAATGTCGAGTTGTCATCGCTATTTAACAATGTGATCCATTCCAGATACTCCATCATGAGGGACTGCTGGAAACTGGACAATAGAGATCGGCCTTCGCTGCTCGATACGAGACAGACGCTGGAGAAATTGGCAGCACAGGTAACTGAGGATGGAGAATGAAGACCGTGCTCTCATCATTTAGTATGATCTCTCGCTTTCTCTGACCAATGAGAGATCATTAAAATGAAGAGAGCCGTTATTCCTTTGCCATCTCTACAGGTGGCTGAAATGTTCGCCCGTGAAAATGATATGAGATCAGGAAAAGAAGGCGCTGGCCTACCTCCAACTCGACCCTAAAGAGGGCTGCTATAGTACGGCAAAGCCAGCTGACAGTGTGAGTTGTTTATGGAAATTCGGCACCCGCTCTTTTCGCACACTCTCTTGTGTTTTTTGCACATTCCTCTCTGACCGACGATATTGCATGCGAACTAAGGTGAGTCTGTAGAATGTTTCGGCATCTTTAAGAAACGATGTAATTAAACAGAAGGATATGTAGAAGTGATCATTAATGAGAAAGATTGACACATTTGTACAACTTCAATACCAAAAGTAACGTTCAGATGCTTCAATCAAACCCAGCAATGCGTCCGCCTGATGCCTGGAGTTGAAAAGAGTCAAGAGTACTTTTAATCACGATCATTCCTTATCACACTTTGACATTCCTTCACAGCGCTGAACAAGATAAATGCAGTACAATGAATCGATATGTTTCGCGAAAGTAATCGAATAGAAAAAGTAAGACCCGTGAAGTATGATGCAGTGGATGGAGACGATTTATGTAAAAATCTACTTTCGTGGAAGAAGGATGCGATATTTATGAGAAACGGGGATGCATCGAATCACTTCGATTCATCGTTGTTCTCCTCTCGTGAAACAAGGGGGACAAGCACGGAAGTCTTCCGTAGAAGAAGTGCGCGCTTCACAGGAAGCGCGTCTCTGAAATGTGTGGATTTGATCATTTCATAATCTTACTGATTTCGATGTCGCACTTAGTATTGTCTATTGTCTATTCTTTTCAAGAAATTGACGATTACGAATCTTACTCCTCGATCTGCTTAGTGGGTGATGGCGGCACGGAGAGGTGGAATTCGTCGACTTTTCCTGATAAGAAAAAAACTTATATTGCGGAAAATAGAAGGGAGTTGAGCGAAGATCAAAGATCAAAGATCAAAGGTCAAACCGTGCGGATCGACGTAGCACTCACAATCAGGATGAATGAGTCCGTTGAATTTGGTCTCTGAAAGTTAGTAAGCTCGGAAGTTAGCAAAGTTAGGGAACTGAAAAGCAAAAAGGTGAAAAGGTGAAAAGGTGAAAGCTAGAAAACTGTGTTATTACCCGAAAATATTAGAAAAGGAGGTAGTCGAGAATTTCGGAATGTGTTAATGTATTGGCTCTATTCCAGGACAATCAACTGACCAAATGATACTATGCTAGTTTTGTTTGGGCACGTAATAGATTGGAAAAATCAAGGATCGATCACCTCGCTGTCCGATCTCCGCCATGAACTGCTCCCACATGATGTCGACCACCTGAAAGATCAAAGATCAAAGTTCAAATTACAAACTACAATCACCTCCGTGCACACGAGCGCGCCCGAGTGTATCGACATCATGCGCAGCACGAAGATCCCGTCCATCTTGATGCGCTCACGAACGAACTGCAAAAAGAAGAAGTTGAGATCAAAGATCAAAAATCAAAAATCAAAGCCATATGAAACGGCGTTTTTCGTAAACATTTGGTGCGAAGATGGTTAGAAAATATTGAACCTCGTCCAATTCAGCTTCGTACAAGTATCGCTTGAAGTTGATGTCGGCGAGCTCGAGCCTTCGAACGATGAATCTGTGATGAATTGATCCGAATTAGTACTTTCTTAATCTGAAAATTTGTTGGATGAGTTTCTGATGGACTCTTTGCAGGCACGAAAAGTAGCAAAGGGTTTAATAGATCTAGTGGAAACAAATCGAGTATACTAGTTTATGAAGAAATTAGAAATGACGCAGATCTACGTTTGGGTCCTGATATGTATAGGACCAACTAGTGATGGCGACTAGTGATGCGATTTGGCACGAATTTTCATCAGTTCACGCCCTCTCGTCGGTCAGAGAATCGAGAGAGTGTGTGAAATGAGGATAGTAGAAGGCGAATTGTCTGCACTGGCTCAAAGCTCCTGATTTGATGTGTTTCAGCGCTTGTACATTGTCACTAGCGAGCCGATATCTTTCGATATTGTGTAGCAGCATGCTCAGTTATATTCAAAATTCACAGTGCGCTGGAAATGGGGAGAGGCATACGCCTGTCTCCATCAACGATGCTTGAACACTCACTTCGACCCCACTTCGGAAGACGGGCAAGGGGTCTCTCTCTCTCTCTCTCTCCATTCTACTGATTGTTTGTGAGGAGGTTGTAAGGGATTATAGGGAGTGAAATACATCTGGCCCATCTTTCGAGGTAGAGTACTCACTTCTTCCGTTGTTCCAGCGGCAGTGAAGCGAAGATCCACGTGAGAATCGAGGCGATAGTAGTGACAGCGAGGACGGTGTACCAGATCCAGAGCATGATGAAGATCTGGGAGGTGTTCTTTGATCTTTGATTTTTATTATTTTGCTCTCTGTACATTTGCGAACATCTCGTGTATTTTTCATACATTTCCCAATCAAAATTGTTTTCGTTTGATCTTTTACCTTTCACTTACTTTCTCGGTGAAGATGTTGATCACGAGCACGCACTGCACCGTGTGTCGTTGCACGTTCCCCAGGACGCGAACCTGTGAGAATTATATGTATTATTTATTAATAATTAAATTACACAATTACTACAGAAAGAGCACGAGATGTTGTATATCTATTTTTTGTTAGAAATTAAGAAAAACGGAATATTTGTTCAAGAACCTGTAAATCGCAGTAGGTGACCACGGGGAAGTTGGTGGACTCGCTCCAGGCTGAATTATCACTAGTGATGACAGTTCTGCACTCACTCTACTCGATTCACACGCTCGCTTGTTAGCCAGGGAGGCGAGAGAGCGTGTAAATGAGGCTTGCCCGATTGTGAACAATAGTTCTCATGATGAAACTCTTACCATGTCCCGAAAGCAAATCCGCAATCACTCCATAACCGTAAATGCCGTAGGCATCCGTTTGCAGGAACTTGTTGATCAGAAACATCTGGAAAGCGATTTTGGAGAATCTTTGCTTGGTTGATCGGCCAGGTGCCAGAACTAATTCATAATATAACATGAATTGCGCGTGAGATCAAGTCATATAAAAGCTTGAAATTTCTATTGGGCAAAATTGTAGAAACATCCGACATTTTAAGGGGATGGCAGCAAAGCGCTCGCCTGAAAGATCACGTTGATCAGGAACATGCACTTGACGAACAGGTAGAGATAGGTGAGGAAGGACTCGTAGAAGCGGAAGTTCACCACGTTCTGGCAGAACTGCAATTGATTGAGCCGCGTCTTTCCAGGTTGTGAAAACGGACGGAGAAACCGGACAAAATGACGGTATGTTTTGGCAGAATTGAAATCGTTCTTTCAACTTCGATCAAAATTACTTCAGAAATGAGGTAGAATGAACTATACTTACATTCTGATGTGACGACTTGCAGGTAAATCGGTGCCGGAAGATGGATGAGAGATGAGCTGCGAGTCCCTGGATGTTTGAACGACGAACGGCTGAAAATAAACTTGAATAGTCGATTCCTCATTTGAAAATATCGGGTTGAGGAATAAGTAACGCTCGTTTTTGAATTTTTTTCACTTTATCATAAAAACTTTACAAAGCACGATAGAATCTAAAAATATTCTCCATGCGCATCGATGACCTTCTGCCATCTACCAGGCAGCTTGTGGATGCCCTCGTGATAGAAGGACTGGGGCTGGTTCTTGAAATAGTTGGTCAGTACGGTCAGGATAGTGGCTCGGTCTTTGAAGCTCTGTCCCTTGAGGAAACGCTGGAGGTCTGAGAAGAGGTGGTAATCGGAGGGGGCAAGGTCGGGTGAGTAGGGAGGGTGGGGGAGGACAGTCCAGCCATAGCCCGCCAGCTCAGCCTTGGTCTTTCTTACGACATGCGGGCGGGCGTTGTCGTGCTGAAAGTAGATTCGAGCGTCCTTCCCGCGTGTTTGTTCGACAGCGAGTCTCAGCTTCCGTAGCGAAGAGTGTAGACCTCGGCCGTGATAGTCGTCCCCTCGGGTAGGAGTTCCCAGAACTCCACTCCCCGCACTGACCACCAGATGCACAACATCACTTTTTTGGGGTGCAAATCGGGTTTGGGGACATCTGCTGGCTTTTGGTCCTCTCCGACCCACTGTCTCATGCGCTCATGGTTGTCGTAGAGCACCCACTTTTCATCACCTGTGATGACATTGTCCAGCCAATCAAACCGGCGATGCAGAGTGAGAAGAGTCGAAGCCATGTCCACTCGGCGATCCTTGTCATAGTCGGTCAGGTCATGGGGGATCCATCTCCCGAGTTTCCACTTCTTTCCAATCAGTTTTTTGGTCGACCCCAAGGAAGTCAGCAAGATAGTGAGATACGGGTCAGCCTCCACCTCAGAACGCAGTCGATCGAGGTCCAACTCCATGGGACGACCGGGTCGGTCTTCATCTTCGAGGGAAAAGTCGTGTTTCTCGAATTTGACTACCCACTTTCTCACGGTGGTTACATGCGGGGTATGTGTGGGGTAAACCTGCTCCAGTTGCTCATGAATGGCGGGCGGTTTCAAGCCAGATAGAAAGAGAAAGAGCATCACGTTCCGAATGTGAATTCGGTCGGGGACGAAATTGTGCGGCATTCTCGCCTGGGAGACTAGGGAGAACTGAATCGAAAACATGTGTGGAATGCCCGAGGGGCCCTCTCTCCAGTGTAAACAGGGTGGCAGACGGCAACAACAAAAGAGCGAGCACGAGGGTTCTAAAGTCAGAAAGAAAAAACGAGCGTTACTTATTCCTCAACCCAATACGTCCTGTTGTATCGGAAGTACGTTGCCCATCCAATACTCTCAGTGAATATGCTAAAAGTCTTCTGCGTTTTCTAATGCTCTTACACTACAAACTATCACTCCTTACTCCACCACTCTCCAATCTAAAACTCGTATTGCTTTATCATATCTAGTTTTCTGAACGCAAATAGACTAGGCGCGCTCTATTGATTCTTCACTGACGCAAGATTTCGCTTCAACAAGAGCAGCCCCTTTTGCATCGAATACGCACAATCTTATTTTTTCCTACATAATTTTGTGAAAGTAAGAAAATTCGACCATAACACAAAGTTCATGACAAAAACAACGGTTCTTACTCGGCTGCAGGTTCGCCTTGTCGTTGACGAAGCTCATGATGCATTTGAGTCGAACGCCTGTAAGATCATGAATCAGGCTACAACTACAACTCCGAAAAGTTGATGCGCCACTCTCCCGTAGGTGATCACAGATACAACGCTCAGACTCCAAACTACAAACCCGAAGTCCGGTAGGCGAGTCGCCAGAAGAGGCAGGGCGCGTAGAACATTGCTGCTACGAGCACGAAGAAGAAGGGCACCCACTGAAGCCGGTCAAAAATCAAAGATCAACGTCCATGGATATAGGATACGCTATATGCATTACTCTATTGCCATTCCTAACATCAATATACGACTATAATGGCGAGATGTGTTGAATATTTGGTGAACTTTGTTGATTATTCCATTACTATTGCATTCATCGATGCGAGAGATCAAAGACCAGTGAAGATTGCTCACCTGGTAGTACGACACCATCGTCTGCTGCCGCTCTTCGACCTGCAACAGGTGTTTTATAATATATATTATTTTATAATTATAATATATTTAATGAAAACAATAACAACAACAACACCATTAACAATAAAAATAACATTAACAACAACAACAACAACAACAATAACAACAATAACAACAACAACAGCTATAACCTCAGGCAGCTCCTGCTCGATCGGCACGAAGTAGGTGGAGCGTGCCCAGCAGTACATCTCTGAATTTATTAATTTCAATTTTTGGAACAAATCTGATTGATAAATTGATAAATTCTCTATCGAGTTCATAATAACAAATGCGCGAAACATAACATGTTTTCATTCACAATTAATCATCGAGGCAATTTTTTTACACATTTTAGCGAAACGCTCCACAGCACAAATCTATAGTAATCAATAATGGAAACCCCTACCCGTGATGCCTTTTCAATATCGACTCTCCTTATTTCACACACACTAATTCTCTAACCGACAAGAGCGTGCGAAATGGGGAGAGACAGAAACAATATCTCTACTGACCAGTGTAGTCCTCCCAGTTGCTCTTGTACTCGGCCGGCAGCCAGCACTCGATCGGACGACCGCCGAACATCTTGAGAGAGACGAGCACCTGAGCGATAGAGTTTGATAAATGACACCGCACTCTCGTCAATGCGCACACTCTCTCGTCGGTCAGAGAGGCGAGAGAGCGTGCGAAACGAGGAGATCAAAGCTCAATTGTTCATTCAAAAAGAATGTAAACTTCAGTGATTCGGGCGATACAGGGTTGATTGAGTAATGATGGTTGAGATTGAGAATGTTGATTGAGTGACGCTCCTCTCAGATCATTGATCTCTCTCACCGCAGTTAGCAAAAGGAATGTGGTCGTGTAGTAGTAGTGCAGTCGGTCGGAGATGTCGTCGTCGGTCTGAGGCTGCAAGAAGTTCATGCGTTTCACAACTATTTGCAAGGGGAAGGGCATGCTCTGCCGCTTGAACTGTTCTCTTGTACAGAAGCTGCACTTTTTCTTTGCAGCATTTTTTGCACGCGATTAGTCAAAAATTTCGATGAAGAGGATTTGGTGATGATCAAAGATCACTTTAATTTTCCATTTCAACTCACCTTCAAGAACCCCAGCGTCCCGGTGATCTCCGAGAAGACCATTCTGCAAGTAATTGTGCAGATATCACTAGGAATGGCGAATGAATAGCGCATCTTCCTCTTTTAGCGAATTCTCTCGATATCGCGGAACGGTGAAAGAGCATTCAAAGTGAAGACAGATGATCTTCATGCACCATTACTAATTAACAATCGATTAACAAGGTTCATGAGAGGAGAAGTGTAATAGATGCAAGTTGAAAGAAAATTATGACTGTGATGATCGATCGAATGTACGAGATGAGACAAGAGCGCAAGGCGCTATCAAACCATCTGATGATATACTCCAACCCCTCACACTCCCCCTCTCACTGCCCAGATTAGGCTTGAGCTCAAACAAAGCGTGATTCACAAGCGGTGACGCTTCTCGCGCCTTTCCTAGTTTGTGCGTTGTGAGTCTTAGAAATGAGTGATCAATAATATCTTAAATACAATGACTAAGTGTTCTTGTTGTGCCGATTCGCCAGCGAATCAAAATGCAGTGGGTACTAATAACACTGATTCACCGCACCCACTTCAGAATGTTTCACATACCTTTATCCTTTTCTATCGAAGATGAATTCAGGAATGCAGGAAATCTTTAGTCTTAACAAGCTCCAATAATTAGACTTTCATCTGCTTCAACAATGGGCGGGATTCTCCGCCCAATCTGCGCAGACCTGCACCGTTATAAGGAAGAATTGACAAATCCTCTCCTCATTTTTCATACTCTCTCGCCTCTCTGACCGATGAGAGAGCGTATGAAAAGGAGACTCAGTACCGAATTGCCATCGTTAGTCGCCTCCACTCTATTTATAGAGTGGATAAAGGTAACTGTGCATCCACGTTTAGCATATTTTCAGTTGTCTTACAAAGCCCACGCATGTCGGGGCTTTCGGTGAGGCCATCGACAAATTGAACTACATTTCCCACATGTCCAGTGATCCTGGAATCATTATCTTTTCGTAGCCGAATTTTCTACCAATTTACCGACCTCGTGGCGATAGAACGCTTGGTTGGCATCGATTCCACTCTATCGCTCACCTGAAATAAGGTGTAGCCAAACCGTCCACACCTCTCTTTGTTTCACATACACTCTCGTCGGTCAGAGAAAGTGAGAGAGTAAGAAAAACGTGGAGAGGCAGGTGCCGATTTGTCAACCCTACTTGATAACCCTTCCCGTTAGCTCATACTGCCCTCTGACATTCGGCGATCTCTGGATTTCTGGAACTGAAGACATGCCTGCCCTTGTTCTCTCTCCTCCTCGGTCCATCCCCTCTCTCCTCGAGTAACTTCTGGCCTGATATTTGCGCGTATTCTTGGATTGCTCGGCCCAATCATCTCTACTTGTTATTCCCCGAATACCCCATCGATTGTGTCTTCTTCGTGAGAATTCTCCTATCTTCCTCAGATTGCCACCTGGCATGCGGTAATCCCTTAATTCTCACGATTGCGCCCGTCCCCTCTCCTGCTCATGTTCTCATCCTCTCCTCTGTCCACCCACTCTCTCTCTTTCTGCAAATGTCTCCTTCTTCGACACTTGCGCACGCTCTTGGACTGATTTCAGATATAAAATGTCATATGTGTTACCTTCCGCTTTTGTTTCGCGGCTTGCTCAGTTAATCAATTTTTCTACCTCTCCTTCAGTTTCCCTCTTTCCTTCGCCCATTTTCCTGTCTATTTCCGTTGATGAACTGACGGTCTTAATATTAATCAATTTCAGGTTGTCCGATCTACATTCGAACACTCGTTCTTTTGTTGAACAATTAAACCTGAATACAAAGAGGTAACATGTTCTTTTTCAATTCACTAGCAAATGAGGGACTGAGAAGTGCTTTTCATTCGTCCAGTTTCTCTCCTTTAAGCCCTCGATGGCCTCCTCAAACTTCGTTCCGATCGATGGGGGTGAAATTCAGAATGAACAGCAGTAGGCATACCAGGTAAACCTATCTGCGAGCTAGACCGTTGCTCTCACCGTCATATCCCTATACCATCATACACAGACCGCTTATCTCATAACTCCATCATGTCTCTCTAAATGTTACATGTATAGGGCTATTAGCAGGCGAAACAACGCTTTCGTTCTTCATGTTCTTCACGAGCTAATCTCTTCCTTCATTTTCGATAAACTCTTTTCGATCAAATAAATTACTTGACTTCTTCAAGTTCACATTCCTTGTGCAACCCAACATCAGATTCAAGTGCTTGAGCTGAATAAGAGGTAGCCAAAGGGCCTGTCCGTCATCTCTCAGACACGCCGAAGCTGCGTATGTGGCGAGTCCGTAGAAGAGTTGCTACTGTAATGGTACATGTTATTAGGAACCCTGTCTTCTCCTTTTCTGAATCGACCAGTGTAGGGATGACAAGTCGCAATCAACACTCCTCCTTGCGCGTGCGCTCTCGCTTGCTCTGACCTACGAGAGAGCCTGTGAACTGAGGAGAATGAGTGCCGAATTATCATCCCTAGACCAGTGGCCATACAAACGTTTACGAATTATCTGAGAGAACATAAGATGCGTTGGAAGGAGTATACTAACAATTTTTTGGAGACGTTCCATGAGAGAATGTAGCATTTGCTCGGATGATATAAGCCGAAATGGTAGTACTAATGAGGAGTAAACAATCACAAAATCCGAATGCCGAAAGTACAATCATTTGCGGGTTTTCGAGATGCTTTGTTGTTGCCCAGTTCAATTGGGAGAAAACAGCGAATACTCACCATTTCCGACGTGAGTGTAGTTCTAGCTAATGATGGAAAGTAGAGTATTGAACCACGGTCTATTCCAGCGAGATTTTGTAGAGATCTGAGCGAGAAACAAAGAAGTTTTAACTAAAAAGATCATCAAAAGTAGAGATATCGTTTCGGTTTCGACACTCCTCATATGACACAATATGTCGCCTCTATGATCGAATAGACAGCGTGCAAAACGAGGAGGGGCACAGCCGAAACAGCACCAATAATCAAACAGCAAACCTTGAGTACCCCCCCCCCCCCTCCTCTCTCCAGTGCCACATTCCGATTAGCATGACACAGGTAAAAAGCGCCCTTGTTCCCCTTCCCCTCTTCTCGTTGTAAGTGTGCGTAATGGGGTGGATGGCAACCAAACCGGCAGTCATCCTCCCCCTTCTTCCCAGGGGGTTGTTTTGAAGAATGGAAGGAGGAGGACAAGAGAAGCACTACACTTACTAGTAATATACCACCTCTTAGACTTACCCTGGACCACTAACTCGTTTTCAGCCCCCATCCCCCTCTTAGCGTTCACGCCACTACAGTCTTTTTTTCTCGCTCGCATTCCATGATGATTACGCCCTTCTGTCTTCACTTTTAAGCATAGTAATGTGCGTGTCACGAAGCAACTGGCAACTGAGGTGGATGAACTCTTCATTCGAAAGAGAGATATCAAAGCATCGACCACAATACAATAGTGACCTAGACGTCGTCGCTCGTTTAACGACGGGTTCCGTCCTCGAAGAAGACTCCTCCATCGATGGCGCAGTACTTGGGGCAGATTCCCCTCTCGCCAGCGCCTCCGGGAGGTCCAGCAGGTCCGGGTGCTCCGGGGTTGCCGTCGGATCCGGGCTGTCCGTCGGGACCAGGGGGTCCCTTGGGTCCGGGCGAACCAGGCTGTCCATCGGATCCGGGCTGTCCGGGCGGGCCGGGAGGTCCCTGAGGTCCGGGTGATCCGGCGGGTCCGGGCTCTCCGGGAACGAGTGGCTCCGAGACGGCGGGTGCTCCAGGCTCTCCTGGTGCTCCGGGTGCTCCAGGGTTTCCGGGCGGGCCAGGAGGTCCCTTGGGTCCGGGCTCTCCGGGAGCGGCATCCTGTCCAGCGTTTCCGGGAGATCCGGGTGCTCCTGGGTCTCCAGATGAGCCGGGTGGTCCGGGAGGGCCGGGAGGTCCCTGGGGGCAGGGCTTGCAGGGAGGAGGAGTGATGGGCTCGCAGGGCTGGCTGGGCGGGCGGCCGGGGTTTCCGGGGAGTCCGGGTGCGCCGGGCTTGCCCGGCTTTCCGGGCTTTCCAGGGGTACCGGAGGGACCGGGAGGTCCGGGCAGGCAGCAGGCATCGCAGCCTCCGGAGGCCTGCTGGCCTCCAGTCACTGCGGCGTCACCTCCGTATCCGGACTGACGGGCGGTACGGTTCTTCGCGGCGTTGGGGATATTCTTGAGATGGTGCACCTCGGACCAGATATCCTTCGCCGATCCCTACAATTAGACGAGTGATCATCTCGGAGGATCCGGTATTCGCACCCCTCTCCTTCCCTTCTTTCGATCTCCCCCGTTCCCAGGGGTGGTGAGCTAATGGAATGGGATGATGGCACACAAGACTGGATCCTCTCTCTGGTGAGAGATTCGCCACATTAGAGGGAGGGAACGAGTAGCTATTGTGAGTTGTGCGGCACGGTTCCGTAACATCCGAGGAAAAATCAGTGGGTGGGGAGACTACAGTAACCAAAAGAACTACCGTACCTTGCAGAAGGAGATCTCGTTGTGCATGGTACGCTTGACGTGGTGGACGTAGTTGTAGACCATCGGCAGCGTCACGCACACCGATAGCACTGCGACCACCTGAACTATCGAATACCGTAATCTAGTTGGAGTTCGGTCGGACAGAAAGCTGATTTCGAAAAAAAAATAGGCAACTCACGGAGAAAGTGACTGCCGAGTAGGCGACGAAGCGATACGCTTTGATGCGCGTTTCTAGATCCATTGGAGGGGAGGAGAAGCGGGCTTCTGCTAGAGATTGGTCGCCCAGGCGCTTTTATACTACGGGCAGAGCGCGCGGCACGCCCCCTCAGGGCGTGAGTAACAACACCCCTGCCTCTCCTCCAATCGCATCGTCCCTCGCCCACTCTGACTGTAGGGTTTCCCCTTCTCTCTCGGTCGAGGAGACAAGCCGGCCCAGCCAAGGTCGAGAATAATATGAGACCAAAGTGCCAGCCGGCAAAAAAGGGTTGCTCACTGGTGCAGGGAAGGTGATTACGTCGAGTGAAGGTTGCGATCGGTGTTCGCTTTTGTTTGGCTAGGATCACTTTCTCTTTTGAACCATTCATATTATTTCAATGGTTTCACATAACAAGTGGCATCTCCTGATTTTCTCATAGTGCATACATGTCAATACTGCCATCGAATCAGAAATAATCAAGCTTCAAATCTCACATGGGCCGATAATGCTCGATCACTTTACTACAGGAACACTATCCGATCGAGCCTCGCAGCTACCAATAGTGAACAGTTGAATTCGATCTATTTACTGGATGATCAGTGGCATCCCGGCCGCATTTACTAGTTGACTTGACTCCGGATCAAGACCAGATAATATCTCGGAGATATTTCTTGTGCTGTTTTCGCTTGTGAGTCAGTCGATCGAATCTGCGATTGGAGGAACGAGTAGATTGATGTCTCTCCTCAAATTTGCTTTTAGTTCCTTTCCCGACTCTTGATGCTCGCTGTAAAGTGCTCACTGCGCCTCTGAAACACATAAAACAGTATCAATTGCGCCCGGAATATGGGTGTTTTGTATGAAATAGCGCGAGACGGAGAAGCTTGTTCTGCTTCCCGTAGCGAGCAGAGAAGTGTCGCACAAGGTCTCGATCGAATTGCAGGAAGTGAACTGTGGAGTGAAATGAGCCAATTGCTTGAGGGTGAAAGTGTGGGGTTACGTGTTCTCAAGTGGCATCGCACGAGTCATTTCGGAAGAAATTCCGCAAGAAGGGAATGTAAGATGGATTTACCATCAATATGTCTAATGAACTGCCTGGTGATTCTTTCAGCTGATCTAAATTCACCTATCAGCCTTCAGCATGTTCAATCCGGAATTCCTCTCGTCTTCCATCTCATGCACCGAAACCCATTTGTCTCCCCAGGCAGTCCTCGTCATACAAGCGGTATACCACAATAACAGCCCTCGTTTCGGTTCAGAACAGTCAGGGTCATGATCGAATTACTAGTCCATTGTGTCTCCTCTTTTTGACTGCGCGGCGCCGGAGCGAGGAAAGTGCGGAGGAGGGGTAAAGTAAGGGAGCTGATGGGGGCATACTCTCACCTGGGTGAAAGAGAAAGCCAAGGCCAATCTGCCACCCGTGGAGAACAGTAATGGGGAGAATTCCGGATGAGGGGAGGAGGGGTGAAAGTTCTGCGAGAGAGAGACTGAACATTTAGCATTTCGAAAAAGGAAAAAAAAAATTTCGAAAAAAAATGTTCATAGAGTGATTCATTACCTCTGATGACCACCGGATTCAATGATGAAACATGTGGCAAACATGGGTAAAAAAGATAGTACGAACGAGGCGATCAGATGAAGAGCGGAAATGAACGAATGAAACAAGAAGGGATGCCATCGGCTCCCCTTCATTCCCAGAACTTCCGGTCTCCCAGATCGGCAACAGCTGATAGAACCCCTGATGCCAATCTCTGCCTTATAAATGGTTCCGGCATCCGACATTTCACTTTCTGCCTCCACAATGAGCGCAACTCTCCTTCGGTTGTCAATAGTCGTCGTCCTCTTGCTGGTGGCCACAGTCGCCTCGCAAGGCTGCGGCGGCTGCGGCTGTCGGCTGCCTATCCCCAAAGTTCCCTGTCCTTGCAAGCCGACCTGTGGCGGTCCGCCCTGCATTCCCGACTGCTGCCCTGGATCAGAGAGAGGTATTTCCCATTATGTCGATCCAGAAAAACATCCCAATCGTGAACATGATTACTGTGAGATGGCGAGATATTCTCTAGAATATAGTATGCTGAACTGCCTATTCCGTTTTCTTTTCAGGTAACAAGGGCGGCGGCGGATGCGGGTGCAGGAGGAAGAAGCGATCTGCTGATCCTGCCGAGTCTCCCGATAACCAGAAGTTGAGGGAGAAAGCCACAATCGATTTCGGCAGTTTTATGGACAAGGTATCTGCTATTGCTGCTCTGATCGTCGGTCAACCGAGGGCTCAGTTTCAGGTGGTTGGAACGGTGCCCGAGCAGGACCACAACTGCAACAGCGAGCGACTGAAGGCAGTGCTTCAGCAGGTTTGAGCACAATTTTAAGAAAAAAATATTCATTGGGCTCATTGCTGTCAATGATTCAATTCGTTTACTGGCAATATTCATGATTCTACAACGATCCTTTGAATCGCAGAGCATCTCCGACAACACGACTCAGTCGGTTGAGCGAATTCTCGAGCGCATCGACGACGGGCAATTCATCGCCAAGTGCACGCTGAATGGAGTGCCGACTCTGGAACGACGCGTATCATTCTGCCAGGTTTGGTCTGATCACAACTGTGTCTAATCCTTGAGAAACGGCATACCGATTTGACAGAACGCAGAGCGGAATAGATTCACTTTCCCTAATTTTTCAGCTCACGAAAGGCAACACGACCTGCATCGTGTCCACTGGTCGTCTGCTCGACCCTCCCTCCAATGAGATCACCCTCTCCGTCTCCGACGCATTCCGACCGGTGGTAGTCGACGGACCCACACCTCCTCCTCTCATCACCGAGACTATTCCTCTGCCTGACTTGTTCATTCCCTCGCTCGTCTCGGCTGGTCCCGTACCTCCCGCACCCCTCAACAAGCGAAGGGGAGAGGGATTCGTCGCGTATTAACTGTAATATATAATTTGGTTGTAATTGCAAGTGATCAAGATCTCTGTTGTATGTATCTTCTTTGATAAATACTTCTCAACGTATTATCGGAAAGAGTCTTGACAACTGCTATCAATGTTCTTTGCAAAAACGAAGAAAAAAAGTGATTTGGAAGCAATATGATTGTTGTCTTTATCCAGTGGATGCAATTCCTGATTGGGTGCTACACATCTGCAGCTAGAAGGGGCGAATTGCCTCAATTGCCCCGAAGCAAACTAAATTCCTCCTTCGTCGTCTGATGGAGAGTCAGCAGTGTCTCCCACACTCTGGAGAGAGAAGAGAGAGGAAATTACGACGCGAGGCTACTCCACTCATTTGGCGAAAGAGAGAGTAAATTCCTCTGGTGCGGATAATTTCCGACGGCAGACTTTATCCCTTTTAGCTGTGTCCCCTCCGTGAATCGTTCAAGCTTGCACTTTCGTTTCTCATTTTCTCCTTTCACTCCCGCTAATGAGAGTTTATCGCTATTCGCTTTTCAAGCGGTTCCACCAGCGAAATGAATGAGGAAGTGTTGCATCAGAGAACTGTATCAGCATGGGGAAGGCAAAGCGTTTTTCAATAATAAATCCACCTTTTTAAAAAATTTTGTTGGCCTTACATGGCATTGCACATTGACAACTTGACCATAAACCGTGGTTACTTATTCCTGATTGTGAAAAAAAAACTCATTCCCAAACTGCACAAACACGCGCCTATTGCTTTCCTTTCTTCTCAAGAAAAAAGAGGAGAAACACCTATTATATTTGCAGCTGATTTTCCTAGAACTCATCGCCCATGAGAGATTAGATGAGTTGGATAAATATCCCAGGAAAATTGGATGTTTACTGCTCCTTTGCAAGAATAACAATCATTCTGCAATATCCTTGAGCGCGTGACGCCGTGATACTGCATGTGGAGGAGCGATTGCTCTCTCTCTCTCTCGCTCTCGTCATCTCTCCTCGTTTCCCCATGGTAACCACGGGGATTCAAAGAGAGAGATAGATACACAAGTGGCCTCGCGCGATGTCTTAGCGCTCGCTCTCCTCGCTATTTCGATGAAAGAGGCCCCGAGCGAGGGATACTCATCCACTATTCTCCCCCTCCGTCTCCGTCTCCTCTTCTTTTTCCCTCATTCCGTCGCACTCTATATCACGTCAGATTCCCTCATATTTCTCTCTCATTCTCGACGCTTCTCAGCCCCTCTTCGCTCGATTCTAATTGCGTTTGACTGTTTCGTAAGCTCTCTGCTACTCTCGATTGCATCGGGTTAGCTCATTTCTTCTCGTTAAAAAGTGGCGCGGAATTCGCTCGTGGTTCCACTTTTTCGGCTCCGCTTGGCTCACTCAGTAGCAGTAAATACTGAAAAGAATATAGAACCACACCCCGAGATCGCATCTTCTTCTCCTATCCCAAACCGATGTTTTAGTGACTGACGAAGTCGAAAACATTCATATTTGCGACTAGCTAAGCCAATCTTACTCATTTTGCTGGACTTTGAGTGTTCTTTGGTACAATTTAATTGAAAAAGGGCAGTCTTGCAACGTTTATACACGTATTTGACGGCAGTGATGATAATTCGAATCGAGAATGGAGGTACCTATCTGGTTAACACGGATACAATGTCTGAATGGGTGACCTAGAAGTGGCCTTTACTTTCCATACACAATTCCTCCGGGATATCCGAATCCGAAGGACGTCGAGGGATATGCGTAGAGGGATCCGTAGGTACCTGGGTAGCCGGAATAAGCGCCGAATCCATATGAAGGGTAGGCCGAGGCGAAGCCGTATCCCGTGTTCGCGTAGAGGGAGGGCTGACCGTACCCAGAAATGTAGATCTGTCTCTTCTCGTGGGTCTGCAATAGGGGACAATGATAACTGTAGGTGAGTGTTAGAACCTTAGGGGACGCCAGGTGCTACGAATATGCTAGTGATATACCTGAGAAGCGAAGGCCACGGCGAACAGGAGAGAGGCCAGAGCGAGAACCTTCATCATCCGACTAAGAATATTGAGAAGATGCCGATCTCACCTCTTTCTACGATTTTTATACGCGGAACCAGTAAACGACCCTGAACCACTTGTCAATAGGTTTTCCGCCGCATTCTCTTGTCTCGATATCTATTCTGCATCTCATGTGAGTCATCGAGTTATCTTGCACGATGGTTGAGTGCGATTGAGTGACTCGTGACAGCGAGTTACACATGATTATTAGCTGGAAAAGCAACGTATTTTCTTACAGAGAATAACATTCAATATCGCAATCAGTTATCGTTAAATCATGCAGAACATAGGTTTAGCAATTTAAATGCCGTCTTCTCTTTCTTGCGTTTTTTCATCTCTGAATCACCATAAGATACTTCACTGGTCAGACACCAAATCATTAACCCGTCACTGTTGTTGTCGGTGAGTCGAGAATATTCCGCCACAGACAGTGCTCTCCAGACTCCACTGTTCTAAGTCATGTTATTCAACTCGGCACAGCGATATTTTAGACTTTTTATACACGTAGTATAGGGCAGTCGAGAAAGTTCGAATCGAAAATGAGGTCAATAGATGAGACAAAAACGGATAACATTTCAATTGCGGATTGGTGTGATTTACTTTCTTCCGTAGACGAGTCCGCCGTAAGCGGGATATCCGTATCCGAAAGAGGCAGCGGGGTATCCGTAACCGTAAGTGGCGGGGTATCCATAGGTGGCTCCAAGGCCGTAGGTTGCTCCGAGTCCGTATCCGTAGGGGTAGGCACCTCCGATGAGAACTTGTCTCTTGGCGCGCGAGTGCTGCAAATGACATGATTTTCACGAATTCGTTGGGATATTTTCACACACTCATTTATTTCGAAAATGGTTTGAAACCCGAACCAATCTAACTCGAAGCCCTAGGATTACCCATATTTCAGAAGTCATTACCTCGTCGGTAGATCTCTTTCCAATCACGTGGTAGGCGGGATATCCGACGGTTCCGTAGGTGTAAGCGGGGTAGGCGGCGGCTAATCCATATCCGGAAGAAGCGTAGAGGCCAGTGTATGCTCCGTAGGTCGCGGCGGGGTATCCATAGCTTCCGACAAGAACCTGTCTCTTCTGGACGGACTGAAAAGTAATTTGCTTGATCTACTTGGTCACTAGAATTCTAAGGATCTTATAATCTTAGGGACTTAGGGACTAGGACCTTACCTCGGCGGCGAAAGCAGAGGCGACGAGGAGAGCAACCACAGCGAGGACCTTCATTATTCGAGAGATGTCGATGTTGAGTCGATGGCTACTCCTCTTCCCTCCTCCGTATTTATACCCAAGTGGAACTAGTTAGCGAGGGCCGAACCGCGTCAAAAAGGTTTTTCGCATGCACTCTCTCGGTTCTACCTCTAATCTGCGTCTCTTCTAGAACATCGCTATCTAGGGCGATATGAAAGAGTGGAATAGGGGAACCGCGTACTTTATTCCCTCTCATCTCTTTTCATTTCGACAGTTTTGCAGTGGTCACTACTGGGCATTGCGATCCAAGTCAAGATCAAACGAGGAACGGATTCGCTCGCTTGTATACAATCCAATGAAGCAATATTTGAAACAACGGATAAAAATATGATCTAATATATGTAGCTCTCAGCTCATTAATGTGATCCAACCATTTCAAAATAAATTGCGCCAGTACCGGTTCAATAATTTGGTTGTTCTCCATCATTTCTAACAGTCGTAGTCAGCATTCATTAATGATACCATAGTTGTTTTTCATAGATCTCATCGGTTCGTTCTCCCTTTCTGATAAAATGCCGATCGACCTCATTATTCATAAGTGCTCTTTTGTTGAAATCTGTGGCTGCAAGTTGTCATCTTTATTCAAAAAAGCATGATGGAATTCCAATGGAATAGGGACGTTTAGAATTGGATTAACGTCTTCAATTTGTGGGTTCACAGTCAGAATTTAGATGCTGTGGATCCCACAATTCGGCTCGCGATGGAGTATTGATGAAATCTTTGCAGTTTGGAACAATATCCAGCTATCCAGATGTTTCGAAAATGGTTAGTCGGTAACAGCGAGCGACTGATAACAGTATGTGAGCAGTTTTCGTATATTTTCTAGTCGAGAAATAGAGAATTATCAAATATAGTGGTTACGAAACTAATCAATTGAGCGAGAGCAACTTGATTGTGTATTCATCCTGGATTTATCTATGCATTTATTCGCTACATATTCAGATGTTTAGTCTTATTTCATGTGACTGAGTCAGACCGTTTGGCTGAAAAGCGTTCAATTTTGTAGCCATTACTTTGCCAATCCGTTCCCCGTTGCCATGAATCTAACCTAATCAATGTTGATTATTTATCAGCATTTATAACAAATCATTCAACAATATTTCTCTGCAGAAAGATGTTATTCGGCATACTTGTCTCATGTTCTCATCCCACCCCTCTTTGTATGCCAGTTCATAATTCAACACTGAATATTCTTGAGAATTTTATACGCGTAGTGTAAAGCAGTCGATAATTCGAATCACAATGAGGTCAATAAGAAGAGGCAATCGGGTGGCAATTCATTAACGAGGGGTATGATTTTGGCGTGATTTACTTTCTTTCGTAGACGAGTCCACTGTAGGCGGGATATCCGTATCCAAAAGAGGCAGCGGGGTATCCGTAACCGTAAATGGCGGGGTATCCATAGGTGGCTTCAAGGCCGTAGGTTGCTCCGAGTCCGTATCCGTAGGGGTAGGCACCTCCGACGAGAACTTGTCTCTTGGCGCGAGAGTGATGCAATTGACTGCCTTCTCCCCCGATTTCTCTTTCTTTGTAACAAATATTTGAAAATAAATGATATTTTTAACTTTATATTAATCAATCGAGCAATCTCTTACCTCGTCGGTAGATCTCTTTCCAATAACGTGGTAGGCGGGATATCCGACGGTTCCGTAGGTGTAAGCGGGGTAGGAGGCAATGAGTTCGTATCCAGAAGAAACAAAGAGGCCAGTGTAAGCTCCATAGGTGTTGGCGGGGTAGCCATAGCCTCCGACGAGAACCTGTCTCTTCTGGACGGACTGAAATGTTATTTACTTGGTCAAGTCAGTCTCGAAAATTCTTATGATCTTAGAATGTTAGGGACTAAGGGACTAGGGTCTTACCTCAGCAGCGAAAGCAGAGGCGACGAGGAGAGCAACCACAGCGAGGACCTTCATTATTCGAGAGATGTCGATGTTGAATCGAAGGATACATTCCATTCCTTCCTCATACATTCCTACATTCCTAGGATACATTCCTCATTCCTCCATATTTATACCCAAGTGGAACTAGTTAGCAAGGGCCGCACCGCGTCAAAAAAATTTCCGCATGCACTCTATCGGTTCTACCTCTAATCTGCGTCTCCTCTAGAACATCGAGATCTAGGGCGAGATATACGAATGGAATAGGGATGATTGCGGAGGTTCTTCCCGCTCATCTCTCTTCTTTCCGACAGTTTCCCAGTGGTCACTGCTGAACATTGTGATCCAACTCAAGATGAAACGCGGAACTGATGGGCAGATAGTACCGAGCAGATTGTATGGATTAGATAATAGACGAAACAGATAATATTGTGGTCGATAACCTATGTTCGTGGCTAACTAATGACAATTGTCGCTAACCATTCCAAGATATATTTCGTCCTCGCAGATTAAATGATACTTCATTCATCATTAACCTCTCGCAGTCAATAATATTTCGTGATATTGTGTAGCTTTCATACAATTATGTATTACATTTAATACAACTTTAGTCAGCATCCGTATCTATCTGTAATTTCAATACCAACTAACAAATGCACTTAATAATGAACAATATGTCTTACCTTTGTTTACTGCCAGATAACTGTGCTTGCATATCTATTCTTAGCCGTTTACACCAGCCGATAAACATCAGATGGTCGCATGTCTTTCTTTCATTTGGAAACTATCTGAGAGCATTCAAGTTAACAGAAAGAATCGTTCATTAGTTTATTTGTGCTTTGCATGTCAAAATATAAACAGCTGCGTCCCGATTATTGTAGAGTTCGAGTATTTGTGAAATAAATGTAATTCGAATCATGGACAATGGCCGATCAATTCATAAGATTTCAATTAATTTGATTTCGTAAAGGACTTTGTTCTGAATATTCGTGAATCGTTTATACACGTAGCGTAAAGCAGGCGAGAGAGTTCCAATCACAATGAGGTCAAATGAATGAGACAAAATCGGACAACTTTTCAATTGTGAGCGGCGAGATTGTTTACTTTCTTCCGTAGACGAGTCCACCGTAAGCGGGATATCCGTATCCGAAAGAGGCAGCTGGGTATCCGTAACCGTAAGTGGCGGGGTATCCATAGGTGGCTCCAAGACCGTAGGTTGCTCCGAGTCCATATCCGTAAGCGGGGTAGGCACCTCCGACGAGAACTTGTCTCTTGGCGCGAGAGTGCTGCAATTGGCAGGAATATGGTTGCATTCTCCGATGTTTTTCTTTTTCTATGTAACAAATTCTCGAAAAATGACATTTATACTAGCTATTTGTCAGTTATATCTTGCGATCTCATACCTCATCAGTGGATCTCTTTCCAATCACGTGGTAGGCGGGATATCCGACGGTTCCGTAGGTGTAAGCGGGGTAGGCGGCGGCTAATCCATATCCGGAAGAAGCGTAGAGGCCAGTGTATGCTCCGTAGGTCGCGGCGGGGTATCCATAGCTTCCGACAAGAACCTGTCTCTTCTGGACGGACTGAAATGTATTATACTTAGTCTACTTAGTCACTAGAATTCTAAGGATCTTATAATCTTAGGGACTTAGGGACTAGGACCTTACCTCGGCGGCGAAAGCAGAGGCGACGAGGAGAGCAACCACAACGAGGACCTTCATTATTCGAGAGATGTCGATGTTGAGTCGATGGCTACTCCTCTTCCCTCCTCCGTATTTATACCCAAGTGGAACTAGTTAGCGAGGGCCGAACCGCGCCAAAAGGTTTTTCGCGTGCACTCCCTTGGTTCTACTTCTAATCTGCGTCTCTTCTAGAACATCGCTATCTAGCTCGAGATGGACGATTGAAATAGGCTACTGCGGAGCATATTGCCTTTCATCACCTCTCATAACGACAATTTCCCATTGGATATTACGAAAATCGAGATAAAAGTTCGCGATAAAACGAGGGACAGAGTGGTTGAGAGATCTAGGCGATTGAACAACGGATACTTATAAACAACCCAGGTGGCGTACAGCCTCCGATTTTCTCCCTCGTCGCATTCCTCACTATTTCATTGCGAAGAATTGCTTGGTCGAATACGGAAAAATATGCCGATGAGTTGAGGGATCGGAACAATCTTCACTAGAATGCAGTTATCTGAACAAAAATGTAGTTATCTGAACTGGAATGTAGTTCAATGAGGAAGTCGAATTGCGCAGCACTTTTTTCCCTCGAAAAACATCTCTGAAGTGTCTCAAGAATAGTTACACTTGAGCGTACTCGGGTTATGCATCTCAGCAAATTGATCTATCCTCCTATATTTTACTTCTCATAATTTTATCTTTGATTTTTTTTAGTAA
This sequence comes from Pristionchus entomophagus, assembly GCA_036245825.1. Lineage (NCBI taxonomy): Eukaryota > Metazoa > Nematoda > Chromadorea > Rhabditida > Neodiplogasteridae > Pristionchus > Pristionchus entomophagus. The sequence continues at coordinate 15,927,475 of BTSX01000004.1, read as the reverse complement.
CACTGAAGAAATATTCCCTTGATGACCACTAGGGAGTATTTTCTGACATCGCAGGTGTACTAATCATCCGCGTTATCGAGTTTCATTCAGTTCCATTTGATGTTGAGTGAATAGTTTCCGCTGTATACGCATGCGATCGAGAGAGAGAATGAAAGTTTCAGATTTATGCCACTCAACTGCTTCCGATCTGATCTAACGGCATGCGGGAAGAAATCGATCGAGTTTACTCCACTCCTTCCGGCTCAGGTACTCATTGGGAGAATATGAGTCCGTCTGTGATAGGAACAACAAGGGACGAGAACAGGCAAAAAATTACATACTTAAAAGTTGACCCCGGGGGTACTTTCGATGCGGAATAGACATGTGGAGTCCGTTCTCCTCTCTGAGCCATGTCGGACCCTTGCTGATACTATCGCAAACGGCCTCCTATAAAGCATTATCGTGGTTATTTGTGTGGAACAATGAGGAAACAAAGGTAGACCAATCGGAAGACCTCTCTTTTCTCATCCTAATCGGATTACAATTTGTTGAATTAATCCATCAATCATACGATCTTTCACTATTTAGAAGAATATTGAGAATTTGTCAGTGTCCTCTCGTGCACGTCGTGGTTCTCTTCGGCAATGTCCATGGCACGGACTGCATAGCGAGCGTGCAGTTGAAAGACAGCGGAGAGGCAAAGGCGAGTTGATCCATCTGGTTCCAGGTGATATATCGCATATATGCACGAATACTTCTGAAATCATAGTCTCCTAAGGTTTAGAAATGCAAAGAAAACCATTTGCACGTATGTAGCTCCACAGCTGTTCCATCGGTACTTGACAAAAGTCGATAAAGATCACGAACGCGATTGACTATTCCGCTACAGATCCTTTCCACCTGCGAGATATCCGGAAGCAGAGGCGGATTCGTGCAGAAGATGGAGTGGGCGACCACTTCGCATCAGAATAAAGTGAGTTAGTTACTGATCAAGTTTCTTCAAACTTACTATTATAGCACGTCGAGTCAATGATAATTACCATTTTGTCACGAGTATTGACAATATTTAGGATTTCTCACGATACATTGCCGTTGCCTCGACTAAAGACTCCGCCGTCGGCCTTGTCGAGTTACGATCAATCTCAGAGATTCGGATGGCATACGTGAGACATTATTATCGTATCTTCCTTTCTAGGAATATTCCACAAAAATGATCTGATTAGCATTGAAAATGTGAATTTATTTGGGTGAGACATTCAGTCCAATTGTTCAGTCGTTCGACGCTTCCGAGATGAAGTGCAAGTCGTCCATCTCCCATCCCTTCTCCGTGCACCAACACGGCGGTAGAACGTATATAGGGGGACTGGGAGAGCTGGAGAACGCCAACCCATTCTCCTGCGAAGGTCCGTCGTATCACGTTTGTACAATATTTTTAAGGGATCTTTATTGTACATACTTTGCACTACCATTACTCTCATTTCTGCGAAGTGAAACAAAGACAGAGCGAGATTAAGTTGACAAACTCGGATGAAGTAGAACTGAAACATAGGATCGAATAACCGACAGCTTGTGAAAGTAATTCACTCAACGTCGCTCTAACAAAATCAGTTCAGGTCCTTCGCAAGCATTCGCCGTCCTCCGACCATTCAAATACGAGCCCGGTCTCATGCCCAAGTCGGTGATGAGGCGGGAGAATCGGATGGAGAAGCAGCTGAGTAGAGAGAGCAAGGCGAGTTCATCGACGACGGCGTCGACCGATGATGAGATGACGTCGTCTGATTCATCCTTCTCCGACGAGGACGATCAGCGGGAGTTCTTCCAGGCCGGACCAAAAAAGTGCGTTTGAATTAGTTTTCGTACCTTTATGCAAATACTGAACTTTGTGTATTTCAGATACACTCAGCGTTTCAATCGATCCGATTTCCTCGGTCCTCGATCACCGATTAGGGTTGTTAAGAACATTTTAGATTTGGTGAGTAGGTTTCGGCGCAAACATTATTTGTACGGAAACTGGTTGGAAGAGCTAGGGGTTTTAAGGGAATAATTGCAGGATCCGAAAGACGGCGATCGGGTGACATTCAACGTCGTGGGAGGCTTCGCACACACAGGATGGGGAGGGGAGTTTGCCATCCACCAGTCAGGCCAGTCAGTAGCTATTCTTCTGTTTTCCTTAGGAAGCTTCGTATCTAGATGCCGTAGTCATGGTTTTTTCTAGGAGTGCATCTCTCCCGTTACAAAATAATTTTTTTTAACAAAAAACATGTCTAGGTGTACTCGGCCTTTTAAGAATCGACCATAAATAATAGTTCAGATTCCTGCTCGCTACTGAATTCGGGCATCCGACTGTTCTTACGGAGGAGATTAGCAGAGGTAGGATCACGTACTCAGTGGGTTCTGGCAAAACACATTTACCTGAATAAGAGTCAAAAATATCGCAATAGAAGATGTTGTTTTGCAGATCGAGTCGAACGATTTTTCGAGACGAAACGAATGTATTCGGGAAAGGAGCGACGGTTTCATTTACAATTGTGGGAGATGCTAGAGAAGGAACCTTCAGTGAGTCGAACAATCGTTTACTGCGCGACTTATAATCATGATAGCATGAAAATGCTGCAATATGCCACTCTAGCCCTGCACTTCAACGAAACTCACGCACTACTCTGGAATCACCGCCGTGAAGTTCTGTAATAGCGAGTTTAACAAAAATATCGCGTATGTTTCCATTACTTATGCTTCTACAGTCAATTACAATGCATAATATCGACGATTGCCTTAGGCACATATCGCAAACTGTAAGGTGGTTTCCGTATCAGCTATGCGGAAAGTTAAAGTTTAGGCAAGACAGCTATTGAGTTGAATGAATAAACCAGCCCTGGATTCGGAAGCATGAGACCGATAAAATCATGTAATTATTCCAGCTACGCGCTCTGCGGAACAACGGGCGAGTTACTGCGGATAAACGTGTACGATGCATTGCCAACGAGTTTGAGATACTCGATCGAGTACGATCTGCAACAGGTATGAATTACTCTGATTTAATGGAAATGTGACCAATTCCTATATGATTCAAAATCACAATTTGATTCATCGTGCTGATAAATCGTGAACAAAAAAAACGTTTAAAATATTTTCCGCTCCTCAGAAATGGAATCAAGAAGAAGATTCCATACTTGTAAATATCTTTGCAGCACAAACGCAAGTGCGAGCCCGAGGACGTTGTCGGTTTCGATCGTCCCGTCTTTCCCACTGATATCGTCATTTCGCCAGATGACTCATTCGCTTTCATCGCTCTCTACAATGCCCAAGTCAGTTTGATAAATTGCAACAATCAATCATTGTAATAAAGAGTCAGCGATTTAACAACGCTTCGAAAACCGTTGCTTTGCAGAAAGTCATCGGAATGAGGAAGGACGACACGAAGATTCCCCACCATCTCAAATACTGGGCGTCCGCCAAAGTGGGCACTAATCATAGCGTCGATGAGAGGAGATCCAGTTCGGTTGGTTGCCTTTGTTTGATCGGAATGTTGTTTCACTTTTTCAATGGTAAGGCGTTCTAGAATAAAATAGCTAAATGTTCTCCTGGAAGACGTTTTGTTCTAGCCGTATGCTGGTCGGATGCGTGGAGGTGCTGGATTTCTTACACTTCAATTCAACACGGACAGTCCCTTTCATCGACTGTTCGTGTCGAATTCGTACTCGCCCAATTTCGATGAATATTTTCATTCGACGTAAGTATCTTTATTTTAATGCTGCGTGTTCTTCTCCAAATTAAAGAAAGTAGCTGATGGTGTGTTTATCACAGGAGATCAATACCGCTTAAAAATTCCATTTGAGTAATCGACATCCACAAATCTGGGAAATTATCGTGAACTCGAATGCGAAATCCGAGAATAGTCGGATGATCGTTGCCAGAATTTATGACCTTCATCTCGATAATTTTTACGGAGGTATCATTTCTCTTTGTGCAGGATGAGTCGAGCAAGAGTTAATCCACGTGGTTTCTTTAAATCAGTGGAATCTTATTTATCCACATTTATTATTAATTTTCGTATACTCACTAACATGTAGATAGGCTTCTCATCTCTTTCGTATCGCAACTTCTCCAAAACGTAAATACACCACTTACGTAAATAAATAATAGTTGAGTGGATGGAGGCTCATCCCTTTCGTGCGTTAGTCGCCAATAAATTTAATAGTGTGTCCGGTGATGGAGTGGGAGGCTTATCCACCGATCCCGCCACCCTCAATATCCCTCTTGCAGGGCTTCCCCGGCAAATCCTTCTCGTCCCTCCGCCAATCGATTTTCATTCGAAATACGATCACAGAAAGCAGTTAGTATTTGATATTCATGATACGGTTCTTTAGATGATTTTATAACACTGATCTTCTGTTAAATCGCAGGAACGCCAAATTATAATTAGACAATGGTATGAAGACATCAACAACCAATTTCCAGTGACTCACCAGCTCGTGGAAATAGGAAAGAGCAACGGTCCGTGACGCCACCTCGTGAATGATTCAACAAGAAGTAAAACTATTGTTTTTTTTTCTCAAAGAGATGAATACGAGTCTCTTAGCCCTCTTTCAATTTCCCAATATCGATTCCTTTTTTTGTGATTTCATCATTTCATGGTTTTTTCTTGACACAAAGTCTTTCAAAAATGCATTCATTCATACATGTATCGTGTACAAATCGTCGTCTCTACTGACAATTATTGCAAATATACAATGTGGAATTATGTAAATAGTGTGGAATGTTCGTACGTGACAAAATGTAATGGACTAGGTACTGAGTCAAGTCAGATCAATCGAAGGAATGGGGAAGAAGAAGGAAAGGAGAGGAAAAGTTTAGAGAAGAGAGAAGAGATGGGAGAAGATACAGCGAGCATGACAAAATCACCTCCAATTTCATCAAAAGTTTTGAATTCGAAGATAATTCGAAGCGATAAGAGAGCGAGGATAGAAACCGGACTATGCACCTTGCAATAGAGAAAAAACTAAATTTCAAAGTAATGTTCTCACACCCGTATTCAGTGGGGAGGGAATGAGTGTGTACTAAGCAGCGAAAGGAGCGAATGATGAGGTAGCAAGAATACCGTACCCCTCGGGTAGTTGTCACTGGGTCGGGTACAGATAGTAGGGGGTGTAATCATGGGACAATGCGTTCAGCTGGGTCGAAGCGGGGGTCACATTCGTAATCGTGATCGCCGTGTGCGAGGCGACCGGCTGCAGGAAGCTGTAGGTGGCGCCGGTCGGGTCGGTGTACATCATCGCCGGCGGGAGAGCAGCTGCGGCCGCAGCAGCCGCGGCTCCGCTGCTGCCTGCGGTGATGGAAGGGTCGAGGAAGAAGTTGTGCATGGGCGCCATCGGCGGAGGCGGCACGGCAGCGGGCAGCTGCTGCTGCAGCTGCGGCTGCAGCGTGTGCAGCGCCAGCGGCTGCGGCAGCGGCGACAGCTGCGATAGCTGGGGCGCAGGCACGGATGCCGGACCGGCGGCGGGAGGCGTGAGGGGCGTTAGCGAGGAGGTAGAAGGGCCGGCGGAGGCCGGGGCGGCATGAGTGATGGAGGGCCCCGAGTGCAGACAAGACATGGGCGCACCTCCGTCGGTCTTTCTCCGACGCTGCTTACGGTGTTCGGGCGAGCTGACGGGCGTGAGGACACCAGTGAGGCGGTATCTGAAGGGATTCGAGGATAAAGGTGGAAGCCTTCATTTAGTACAGGAGTGGGGATAGGGGTAGTGATTCTTCGTCAAAAAGGAGATAAATCAAACCTCGTGATGATCTTGCTTACACAGCCATGAGAGATGCAGAGGTTCTTAGAGATGGCGTTGACCTGACAAATAAGGATTAATATTTCAGAATATCCAGTAAACTCATATTGCCTGGAAGACGCGGACTAGCAAAACGCTTCTCACCTTCATTCCTGAGCTGTGATACTCGATGATCTGAAGTCGCTCCTTCATCGAGAGCGGTCTTCCGGGGCAGTACGGGCGACCGTACAGATTGGTTCCTTAAAATCGATTCTTATTTTCTAATAATTATCTGCCGGTGAAATCGATTGTAACCGGTTGCTTCTCTATTGCGTGAGTAAACGAAAATCGTGTAGGCAGTGGTGCTCGCGATTGCAAACTGTCCGACCACCGTACCTTTCTTCTTCGCTCTCCTCAGGTCGGTCTCCACCTCGGGATCATCGTCGACGTACTTGACGTTGACTTCCTCGGTCATCTCCTCAGGCGAGGTAATCGAGAACGAGCACTTCCTCGAGTCGGAGCTCGTCGGAGAGTCAAGCTGCAGAAAAATGGCATAAGAGCTGCACGATGCTAAACCCAGTAGGACGCGCTGATCCCAGCAATTGCAACAGCCCATAGAACCGAGACCATCGATGAGGAACACGCCAATACTGCAGCCCACTTTCGACCGAGAGTGAGACGGTTCCGCCTACTTTCATTTGGCATAGTTAGTGAAGAGGCGTTAAAATCTCTACCGTAATCCCTGCGCCTGTTTCTATTCAGATAGGCCGTGGATACCAAAAATCGAAATCGATCTCACTCCTCTCCTCTCCTCGCTTCCTTTCCCCAACTATTCGATGATCTAACGCAGTTTTACACCCTTCGATATGCGGGGCGAACCGATCGGAGAGGTTGCATACGAGGGAAACAACATCCAAAAGGCATAGCTAACCATTGAAAGCGAGGAAACCTGAAGTGGGCGACTACAAATGGGAAATGATGGAGGGAGCGGAAGGAGTCTGAGCTTAGATGAGGTGCGTGAGCGATGATTGAGGAAAGTAATTATTCTTATGAAATGGAAAGCAGGCGAGGCGATGGAGAGAGCGGATATACCCACTCTACGTGATTGGAGAAGCGAAAGCAGCGGTTCGATAAGAGAGAAGATAGGCAGGAACCCATCGAGAGATATCTATCGCACTGTGAAGAGCGACAAAAAAGTGTTGCGTCGAGCGCAATCGATGATGAGTGAGCGCATACCGTATGTGGAACCGTTCAACCTAAAGACGGCAGGACAGGGCAAATGTGGAAATGTTCGGTAATGAGCTAATGCTGAGGGGGATTTAGAGGAGAGGGGGAATTGAAAGCAGCCGACAACAAACAAAGGCAGTGAACTCGCTAGGGCTGCTGCCATCCAAGGAGAGATCACCCTTTCCTTCTCCCTCTCCCTCTTTTTCGACTTTCTCCGACCCCGCTGCGACCCGTTCGAAGGTCGGCAAGGAGGAAAAACTGTTGAAAAGGTCCCGACGCTCTCTCCGCTCAAGCACCATTGCCAAAACATTTATCATCTGGCTCCTATCTCTGATTAGATTGATACTAGAATTTTCGTAAGAATGCATGTACGTCAATATTCCTTCTCCAAACAGAGATGATCTCAAGATATATTTCATGTAATACTATAAGCAATGACTGCATTATTGCTAGGGAATTGGGAAACTACACCTAACTGAATTAAGCTATTCTCACATTGAGCCAAGCGTGGAATTTGGTCTCCAGTTCATCTGAGGGCATCTGCTCGATCCTGTCGATGCACTGAATGCTGTCGGAGATAAAGCAGCGAGGAGAGACTGAGGCGTCCTGAAACACTGCTATTATTTTGGTGATACAGCATATATCAGGAAAATAACGGCAAGTGTCGGTTCGGTTTTCTGCTCTCTCCATTTCGCACACGCTATCGTATGTCTGTCCGGCGAGATAGTGTGCGGAATGGAGATAGCCATAACCGAAGTACAAAGACTTAAATTTATGTATGAACCTTGTAAAAAGACGAGGGAGGTGAGCATGGTTCGGACTTGCAGCAGTGCAGAGTGAGAGGCATCTGTAGGTTCATAGGCATCTACAAATGGAGTTGATTAAGGTTGGAATGGACTTTGGCCTTGACTCGACAGCTCGGACTGGAAGATCAACAGTAACTCGTCATAGAAAATGTGACCAATTTCACGTTAAAATTGCAAAGACATCTTGTATTAATCTTTGTTTTGCTGCACTCATAAGGTTCACCTACCGATTTCGTTGGTCCGAGAGGTGTAATTGTCTTTGTAGTAGGCGATGTGAGTGTCCGCGTGGCCATGCCGTCGACTGAAGATCAATAATGTTAGCATGCATTTTTCGGTGACTAATTTTACCTCGAACATCTACCAACATCACGTAATCGCGTTCGCCAACAGAGGAACTCCGCCATCACAAATAGCTTGTGGTCGAGACGCAAAAAAGCTAGCCAGTAGTGGAACCAAAGGACGCGTAAAACAGTTGCGATCAGGTGTAGACGGGATCATTGTGAACACGGGAATCCCTACATGGAAGAAAATCCCATTCACCTAGCAGCGTGATACGGTGGTGGAGAAGGTTGTGGAAAAACGCCCCGGGCGCGCGCACAGGTTATATAGTCGTTGCGATAATAGGAAGGCGGTCGCTAGAATTGGGTCTTCATTTCTACGCAATCGTCGATTATCATTTCGCTTATTCGACACTGTGCGTCGAGCCTCTCGAAATAGTGTCCGGATAAGGATATCGAAGCCCCATGAGGAGGAATAGAAGGGATGATCGTCGATCGACGTCGTTTCGAATCGAGAGATCTTGGTTCGATAAGCAATTGAAATCCGCGATAATCTGCTATCACTGTGAAGGTGGAGGTAAAGCGCACTTTAGCAGTTTAGGAAATTTATCGAACCTAAAAGTGGCCGCGGGTAAAGTCTTCAACTGGGACGAATAGCGCTGATTGGAAAGTAAGAAAACATGCAGCCTACTTCCTTTCTCAATTGAAATTTCGACCGATGAGAGTTGGGTTCTCTCTCAAAATCGCGCTAACTTCTCTCTGTTCCACACCCACCAGTCGAAATCATCTCGCTTGCTCTATTTTCACGAGCTAGAAACGTTCTTTGCGCCTACTTCTTTTCCCTTCCCAGTGCGCTTCTTTCTCTACAATATTACAACAAAGTGAGCGAGGGACAAGCACCAAAGAGGAGAGACTCGACAGCGAAAGACGGGGAAGGGAGCGTACGGTAAAGGACAGTGCTCGCGCTTCTTAGCTATTCAGCGACCTTTAACTTTCGACAAATCGGTATTTTCGATTGGGGCGTAGATAACAGTGTGGGACTTGTGAAGCTACTAGATCGGTGTCGCCATGAATTCGCCTGCCTCCACTACAAATGTGTGGGGGCCGCAAAAGAAAAATCCTCCTCCGCGTGATGTAGGCACAGCAAACAAACCATGATATCCGTCACGTTATTCGCACTTGCTAGGCTAGCGGCTACAAATCGCGCCCTTGACGCAATGTATTGACGAAAAAGGGCAAGTGCTAATGTAAGAACCTAAGAGCCCTGGAAATTTTCGACATCTTGCGATCGAATCGCGCCGAAAAGGGGCAGAACTCGCTAAGAAATTAGCTATGGGCGCAGGCGAGTTCAATGTTGCGATGATGCGCGGCTTGTACTCGAATTAGCACGTTCACTGGATGATTTATTTTAGTTTTCAAACTATGAAACAGGTCAGTGATATGGTGAATAGGTAGATTACCTATTGATTTCAGATAGGTTGAATACATCTTCGAGATCATTTTCGGGCCGAGGAGATCAAGCGAGGGTGGAATTTCATGAAAAATATGGGCGGGGACTGATAACTACCGAATTGAAAAGCCGATAGGTGTCTGATTCCTAATACAGGGGGATATAGCCCCTAACACCTTCCCTGGATGATAATGCTCTGCGTGGCTACGAGAGATAAAGAAAGTGACTTACCACTGTTTGGGGGTGTTGTCATTGGGGAGTGATACTGAGTGGCTCAAGTCGAGCGTTGATAACTAGGAGGGTGTATAACCTAATCGAGAGGGGGTAGGTCCTATTCTTTTATAGAATGCTCAGCACCCTCGGCGCATTCGGCGAAGTTCAGCTCATTCAGCTCAACCCGAGCGGGACGGCCGAATCCCCCTCAGAGCTAGCGATAGGTCGAGGAGAGCACGCAGACGAACAGAGAACGCGCTAGAGAACACCGCGCAGAGAAGAGAGTTCCGACCTGGGAGAAACCCGTTTGAATTACAAAGAGAGGGGAGAAGCGTTGGCTAAATGCTGCACCAAAATAGTCGAACGCGGAAGAAAAGAGTGTCGCAAAAGAGCTAAATGTGCCGCATTCTTGAGGGTGTTGAGAGTTCGACCAACGAGTGTTGTTTGCGCGAGGGCGAAGTGGATCAAACGATTATGCACTCGCTCGACCACAGTTCGGAGAGTTGAAACATCGGCCGAGCTGCTCCCCCCCCCCCCCCCCCCCAATTGTTTGTGTCGAAGAAGGAGATTGAACCGATTGCAACGAAGGAGATCTTTGAAGGAAAAGGAAGGAAATGCGAGCTACCCGCTCAAATCCCGCAGGTCAGTGATGTGAGGAAATTGTTACTTTCAAAATGTCATTGTTGATAAGAACCGCCTTTTTCGACCCGCCGGCACAAACTGCCACTTTCCGAGGAGTAGTGCAGGCATCTATTCGCACTAGCTACTGGCAACATTACGAATTTGCACCAGGAAGGATAGCAAATAGCGCCAAATGAGAGAAGGCAATTGTGATCAGATGTTCTAAAAAAAACAACACGGAGTTCTGGTTGATGGAAAGGGAAGAGGAGGACCCCTTATGGGGAAGGAGTGACAGTTCTTTTCCCCCTTCTCTCTATGGACTATGAACCCTCACCCTTCTCAACTTCTGCCCTCCTCGTTTCCTGTTTAGTTCCGAGGGGCGAAAACAACGAGCTAAGTAGTGGGTGTGCAGGGGCAGATGACGGATCAGTGAGAGAGATTGTTGAGTATGAGGAGTGACAGGAACATAGGAAAGTGACAGGGGGAAAGCCCTCCTCAAAAGAATATGGGGGGGGGGGTATCAGAACATGTTTCACTTTCGAGACAGTAATTTGAACCCTGTTTCTCCATACTGTGCTCGACTTGTCACATCTGTTGTTGAGAACAACAAATACCGTGTTCGAGTTGCCGAGAATCATGCAACAACTCTTTTTGTCAGCGCAACCAATGCCCCGTTGAGCCGTTGTAACTGTCATGTTCCGAGAGACAGAGAGCGTCTGGAAAAAAATGCTTCGCAGACTAATCACACGATCTTCCCGTTCAAAGGCACTTCGAAATAAGCGCAATTTGAACAGCCGAAATCGAAAATGGTGAATCATGGAACTCCTGCTCGCCCTGTTCAAACAGTCTCCCGGAAGCAAGCCATGTTTCCTCGATCTTCCGATCACCGAAACATGGCTATAACTCTCTCGAAAGCATCCCTGAAAAGAGTTAAATTATGATTAATTCCCTCGAAATGTGTACAATCCATCATTTTCAGCACTCCACTCTCCATAGTTTCATCGTGCCCGCGGGACTCCTTTGTCTGGAAATAGAAAGGAGGAGTGGGGGATCGACACACCGTGGGAGGTAGCGCGCCCCAATCGGATGCAGTTGCGCAAACGAGGAAAAACAGCGAATAAAAGCCCCAAAAGAGGAGTATAAAAAGGGCAGCTATAGTCGGGGAGAGACATCATCCAATCTCATCTCATCCATGTCTTCTCCCCTCACTCTCGCTATTCTCTGCGCCTTGGTTGGTGCTGCAGCTGCGCAGTGCGGCAAGTCCGACCACCCCAAGTGAGTATCGCGGAGCTTGAGAACAGTAAATTATATGATTCCGAAGGAAGGAATACACCAAATTCTGATTTTCATAACAGGTTTCTCTTCCAGTTGCGCGGCGTGGAACCGCAACGCTCGCTTCTGCACCGATTCCGCCCGTCCACTCGCCGTCCGTCAGCAGTACTGCCCCATCACATGCGGCAATCTGAACTGCCCCAAGCCCGGAGCGCCGACGACCACCACCGCAAAGCCGGGCAGCGGAGGAGCCGAGAACACCAAGTGAGTGATGCTGATCGGGGAAAACGAATGAACAGAGTCTATCTCTGACTAAGAGAAGAAGCGAAGATATGATAATATTCTAAATTAATAGAGCGCTGCTTTTAGCTGCGCGAAGTGGGCCGCAAACATCACTAGCCCGTTCTGTGTCGGAACCGCAACCGTCGCACAGAAGACTCAGTTCTGCCCCACGACCTGCGCATTCGAGATCGTATGCTTCTTGACTGATCCTTTGACCTCAGAGTGCGGATAGTGAATCTTTGATATTTCAGAAGCCGACCGCCGACTGTGCTCTGTACTCTGTGACGGACAAGAAGTTCGCCCGCGGCACTCCTTCAAACAAGACCGCACCCGAGAAGGCTGTTGCGTCGGGAGCAGTCGCCACGAAGACTACTGTAAGCGATAGTTTACCCTGAAACGACAATATTAGTGAAAGACCTGAATAGCATATCTGATCAGATCATGGTGAGTATGTTTCAGCTCGCCCGTGCGTTCGTCGGCACTGGCTGCACGGTAAAGCTGTTCGTTGATCCAGTGCCCGCCGACCTCACGAAGCCCGCCGTGACGTGAGTTTACTTATATCCTTGGCTTATACAGAAGTGAATAGAAAATCAATGTGACTTGCGACAACATTAGAAGGATTGCGCAAACAATAAACGAGAGAAAACCAATTGCAGGCTCGGACCCGGAACAGCCACTGCCCACTTCTTCACCGTTGCCGATGCCAACAACGCCGCCGTTTCCTACACGTGCACTTGCGTATAAAAAAGATTGAAGGAAATGCTTCAATTTTACCCAATGATCTGCACAAATGTATTCCAAAGTCTTCTACACACTATGAATTGTTATGAACGAAATTCAATAAATATCTTACTGAGCTCGAGCGCGCTACCTATTAGGTACAATATATTTTGAAACATATTTCGTGAACATTGGCATTAGCATCATTCGTCTTAGTATCATAAATCATACAGTACATCGAGCAAATCAATCGGCGCATATGAGACGAATCGCGAGAGAATCGAGAGTATTAACGACCCTGCGGCGGTAGGAAATGAGTATCTCCGATCCTGCTGAAAAGTAAAACGTAAGTACTTTGAATGGAGCTCTATCAAACTACGTTTCCAGGATTTTGATATCTGCTCTCATCTCCGTATATTGGTAGGTCAAAGAGGGCACCCTATGATTTTTCGGTCAAAATGTGCCTCACGAAAAAGACCATAACTCCCATCAAAATAATGCTAGAGTCGACTTCCCAAATTCATTCGGAAGAGGAGGAGGAGGGCAAGAGTTCATATGTTGATGATGTCATTCCCAGCCCATGCGCTGGAGCGGGGCGGTCGGTTTTTCAAAAAAAGTGCAATAACTTTCTTAGAAGTGTATTCCCCAACAAGCCCGCTAGAGTGACTGGTACCTACCACATATCCTAAAATCAGGAAAATCGGAGATGGTAAAAAAAAAAGAGGGCGGGATTATGTCCAAAAAAACTGCGATTTTGGCAGTTTTTTCGAGGTTTTTCAAGCATAACTTTTTTCATGCATGTTTTCATGAGCTCTAATATCGAAATTCGGAATTAGCGCGCAGAAATACGCCAGAAAATCCTAAAGACACATGTCCCTATAGGATTTTCTGATTTATTTTTGAGCGTAGAACACGAATTTTCTAATTAGAGCTCATAAAAACTCGAAAGAAAAAAGTTATGCTATAAAGAAAATCCAAAAAAAAATTGTTCTGGATTTTCGTCAGAACTTTTTTCTGTCGAGTTTTCATGAGCTCTAGTTAGCACATTCGTGTTCTACGCTCCAAAATAATCCAGAAATTCACGGGACATGTTTCTGAGACAACAATTTTTCGACCAAATTGGATCAAAAAAAATTATTTCGAAAATATATGTCTATAGGAGTTTCTGGCGTATTTCTGCGGGCTGATTCCGAATCGTGACATGAGAGCTCATGAAAAACATGAATGAAAAAAGTTATGCTTGAAAAACCTCGAAAAACTGCCAAAATCGCAGTTTTTTCGGACATAATCCAGCCCTCTTTTTTTTGACCATCTCCGATTTTCCTGATTTTTGGATATGTGGTAGGTACAAGTATGAACTAATATCACTCTTGCGGGCTTGTTGGGGAATACACTTCTAGGAAAGTTATTGCACTTTATTGAAAAACCGACCACTCCGCTCCAGCGCGTGGACTAGGATTGACCTCATCAACATATGAACTCTTGCCCTCCTCCTCCTCTTCCGAATCAATTTTGGAAGTCGACTAGCATTATTTTGAAGGGAGTTATGGTCTTTTTAGTGAGGCACATTTTGACCGAAAAATCATAGGGTGCCCACTTTGACCTACCAATATACGGAGATGAGAGCAGATATCAAAATTCTGGAAACGTAGTTTGATAGAGCTCCATTCAACTTACTTACATTTTACTTTTCAGAAGGATCGGAGATACTCATTTCCTACCGCCACGGGGCTCTCTTTTATCTCGCGATTCGTCTCATATACGTTCCTGTAATCAGCCTCTGTCAAGACCGAATGCCCACCAGTTCCGTGGTCCTCCGGGGCCTCTGGGCCTCCACGGACCGGGACCATTGCGAGGGCCTTTGATTGCGTCATAATTAGGCGCTCCGAGATATTGGGAAGGCTGACCCCCAGCGCCAGCACTGCTGCCATGGAACGCAATCGGAATTCCTGTCGGACGATTGACTGGAATACATTTCTTTAGATAATTAGAGTAAAGATGATCGTAGTAGGATGACATTCTATGGTATCGTTTCCCCTTCATTCGCTTGCCCTCCGCGCTCTGATACCAGACGCAGAAATTATCCATTCGCATAGCGATACGAATCAGCTAGTGTGACTATTGTGAAGCGGGTTACTGTGCGCCAAATGAACTGGGCATAATACCAATAGAAGCTGGGGCGGCACTGGCACATCGGCGGGCCGAACGCGTTAAAGTCTGTGATTTAGATTGTGCAAAAAAAAGGTTTTCGGATAACAAAATACGTACCGGAGTGAAGGTCTGACAGGATGGCTCACACATCAACGAGCACGTGTTCCAGAATTGATTGTTCGGACAATCTTTAAATTCTCATTCGATTTGTAACACTATCTTGCGCCGTGCAGGCTTGCTGAAAGTGCGCACTACAAGTAAGGACGAATCAGGTGAATACCGATCCCTGCGTCTGGCAGGTCGGCTCGCAAGCGCTCGCGCATTGTTGGAACACCTCATTTGCGGGGCAGGCTGAAAGGAGGGGGTGATCTTAGACCTTTGATTGCTGGGAGGTTTTCATTCTGGCACGGAGGAGGACATAACACAGGATTTTCGATATAATTGAGATTCTGCCTACAGGGTCGGTACAACGATTTTGCAACCCATGCTCAAAATTTGGCCCAAGAGTCTTTTGACGTAGAGTTCGAAAATCGACCTCATAAATCCGTATCTTCAAAGCCTCATTCGTTGTGGCACACTTCACCCTGTGCGGTCGGAATTCATATCTCATAAACCGCGCATCTGAGACTCACAAATATATAGTAATTCAGAAAGATCTCGACGAGATACGATTTTTTAAAAATTGGAAATGAAGAGCTTGCTCATCTTTGAAAAAAGCCTTCTTAAAGTTTTGAAATTCTCACTCTGAAAAAGTTTTGTTCCTACCCCCCAAATTGAACTTTTTCATTCGGTTCCCCTTGCAATTTTACCACCGTATATAATTTTTCACGGAATTTAAGCGGGGGGGGGAAAACTTTATTTTGGCTGACGAAAGCGTTCAAGTCGTCGTTTTTTACAAAAAATGTAGTTTTTCGAGCTTAACTTTTTTCTTTCTCGTTTTCATGAGCTCTGATATTGATTTTTGGTTTCCGCATCGAAAAATACGCAAGAAAATCCTATTGTCAGGTGATTTTGAGATTATGAAATTTTCACACTTTTCGCTATTTTTTGGTCAAAAAGTCAAAATCTCAAAATCACCTGACAATAGGATTTTCTGGCGTATTTGTCGATGCGGAGACCGAAAATCGATACCAAAACTCATGAAAACAAGAAAGAAAAAAGTTAAGCTCGAAAAACCCTTTTTTTTTTAAAACGACGACTTGAACGCTTTCGTCAGCCAAAATGAAGTCTTCCCCCCCCCCCGTTTAAATTTGGTGAGAAATTATTGCCGGGGGTAAAATTGCAAGGGGAATCGAATGAAAAAATTTAATTTGGGGGGTAGGAATAAAAAATTTTCAGGGTGAGAATTTCTAAATTTTAGGATGGCATAACTTTTTTCACTGATAAGCTAGCTCTTCACTTCCAATTAGAAAACGTCTTATCTCGTTGAGATCTTTCAGAATTACTATATAATTTGCGGATGCGCGGTTCATGAGATATGAATTCCGACCGTACATGGTAAAGTGTCCCACAACGAATGAGGCTTTGAAGATACGGCTTTCTAAGGTCGATTTTCAAATTCTACGTCAAAAGTTGACTCTTGGGCCAAATTTTGAGCAAAGGTTGCAAAATCGTTGTAAAACCCCTATCTCAATTATATAAAAAATCATGTGATAAGGAGGGGCAAACGCACTGGTTGTTCGCGTTGCGAACGTAGCATGTGGCGCACTGGTACCGAGGGGAGAAGCACGGTAGTGTGCAGACTTGCTGTAATTACTCACTATAAATATGACATACTCTTGGACATTGTATAGTAACGGTCTTAACGAGTCATTATCTGTGGAAAAAACGTAAAGTTCCAGGCATTTGAATTCGAGAACTGTAATCAAGTGAAGGAAGATATACCGGGTTTTGATTCGCACATGTGGGTTCACATAGCGGCGGGACATGCTGAACTGATCGTTTGTCTTGATTTCCTTCCATAGTTATTGGAGGAGCCGGGCACGAGGAGGGAGGGACGCATTGGTTCGTGGCATTGCGAATGAATCCAGAGAAGCACTGAAAACGGTCCGAGGTACATTGTGGACCGCAGTTCTGCACAAATATACAATGTTTAAAGGATGTTACTCAGTCATAGCACTGCACAATTTATTGGTGTGTTAGGAAATATAAGACCTTACCGGGTTCCTATTGATACACCTGGGCCCTGCTGGCAACGGCCCCCGCGCGGCTAAAATATTCCTCATGCTCACGTTCACACTCACTGACAAAATAAACAACAGTCAGCATCTTCAGCAAGACGAGAGTCATTAAGTTGCCCCATCATGTTCATGTTCACAGGTGCTTCCTGTCATTTTTTTGTGAGAATATTTGTTCCATACTCTAGCTCATAAGTGAGACGAAACGAGAAAGGCGTGAGCGAAAATTAATTTGTTCATCTGGGACATCTTACTTACTTAGTTACTTAGTAGATCCATCTTCAACGGGCGGAGCCGTGTGGATCACAGTTCTTCCATGTACATTAGGCCAGGGCTGCCTACCGCAGGGAGCGCTTGACGGAGACTAGTGGTTGGGGCGCGCGCCTTTCTCTACCTCTTGCAAAACATCACCTGCGGGCGGGAGTCGAACCTGCCTGCGTCGGCATGCAAGTCAGACACCATGCCCATTATTAGGAATCTCGGAGATATCTCCCCCCTATTAGGAATCTCGGAGATATCTCAAGAGAGCAGTTTGATATAGTGACGATCGTGCACCAAGGGGTAGGAACAGCACCCTCCCCCCTAGTATGTCTCAAAATACGGGAAGAAAGGCAAAACATCGCCTGCGGGCGGGAGTCGAACCTGCCTGCGTCGGCATGCCAGTCATACACCATGCCCATTAATGGGCGGCCTACCGCAGGGAACGCTTGACGGAGACTAGTGGTTGGGGCGCGTGCCTTTCTCTACCTCTTGCAAAACATCACCTGCGGGCGGGGGTCGAACCTGCCTGCGTCGGCATGCCAGTCAGACACCATGCCCATTATTAGGAATCTCGGAGATATCTCCCCCCTATTAGGAATCTCGGAGATATCTCAAGAGAGCAGTTTGATATAGTGACGATCGTGCACCAAGGGGTAGGAACAGCACCCTCCCCCCTAGTATGTCTCAAAATACGGGAAGAAAGGCAAAACATCGCCTGCGGGCGGGAGTCGAACCTGCCTGCGTCGGCATGCCAGTCATACACCATGCCCATTAATGGGCGGCCTACCGCAGGGAACGCTTGACGGAGACTAGTGGTTGGGGCGCGTGCCTTTCTCTACCTCTTGCAAAACATCACCTGCGGGCGGGGGTCGAACCTGCCTGCGTCGGCATGCCAGTCAGACACCATGCCCATTATTAGGAATCTCGGAGATATCTCCCCCCTATTAGGAATCTCGGAGATATCTCAAGAGAGCAGTTTGATATAGTGACGATCGTGCACCAAGGGGTAGGAACAGCACCCTCCCCCCTAGTATGTCTCAAAATACGGGAAGAAAGGCAAAACATCGCCTGCGGGCGGGAGTCGAACCTGCCTGCGTCGGCATGCCAGTCATACACCATGCCCATTAATGGGCGGCCTACCGCAGGGAACGCTTGACGGAGACTAGTGGTTGGGGCGCGTGCCTTTCTCTACCTCTTGCAAAACATCACCTGCGGGCGGGGGTCGAACCTGCCTGCGTCGGCATGCCAGTCAGACACCATGCCGATTATTAGGAATCTCGGAGATATCTCCCCCCTATTAGGAATCTCGGAGATATCTCAAGAGAGCAGTTTGATATAGTGACGATCGTGCACCAAGGGGTAGGAACAGCACCCTCCCCCCTAGTATGTCTCAAAATACGGGAAGAAAGGCAAAACATCGCCTGCGGGCGGGAGTCGAACCTGCCTGCGTCGGCATGCCAGTCATACACCATGCCCATTAATGGGCGGCCTACCGCAGGGAACGCTTGACGGAGACTAGTGGTTGGGGCGCGTGCCTTTCTCTACCTCTTGCAAAACATCACCTGCGGGCGGGGGTCGAACCTGCCTGCGTCGGCATGCCAGTCAGACACCATGCCCATTATTAGGAATCTCGGAGATATCTCCCCCCTATTAGGAATCTCGGAGATATCTCAAGAGAGCAGTTTGATATAGTGACGATCGTGCACCAAGGGGTAGGAACAGCACCCTCCCCCCTAGTATGTCTCAAAATACGGGAAGAAAGGCAAAACATCGCCTGCGGGCGGGAGTCGAACCTGCCTGCGTCGGCATGCCAGTCATACACCATGCCCATTAATGGGCGGCCTACCGCAGGGAACGCTTGACGGAGACTAGTGGTTGGGGCGCGTGCCTTTCTCTACCTCTTGCAAAACATCACCTGCGGGCGGGGGTCGAACCTGCCTGCGTCGGCATGCCAGTCAGACACCATGCCGATTATTAGGAATCTCGGAGATATCTCCCCCCTATTAGGAATCTCGGAGATATCTCAAGAGAGCAGTTTGATATAGTGACGATCGTGCACCAAGGGGTAGGAACAGCACCCTCCCCCCTAGTATGTCTCAAAATACGGGAAGAAAGGCAAAACATCGCCTGCGGGCGGGAGTCGAACCTGCCTGCGTCGGCATGCCAGTCATACACCATGCCCATTAATGGGCGGCCTACCGCAGGGAACGCTTGACGGAGACTAGTGGTTGGGGCGCGTGCCTTTCTCTACCTCTTGCAAAACATCACCTGCGGGCGGGGGTCGAACCTGCCTGCGTCGGCATGCCAGTCAGACACCATGCCCATTATTAGGAATCTCGGAGATATCTCCCCCCTATTAGGAATCTCGGAGATATCTCAAGAGAGCAGTTTGATATAGTGACGATCGTGCACCAAGGGGTAGGAACAGCACCCTCCCCCCTAGTATGTCTCAAAATACGGGAAGAAAGGCAAAACATCGCCTGCGGGCGGGAGTCGAACCTGCCTGCGTCGGCATGCCAGTCATACACCATGCCCATTAATGGGCGGCCTACCGCAGGGAACGCTTGACGGAGACTAGTGGTTGGGGCGCGTGCCTTTCTCTACCTCTTGCAAAACATCACCTGCGGGCGGGGGTCGAACCTGCCTGCGTCGGCATGCCAGTCAGACACCATGCCCATTATTAGGAATCTCGGAGATATCTCCCCCCTATTAGGAATCTCGGAGATATCTCAAGAGAGCAGTTTGATATAGTGACGATCGTGCACCAAGGGGTAGGAACAGCACCCTCCCCCCTAGTATGTCTCAAAATACGGGAAGAAAGGCAAAACATCGCCTGCGGGCGGGAGTCGAACCTGCCTGCGTCGGCATGCCAGTCATACACCATGCCCATTAATGGGCGGCCTACCGCAGGGAACGCTTGACGGAGACTAGTGGTTGGGGCGCGTGCCTTTCTCTACCTCTTGCAAAACATCACCTGCGGGCGGGGGTCGAACCTGCCTGCGTCGGCATGCCAGTCAGACACCATGCCCATTATTAGGAATCTCGGAGATATCTCCCCCCTATTAGGAATCTCGGAGATATCTCAAGAGAGCAGTTTGATATAGTGACGATCGTGCACCAAGGGGTAGGAACAGCACCCTCCCCCCTAGTATGTCTCAAAATACGGGAAGAAAGGCAAAACATCGCCTGCGGGCGGGAGTCGAACCTGCCTGCGTCGGCATACCAGTCATACACCATGCCCATTAATGGGCGGCCTACCGCAGGGAACGCTTGACGGAGACTAGTGGTTGGGGCGCGTGCCTTTCTCTACCTCTTGCAAAACATCACCTGCGGGCGGGGGTCGAACCTGCCTGCGTCGGCATGCCAGTCAGACACCATGCCCATTATTAGGAATCTCGGAGATATCTCCCCCCTATTAGGAATCTCGGAGATATCTCAAGAGAGCAGTTTGATATAGTGACGATCGTGCACCAAGGGGTAGGAACAGCACCCTCCCCCCTAGTATGTCTCAAAATACGGGAAGAAAGGCAAAACATCGCCTGCGGGCGGGAGTCGAACCTGCCTGCGTCGGCATGCCAGTCATACACCATGCCCATTAATGGGCGGCCTACCGCAGGGAACGCTTGACGGAGACTAGTGGTTGGGGCGCGTGCCTTTCTCTACCTCTTGCAAAACATCACCTGCGGGCGGGGGTCGAACCTGCCTGCGTCGGCATGCCAGTCAGACACCATGCCCATTATTAGGAATCTCGGAGATATCTCCCCCCTATTAGGAATCTCGGAGATATCTCAAGAGAGCAGTTTGATATAGTGACGATCGTGCACCAAGGGGTAGGAACAGCACCCTCCCCCCTAGTATGTCTCAAAATACGGGAAGAAAGGCAAAACATCGCCTGCGGGCGGGAGTCGAACCTGCCTGCGTCGGCATGCCAGTCAGACACCATGCCCATTAATGGGCGGCCTACCGCAGGGAACGCTTGACGGAGACTAGTGGTTGGGGCGCGTGCCTTTCTCTACCTCTTGCAAAACATCACCTGCGGGCGGGGGTCGAACCTGCCTGCGTCGGCATGCCAGTCAGACACCATGCCCATTATTAGGAATCTCGGAGATATCTCCCCCCTATTAGGAATCTCGGAGATATCTCAAGAGAGCAGTTTGATATAGTGACGATCGTGCACCAAGGGGTAGGAACAGCACCCTCCCCCCTAGTATGTCTCAAAATACGGGAAGAAAGGCAAAACATCGCCTGCGGGCGGGAGTCGAACCTGCCTGCGTCGGCATGCCAGTCATACACCATGCCCATTA
Source organism: Pristionchus entomophagus (assembly GCA_036245825.1). NCBI lineage: Eukaryota > Metazoa > Nematoda > Chromadorea > Rhabditida > Neodiplogasteridae > Pristionchus > Pristionchus entomophagus. The sequence continues at coordinate 15,905,984 of BTSX01000004.1, read as the reverse complement.
ATGGGCGGCCTACCGCAGGGAACGCTTGACGGAGACTAGTGGTTGGGGCGCGTGCCTTTCTCTACCTCTTGCAAAACATCACCTGCGGGCGGGGGTCGAACCTGCCTGCGTCGGCATGCCAGTCAGACACCATGCCCATTATTAGGAATCTCGGAGATATCTCCCCCCTATTAGGAATCTCGGAGATATCTCAAGAGAGCAGTTTGATATAGTGACGATCGTGCACCAAGGGGTAGGAACAGCACCCTCCCCCCTAGTATGTCTCAAAATACGGGAAGAAAGGCAAAACATCGCCTGCGGGCGGGAGTCGAACCTGCCTGCGTCGGCATGCCAGTCATACACCATGCCCATTAATGGGCGGCCTACCGCAGGGAACGCTTGACGGAGATTAGTGGTTGGGGCGCGTGCCTTTCTCTACCTCTTGCAAAACATCACCTGCGGGCGGGGGTCGAACCTGCCTGCGTCGGCATGCCAGTCAGACACCATGCCCATTATTAGGAATCTCGGAGATATCTCCCCCCTATTAGGAATCTCGGAGATATCTCAAGAGAGCAGTTTGATATAGTGACGATCGTGCACCAAGGGGTAGGAACAGCACCCTCCCCCCTAGTATGTCTCAAAATACGGGAAGAAAGGCAAAACATCGCCTTCGGGCGGGAGTCGAACCTGCCTGCGTCGGCATGCCAGTCATACACCATGCCCATTAATGGGCGGCCTACCGCAGGGAACGCTTGACGGAGACTAGTGGTTGGGGCGCGTGCCTTTCTCTACCTCTTGCAAAACATCACCTGCGGGCGGGGGTCGAACCTGCCTGCGTCGGCATGCCAGTCAGACACCATGCCCATTATTAGGAATCTCGGAGATATCTCCCCCCTATTAGGAATCTCGGAGATATCTCAAGAGAGCAGTTTGATATAGTGACGATCGTGCACCAAGGGGTAGGAACAGCACCCTCCCCCCTAGTATGTCTCAAAATACGGGAAGAAAGGCAAAACATCGCCTGCGGGCGGGAGTCGAACCTGCCTGCGTCGGCATGCCAGTCATACACCATGCCCATTAATGGGCGGCCTACCGCAGGGAACGCTTGACGGAGACTAGTGGTTGGGGCGCGTGCCTTTCTCTACCTCTTGCAAAACATCACCTGCGGGCGGGGGTCGAACCTGCCTGCGTCGGCATGCCAGTCAGACACCATGCCCATTATTAGGAATCTCGGAGATATCTCCCCCCTATTAGGAATCTCGGAGATATCTCAAGAGAGCAGTTTGATATAGTGACGATCGTGCACCAAGGGGTAGGAACAGCACCCTCCCCCCTAGTATGTCTCAAAATACGGGAAGAAAGGCAAAACATCGCCTGCGGGCGGGAGTCGAACCTGCCTGCGTCGGCATGCCAGTCAGACACCATGCCCATTAATGGGCGGCCTACCGCAGGGAACGCTTGACGGAGACTAGTGGTTGGGGCGCGTGCCTTTCTCTACCTCTTGCAAAACATCACCTGCGGGCGGGGGTCGAACCTGCCTGCGTCGGCATGCCAGTCAGACACCATGCCCATTATTAGGAATCTCGGAGATATCTCCCCCCTATTAGGAATCTCGGAGATATCTCAAGAGAGCAGTTTGATATAGTGACGATCGTGCACCAAGGGGTAGGAACAGCACCCTCCCCCCTAGTATGTCTCAAAATACGGGAAGAAATGCAAAACATCGCCTGCGGGCGGGAGTCGAACCTGCCTACGTCGGCATGCCAGTCAGACACCATGCCCATTAATGGGCGGCCTACCGCAGGGAACGCTTGACGGAGACTAGTGGTTGGGGCGCGTGCCTTTCTCTACCTCTTGCAAAACATCGCCTGCGGGCGGGAGTCGAACTTGCCTGCGTCGGCATGCCAGTCAGACACCATGCCCATTATTAGGAATCTCGGAGATATCTCCCCCCTATTAGGAATCTCGGAGATATCTCAAGAGAGCAGTTTGATATAGTGACGATCGTGCACCAAGGGGTAGGAACAGCACCCTCCCCCCTAGTATGTCTCAAAATACGGGAAGAAAGGCAAAACATCGCCTGCGGGCGGGAGTCGAACCTGCCTGCGTCGGCATGCCAGTCATACACCATGCCCATTAATGGGCGGCCTACCGCAGGGAACGCTTGACGGAGACTAGTGGTTGGGGCGCGTGCCTTTCTCTACCTCTTGCAAAACATCACCTGCGGGCGGGGGTCGAACCTGCCTGCGTCGGCATGCCAGTCAGACACCATGCCCATTATTAGGAATCTCGGAGATATCTCCCCCCTATTAGGAATCTCGGAGATATCTCAAGAGAGCAGTTTGATATAGTGACGATCGTGCACCAAGGGGTAGGAACAGCACCCTCCCCCCTAGTATGTCTCAAAATACGGGAAGAAAGGCAAAACATCGCCTGCGGGCGGGAGTCGAACCTGCCTGCGTCGGCATGCCAGTCATACACCATGCCCATTAATGGGCGGCCTACCGCAGGGAACGCTTGACGGAGACTAGTGGTTGGGGCGCGTGCCTTTCTCTACCTCTTGCAAAACATCACCTGCGGGCGGGGGTCGAACCTGCCTGCGTCGGCATGCCAGTCAGACACCATGCCCATTATTAGGAATCTCGGAGATATCTCCCCCCTATTAGGAATCTCGGAGATATCTCAAGAGAGCAGTTTGATATAGTGACGATCGTGCACCAAGGGGTAGGAACAGCACCCTCCCCCCTAGTATGTCTCAAAATACGGGAAGAAATGCAAAACATCGCCTGCGGGCGGGAGTCGAACCTGCCTACGTCGGCATGCCAGTCAGACACCATGCCCATTAATGGGCGGCCTACCGCAGGGAACGCTTGACGGAGACTAGTGGTTGGGGCGCGTGCCTTTCTCTACCTCTTGCAAAACATCACCTGCGGGCGGGGGTCGAACCTGCCTGCGTCGGCATGCCAGTCAGACACCATGCCCATTATTAGGAATCTCGGAGATATCTCCCCCCTATTAGGAATCTCGGAGATATCTCAAGAGAGCAGTTTGATATAGTGACGATCGTGCACCAAGGGGTAGGAACAGCACCCTCCCCCCTAGTATGTCTCAAAATACGGGAAGAAAGGCAAAACATCGCCTGCGGGCGGGAGTCGAACCTGCCTGCGTCGGCATGCCAGTCAGACACCATGCCCATTAATGGGCGGCCTACCGCAGGGAACGCTTGACGGAGACTAGTGGTTGGGGCGCGTGCCTTTCTCTACCTCTTGCAAAACATCACCTGCGGGCGGGGGTCGAACCTGCCTGCGTCGGCATGCCAGTCAGACACCATGCCCATTATTAGGAATCTCGGAGATATCTCCCCCCTATTAGGAATCTCGGAGATATCTCAAGAGAGCAGTTTGATATAGTGACGATCGTGCACCAAGGGGTAGGAACAGCACCCTCCCCCCTAGTATGTCTCAAAATACGGGAAGAAATGCAAAACATCGCCTGCGGGCGGGAGTCGAACCTGCCTACGTCGGCATGCCAGTCAGACACCATGCCCATTAATGGGCGGCCTACCGCAGGGAACGCTTGACGGAGACTAGTGGTTGGGGCGCGTGCCTTTCTCTACCTCTTGCAAAACATCACCTGCGGGCGGGGGTCGAACCTGCCTGCGTCGGCATGCCAGTCAGACACCATGCCGATTATTAGGAATCTCGGAGATATCTCCCCCTTATTAGGAATCTCGGAGATATCTCAAGAGAGCAGTTTGATATAGTGACGATCGTGCACCAAGGGGTAGGAACAGCACCCTCCCCCCTAGTATGTCTCAAAATACGGGAAGAAAGGCAAAACATCGCCTGCGGGCGGGAGTCGAACCTGCCTGCGTCGGCATGCCAGTCATACACCATGCCCATTAATGGGCGGCCTACCGCAGGGAACGCTTGACGGAGACTAGTGGTTGGGGCGCGTGCCTTTCTCTACCTCTTGCAAAACATCACCTGCGGGCGGGGGTCGAACCTGCCTGCGTCGGCATGCCAGTCAGACACCATGCCCATTATTAGGAATCTCGGAGATATCTCCCCCCTATTAGGAATCTCGGAGATATCTCAAGAGAGCAGTTTGATATAGTGACGATCGTGCACCAAGGGGTAGGAACAGCACCCTCCCCCCTAGTATGTCTCAAAATACGGGAAGAAAGGCAAAACATCGCCTGCGGGCGGGAGTCGAACCTGCCTGCGTCGGCATGCCAGTCATACACCATGCCCATTAATGGGCGGCCTACCGCAGGGAACGCTTGACGGAGACTAGTGGTTGGGGCGCGTGCCTTTCTCTACCTCTTGCAAAACATCACCTGCGGGCGGGGGTCGAACCTGCCTGCGTCGGCATGCCAGTCAGACACCATGCCCATTATTAGGAATCTCGGAGATATCTCCCCCCTATTAGGAATCTCGGAGATATCTCAAGAGAGCAGTTTGATATAGTGACGATCGTGCACCAAGGGGTAGGAACAGCACCCTCCCCCCTAGTATGTCTCAAAATACGGGAAGAAATGCAAAACATCGCCTGCGGGCGGGAGTCGAACCTGCCTACGTCGGCATGCCAGTCAGACACCATGCCCATTAATGGGCGGCCTACCGCAGGGAACGCTTGACGGAGACTAGTGGTTGGGGCGCGTGCCTTTCTCTACCTCTTGCAAAACATCACCTGCGGGCGGGGGTCGAACCTGCCTGCGTCGGCATGCCAGTCAGACACCATGCCCATTATTAGGAATCTCGGAGATATCTCCCCCCTATTAGGAATCTCGGAGATATCTCAAGAGAGCAGTTTGATATAGTGACGATCGTGCACCAAGGGGTAGGAACAGCACCCTCCCCCCTAGTATGTCTCAAAATACGGGAAGAAAGGCAAAACATCGCCTGCGGGCGGGAGTCGAACCTGCCTGCGTCGGCATGCCAGTCATACACCATGCCCATTAATGGGCGGCCTACCGCAGGGAACGCTTGACGGAGACTAGTGGTTGGGGCGCGTGCCTTTCTCTACCTCTTGCAAAACATCACCTGCGGGCGGGGGTCGAACCTGCCTGCGTCGGCATGCCAGTCAGACACCATGCCCATTATTAGGAATCTCGGAGATATCTCCCCCCTATTAGGAATCTCGGAGATATCTCAAGAGAGCAGTTTGATATAGTGACGATCGTGCACCAAGGGGTAGGAACAGCACCCTCCCCCCTAGTATGTCTCAAAATACGGGAAGAAATGCAAAACATCGCCTGCGGGCGGGAGTCGAACCTGCCTACGTCGGCATGCCAGTCAGACACCATGCCCATTAATGGGCGGCCTACCGCAGGGAACGCTTGACGGAGACTAGTGGTTGGGGCGCGTGCCTTTCTCTACCTCTTGCAAAACATCACCTGCGGGCGGGGGTCGAACCTGCCTGCGTCGGCATGCCAGTCAGACACCATGCCCATTATTAGGAATCTCGGAGATATCTCCCCCCTATTAGGAATCTCGGAGATATCTCAAGAGAGCAGTTTGATATAGTGACGATCGTGCACCAAGGGGTAGGAACAGCACCCTCCCCCCTAGTATGTCTCAAAATACGGGAAGAAAGGCAAAACATCGCCTGCGGGCGGGAGTCGAACTTGCCTGCGTCGGCATGCCAGTCAGACACCATGCCCATTATTAGGAATCTCGGAGATATCTCCCCCCTATTAGGAATCTCGGAGATATCTCAAGAGAGCAGTTTGATATAGTGACGATCGTGCACCAAGGGGTAGGAACAGCACCCTCCCCCCTAGTATGTCTCAAAATACGGGAAGAAATGCAAAACATCGCCTGCGGGCGGGAGTCGAACCTGCCTACGTCGGCATGCCAGTCAGACACCATGCCCATTAATGGGCGGCCTACCGCAGGGAACGCTTGACGGAGACTAGTGGTTGGGGCGCGTGCCTTTCTCTACCTCTTGCAAAACATCACCTGCGGGCGGGGGTCGAACCTGCCTGCGTCGGCATGCCAGTCAGACACCATGCCGATTATTAGGAATCTCGGAGATATCTCCCCCCTATTAGGAATCTCGGAGATATCTCAAGAGAGCAGTTTGATATAGTGACGATCGTGCACCAAGGGGTAGGAACAGCACCCTCCCCCCTAGTATGTCTCAAAATACGGGAAGAAAGGCAAAACATCGCCTGCGGGCGGGAGTCGAACCTGCCTACGTCGGCATGCCAGTCAGACACCATGCCCATTAATGGGCGGCCTACCGCAGGGAACGCTTGACGGAGACTAGTGGTTGGGGCGCGTGCCTTTCTCTACCTCTTGCAAAACATCACCTGCGGGCGGGGGTCGAACCTGCTTGCGTCGGCATGCCAGTCAGACACCATGCCGATTATTAGGAATCTCGGAGATATCTCCCCCCTATTAGGAATCTCGGAGATATCTCAAGAGAGCAGTTTGATATAGTGACGATCGTGCACCAAGGGGTAGGAACAGCACCCTCCCCCCTAGTATGTCTCAAAATACGGGAAGAAATGCAAAACATCGCCTGCGGGCGGGAGTCGAACCTGGTTGCGTCGGCATGCCAGTCATACACCATGCCCATTAATGGGCGGCCTACCGCAGGGAACGCTTGACGGAGACTAGTGGTTGGGGCGCGTGCCTTTCTCTACCTCTTGCAAAACATCACCTGCGGGCGGGGGTCGAACCTGCCTGCGTCGGCATGCCAGTCAGACACCATGCCCATTATTAGGAATCTCGGAGATATCTCCCCCCTATTAGGAATCTCGGAGATATCTCAAGAGAGCAGTTTGATATAGTGACGATCGTGCACCAAGGGGTAGGAACAGCACCCTCCCCCCTAGTATGTCTCAAAATACGGGAAGAAAGGCAAAACATCGCCTGCGGGCGGGAGTCGAACCTGCCTGCGTCGGCATGCCAGTCAGACACCATGCCCATTAATGGGCGGCCTACCGCAGGGAACGCTTGACGGAGACTAGTGGTTGGGGCGCGTGCCTTTCTCTACCTCTTGCAAAACATCACCTGCGGGCGGGGGTCGAACCTGCCTGCGTCGGCATGCCAGTCAGACACCATGCCCATTATTAGGAATCTCGGAGATATCTCCCCCCTATTAGGAATCTCGGAGATATCTCAAGAGAGCAGTTTGATATAGTGACGTTCGTGCACCAAGGGGTAGGAACAGCACCCTCCCCCCTAGTATGTCTCAAAATACGGGAAGAAAGGCAAAACATCGCCTGCGGGCGGGAGTCGAACCTGCCTGCGTCGGCATGCCAGTCAGACACCATGCCCATTAATGGGCGGCCTACCGCAGGGAACGCTTGACGGAGACTAGTGGTTGGGGCGCGTGCCTTTCTCTACCTTTTGCAAAACATCACCTGCGGGCGGGGGTCGAACCTGCCTGCGTCGGCATGCCAGTCAGACACCATGCCCATTATTAGGAATCTCGGAGATATCTCCCCCCTATTAGGAATCTCGGAGATATCTCAAGAGAGCAGTTTGATATAGTGACGTTCGTGCACCAAGGGGTAGGAACAGCACCCTCCCCCCTAGTATGTCTCAAAATGGGCATAGTGTCTGACTGGCATGCCGACGCAGGCAGGTACGACTCCCGCCCGCAGGTGATGTTTTGCAAGAGGTAGAGAAGGGCGCGCGCCCCAATGGGCATGGTGTCTGACTGGCATGCCGACGCAGGCAGGTTCGACTCCCGCCCGCAGGTGACGTTTTGCAACAGGTAGAGAAGGGCGCGCGCCCCAATGGGCATGGTGTCTGACTGGCATGCCGACGCAGGCAGGTTCGACTCCGCCGCAGGTGATGTTTTGCAAGATGTAGAGAGCTAATGGGCATGCTATACAGTCAGATGGAGGATGAGAATTAGGAGGATTAGTCACTTTCCGTCATCGATACTCCCACTAGTGACGAAAAAACGGTGATGACTCTCCTCATTTCGCGTGCTCTCTATTCGGTCAGAGAAGCGAGAAAAGACGCAAAATCTGGAGATCCCGATTCCGATTAGCGTTCCCTGCGGTAGGCCGCCCTGGCCTAATGGGCATGGTGTCCGACTGGCATGCCGACGCAGGCAGGTTCGACTCCCGCCCGCAGGTGATGTTTTGCAAGAGGTAGAGAAAGTTTTAGGCCAGGGCGGCCTACCTCACCCCATTCCCACAACAATACCACATGTGTTTAGGCTCATCCTTCTTCACTCAGTGAAGATCAGATGCATCAATGCATTCATTATTTCCGTTTGACATTTTTGACATTTGGCATTTATAAGTATTTCTCAGAAGCGGAGAATATTTCTGCATTTTGCTTGTTTCTTCGATGGAAGTCGATTAGAACGGAAAAAAGAAGTGTCGTATCTCGAACGTTCATCACTATTGCTGATTTGTGTTCATTGGGATGAATGATTCTGTAATTACTTACCGGATCGGGTGACTGGCATGTTCCCTCACATCTGAAGCAGAAGACGAACGCGGAATTGCGAGGGTAGACTGACAATATTATTAAGTGAAACAACTTTAACCTCTCGTTGTAAATGTAGCAGAAATATACTCACATCGGAATGGACCTTGAAACAATCTAATTTAGTTTTCAACACTGTATACCTGATTCTGAACTCGAGGAGCTTTGTCGAGTTTAACCGGACTAGTCATCGACCTTTCCGCGTACGCATCCTTTTTTTAAGATATTCATCCGCGCCACGACCACCAGTAGAAAGATAAATCGGAACATCTCGGCGATGGTCTTACAGATATCTGAAAAATATACAATGAGCGAAAATAGCACGATGAGGCCAAAAAATGAAATAATTTTTAATACTTCAAATTCAATTTTCATGGTAAAACAAGGCGATGAATCTAATCAACAAGCGATTAAAGTCAAATGCGCAATCAGAATGTGATCGAACGATCTCTTACCCGTTTCATACTCATTTAGCTGACCCCCAGTTGTTATCGTGTTCACGGGTGTTCACATTCAGAATAGTCGATCTCTCCGTCATTAAGCGTTCTCTCGCACCGTACAAGGGGCCATCCCGTAACCTTGTACAGTACTGGCTAATCGCCTTGCATAAGCGCGGCCGCGGCGGGCTGCCGCGGACCGCGGCTTGCGCCGATTGAATTTGCACAAAACGGAGACATTTTCAGGCTTTGAGGTGTTGATTTTCGTGTTAGGCATTGGATTTCCTATCGAAAATACTATATGATCATATTTTACACTTTGACATACGAGATTTGAAATTATTCTCTGAAAAAGCCTGACCCAGCGAACAATAGTTGACCCAATGAACTAGACATGCCATGATGTTTCTCTTCAATAGACTAATGGATGGTATCAATTATAGTAAGATTGAACAAGAATTGTGCTTCTGAGAAGACTTGTTCAAGTGGGTCAAGAATTGTTCGCTGGGTCAGACAAAATCTCAAAACTCATAGATCGAAGACTAAAATATGATCTTATAGTATTTTCGATAGGGAATCGACTGGTGAATACGAAAATCAACACCTCGAAGTCTGGAAATGTCTCCGCTTTGTGCAAAATCAATCCGCGCAAGCCGCGGTCCGCGGCAGCCCGCCGCGGCCGCGCTTATGCAAGTGCGATTAGCCAGTACTGTAATACATGCTGGGAGAGTTCGCTATTCACATCCGTTGATCGAGAAAACTAAAGAGGTATAGCGAATGCGCGAGTCGTTATCACATAGAAATTAAAATTTTTGAACAGAATAACATAATTATTTTATTCAATTATGATATAATATAATTCATACACCGTGTCATGTCTATGGTAAGATCATCAAGATAATCAATACTGCGTAAGCAGAATTACACGGCCATGGCGCTGATCACGGATGATCTCTCTATCTGGATGCCCCTCCCTGCGCGATCCCCGGCCTTCTATTGGGTGGAGACAGTGTTTCATCACTTTCAGAATGCCTCACTAATCCCTTTCAGATCTTCTGATCTGTGTGCGCAATGCCTCGCCCTGTAAGCCTTGGCGCTCTCCTGAATACCACTCACAATCGCTAGTAGACAGATCGAAGTATCTAGGTATCATATTTTCTACACGCGAGCCACACAAGATGCACACCTCATATGTGATACAGGGTGGATAGAAAGCGCGCTCACTCACCGTTCTAAATGCGCTCCAATCGGCCAATGAAGATATGAAAAATAATACAGTTCTTATCTCTCCGGATGATGACGAGGGTGTGGGTACGGTAGGGTGGAATACGGACCCGGTTTTCGGATCGTGTGGATTTTTGCGGCCGACGCCCATCTTAGCGTCAAACATCGATGCGATTTAGATAATATTTAACCCGTCCGAGCTCATGTATCAACTACACCTAGTGCCACTCTTGTCTACAGAATGCTGTCGCCGAGATTCGCACTGATCGCTTGTTTGTGCATAACTGCAAGTAAGTGATTGTAACCGATTTTATTATTGTTTTCTCTAATTTTAACCTTATTTTTTCAGATGCTGTTTCCGGAATTCCCAGACCGGAATTCCCAGACCGATCCACCATAACACCGAGAGACCAGCCGGTACCACTGAAGCCTACCATGATCAGACCACCGGAGAATACGTCCATGCATCTGCCCGACCTGTCCATTCCATCACTGAGGAGCCTGTGAAGACTTCCGGATCTCCCAGACCGATCCACCATAACACCGAGGGACCAGCCGGTACCACTGATGCGTACCATGATCAGACCACCGGAGAATACGTCCATGCATCTTCCAGGCCCGTCCATTCCATCACTGAGGAGCCTGTGAAGACTTCCGGATCTCCCAGACCGATCCACCATAACACCGAGCGACCAGCCGGTACCACTGATGCGTACCATGATCAGACCACCGGAGGATACATAAAGCGATCTGGAACTTTTAGACCCTTGAATCACGTCTCCATCCGTCCAGTATTCGCCTCCTGAGAGCATGGGCTACTCAAAATCACGTTTAATTATTCTCACATTCCGATAAAGCAGCTGAAACCAGACGTTTTATGTTTTCGCCATGAGATCCAAACAATGATTATCCCATGACAGCGGAAACTAGCTCATTTGGCCGAGAACTCTTTTTATATCATATGGCGCATATCTATCTTAGCATTCCAATAAACCTGGCCGATTGTGAATTCAAAGTAGAGGAAATCATATTGTAGGCTCGGCACAGGCGCTGCCACAAATCACTTCTTCACGGATGCCAACAACGCTGCCCTTTCATACACGTGCACTTGCGCTTAAGAAATAATTGAAGGAAATACTTCACGTATACAATTAGTTTTGTTGTTATATTTTTAACTGCGAAAAGTATTTACGTATTGCTTCATCAAATAAATACAATTAGTTCATTCATACCTACTTCTCCGTCCCATTCACTCTCTCATTTTTGTTTCATTTCATCATAACTGAAATCTAACGTGGATATTATTTATTATTACAAAGATTGTCTCTTACAATTCGCTGAATACAACGTAGGCAATGGTTTTCAATCGGTTCATAATGGTTAGTGAAATCATCCTCTGCCCCTCCGAATTCATCCTCTGTCCTTTCCGAATCCCCACCAGTTCCTCGGTCGGTCCCCATGGCCTCCACGAGGCCTCCAAGGTCGGGGACCATCTCTAGGTCCACTGAAAGTTGATCATTAGCAAGTTACCAATCGGGTATAACTATAGATTCCAATTCCCCGGTTGTTGTTTCCTCGCGATCAATGGAAAATCGAGGGTAATTTACTGATGCACGGAGATATCTGAAGCGTCTAAGTACTCACCCCCATCGATCGCACTGCTGCCACTCTACACAATCGGAATTCGGGTCAGAAGATTGGCTGAAATGGTGTAAGTGTCAGGTATTACGTTAAATATTTTAATGAATGCATGGGAAGCTGATGCATGTGGTCGACGCATATTTTCTGATGGAACTTCGGGCAAGCGATTCGTTTGAGAAAAGCAATGGGACAGTAGAATTAATTCGCAATGTAAAGCGTTTACCGATAGAAGGCCGGACGGCACTGGCACATGGGTGGTCCACAGGAGTTGAAGTTGCAGAACTGCAATGATGCTAACTATTTCCGAGAGTATCATTCGTTCCTTACCGGAGTGTGGTTCTGGCACGTCGGCTCGCACATCAATGAGCACTGGTTCCAGAATTGGTTATCGGGACAATCTGGAAAAAATTGCTTTCAATAGATTTCAGACATGTCCAGACTCACTTCCGGGCATCGCGGGACATGATGTGGGCCTGAAAGGGAGTTGTTGTATTAAATTCAAGACGATAATAGTCGATACCAGACGCATTGTCCATTGAATCGAACCAATCCAGTGTTGCACTGACACCGCGGCGCGCCACACTGCTGAGTGCAGGACTGCAAATGGTATTTTGTTTTCAAAATTGTATTTAGTTTTTTCCTTACCGGATTCTGATTCTGGCAGGTCGGCTCGCAAGGGCTCGCGCAGGTTTGGAAATTTTCATTGAAGGGACAAGCTAAATCAGAAGTACATCTTTGACCACTGGCTCAAGCTCCTCACTTTGGGGCGGAGGAGGACAGAATGCTGGAGAGATGCACTGGTTATTGGCGTTTCTAACGTTGCCTGGGGCACACTGGCATTGTGGGAAAGCGCATTGCTGAGTACAGCTCTGAAACAGCTCAAAATTGCAATTATTAAACTAAAAAGTAATGCGAGAAAACATCGAACGTAGTTCTGAATGGTTGAGAAAAATACCGGATTTTGATTGGCGCACGTGGGCTCGCAGGCGCTTGCACATACTTTGAATATTTCGTTGGCGTTGCAAGCTGGAATACATTTGATCTTTGATCTTCAACTCCAATTACTCACTGTTCGGTGGAGCAGGGCACGAGTTGGGAGGGACACATTGGTTCATAGCGTTGCGAACGAAGCCAGGCGAGCACTGACAGCGGCCCGGGGCACATTGCGAACTGCAGCTCTGAATAAACAAACACACTTTTTTATATGATTTGAAATAATCGGCTACGAAAAGATAGATTGACTTTTCAATATGAACTCGTACGAAATTATCATAGGAAATCGCTTTTTACCGGGTTGCTATTTACACACGTGGGCTCGCACGCACTGGCACAGTTGCGAAAGATTTGATCCGCCGGGCATACTGCAAGAAAAGCACATAATGAGCGAAATTAGTTTACGAAGGTCTCACTTTGAGGACAATTTCGCCGAGCGATGCACTGCCCGCCAGCCCTCACGAAGCCCGGATTGCACACGCATCTGCCGCGATCGCAACCACCCGAGCAGGGCTGTGGTAATTAGGGAAGAGAACCATATTCGGCACGTATTTCATTACTAGCCCCGTATTCACTTCACATTTTACTATTTTCATCGAAATTTGACACTATTCAGAACGACTGTATCTTGATTTAGCGTGCGCTTTGTCGCTACTTCTCATTTGGTGAGGAGTGATCATGAGTGAAGGAAAGCATACCGGATCAGGCGACTGGCACGTGCCCTCACACGTGAAGCAGAAGGCGAATCGGGAATTTCGAGGGCAGACTGGTAATACAAGTGTTTACCACAGTTCCAAAACGCAGAAATTGAAATGCAGGAAATAAACTCACAGTCGAATGGGAACTGAAATTTATTCAAAAATTATTTGTTTTACTTTGAATGCAACAAACCTGATTCTGAACTCGAGGAGCTTTGTTGGTCTTGGGCCTAGCCGGGCTAGCCTTGGGTTTTTGTACGTACGCATCCTTCGGCGGCTTTGCAAGGTATTCATCAGCACCTACTAGTACCAGGATGAAGATAAACTGGATCATGTCGAGATGTAGCTGTGTACTCTGCAAAATTCACTACGTTACCCAAACCCGTAAGGTTAATGCGTTTGTGTGCGGCGATATGACTGATTTATATCCTATGAGGTGTGGAAGCCGGATTTACGAAGATCACGCAGAAAAAATTCGGAAAAAAGTTGGTACCTTTTTGAGATAAATTGACACATAACATGTTTGTATGTGTGTGCGTGTGTTCACTACGGTAGCTTTGGGCAATCGATCCCATATCCATTCCAAGCACATACCATGATTTGGTTTTTGTATGAAAAAATTCCCCTTCAATTATCGATCTGAAATCTACACCTACCGTACCCGATATCTACAGTATTAAAAAGAACAGTAAGTCCACGCGGGTCAGACCGCCGGTCAGATACATGATTCATCCGGTAATTTATCGCCTTGAGTTCCAATCAATCAATAATCAACGCCTACAGTATACCTACCGTAATCGAAACCTACAGTAACCCGTTCAACTGGGTCAGACGCTGGGTCAGATTCGTGATTTCATTTTTTTTCCAATCACTTTTTGGACCATGTATAAGGCGGTCATGGTCAGTGGTCGACCTCACAAATCACCTTTTTGGACTATGATACAGGGGTCATGGTCAGTGGTTGACCTCACGCATCACTTTTTGGATCATGTACCGGGGGTCATGGTCATTGGTTGACCTCACGCATCATGTTTTTGACCATGTACCGGGGGTCATGGTCATTGGTTGACCTCACGCATCATGTTTTGGGCCATTACCGGGGGTCATGGTCACTGGTCGACGTCTCGCATCACTTTTTAAACCATGCACCGGGGGTCATGGTCATTGGTTGACCTCACGCATCATGTTTTGGGCCATTACCGGGGGTCATGGTCACTGGTCGACGTCTCGCATCACTTTTTAAACCATGCACCGGGGGTCATGGTCAGTGGTCGACCTCACAAATCACCTTTTTGGACTATGATACAGGGGTCATGGTCAGTGGTTGACCTCACGCATCACTTTTTGGATCATGTACCGGGGGTCATGGTCATTGGTTGACCTCACGCATCATGTTTTTGACCATGTACCGGGGGTCATGGTCATTGGTTGACCTCACGCATCATGTTTTGGGCCATTACCGGGGGTCATGGTCACTGGTCGACGTCTCGCATCACTTTTTAAACCATGCACCGGGGGTCATGGTCATTGGTTGACCTCACGCATCATGTTTTGGGCCATTACCGGGGGTCATGGTCACTGGTCGACGTCTCGCATCACTTTTTAAACCATGCACCGGGGGTCATGGTCAGTGGTCGACCTCACAAATCACCTTTTTGGACTATGATACAGGGGTCATGGTCAGTGGTTGACCTCACGCATCACTTTTTGGATCATGTACCGGGGGTCATGGTCATTGGTTGACCTCACGCATCATGTTTTTGACCATGTACCGGGGGTCATGGTCATTGGTTGACCTCACGCATCATGTTTTGGGCCATTACCGGGGGTCATGGTCACTGGTCGACGTCTCGCATCACTTTTTAAACCATGCACCGGGGGTCATGGTCAGTGGTCGTAGTTCACTTATGGAATTTTTGTAGGTCTCCGACCATGTTATTGTGAAATGCTCATGGGGCTGAGAGTGTGGAGGAAACGTTGCAGATGTAGCCACGGAGCGAAGCGGATTGGTTACATCTAAACTTTTCCGAAGCGCTCGAAGCCTCACGAGCTTTTTGCAATGGCATACGCGAAACGAACACAGATGCGACCCTTTCATGTCCTAACGTGGCACGAGCGGGGCGTAGTCCCGCTAGTTCACTACGTTACCCAAACCCGTAAGGTAAATGCTTTTGTGTGCGGCGATATGACTGATTTTTATCCTATCACTTGTGGAAGCCGGATTTGGGACGATCACGCAGAAAAAAGTGGAAAAAAATTGTGACACATTTGAGATAAATGACCAAACGTAGTGTTTGTATGTATGTCTTAACTACGGTAAGTCCACGCGGGTCAGATCGCGGGTCAGACTTGTGAATCAACCGGTAATTGGCCCCAATACATCCCAATCAATCAATATTCGACGCCTACAGTATACCTACCGTAATCGAAACCTACAGTAACCCGTTCAAGTGGGTCAGACCCTGGGTCAGATTCATGATTTCATCAGCCAATCAATTATTGGACCATGCATGGTCATGGTCAGTCTTCGACGTCACGAATCACGTTTTGGACGTACCGGGGGTCATGGTCATAGGTTGACCTCACACATCACGTTTTGGACCATGTACCGGGGGTCATGGTCATTGGTTGACCTCACACATCACGTGTTGGACCATGTACCGGGGGTCATGGTCAAAGGTTGACCTCACACATCACGTTTTGGACCATGTACCGGGGGTCATGGTCAAAGGTTGACCTCACACATCACGTTTTGGACCATGTACCGGGGGTCATGGTCATTGGTTGACCTCACACATCACGTGTTGGACCATGTACCGGGGGTCATGGTCAAAGGTTGACCTCACACATCACGTTTTGGACCATGTACCGGGGGTCATGGTCAAAGGTTGACCTCACACATCACGTTTTGGACCATGTACCGGGGGTCATGGTCATTGGTTGACCTCACACATCACGTGTTGGACCATGTACCGGGGGTCATGGTCAAAGGTTGACCTCACACATCACGTTTTGGACCATGCACTGGGGGTCATGGTCATAGGTTGACCTCACACGTCACGTTTTGGACCATGTACCGGGGGTCATTGTCATTGGTTGACCTCACACATCACGTTTAGGACCATGTACCGGGGGTCATGGTCAGTGGTCTTAGCCCACTTATGGTCCCGTAGTCGTGAGCAAGCATGTAGCTCGCTTCAAATTCATAAAAAAACAAGACCTATGCCGGCCATGTTATTGTGAAAAGTTCATGAGGCTGAGAGTGTGGAGGAAAATTTGCAGATGTAGCCACGTAACGAAGCGGAGTGGCTACATCGCAACTTTTGGCCTCACGAGCTTTTTGCAATGACATAAGAGAAACCTGCCCAGAGACGTTTCTTTCATAACCATGCGCCCGTCCTAACATGGCATGAGCGGGGCGTAGTCCCGCTAGTTACAAGACCAATATAGTCAAGAGAAGGCAAATGGGAACGAAATGGATCGAGTAAAAGAATGTGGGCTAACAGAGTGAAATCGAAAGATCTCTCATCCGTTTTATACTCCCATTTATCTGACCCACGGCTGTTGTCGTGTTCATGGGTACTCTCACTCAGGAAAGCCGATCTCTCCGTATTTTCCTCGTTCTCTGGAACCGTACCATCGTAGCATAACCTTGTAATACATGCGGAGGGTCAGCTGTGACCAAAGCGAGTTCGCTAATAAGATCCGCGGAACGAGAAAACTATTGAAAATTAGCGTTTTGCATACATCGCACTGCATGTAAGTGTATTTCAATCTATTAATTGGGACAAGATTATTTTTTCGCGTAAAAATGAATAAAAAATCCAATTAGAAATTCAACGATTGATTTCGTGACGCACTTTTCTCTAACGATACTCCTATCAATAGCCAAGCAGTTTTTTTGGTTGATTGCTATTTTCAATTTACGATGAATATAATCACTACCGCATGGCAGCTACAATTACCTTGTTTGTCGGTATATGTCTTTCTTCGTTCAATCCATTTCTGCTGAAATAACGTACATAGATCTAAACTCAGATATCGGCTATTTGAAGACGATGGACGACACTATTGGGTTTGGATTGAACTGGGATCGCAGATATTTCATCGATATCGCTAGAATGTGCGTGTTTCCTGGAGTGGAAGTGATTTATATTTTACCTCAGATGTCGTCTGCTCATCGCCCTAACCAATATTTTCATAATTCATCCCCTAACTATTTTCGTTGTAATGCGGAAAAGTTCAATGTCGTTTGACTGCAAAGTCGGATACGTTGTCTACGTGGTACGAGACATCTGCGATTTTAGAAGTAATAAATGTTCTCAGGTTTTCATGATATGTCTCGACTGTTACAATGGAGTTTTATACCAAGTGTATCCTCTTACACCGATCCCAATCATTGTATGCACCGGATATCTCTGTAATGGTATCGCCGATCCTGGGAATTTATGTGTACGTTGATATTGATTATTTGATTTGACTTTGTGCATTCATTAATAGTATTTTAATTTTTAAATTGATCATTTACAGATATTGTTCACTGTGTTCACAGTTCTCGTGTGCGTGCCGGAACTATTTTTAATGATGAGAATACATCAGAAGATGTTATCACCAGATAGTGCGCTCAAAAGGACTAACAGGTCACCATCGCAAATTATTAACACGCACAGATAAGAAATGCACAATGTATCGAATCAATCATTTTCATTTATCATGAAAACGCATAGCGGATCAAGTCATTAACTTCAGAACTCAAGCAATTGTATTGTTCGTATTGACATCGACGCTCTTTTCAAACATTCTCGGAGTTTATAATTGGGCTGCTGAACGACCGACCAGTTACAATTCATTCAACGTAGCCATTCACAACCATTCGCGTTCGTATGCGTCTCAAAAGTTTCAGGATAAATCTGTGGCGTGGTTGAAAAATAAAAAGTCGACCTTTCTCATTCTTGGAAAGAGTGTCGGAGATATTGGATCTTTCAGTAACGGCAAGGCCAGCAAAAAGAAATGTAGGCATCAAATACATTCAGAAATCAAGATTTTATTCGGCTCGATTTTTATAATTTTTCCTTATTATTTCATCATCACATCTCACACAATCTTCAAAATCGGAAGGCATTTGGTGTGTTTTTTCTTGACTTTCTCTCTTTCAACGTTCATTTCCCAGAATCACAGTAATTCCAAAATTCAACAATCGAGATTCAGTGCGCTCAATTCAGTAATTATGCAGGTATTTTCCCTCTCCGAGTTGGATAATTTAAAAACAAAAAAGAAAATATCAGACGATTTCTGTGGGAATTATTTTTCTTTCTCCTATATTCTTCTTCTTGCTCGGGATGCAATTATATCGGGAGAGTTGGGCATGTCCACCATTCTTACTTGCGTTTCTGGTAAGGGGTTATTGGTAAGGGATTGCTGCCCAAAATAGTCATTATATTGCAAATTAACTCTTGATAACTCTTGCAGATACTATTCTCAATTTCTCCCACATTCACATCGCTCATTCTTCTCACGAGGAAACCGTGGTGCCGACAGGTGTATCTATACGCTTACTATCATCAACAAATGTATTATGGAGATGGTGCGGAACGGATTCAGCCCCCTATTCAAGCGAACGGCGAGCAACAGGATCGGAAATGGCAGCATGTGAGATGGAATCTATTGGAAATGGAAGATGCAAACCCGAGTCATCACAATCAATGAAGGATTCGTGATGTTTTATACTAAATATTGTGGGAGAAAAAGCAGTCCAAAAATCGTGCAGACTGCAGACTCGGCTCCCTGTCTTCACCTCTAAATTTCCGGCTGGAACGTCCAAGCAAAACATACTTCACTTTGCACAAATGCTACTGGCTACAAAACAATATGACTACGGAACAATCGGCAATCTGCAGGAATACGGACAGGCCAGTTATTCAGTGCATAATCAGTGTGATTCTCTGTTGATTATTCACGATCTGTGAGCAAACATTATGCGATTCGTGACGTTTATCACGCAAATGATTATCTCGATTGCAGGTAGACGCGCCGTCATACAATTTCTCAAAGTTCGCAATTCCACCGACCTTGTTCTTTCCCAAAGATCAGAATTCTGACAACCTCGAAGATAACGTGAGAATCAACATACATACCTTTCTTGATCCCATTCTCTATTTTCAAATGAAATGAATTCGCAGGACCTTCTGATTCCGCTGGATTCGGTGGATACACTCTACTTGCTCGGATTCAATCACCTTGATTTTATGATCGGAGATCGAGCAAAGACAGGAGTATATGATGTAATTTTGAAGAAGATTCATGGCGACCAAAAGTAAACAGTGACATTTCACCATTTGATAAAATAATTTCACATAATGCTTTTTCTCCCACAATATTTAGTATAAAACATCACGAATCCTTCATTGATTGTGATGACTCGGGTTTGCATCTTCCATTTCCAATAGATTCCATCTCACATGCTGCCATTTCCGATCCTGTTGCTCGCCGTTCGCTTGAATAGGGGGCTGAATCCGTTCCGCACCATCTCCATAATACATTTGTTGATGATAGTAAGCGTATAGATACACCTGTCGGCACCACGGTTTCCTCGTGAGAAGAATGAGCGATGTGAATGTGGGAGAAATTGAGAATAGTATCTGCAAGAGTTATCAAGAGTTAATTTGCAATATAATGACTATTTTGGGCAGCAATCCCTTACCAATAACCCCTTACCAGAAACGCAAGTAAGAATGGTGGACATGCCCAACTCTCCCGATATAATTGCATCCCGAGCAAGAAGAAGAATATAGGAGAAAGAAAAATAATTCCCACAGAAATCGTCTGATATTTTCTTTTTTGTTTTTAAATTATCCAACTCGGAGAGGGAAAATACCTGCATAATTACTGAATTGAGCGCACTGAATCTCGATTGTTGAATTTTGGAATTACTGTGATTCTGGGAAATGAACGTTGAAAGAGAGAAAGTCAAGAAAAAACACACCAAATGCCTTCCGATTTTGAAGATTGTGTGAGATGTGATGATGAAATAATAAGGAAAAATTATAAAAATCGAGCCGAATAAAATCTTGATTTCTGAATGTATTTGATGCCTACATTTCTTTTTGCTGGCCTTGCCGTTACTGAAAGATCCAATATCTCCGACACTCTTTCCAAGAATGAGAAAGGTCGACTTTTTATTTTTCAACCACGCCACAGATTTATCCTGAAACTTTTGAGACGCATACGAACGCGAATGGTTGTGAATGGCTACGTTGAATGAATTGTAACTGGTCGGTCGTTCAGCAGCCCAATTATAAACTCCGAGAATGTTTGAAAAGAGCGTCGATGTCAATACGAACAATACAATTGCTTGAGTTCTGAAGTTAATGACTTGATCCGCTATGCGTTTTCATGATAAATGAAAATGATTGATTCGATACATTGTGCATTTCTTATCTGTGCGTGTTAATAATTTGCGATGGTGACCTGTTAGTCCTTTTGAGCGCACTATCTGGTGATAACATCTTCTGATGTATTCTCATCATTAAAAATAGTTCCGGCACGCACACGAGAACTGTGAACACAGTGAACAATATCTGTAAATGATCAATTTAAAAATTAAAATACTATTAATGAATGCACAAAGTCAAATCAAATAATCAATATCAACGTACACATAAATTCCCAGGATCGGCGATACCATTACAGAGACCATTACAGGGACTACGCCCCGCTCGTGCCACGTTAGGACATGAAAGGGTCGCATCTGTGTTCGTTTCGCGTATGCCATTGCAAAAAGCTCGTGAGGCTTCGAGCGCTTCGGAAAAGTTTAGATATAACCAATCCGCTTCGCTCCGTGGCTACATCTGCAACGTTTCCTCCACACTCTCAGCCCCATGAGCATTTCACAATAGCATGGTCGGAGAGCTACAAAAATTCCATAAGTGAACTACGACCACTGACCATGACCCCCGGTGCATGGTTTAAAAAGTGATGCGAGACGTCGACCAGTGACCATGACCCCCGGTAATGGCCCAAAACATGATGCGTGAGGTCAACCAATGACCATGACCGCCTTATACATGGTCCAAAAAGTGATTGGCTGATGAAATCACGAATCTGACCCGGGTTACTGTAGGTTTCGTAGGTAGGTATACTGTAGGCGTTGATTATTGATTGATTGGAACTCAAGGCGATGAATCATGTATCTGACCGGCGGTCTGACCCGCGTGGACTTACTGTTCTTTTTAATACTGTAGATATCGGTTACGGTAGGTGTAGATTTCAGATCGATAATTGAAGGGGAATTTTTTCATACAAAAACCAAATCATGGTATGTGCTTGGAATGGATATGGGATCGATTGCCCAAAGCTACCGTAGTGAACACACGCACACACATACAAACATGTTATGTGTCAATTTATCTCAAAAAGGTACCAACTTTTTTCCGAATTTTTTCTGCGTGAATTTCAGTTCCCATTCGACTGTGAGTTTATTTCCTGCATTTCAATTTCTGCGTTTTGGAACTGTGGTAAACACTTGTATTACCAGTCTGCCCTCGAAATTCCCGATTCGCCTTCTGCTTCACGTGTGAGGGCACGTGCCAGTCGCCTGATCCGGTATGCTTTCCTTTACTCATGATCACTCCTCACCAAATGAGAAGTAGCGACAAAGCGCACGCTAAATCAAGATATAGTCATTCTGAATGAGGGCAATGAATTACGTTCTCAGAATCACGAATCTGCACGAAAAAGAATTCGTAGAGCATCGATAGCATTGCTTGCAGAGGTTTATGAGTTATCATTATGTGTTATCTTCAATAAATCCCAGTTGCTGATAGTGGGTGTACTCAACATCCTCCCCTTGCTTATTTTCACACTTTCCTATTTCACACTATATATTATTGTATATTTTGAGTAAATACATTCCGATAAAATAGTTCCTGCACAATTTACAACTTGGACTGTTTTTCTTCTTCCATCACAAATATTTGTTTCGCGTGTTTTCCATCCATGGAGTTAGTGATTGCAATCTTGTAGTTATCAAGGGGATGCTCATCCATCGGTGGTGGATGAAGCACTCCTCGGATGTACATATCCTGCGTTTATGAGTTTTAATTAGTGCTCATAACCTTGATAATAATACCTGAATCTCCGACAGCATCCGTTGATACTCATCTGCGTTCTCACCATCAATCATCATCATTGGAGGATTGGATAATCCCACTGCTGTGATGTTGTTGAATACGAGTGCGGAAGTGGAGATTTCGTGAGCTTTCTTGCTCATTCCTCCTGTAAAGCGCATCGATATCGATTTATGCACAGCGAAAAATATATCTGGCTGTGGATAGCTAACCATATGTGATGAGCATTCCGCCTCTCCCCAGTAGACTGGATATTTGTAGGCAACTCTTCCCTCCGACTCCATTCAGAGCGAGTTTGGGACGACCCTCAAAATTGCTTTGCATCCATAACTTCACATGAATAATCTCATTGTTAGGCTAAAAGGATTCGTTGCCTCACCTTGAATGCCCTTCCCTCTGTCTTCACTTCCTCCTCAGTCCACACGATATCTCCTCCCAATCGAGTCAGCTCGTCCTCAATGCTACATTCAATCACTCATTCAAATAACCAATTACCTTCAGTTCCTTGATGTTTGACCGATCTCTCACGATGTTGATCGTGTGGTAGCCCTTCTCTGCAAGTTGATGTCCAGGATTGAATTTGATTTTGAAAAATCATGATACCTTTGGCCATCTCAATCACCGCTCTTCCAACTCCTGAGTTTGCTGAATTCTGAATGATCCAGTCTCCCCTCTCCAACTCGCCCTTTTTGAACATCAACCACGCTGTGGGAGGGTTGACCATCATTGTGGCCCCTTGGATCTGAGATTGACAACAAATGAAGTGCCTCGCAACATGAGTAGGTTCAGAAGAACGAAACGGACGTACGGGAGTGATTCTCTGATCAATCTTGACAATATCGCTTTCATCAACTACTGAATAATCAGCCCAGCAACTGGACTGGATGGCATAAATGGCTGCCTTGTCTCCCGGAGCCACACGAATCACAGACGAACCGACCTGAAGATGCATAAAACCAATACATAATAGCTAGGATTATCATATAGCGGTTAGCTCTTGTGACGGCAAAAACCTTTGTTAGTGCCTTGCTAGTTCGAAGTTCCCCACAAACAAACTATCTCACCTTGACCACTCTTCCCACTCCCTCAGTGCCAGCAATCACAGGAAGTTCAGGCTGGAATATGTAAACTCCTTGTATTTTGTTGATGTCAAGGGGATTGATTGGAGAGGCCAACCAACGAATGAGGATCTGAAAATCGATCGACATTTCAAATCGTTGTTACAAGCGAATATCCACACGATTTGGCTCCAAATCAGTCGAAATTGTCTCTGTGATGAGTTCGGTCACCTGAAGGAATGATTTGTTATGCTAGGCGAAAAAAAGGCACACCTCTCTTGGATCCCCGAACTGGGAATATTTGATTGCACGTCGTTGCATAGTTGGAACAGTAAAGAAATATGATAGAATGATACGGGCAACGCGAATGGGTAAACACTACAAACTGCAGTTTACGCTCTTTCTTATCAATGTCACTCATCGAAAAGGACACATGTGCATGTCTTGTGCGAGTACGGAACGAAAAGGTCGAACTTGAGCACATAAAACGACAAACCGGAGCTAACTTTCGAATTTCACTTAGGTTCCTGTTATCGCGAACCGCCCAGAGCTTTTGGAATGAGACAGAGGAAGCCGTTCTTTGCAATTAAAAAGCTCGCTCCTTACCTCTCCCCTGCTGTTTACATCATCATGAAACATAATTAGAATTTTGTAAAAGTACATCGATATTCAGAACCGTCGAATTCACCGCAGACTTTGGTCCTTCTCTGACGGATTGCCCTGTGTCCTACGAAATAACCTCGATTGAATTCCTCAATGCGGACATCGTCATCTTCGTTGTTCTCGTTGCCCTCCCTATGGTGGCCGGAACTGTGAAACTAGCAAAGCTGCTTCTCAAGAAAGTGTTTCTGTGGTGAAAAGCGATAAAGGGTTGCAATCAGTTTCCCATTGTGGTATGATTGTTCCGGGTGGAATGAAAGAGATGACACAGCGAGAAAAAGTTGATGGAAAACTCGCATGTAAAAAAAGAGTGCCGTAAATTTCCGAGTACATAACAATTGCGTGAGTGCAGGTATTCTGTGGTCGTTTCCCAGAATTGGATGGGTTCGAAAGAGAGACACGCCTCTTTCACTGAACATTTTGGAAGAGGCAAAAGGGATAGAGCAATAGGCGAGGTGTTTCCTTGACATTCCTACTGAACGTATATCGATGTTTCGTCAATGTTAATAGTTTTAAAAAGCTAGTTTCCTCCGTAGTTATCTTTGTTGTTTCGCTGTTTAGAAACTTAAGCTCTTTGTAGCCTTAGAAAATTTAAGAAATTGGAAGGCGGTAACTCAAATCGATCACTACATTCCATGAATCTTAGAAGATCATTCGAATGAAGAAGTGATGATATCAACTCAGCGTAATGGGAACTCAACTCGCAAAGATCAACAATATTTGTCGCTAAGCTGAAATTCGGCGCCGTGTCTTTTAGAAATCAGCGTGTTCATGATAAATGACCGCCTACTGGCCGGCAACCTTTGACCAACCCTTCATCTTCAAGTCTAGTTTTTGCGTCCATTACACATTCAGCCGATATTGCTCATGGGAATGGCATTCTCATCCTCTGCATCAACCCTCTCCATGTCGCCTGTCCCCTTCGTTCCGCATCTCTTCATTGATCATTTCAGTAATGCCACAGGCGAAATCTCCGGAATGGGTAACCGGGCTAGTTGGCTCACCAGGTTTGTTATCAATCAGACGTTACTTTTTTGTTCACTCTGGATATGGATACCAATGAGAATCAAGCCCTTGCGGTGATTGACATGCTTATGATCATCTTCTCTGCTGCGATGTTCATTCTCGGAATTCTCAACCTCAACAATTGTCCCCAACAGCCAATGATTTCCAAGTCGGTCTAGAATAGATTATTTTTTAAGATAATACAGACTTGATTCATTGAGGTTTCTCATCCTGATCGCGGTGACTACTATTCCCCTTTCACTAATCGACCTCTACGACAACTGGCGCAAGTGGGAGGCGGTAACTCAATTCAATCATTGCATTCCTTTAGTCTTTGAATCCTTCTATGATAATTTAATAATGAAGACGAAAGCGATGATAGCAATTTCAGCGCCCGCTTGAGTACCCGAAAGGACTTCGTATCGCTTTGGGATTCTTCTCGTTTGTCGGGCTGGTCACGTAAGCAAAACCTCACAACAAGTTCTCTTTAATTTGCTAACAACCGCTTATGCATTTTTCGTCTCGAATGTGATGACATTCACAATTATAGCCCTTTCCAGGCTGATAATCGGCGCATTCTGGATATTCGGCGCCAGTCCCACATTCGATGACCGTTCCCAGCCCACCTACTGTCATTTCTGGACGTACGCCTTTGCATTCGGTGAGTAACGTGAGCTAGTGTTGATAAACCTGCTTTTCTGACCGGCTTGAAATCGATGTTTGAGCGACTTACATGTCCGTAACCTTTTGGGATCTCTTTCTTACAAATGCGAGTAGGGCATAGCGCATGACCCATCGTCCATTCAGCCACTCTCATCATCATGCTCCTCGTTCTCCCAGCCGTCACTTGCTGTCTGTGAGGATTTGCGTGCATCAAAGCTTGCAAGGAGGGAGGAACCGAGGAGAAAGAGATGGAAGAGAATACGAGGTAGGCACGAATCGATTTGATGAACAAAATGTGGTACTTCAGAGAGACTTCTTGAACGGAGGGGAATCGAAGCTCCCAATTGATCGACTGCTTCCGCTTCAGTGCAATTTTATTTCCGAGCATTTCGCATTTTATCGAATATTGACCTCGATAAACTTTTTTGTTGCAGGTTTTGATAACCAGCAAATTTGGATCGAGTTCCATAATGCGGTCGTAGCAGTCGTCGATTTCACTTATCTGCTTGAATTCCCTTAAACTTTAAAAGTGAAACTACTGCTCAAACGCGATTGATAAAAAAAGGGTTCCCATTGTGATGCGTTTGGGAAGGGTGGAATAAAATAGATGACACAGCAAGAAAACGTTGATTGAAAGTTCCGCCTGTAGTTCCTCCTCTCAACCGCTTTCGAGACAGTTTTGAAAATTGCCAGTTTCGATCGCGCACTTTGATATTCTGACGGCACTCTGGACATGGACATTATGAGTCTTCAAATGCGGTCGATTCATCAAGGTCAGGATCGGGTTTCCATCATTACCCTTGCCTATGGGGTTAAGCTAATGGATCAATTTCAGTACTCATTATGAAGATTGACCCTTTTGGCACAACTCACAGTAAGATTAGAGTACAATTCTCGACGACATCTATCTGGCATAAATTCTTTCAGACCACTATCCAGCGATTTTTATGCGATTTTTTTGATTATTTTATGGTTTTCAGATTTTCAATTTATTTGACCTGTGGCCAACGCTGAGTCAATTCTTTTCTATGATATTGTGGACGTAACATGTGAAAATACAGCGCCCCACACTAGACCCTTGCCACTCTTTATATACACAATTGAGATCAATTGTTGAAAGCATCAATACTATGAAATTCACGTCGGTTTTCGAGTCGTCACTACTCAAATATGTATCGTGGACCCCAGATCTCAAGCGAATTCGAAAGACAATGATACTAGGTACCCATTTATGTATGATAGATACCCCGCGAAAATTTTCCCGATGAGAGCGGGAGGTTCAGAAAAGTTTGTAAAATTTGAGTATTTTTGTGATGTCGACTTATAAAAATATCTCAAGTACCCAAGCTAAAGGAAACCATCTGATTTGATGATTAATAACGCAAAGTCCATCCATAAACGATGTATTGGAAAGATGGCTGCATGATCTCTCTCGGCTGAATGCCAGTATATCAAATTCACCAATGAAAAAAGTCCAAAACTTATGCATCAGCCTAGTATTTTCGAAACCCGCTCTTAGGAAGAGTAAAATTCAACTGAGGTGCCTTAGAGTCTTTTTGCAAATGTTAGACATTGGTCTGACAAAACTCGGCAATTGTTCATGATTAATAATTCCCTCAACCCGGCCACAAACTTACATCCGCGCTTGTTTTTTTGCGACTTTTACACTTTTGTGACATCTTCCGTATGAATGGAACTGCTCGCGGCTTCTGATTTCCTCACGCGCTTTCACGCTCTGAAATTATTTTCTTTAGAAACACAATGCCTGAGATCTCTGTTCCGGACTGGGCCAAGAATGGATGGTGCGCTGCTCAACCAGGTCAGAAATTCAACGTAGCAACATACTAGAATATTCTCTCATGCAGTGGTACGCCTGTTCTCTATCTCGATCGCTGTCGTCCATTTGATCGTGGGCGCAGTCAACATCGACAACTGCCCGGCGCAGCACAACATCCCCATGTGAGTCAGTGATACGACATGCGCCTTTCTTAGTAGTATGGAACTCTGTGTCAGACTGAATATTTTCACCCGTATAGTCAGTTGACAGAATAGGACAGTCAAAAAAAGAAAGCAATCATGAAACTTGGAGGAAAGATGATGCTTTTCTTCAGATATCTCATCATCCATGCGGTGATCGTAATCGCTCACTCGCTTCTCGACCTCTACTCATGCTGGAGACAGTGGAAGGAGGTGAGACTGATCATTCCTTATGCAATGTAATAGCCCCTCCCGCATACCTTTTTTCGTGTCGTTCATGAAAATTATGAATTTGTCGAATCTTTAGAGATCATTTCAGCGTCCAGGCAAATACGAGACACCGAAGGTCGTCGCTTCGCTGGCTACTTTGCTGATCGTTGTTGGAGTTGTGATGTGAGTTCACTCGTGTTTTGCTAAATGAGATTATAACATGTTTTTACAATTATTTTCAGCCTCATTCTCGGAAAGTACTGGACGTTCACAGCGAGCCCCACTTTCGACGACTCCTCTCTTCCCACATACTGCCACTTCTGGACTTATGCGATTGCGTTTGGTGAGCACACTACCTTTTCATGACGAGAATTTCTGGATGATTTCGTTAATGTAATTATTTTGTGAGGCTCGTTCTCTTCGTCATTATTGGCACGTGTCTGACGTATGCTGTCTGCTGCTCAGTCGTGTTCCACCAGGTGGACACAGAAGGAAACGAGTGGCAAGTTTTGTTTAAAGACGAAAGAGTATGAAAAAAGCTAATTTCCAGAGATCCTTCGTGATATGTCACGATCAATACTCGGTCGCCTTTCTCTATGCGAATCGGCATTAGGAAATAATATTTCTGATGGTAGGTTTCGAACTGATAAAGCTTTCTCATCGTGCATCGTGACGCCTCAGAATCCTTTGAATCAAAATCAGAGATGTCAAAGATTCGAAAGTGGCCAATGCGAACAACTTCGTTGATTTATCCTTTATTTATTTATCAATCGAAAGTACTATGTAAACAGTAGTAATGAAGACCAAGTTGGTAATTTGTATCGCTTCGCTATTAGGGACGTTTCTAAGATTGCGATTTGAGCTTTTTTGGATTCCAAAGTAGGTTGTCGAGGTAGCTTTAAGAAGTCAGCTGATATTGTTCATGATGAATGTCTGACTTATCCGGCCATTCATCTTCCAGTCTGTGTTTTTTTCTGGTGCGTCAATTACATGTGGAACCCTGACCGAATCAATTTATCTGAACAATTGTCAAAATATGAATTCCATCCTCGAAAGATAGCTTTTCCTTTGGGATGTTGCTCCATCGTCGTCGTTGAAAGATCTGCAAATTTAATCGTATTAAAACCTCCCTATATTCTGAAAAACCGTACTGTTGACCACAGCTTTCGTGGACACGACTGTGGTGGTCGTAGTCGATGATTGAATGGAGAAGACGATGACCCACAGAAGGCAGTAAATGAAGAGGATTCGCATCACGACTGATTATGATACTGTTTGCGGTTGGATGGTTTGAGCACAGGTAGAAAATAGGATAAGCCCAAACGTTGGTCCATAGGGTAACTTTTGATTCTGAATCAACTGACGTATTCGGTTTCTCGATCTGATCCTTCAGAATCCGGATACAGCACGTCATCAATTTGGCCAAAATCTATTTATGCGATTTAAATTATCCAAAAAGGGTTACACCCGACCTGATTTTTATTCTCAACGATATGGTTAAAAATTGAGACTCTAGCTTTTCCGTTTTCGCGCGAATCTATTTCTTGACAAAGAGAGATGCGTGGAGAAACCCTACCACAGTAGAAAAAAACGTCAACGTCCGTGGTTCTACATGCAGAAGTACGCACGAATATTATTTAATCTGGTATTATTACGATTATGAACATAGGGACCAACTTTAGAGTATATATACATTCCGATGTTTACCTGTTTTCGACGCCTGGGGCGCCTGTGACGCGTTTGCTGATCCTACCGAAAACGGCCTCATCTTTAGTTCAGATGAACGAGGTTGTTTTATATACCCGGTCCCCCACCCTCTTCATTTGTACACATGCGCAGAATGGGCGTATAAAGACCAATAAAGCTCCAGCCTTTGCATTGATTTTGAGCGAAGGGCGTGTTTCAATGGACAAATCCCATTAAATCGCCTAGTCACAACTGTTGTTGAGGACAAATCCTTTTTTTTCGAGCTGCTCGGGGAAGGTAAATATCTTGTAGCGCAGTCAATGCCTTGTTGACCGTTTGAAACTTCAGCTTCAGAGAGATAGAGCAAAACCTCGATTCACTGCCTAATGTCGCGATCTTCGCGTTGAAATCCACTCCGAAATAAGCGCATTTTGAGCAGCCGAAATCCAAAAATGCGAATAATAGACCTACTACTCATCCTGTGCAAACAGTCTCCCTAAAACAGGTCATGTTTCTTCGATCTTCCGATCACCGAAACATTACGTAAGCTCTCTCGGTAAATGCCCTGAAATTTTCGGATTGCTCAACCTCGACAATTGTCCTGCACATCCCATGCCAAGTGGGTTCATAATCTTCCTTCTCAATCGAGTGTGACAAAGAACATTTTCTCGTGGACTTGAATCATTCATGTTTTTCAATATGATCGCGGTTACTACTATTCCCATTACACTGATAGACCTCTACAGCAACTGGCGAAAGTGGAAGACGGTTCCTCAAGGCTCTTATTATTGTCGATGAGTCCTGCTTTCGTTGTAGCACAATATAATCGAGGATTTGAACACCCAAAAGGCCTGCGTCTTGCCCTGGCAGACTTCTCAATTGTCGGAAACAAGGGTCATCCGAGGAAAAGAGGTGGACGAGGACACGAGGTAGGTACGAATCGATTTGACGAAAAAATAC
The DNA here is from genome assembly GCA_036245825.1 of Pristionchus entomophagus. Lineage (NCBI taxonomy): Eukaryota > Metazoa > Nematoda > Chromadorea > Rhabditida > Neodiplogasteridae > Pristionchus > Pristionchus entomophagus. Next base: position 15,875,209 of record BTSX01000004.1, on the reverse strand, counting down.
GAAACTTCCGAGAGACTGTTCGAGCACGTTCATCCCCATGTCCATTCTTCTCACCCACGGTGCGTGTCTGATTTATGCGATGTGCTGCACAATAATATTCCATCACGAAGTGGATAGAGAAGGAAACGAGTGGCAAGTTTTTTTCAAAAAATGAAACAGAAAGAAGACGCTAAATTCCAGAGAGCCTTCCTGATTAGAGTGCGGAGAGGAAGAGTAATTTCTCGCTTTTTGCAATTCGAAGATCGGTCGTTGCATAAAAATGAGTTGAAAACCCATAGGAAGAGTTGATTCCAATCAATCCAAAATCTTTTAAAAAAAAATCTTTTCCTCTTTTGAGCGGCCCAAAATGTTTACATTCTTCCTTTTGATTCAAAATCCTTCCACAAGAGTCTGCTGTTTTTCCAAGATTTTTTTTACATTTTCTACTCCAGTATGCAAATGAGCGCATTATCGTGCCAAAAATAAATTTTAAAAAAGAGTGACTAGTTGAACTTCCTCTCCGCACTCTATTCCTGACACACCACGATCAGTTCCCGACAAATATTTATACTCGTGTATGTTAATGACTCTTGTAACAATTCAGTGAAAATCGGTAGTAAACAAAGAAAAATATCTTAGCTTCCGCATTTAGGTAAATTTCTGAATTTTTAGATTCGAGCTATTATTCCAATCCGGTTTCGAGTTTTGAGTTCATTCCATGTTGAGCCCTGACGGAAACAATTTATCAGAACAATTTGAAAACTGTCAATTCCATCCTCGTAAGATCGCTTTTCCTTTGGGATGTTGACCCATCACCTGCATTGAGAGTGTCGAAAGATCTGTAAATTTATCTCGATACAAGAGGTTGCATTCCTCTAAATTTCTATATCCGAACCGTTAGGGAATGGTTTTGTGGGCACTACTGTGGTGGTTGTTGTCGATGATTGAATGGAGAAGACAACGGCCCATAGAAGGCAGCAAATCAGAAAGACTCTCATGATGACTGAAGCTGTTTGTCAAATCAAAGCAGTCGATTATATTCCCCGTTCCATCCACCTCCGTGGTGTTTGCACATACGCAAAAGGGGCGGATCGAAACTAACAAAGCGTATGTTTTTGCATAGAGATAGAGATAAAGTGTTTCAATGATTACATTGCATACAAAAGGCACATAATGCACTTATTATCATTTACAGATGTTTTAAATCATTTGTGGAGGAGGTTCTTTGGGCACATCTCTTAAAACAATTTTTTTTAAATCGCGACATTATTTTCGAAGATGTTGCTGTACGTCTGTGATTGTCGAAAATGATAGGATCTTGTGTGGAGACTACTATGCCTATGAAAAGCATTCACAAGCACGGCTGATGTTCATTTGTTTACCAGCGGTTACCCACTCTCTTTTTGTCAGCTACCTGAACGATATTCGAGTTGGTAGGTGTGCTTTGGCTCACACAACTACAACTACGAACTCGAGAAAAAGCTACGAAAAAATCAACTACGAAATAGAGAGAGAGCGAGAGCAAATATGAATCGAACCAAATGTTGATACTCTTTAGAATGGTATGTATCCCAATTTCGAGCTATGGTTAAGAACTTCCCTTGCTCGAAACAGCTTAAATCAACATCTTCGTTGATCTTCTTTCGAGGGCATCATTTCCCGGCTAATTGGATCACTTTGTTCATAAAAGGTTTTTATAATACAAAACGAGATCAGTAATAAATGACGCGGGAAACACACTGAGAAATGACCGTAATCGTTGTTATGGCAATATTATGAATAATTATTCCTGATTCAGGCAAAACAGAAACTCATTATATTGTAACTCAAGGAACGGAAACAATTCAAGCCTCGAGTTTTGGCGTGTTCTCTTTCTCGAGGATCTTGAAGTCGTCCTGATCCTTCCGATTCCGATGGCCACGGCAGAATGACTGAAAATATTATCGGTTATCTGAGAAATCAAAGATCAAAGATCACTCCTCGAACCTGTAGGATATCGATAATGAGGGCGAGAACTTCTACGACGGTAATCACAGAGAATCCCATCCATAGCCCGAGATGGCCACCGAAATCAGCGATGAGATTGACGAACTGCAAATATCATAATTCAGTTTTCTCGTGATAGAAGTGGACGAGAAGTTCAAAGGCGAAAAGCCATCAATCCCCTTCCCTAGGTGAGGCTGAGCAAACGTGAAACTATTTCAAAATGCAATATGGCCCACCCCATACGCTTCGCTTTCCTGCAACAGCTCGTAATTGAGCTGCTCGTAGTAGACCTGATATGATATTTGAAATGAAAAATACATATTATTATTTGGTTCAGCATATAATATTGTTAAGTGAAGCTTACCTCAACCATGGCAGCGTTGAGTTGATAGAACTCCTTGCATTCGCTCTCAGTCATATCCTCACAGTCACCGAGCTAAATCGCATTTTGAATAGTTTTTGGAAAAGAATTAGCAACAAAATAAGAGTACTACATTCATTCTGGAATGTGTACCAGATCTCTTACGCTTTGGTTGGTTGGTTTGAAATAGCGATCTTGATGTATCATTGAACGTGATCCAATTTGAATGGCTAGATTCCAGTGACATCCAATGCTCGCTATTATTTGCATTCAAAGGCAATGATGAAGTGCACTTACATCCGACGCTCCACTCGGCCATTTGCTAGTAGAGAACGTCATTGAATACGTGATCTGCATTGGAATACGTTAATTTCTCCTCCGAACCCCTGAATGAAGATTGTCACTCGCCTCACTACAAGCGTGTTTGCACTCGCAATCATCCATGCCTGCCGTCATGTGATGGAAATCCCCCGTCGACCCGATCTTCGACTCGAGACACTTGCCTGACAAACCATCAAATTTCGTGAAACTGGATGAAACGTGCTAGAGCAGTGCAAGGTAGCATATTTTTCACTCATATTTGTTCTTTTTTAAGTCATTTTCGAAACGGATGATGCTCACGAGCTGTTGCATTGAAGGCGGAGCAGTGCCGTCGGTTCGAGGGCACGGGAAAGCGCGGATCGCCACAGTCGCAGTCCTGGAGAGAATCATTTTGCAGCTTGCGGGAAAAATCAACTCTCTATTGTACGCAGTCTCTCGTCTCTCTCTGACCAGAAGAGTTCTGATCCACTTTCTGTGGATAATATGAAATAATTAGATTCTATTACCTCGAACATTCGATTCTGGAAGCAGCTTCGATGACAGCCCTGCAATAAATCACTATATGAGAAGAATAGGAACTCTGAGAAGAACTCTGATAATGGGAACGGGGAATCATTCGGATTCAAGGCCGATCGTATCGATTTTCCGACCTCTGGATTGTACTCGTATCCCTCGTAGATGCTCCTCTCTGCACTATGGTGAGTGTCCTGCATGCAATCTCCGTAGCCGGCCAGTCTCTCAATTCTTTGCTGCAATATTGCGTCGTTTTATTGTTGACGATTATGTCGGCTTTGATCACAATTCCACATATTTGTTTCGAATATTTAAAATAAAAGTTCCAAATGTCCGGGACATTCCTGTCACCGTTGGAGTATGTTTTCCTCAAGTTTGACCGATCACACGACAAAATTCTTCCATAAATTCACTTTCTTGATGCCGAAACTACTCGCGAATCCGACTGGTGCAGAATAGCCGAAGGTGTCAGGGAAGGGATATTGAGTGGCCGGATGAATGGCCAACCTGCAATATTCTTGCGTAGAATTGATTCATTTGTGGTCAGAATAATCACCTCACACCGCTCGCTTCCGAAGTCGACATGTAATCAGAGGTGTTGACGAATAGAAGTACGCGAATACCTGGATTTGAACTTTATTTCCAGAAAACATATTTTGCTATGAGGTTCCTTCGCGCTCAAAATATTATCAAAAGTGAAAAGATCACTAACCGTACATTGGTCCCGCCCTGGAACTCGAGAGATTCTTCTCGACGTCAAAGTTGAACGTGTAACAGTTGCCGAATTCGGGATCGACGTGTAGTTTGAAGTCCCTGGGGATTTTAAATAGTCATTATTTACTATTTTTAAATACTTTTCGATGTCGCACTCCTTTCCGTTGAAGGAGCACATCTCGATGAACTCGCGCTTGTCTTGAGAGAGGGCGACTCTGAAATACAATTGTCGTCCTTCCAAAATACACTAAGGAGCGCTTTGCAGTTCCCGATTTTCCATAGTTGCGTTTACAACTTTGATCTGAATCATACCTCTGTTCGAGAGTCAGCGCAGCCATAGTGAACATGATGTTCTCCTTCGCTTTCGTGAGCATCGCCACACCGTCCGTCATGCCCTGTAATCCTTCGATTATACTAGAAGGGGTGAATCGTCGAGCTGGGAAGATGATGGACAACAGTAACATACAGAGAAGCCCATGGCCTTGATGGTCTCGGGCGCAGTGACGATGGGTCGTTGCGGATGTTCGGCTAAAGAAGAATTTATAAAAATTACTTTGTAGAAAAAATAATGTTGCAATTTCTGGTCATCAAAGTAAGCAATTGAGCAAGTATGTGTGGAAAGGAAAATGGGATATCACAGAACACGAAGTGCCATACACTGTGCAGTTGGTACGGGCGTGGTAGTCGTGGTCGTGGTGCTCGGTGTGGTGCTGATAGTGGTAGTCGGTGCCGGGGTTGTGGTGGTTGTGGTAGTGCTTGTGGTAGTGGTAGTCGTAGTCGTGGAGCTGGTCGCTGCAGGGGGACTAGCTACCACAAAGAATAATAGTGCAAAGGGAGTGGATGCACGCTATTACGACAATGGGAAGAAGTGAGATTCCAAACAGCACATTCGATTTGTATTGTGATTAAATATAAGAAAACAGGACACTTATTGTTCCTAAACATGATTCTCTAAACAGTTTTATGCACCAAACATGACCGAACTGATTGGTGGTGGTTCGGTAGTTGTCGGCGGGGCCATAGTCCCGTTCACCCACAACCTTCGCATCTCAACCGGGCTGTGCTTGCGAATGCAATAAGGCTTCTGGAATTGCATTGATTGGACCATGAAAGGCAATTAGTATCTCGTAATTTCGAAAAGAAATTATCTCTACCTCCTCGCCGGTAATCCCCTCATAGTGGGCCGAACGTTTTCGGCAGGCGCACGGAAATCCCTCACTCGGGTCGCCATACACATCGGGAGTGGGGTAGATCATGTCCAGGCGCGTGTCCCCTGGAAATCGTTATAATGATATATTTTACCATTTCTTTCGGTTGCAGATTTAATACCTTTCACTGACCCTTAGTTAGCTCGGAATCACAAGTACCCTGGGCCGAGCAGACAGGGCAGAGGTGGTCGTACCAGATTCTGAATTAGACATGGTCAAAACATTTTCAGTGTCCACGAATTTTAAAATCTTGCATTACGTTTTATTGAAGCAGGGCCACGCCTTGTCCAGCTCCATGTTGAGTGTACAGATGCATTTTGAATTCTGCAAAACAATATACATCTTATTTCATTTTTATTTCTCTCACGTTGTTCTTCGGCGGTGTCTCGAACCGGATGCACTCCATGTCTGCCTTTCCTGAAAAGAATCACATGATGAAATCTACAAGCTCATTTTTCAAACCACGCACGAACTGCACTTTGCGGTTACCAGAAAAGCATGCCAGCAATGATGTCCAAAGGGTAAGTGCGAATGCGTGGTTTCTGGAGGCCTGGTACTGACCTATGCATCGGCAATGAGCCTCAATGGCCTCGTAGATTTGGCGAGGAGGAGGTCGCTCAGCCTGACAAATACTACATCATTACATCCGCATATTTGTCATTGTCAAAGGAATCCAAGAGTTCTTCCATCCCTAACCACACATCGTATGATATAACGATATCAACAATTCCGTGAAGTTCATCACTACTAGAATCGGCAACCCTATTGTCGAACCTGTCTCTTCTCCCTGGTCACTCGATTGCTCATCGAAGATTCTGTTGTCGTGAGACCGAGCAGTCGGTCCTCCTCTTCGGCAAGTTCCTGGAGATTTGTTTTATGGCAACTGTTTTCAGAAGGAAATATTTCTCGACATACATCTTTGAACAGCTCCTGCACCAGCTTCTGACTCCTCTCAATGTTCTGCTTCCTCCTGAAATTGATCATTTAATCGGCCCGTTTTGTGATTTCAATTCTTAAAATTGTAAAGAATCGAATACGCTCAGTTCATTGCTCACCTGAACTTGGGCTTCTTCTCATTCTTCACTTTACTGTGTGATTTCGCGTTATCGTACACATCCATCTGCAGAATATCGATAACAATTTGTCTCAATACGTTCCGAAAAATTTCCCGCACGTGAGAATGAGGAGAGAGCGAACGAAATGTAGAGAGCTAATATTCGAAACGACATGCACACTGCACAACTCATCCATCAAGCAAAGGAAGACTCATTGACTGTTGAGTGTTTACCCACCGTGTCTCTCACGGACGGAATCAGCTGAACGAGACTCCTCTTGTACGGGTTCAAATTGCAGAAAGTGATCGCCGGAAACTCGACCTCGTCGAATTTTATCTGTCATTTAGGGAATTATTGATGAATTTCGAAAATCGTTATGTTTCCGGTCGGTGAACCACCCAGAATAGTCTGAATTCATTCTAGTGAACGAATGTAACTGCTAAGCAATCGGCTTTAATTTTTCTCCATCATTGCGAGGAAAGATTAATCACAGCGATGGTTGTGCTCCTGTCGTGTCGCGTGTACTTGTCGGTCAGCTTCAGCACCACGTAGATGACCATTCCATACAACGCGAACATGAGCAGCAGCCAGAAGAACTTGCTGCAAAGAACCGGAGGTACCAGAGCCAATTTTGGAACCGGCAAATAGCAAAGCCAGAACCAGCGCGTTTACCTGAACTTTGACCGTGCTATGAGCACGCGCTTGGCTCCGTGAGCTGTCGTCAAGTCGGCAAAGTGTTTCAGTCGCTCGACTACCGTCATCGGCTCATCTTCCGGGGCCTGAATTCAGCGATCCAAGGGTATTTGCCAGGTCCATCAGTCGGTATTTGTAAAATCACTCTCTCACCGTGCTTTGTCCACGCAGACAAGGCGTCTCGTCGGTGGAGCTAACGGAGGGATAGTCCATCTGGAGGGACAGGGCAGGTTGCCAAGTTCACAGGGTATGAGAATAACTCGGACCTAGAGCGCACCGAACAACAAGTGGGTGTGTACGGAACCCGAGAACCTGAATCACCGAAGGGATTGAATGACCTACCTTGACTTCCAGGGGCGGAGCTTGGTGCTGCTGCCGGTACAAGTCCGCTATCTCGAGCGGTCTCAAGGGCGTCATACTAAATGAGATCTCTCGAAGCTAGCGTGTAAGAGAACAAAAAAAACAGCGAGATGGCACGACTTCAGTGATCAAAGACATCAAAAGTCAGAGCAAAAAGCAATGTGAGCGGCTGGTTTCCGGGGGCCTCAGCACTTTTGCAAGCTGTCAGAGCCGAAAGACTGGGCCGGATCACTCCGGACAAGAGGGCAATAAACTTTGAGTTATGGTGAGAGACAAAGCGGTGACTTGCTGATGACAGCTGATCAGATAAGAAAGAGAGGAAGAGGAACGTGGGAGGGGAGGAGAGGAAGTGAGGGACGAAACACCATGCGAAAGAGAAACAACTAAATCAAGATTAGAGGGCTTTGAGGAACCACTCCATTGCACGGAGAACCATAAGCTATTGTTTATTACTAGATAGTCTAGACATTTTTGCGATTACCATTCTCCCATTTATAGAACGCCAATTCAACGAGGCTACCACGAGGCAACACTCACCGATAAGCCCAAATGATGCATACTAGCGCGGCTAAAATGAGCCCCCCCCATCATTCTGTCCGTTGGACTCCCTGATAAATGAGTGAGTGCGCGGAAAGGAGAGACTCATTGTTCATTCTGACAGCTGGCCTGCGTGACCTCTAATCTTAGGGAAAGACTGATGAGGTGGGCCGTTTGTTTCAAAAATCCCTGTTCGGAAGATCGGGTTGGAATCTTCCGCAAAGAAGTGCGGTAAAGTTTTACTGAGCGTGCACTGCAGCAAAGCTTAGCGAAATGAAAAGTGGGCCTATTTTCGGTCAAGGCCGGAACTAGAGAGCAAACTAGAGAACAGCAACCGAACTCAAGCTACCAACAGGTTTACTGGCGCACTTTAGTCTTATGTTTTGTTCTGAGAAGAGTAAAGGACCTCTTGTTTTGAACATTTGGAACCCCAACTTTCTAGAAAAAAAAGAGCTAATCAGGCTAGAGATCCTCTCAGGACTGTTTTGTTGTCGCGTATTGCACAGAAGCGTAGACCGACCCGGTGAGTTGTTTTCAAGTCTGGCTTGAACGAGTGCACTAAACAGGAAGATTAACGCCGAAAGCAGTCCCAGCACGTCCATCAACAGTCTGCCTTCTGCACTCAAAGTAAAACAGTCCGAAATGCATGTTTAATATTTGAACTCTGAATATTAGCCAGCCGATGCGGTGTATTTTCATGTTCAATCGCTGGTCGGGCCATAAAATGCAATGAATCCGCAATGAGTGGGCGAGGGGATTACAGCAATGGTCAGAGGAGGGTGAATAATACGCCATTATTAGCCACATGTGGTTCTAGCGTACTCGGAAACTGCAGAACAACCGGAAATCCTCCCATATTCGCATGCTATTGTATTCTCGCGTAAATTCGAGATCTCTGACAACGGAAACCAATTTGTCAAAATAGCGACAGTCCCCGAAATTATTCATCGCATCGCGAGCACATGAGGCAACGGAGAAACCGGACACTCGTCATTCTCATTCTCTCATCACAAAGAAACAGACTAGAATAATTTTTGTGGTCGAAAAATAACTGCTAAAAAGTACGTGTATAACAGTTGTGAAAATAAACGTAAACCTCACCGTTGCATGAATTTGCTGCTAATGTTGTAATCTGAAGAAAAATCGCATTTAGCAGCCATGCGAGGTCAATGGTCAATCCGGTAAACAAACCTTGCAGGTGAGACGTTGCAGCTGTGTTCAATGCATATTCAAGCGCTGGCTAGTTCGTAGTCACCAGACGCCACTATTACAACTCAAGGAGATCCTTTACAAAATAATAAGTATTGTTGCAGTAACAATACACGTGAACACATTCCGAGGGTTCACCGATCAGCATTTCGCATTGAAAATAAGGTCAACGCACCTCAACAAGAGTGGTCGGTCGCTGATGGCGATACTCGCTCAAGAGGATGAGGAACTGGACAATTTATATTCCAAAATAACACACTTGTGAAATGCTTACCTGGATGATGAGAACGATCAAGCAAATGATCCATAGCGAAAACCTGAACAATTAAATTACTATTATTAGATAGAGTAAATATCACCAAAATGATCGTGTTCCGGTGCTTCTCGTTCTTGTGATTCTCCCGAGACCATGGCCAGAAGTATTGACGAGGAAGCAATAGATCGGGAATCGCTCCTGAAACCGGGAGATGGAAAATTGAAATTGGAAAACGGACATAGTTATAGCAAATCGGAACAGGAATCTCGAGTTTCCCTCTCCGTTTTTTTGACCGACGCCAGATGGAGAGACATGTTCGATATGGTACCACAAATGAATCAGCAGTACCTCTTCTTCGGTAAACTCATGGCGCGGCTGCGGAGGCATCAACGATTGTCCCATGCTTACTCCCTTCCCAGACTAGGATTGATTGCGGCAGATGGCTGAACCGATAGAGTGAGAAGAGCTTTCAGTTCATTTCGACAACAATAGCGTCTCGAGTTTCACTAGAAATCGACGCGACGAGGGCAGGTTTTTACGATCAGTTGAGAAAGCACGTACGAAAAGGAGCTGCGTAAAGAATAATCTGCTAGATGTTTTGCAAAATTATGGAAGTGAAAGGAAGAAGCTCAGAAGGAGGAAAAACAACGCTGATCAGAACCGGATAATAATTCTCGAGGGAGAAGGGTGATGCACCGATCCGATATGTGATACTCTGAGGAGGCAGAACGGGGTTCGGCCGAATCAAATAACACGACGAAATTTTTGAGCCAATGTGTCTAACATAATGTGCCTCTAGGAAGGAAGTCGTCCATTCATCCATTGTTCAGACAAAATACTGTGGTTTGCGTGTATCTTGTCGAGAACTAATCAAGACAGCGGCATTATGTTCGTGTCTGTCCACATGTATTTCGCATTTAATGATCGGTATTATAATTTATGAATGAAGTGGCATCGATTCGTGTGACTCAAGCGTAGGTACCAATTTGGACGGAGTGGGACTGTCTTTCGAGAGTTTTGTTTTTTCTTCAATCTTACGTGCTCTGAGTGGCGATCCGAGAGAGCAAATCGCAACAACACAGGGAAGAGGATGACCGGGAAGTCTTGCGAGCGGTCCTGGTAAACAAAACGCCTCATCCACGCGAGTGCAGTGATTGATGTCGTACTTCGTTGTTGACAAATGGAGTGGGCCTCCCACTTCCACGGCTATACCAAAGAACGACGACGGATTCAGGATCGATGAACTATTGTTTGTGCACTTCATCGGCGACCTGCACTATCGCATGTTGATAGGGCAAGCGTAGGAAAACGAGAAGTAACAAATCGAGTTCACTTCCGGGGTGTGTTTACAATTACGGGTGAGTCATCACTGGAGAAGCGTGCTGCGTATTATTTCAGGTAACAAAATTTGACTAGAATCTGAATTATCATAGAACGCGTGCAATAGCACCCACCGTCCCATTTTTTTCTGACGTCTACACTCGTCAAGTGAGAACTGTGATGGTTCTCCCTATCTGAGCTCAAACATTGCAAACCACGAGGAGATCAAAAAATAATACACTGCGCGTCCACTTGATGAGTTCGAATGAGTGCACAGCCTAGTGATAACAGCAATCACAGCTATGAATAGACCTATTGATAGGTTATGACCCGAGATAGCAACGACCCATGTAATCTGAGCTTGTGAGCTGCTGCTTAATTAGACTCATGGTCACACCTATAAGAGGAGGGCGGCAATGCTCAGTCAATCCGTCCTTCGAATCACTCTTAACTTGCCATGCTGATCCAGTCCCTTCTTCTTATTATCGCATCTTTCCTGCCGTATACAAACGCGCTTACGTGCCTGCATAACAGCACAGTTACCAATGCGATCTATAACGTGAGTACCCTGTGATATTTCAAGTCATAGGAAAAGAGCTGTGATTCAGAGTCGCCAAATGGGTTTGAGTATAAAAAGCTGTAGTCGATAATCTAGTTGAAATAACGTTTTAAGAATGGAATGCTCGTACGCGCCTACACTTCCAATTACAATCTGGGACTTCTCGAATGCAGCCCAAAGCTGACTCGATGCGTAACATTTGTAAGTATGAATCGTCCATACACCAGGGTTGAATATCGTCGAATTTTAACGAATCAACTCCCATCATAAATGTGTCATTCTCCAGAAAGCGATGGATATCTCCTTCTTCAAGACCCTCGACGTCGCCCAGGATCAGTCAATCTACGTCAACCTCATCAAGGGCAACAACGGCAAGGTCGTGGGACGCTCGTGTATGTCTGAGTCCGACTGCACCAAGATCAAGGTTCGTAAGGTTTCGAGACTGGTAACCCAGCTTGCTGAGTAGAGAATCAGATCACGTTTACGGTATCTCAAACGCCTTGAATTGCCTGATTCGCAGTCTTTTGACATCGAGATATTCCATTTCAGGCCCAAGAAGCGGACGAGTGCATGGGTGTCCCATCCAATTCCTGTTATTGCATGACCGATGAATGCACGGGAGGCAGCGGATTTGGAATGACGCTCGTCTCGTTGATCACCATCTTGATGCACTTCTTCCTTCAGTGAATAATAATTGATTGTACAGGTTCCTTATGACCGGGTTGTAAATAAATGAGTCTTTGTCAGTTCGTTCAACAGATCAATGATACAGTTACAGCAACTTTCATATAATATCTTATCATAAAATATCTAAAATGTATTTGTCAAAATAATTATCAAGCATTCGAGATTGCGATTTTCAGCGTGAAAATATTCAGACAGAGGCGTGTATTCATAATCCGAGCGGATTGTATAAATTTGATTAATATATGTTATCATTATCTTCTCGCTACGAACTTTCACTCCTTATCACAGGATTTTCGATATAAGAGACGAATCGCGAGATATTCGACTACCCCGCGGCGGAAGGAAAAAAGTTTCACCAATCCCGATAGAAAGTGAGAAGTAAGTACTTCGAATAATGCTCTTTCAAACTGTTTTTGCCGATTTTAGATATCTGGTCTCATCTTCGAGTATTGTTAGGTCAAATACGGACTATGAAATTTACGACCAAAATTGCCTCAGGAAAACAGCCATAACTCGCTTTAAAATAATGCTAGAGACTTTTTCAAAAAAGTATTCGAGTTAGCAGGCAGTGTGTAACATTTTTTATGTTGACAATGTCATTCCGCGTCCATGCGCTAGATCGGGGGCGGTCGGTTTTCTGATAAAGTAGTGTAACTTTCCAAAACGGAATGTCCCCAACAAGCGCTCATATACGTTTCGAAGCATTTATGTGTAACTCAAACGTATCCAAAAATTAGAGGAATCGAAGAAGGTAAAATTTTTTTTTCATTTTTTCATTTTTTGGTCAAAAAGTCATAATCTCGAAAATACCTGACTATAGGATTTTCTGACGTATTTTTACACGAGAAAATCAAAAATCGATGATAGAGTGCATGAAAATACAAAAGAAAAAAGTTTAGCTCGAAAAACTACATTTTTTGGTCAAAAATCAACGAATTGAACGCTTTCGGGTGCAGAAACGCTTTCACCAATGTCTAAGAATGTGCCGAGGGGTAAAATTGCATGGGGAATCAAATGAAAAAGTTTAATTTGCACGGAAGGAACAAAATTGTTTCAGGGTGACCATTTCAAAATTTCCGGGGGACATAACTTTTTGCACAGATGAGTTAGCTCTTCACTCTCAATCGTAAAAAGTCTTATCTCGTCGAGATCTTTCTGAAATACTATAATTTTGTGGGTCTCTGAAGCGCAGTTCATGATATATAAATACCGACAGCATAGCGTAAAGTGTGCCACAGGGAATGGGGTTTTGAAGATACGGCTTTCTAAGGTCGATTTTCGAACTCTACGTCCAAAGTTGACTCTAGGGCTAAATTTTGAGCATAGGTTGCAAAATCGTTGTACGGCCACTGTATGCAGAATCTCAATTATATCGAAAATCCTGTGTTATCATCACGAAAAACTCTGAATTCTCATGGGCTTTAACATCAGAAAAAAATGCTTGTTAGCTTCAGAACATTGGTATTATCACTTGGCTTCGTATTAAACAGAGATTATCGAATGGAAGACGAATTCTCTCTGATCGACTATGCATTGTTCAACTTTCCGATTGTACTATACAAGTAATACATGTGAGTTTTGTACAATTCCATGATTGATCCTATTCCTTCTGACAGATACTAGTCATCATTGTTTCATTTCCTCCCGTCCTCATTTATCTAACTCAAATCTCGAAAATTGCTCTCCACGATAACTGCAAGTTCGTTTGAGTGAAGCCCTATGGTATTGGTAGCAACATTTGCTTTTTCTTCTGCAATTTTCTTTTTCTCAGATTTCTTCTGCACGCTTGGTGTTCGGCCTTCCTGTTATGTGTCATCATTAACTGTGCTTTTGTCTGCACCGATTTAGTAACGGGAATTTACGTTCCAGCAACAAATCACGATCCTCGTTAGAGATCATCCCTATGGAACACAAGTTTATTTCCGTATTTTACAGCGTTTCGCCTCTTATTATGCGCGCTTCACGGCTTTACTCATGTCATGTGTTCGTGTCAGGTCAGATTAATAGCGCTATTGAGTGAAATAGTTCTTGAATCGAAGGAGTTGATGCTGTCAATCGAACGGGTGGTATCATGCGCATCGCCTAGGAGTATCACGTTAGAAGTCTGTCCAAAGGCGTTATGTTCGCAGGGGAGAGTCTGTCGGTAAGAACTTTCATTTTAGAAGTTATAATGAATCATTGCAGATCTTAATCGGGATGGTGTACTTGAATCAGGTCGCATCAAGTAAGGCATTAATCGAAACCGATTCAACAAAAACTTATTCAGATAATATCATAACCGCATGCTATATAGCGAACGTCATCGATCTAGCGTCCCTTATCTGTTTGTCGTCCACATCATATTATGTAGCGCAGAGAAAGAAGATCCTGCTAAACTCCTCTCTCAATGTGAAATATCAAGTTAGTAGTAATTGCAACTAAGGTAGAATGTGAACTGCGGAACAGATCAAGGAAGCGCTTGACATCACCAGAGTAATGATGCCATGTGGAGTAATCCGTGTGGAGTAAAAAAGTAAGTTCCTTGAGAAATGCATGAAATACAGTATTTGACATAAACAGGTCACTTCAACCTTCTCTGCATGGGTTTATGCAGTAGACGACCTTGAGCATAAGTACATGTTCACTATCACAGTTAGCGTATACCTAATGGTATGCCAATTTGAGTGTAAAAATTCTCATTCGTCATTTGCAGATTGAATCAGTCAATTGCATTATTTGTTCTACAGTTTTGTTGAGAAACCACGCTGGATTGAGGAGAATTACGGCGCACTTGTTATGGTGAGATAAGCGAAGGAGCGTACAAGCCATGATGCTTTTCAGTGGAATAGACGAAGTAATACTACACCAGCCGAAACAATCGGCAGAAGATGTATCGAGATGCTATTTTGATGCATTGAGAAAGGAATGGGGAGAATAAATCATGTAGCTATTACTTTTATTTGTATCATGCACAAATTATATTTCAATTGAAAAATATACACACTGTGATGTCGTTTCGGTATTCGACTCTCTTCAATCTGCACACTCTCACTTTGCTCTGACCGGCGAAATAGTGTGCAGAATGGAGAGAGCCAAACCCGAATTTTCATCCCAAATGTCTGCCAATGGGGTTGTTTTATGGACGCCATCTGTGTCATTGTGCTGATAACACGTGAATCCACAAACCTTGCGTCGACCATCTGAACAACTCTGAATCACGGACGAGAGAGCAGTTTGTATGCGAACCGAGGCCTTTCCAGAACATCATTTCTTTGACAAGCATGACTCAAAATTCATGACGGTGAACTTTCGATTTTGCATTGCCGTTGACAGTCATTGAATATAATTCCAATAATCTGTGGTATGTATTTTACAAAGTTGATAAAATGCTCCGACTTAGTCGATTGTCTGCACAGTGCAGGCAGTGATGTCATTAGATGGATCTTTCTCTCTAGATAGAAGCTTTCAGGAAATTGATGAAAGAATCTCGCCCGTCGCCGATTATCAGTTGAGTCGAGTGCGAGGGCGTTAACACTCACAAAGTACCGGCAAATGGTGACTAAGAAGATCAAACGAACACGATTTTACTGTTGAGTTGTGCAATGTTTCCATGTGGTTTGATAAGAATTCTCCCGATAAGAACTGAATGTCTGGGGTCTGTGCATTACTTTTCCAACATGAGTCTGCCTATTGTATCCCTTCTCACTCTTTTCGCGGTGTATGGTGAGTCATATTTTACGGAAAAGCATTACAATTGTTCAATTTAGAAGCCCGTGTTACCTTCCAGTACTCGGAGGTACTTCAAGCAAATGACCTGGTCAATAATGCGGTTAGTTTCATCCATGACTCAACTTATTGTGCAAACAACTGCTAAGTGGTACGGCTACAATACTTCAGGCCTCTTTCAATTGCGATAATGGATGCAAAGTGTACGTGGATATGAGAAGTGATAAGCTTCAAATAACACAAAACGGGAAGTTCATCGCCAAGTAAGGCAACATCTCCTAACATAGTTTACACAATTTCTCCAGTTTCGGCGACATTGTTGGAAATAGCTCGTTCGCACCCGATGGACTTGAGCTACCGGTGAGTGCTCATGTATTTTTCATATCGCACACATTTTATGTTTTCAGGCTGGTAAAAACTACATTCTCCAATCGCTCAAACAGCCCAATCCAGCTTTTGTATTCTATGCAGTGAGCAGGAAAGCACGTATGTAGAGATAAAAATGCCGATGATAGTTGTTTTTTCCTTCGCCTTCGTCGGAGCACCTTAACCAATAAATAATAACATATTTTCAGCCAACTACGGTGCCTACGTCGTGACACCTCAAGGCACCGTTGGAATCACAGCCACTGGGCAGGGACGATACTTCACGCTTCTCTCCAGCTTCAACGCGATTAGCTACACTGCTTTCAGTGGATCGTTCAAGGTGCGGGATAAGCCCTGTGTCTCTTATAAGTTATCCATTCAGACGGGATACCCGAAAATCTACTCTACCGGATTCGACGCCGTAGGGGACGCGCGTTGCTCGCCTGTGTACCAAGCGAGGTTCGAGCTCAGCTCTATATTAATTGTATTTTAAATCAAATCAGGAGATAGAGTTTTTTTTAAATGTACGGATTTCAGGACTCAGTATACCGCTGAGCAATCCACTCCTACGATTTTCTCGCCCATTATGACAGTCGACTTTGGTTATGTCGGCAAACATTCTGTGACGGCGCTTCAGAAAGATGGTATGCACAGGCAATTTCCTTCGCTTACTTATGTTATCTTTTTTCAGGCAAGAATCCACCGAAGACCTCCAGCACTTCCACCGTATACATGTCCCCAGGTAATGCATTACACTTCGTCGAAAACATGCATATCGTAAAAATTTCCAAGAATGTTTGTCGAAAAAAAAATTCAACTCGACATAATTGGATCTACCGTGCATTTCGATATTTCTCACGTATTGTTTTTACGCATAATCTCATGTTGAACTTGATTTTCTCAGGATTCGTTGGATGCTCGTACGTCGGAGGTCAGGTGTACTACTCTAATGTGAAGAGCGTCCAGGACAACTTTGCCATGACCGCCAATAGGTTTTTACATTTGAAATACACATGTATCTAGTGCATCATTCTGGGAAAATTAGAAAGCGTGCAAAAAAAATCCTCAAGAATTGCAGTCTCGACATCAACGCTCGATACAATGCGCTAACAACGGCAGAACCTGTTCGATTCCAAGTCAACAATGATACCCTCGAGTACGGTTCAGCACATTCATCGTTTATATTTCAATGAATAGATTCAAGAAAGAAATTATATGTCTCAATCTCGATTCTTCTATTATAGTTTCTCCGGCACATCTTCCTTCGCGAGGCACTACGGGCAAGGTTCAGTTGACATCGCCCTCTCTTGGACGAGACAGACGGCAGCCAGCAGCTGGGCTCTCCAACTCGATTTCGGTATCACTATTTGTTTCCGAAGCGAATTTGACTGAGCTCTAATTTGTTACATCCATTTAGGATTTTGAGCTCAACGCTCCTCCAAAAATGTTCGAATATTTTCCCCCCGACATGAATTATACATCCAGGCGTGCTGCCTATGTCGTCAACTCCTCGACCTCTGCCGACGACAAGTATTGTAGGAACATTGACCATTTTCTACGCAGTTGTCATCGTTCTTAATTGTATGTTGTTGTAATTCAACCAGAATTGCCGAATATTTTGTTTACGAATGAATAAATTATCATGATTTATCAATTTTATTATCTAAATTCTGATTTCAAATCATTCCCATGGGTATGACTGATAACTTTGCAGATCGTTCGACTGTCGATAATAGTATCACTCTCGGGCTTCTCTCTGTTGAAAGTTTACGTCTGAACACGTAATTTTAGGTATATGACTCGATCCTGACTCGAATGATGTGTTTGTGTTGTTCTGACGACGGGGAACTTTGACTAATAATAATCCGTATTTCACATAGATCAAAAAAGCGCCAACATTGTGTGGGCACCGTTTTTATTCCAATGATTCTCACCTGTGCGTTTTCAAATCTGTCAAATTGTTTAAAATCGCTCATATCTCTTTTTATGAACTCTTCGAACAATAATATTTACGATGCGAGAAGTGTGGACTTTATGCGGGATGAAAAATAAGTATGCTCTTCCAAAATTATGCGCGTGCGTGGCACATCCTCACTTTTTCCAGCATGCCTTGTCTCCTTGTGGTGTTCGTTGTAATTCTCACAGGCCTGGTCATTCTCAATACGTATCTCACCGCACTGCGAGGCGGATCGAGCAAGCGCGATGCTGTTATGGAGGTAACATGAATCTGTCTGACAGTCTGGATTCATGGAAACTTTGCCAGCCACAAATCTCATTAACTATTTTCGCAGTGTAATTTCTGGGAAACCATATGCGAAGAAAAGTCACGTAAAAGTGCAAGAGTAGCTACAGTAAAATTCAAGCGCTTAATCGCAACTGCAGGCAATGAACCTCAAAGAGGCCGGACGGATCCCTTCGTTACGAATCCTTCGGGATAATCTGATAGTGAGCGAAGGAGTTGGGAGTTGGAAGGATAAGCTCGCAGAGATTATTGCTGAAGGTGAGATGTGGTTGTAGAGTGGACAAAATGTGAATTAATATGTTTTTCTCAGGTGATCAGGGTGAGAATCAGGAAGGTGGGCCTCAACAGGGTTTTGATATACATCTTCCGGAATGATTTTTTAAAGCAAATTCACACCGTTTCAATGCAACTAGCCGTGATAAATCATTGTGACATCGACGAACGAAAATTCCAAAAAAAGCCTACAGTATCGACAATAAGTATTTTCTCCCTATTTTGGACGATTCGATTCCCAAGGGCGATTTTTGTAAAAATGACGTTCCTGGAAGGGTTAGTTGCAAATCCATGGAAAATACGATTCCCAACTTTTTAGAGCATTTGGATAACTTTCCCGCCCGCGGCAATCGAAAATCAGAGGTCAAAATATTTTGAAAATCGGCTATGTTTTGACATAATAAATATTAACTTTTTTCATTAATGATATCATGGACTCTCATACCGAAATTCGTACTCAGCACACAAAAATACACGAGAAAAAAAATGTAGTCAGGAAGTTCTGAGAGACACATTTTTTCGACTAATGATGGGATATCATGGTGGGGGGAAAGATATCCAAATGCTCTAAAAAGTTGGGAATCGTATATTCCATGGATTTGCAACTACCCTGTCCAGAAAATACATTTGAACAAAAATCGGCCTTGGAACTGTGATCATACAAAATAGGAAGAAAAAAATTATGTGAAAAAATGAAAAATTCGTGCCCGGAGGTCAAATTACGAGCTATCGTTATCAAACTTTGGGGATCATCAGGAAATGTGCTAACGACCATTTTGAGCTTTTGAACGAGTCTCTAGCATGTCTATGAACGAAAATCCATTTTTTCGGGACTTTAGTTTGAAACAGTCTAAAGCCACTATACGTTGTCCTCCCATGAGTACATATTTTTATCGAAAAGGTATTGAGGCCTTCTATTATCATACCGAGTAGGAAGGCTGATGGGAAAAATCATCGAGCTTAAAATCCGACAAAAATAACTATGCGTTGATTGACTCATCACTAGGCAACAATCAGGGAGATCCCTGATATCTATATGGCATATTCCTAACACACAATGGGTGTACTACTACATGTCCAAGTTAGAGTCATAAATCTCTCATGAGTCAAAAGTTATGAAAGATTGAAAAAGTGAGCCAATACTTATTGTCGATACTGTATATTGCTTTTTAAAGAAGATGGGAACACGACCATGTATGCAAATTGCAGAGCTGAAAAACGCGTTCCTATTTGCAAGCGCGCTCTCTAGATTATCCCCACTATTCTCTTGGATTAGTGCCTGAGCGATCAGGTCCGTTGGTACACAAACAATTGCTCACTCCTCGATTCAAAAACAGTTGGTGAAATATGCGTTTCGAAATTGTGATCATGTAGTAGCAATCCACAATCACAAGTCGAGAAACAATCAACGCAGAGGGTCGTGTTGCCCCTTTTTTTAAAAACATTATTACCACCTGTGCTCTCGAAGTCAGGAGTGGGAACGTGATTAGCGATAGTGGATAACATGCAATCAGCCGAGAAAATAGTCGTTGATATTGCCTGAATAGAACAATGTTCTCGACCAGACTGCCTTTCACTTTCGTTGTTTATTTTTCGGAGAACATTTCGCTAGTAACATCGATTGCTTGTGTCGCTTTGCTCATTTTAATGATGTGGAAGCCGCCCAAAAGCGCCGGTTCTTATCGGTATGCAATTCAATGTTCAAAAATTGCTGTAAAACTACATTTTCTTAGATATTGCTATTACATTCTCTCATCGCTGGAGTTTTTATCAGCTATTTCACATTTTTTCGCTGCTCCGGTATATATTATTAGAAAAAAATAACTGCTTTTGAATATCTCTCATTTTGAGTGTTTTTATGTTGACGGCGATAGATTCCTTTCATTTCCTATTCACGATTCTGCTGTCGGTAAGCATTTCAAGATGTATTACACCAATTGCGAATTCAAGCTCACGTGCTTTGGATGACCTCATATCATGCTTTGGAGACAATGCTTGCCGCGTGTTTTGTTTACCGATATGCGAAGGTTTGTCGGTGAGTGAATTTGTTTCTAAGAAACGCCTGTGAAAAGATATTGTGTTGCGAGCACCGAAACAATTTTCAGAAATACGTATGCACTTGCTGTATTAAATTCGAAACGGATATTCACTGGCATGGTGTTATGCATCATTATTTTTATCACTATGATGTGAGAATTCGTTTAAAAATTTGAAGATACGATTATAAATATAAACTGAATCATGTCAGGACAATAACCTTCTACTTTTTCTACATGCCAACGTATGCATTCAAAAGACAGGTTCGATATTGAGCTACAGTCTCACTGTTAGAAATGATTCGCAGGCAACTATCGTACTCGCCGACTCAGTATCGATTGACTTTGAAAATCATTTTGTTGTGGGGTTTGATTACGATGTTCGGTTTAACTTTCTAACTAGTGCTCAGAGGTTTGTTCAGATAGGACATCCTTTTCTTCCTACCGATAGCTTGCGGGCTCTTTACGCTGTTGGCTCAATTCTTCCCGTAATATTCGTGATTATAATGATTTCTTCCGGTAAGACCATGGATCTGGTATCGAATTTGTTGAGTTAATGATGATGGAAATCAATCTTCAGCTCTTCTTATCTATAATCATGTGAAGCAGAACGCGTTCTCAGCAAGTCAATCAAAACTGCATCATAGAATACTCATGCTGATGGCTCAACAGGTTTCCATAAAATATAATATGCTTTACGATGTTTAGGCAATCGTGCCATTCTGCTTCGTATATTCGTTAGGACTGATTTGCAACCTATCGCTTCTTATCAGAGTCGATATTTCATTCATGGGGCCAATATTTGTGAGTTTTAAAAGCGTAAAAGCGTACGTGGAGTATCTTGTTATCTTCAGATTCTCACAACATCCATTCCTCCTTTATTATCATGCTTTTCTGTGATCTGGCTAACCAACGAGTACAGACAAATGTTAATATAATTTGAAAATTTTCGTATCAATCCGAGAAAATGAGCGTTCTTGCAAAATGGAATAATCAATAACATTTAGGTTCCGGCGAAAGGTAAAAGGACAGCCGATCGAAGTTTCTGCTGTGATGACAATCAGAAAAGTAGACGGAAATATAAGCGTTTGGTAGTATTCAAATTCCGGGTTTCACTGACACGTTTTGCTTAAATATTTTAGAGAGTTACTCTACTCTAATCACTTTACTTTTTTTTTAAACCTTTTACTCTACTCACTTAATTGTTAGTCTTACATACATGAGCGTCACGTGCCGAGGATCCGCTTGAAATCCGCGCCATCTCGCATTGTGTGCACTCTGGCCTCCTTGCCTCCAATGTGTCCACACTTCTGCTGAGACGAACACATTTTGTGTGTGGACTCCAAGTGTAGATTCGAGAAGAAGACAATGATGACACTACCAAGCTATACCCATGATGTTTCAATGATGCATAGGAGTATAAAATAACGGGAGATTGACCTCGTGAATGTACCACTATTGCGCTCTTCAATCAGCAACAATGAGTTTCTTCGCCGGCAAAGTCGTCGTTGTTACTGGTGAAAATTATATGGTTATTTGAAGAGTACTTTGAATTTAAACCTTTTAAAAACAATTTTGGTCATTAGGCTCGTCGAACGGCATCGGCCGTGGAATTGCCGTTCTCTTCGCTAAGCAGGGTTCTAAAGTGACGATCACAGGGAGGAATGCGGCCTCACTTGAGGTTGAAAAAGAATGACTAGGCCTAAAGATTGCAATTCCAGGAAACCAAACAGTTGTGCAAACAAGCTGGAGCAAAAACACTTGAGGTTAACACTTGAGGTTGAAAAAGAATGACTAGGCCTAAAAACAACACTTGAGGTTGAAAAAGAATGACTAGGCCTAAAGATTGCAATTCCAGGAAACCAAACAGTTGTGCAAACAAGCTGGAGCAAAAACAGATGACCTTCTGGAGGTTTTTTTTGAGTAATCCTTTCTGAAACAACAATTACTTGTCAGCTCATCGGAGACGTCACCGATGAATCGTTCAACGAGATGCTGATCACCGCGACCGTGGAGAAGTTCGGAAAACTGGACGTCCTGGTGTGTTCCATCAAAATTTTAGTGAACCTCGTTTTCTCAAACAAGATCGGATAATGGCATACATCAGGTGAACAACGTTGGAGGAGCATCCTTCGATCAATTCGGGAAGAAGATCCTTGATATCCCCCTCTCGGGCCTGGACAAGATGATTGACCTCAACGTGAAGCCGTGTGTTTGTCGATCAGTTTTAACTATTATTATATTTATCGAATGTGTCTAAAAAAAACAATGTCAGGGTTCTGTCCCTCTCGAGATTCGCCGTTCCTCACCTCGAGAAGACTAAGGGCGCGATCGTCAATGTTTCCTCGACTGGAGCCTACCACAAGCTTTACCCGGTACATTGTCAACTCGTCAATTATATTTTTTCTAGCTTCCGACAACTCGTTGACTTGCAGATGCCTATCTATTGCGCTGCCAAATCGGTGCTCGATCAGGTAACGATTCAGATGGCCGGGCAGCTCATCAAGCAGGGAATCCGCGTCAACTCTGTCAAGTGAGAAATACTAATTAGATCTAGTAATCCTACTGTCCAATTTCAACGAACTATAATTTATGTGATGTTACATAAAACTAATACATCTTTTTCTGCAGTCCAGGAACGGTTCTCACGAACTTTGGAGTGACTGCAGGTGCGCCGAAGGAGATGTCTGAGCAGGTAACACGACTCTATTAAACGGCCTGTATTTTCGTTCCCTTTCAGATGGTCAAGGCCTTGGGACCCACGATTCCACTGGGCAGAGTCAGCGTGCCTGAGGACATCGCCAAGGTTTATCGATTTGTTTACCGTACATTTGGTGAAATTCATTCTGTCAGATCATTGTCTTCCTTGCCGATCGCTCTCAGTCGGAGGTGCTCATTGGCCACATTCTGACGGCCGATGGAGGTGTCAATCTCAAGAGTGCCGCGTTCCCCGACGCTTGAGCATGTCTCATTGTATTTGTTTCCTTGAATATTTATCGCAAGCACCATTACATTGCTAATAATCAATACGATACATATCTTCTGCAACACTGCATCTCCTTATCAAAATCAGTTTAAATAATTGATAATTGTGAGTGTATCTGTGTTTTTGCAGATCTCGGGGATTAATAAAACATAACTTTTGGATAATGCAGAAGACAAAACAACACTGCAAGGTGAAAAGAGAGCGGTAATATGGCCTATGCGCTGTCAGATGAATGGGTGACATTCGTCACTCACTGTTTTGATGTAACTGCCTACGAAAAAACACAACGCGCGTTTCCCAAATCCGACCAATGGTTACTCAAAGATACTCAATTCCGCATAGACTATGCGTGTCCATCCCAACAATAACAGCTCTCATCACATGAGAGTGGACTATATCAATGGAACAGAAAGAGGTAGAGAATTGATTCCGAACAGTTCCATTACATTCCCTTGCCGTGATTGGTGTATTGCCAGCATGACAGTTCTGCTCCTCACGACTCTTGTTATCCTCAATACTTATATCTCGGCTCTCGGAGGAGGAGCGAGCAAGCGTGATGCAGTCATGAAGGTATGCGTCTCCATTGTTACTTCTGATCTAAACCTTCCCACACATGAACATAATTGAATGTATTTATTTCTTGAATTTACAGGTTGACGTTTTATTACAATTCAAAACATCATATGCTTCAAAGTTCTAGCATACAGCAACTGATGAAATTCAGGCGATGGATATAAAAGAACCAGGACGGACCCCATCTAACCGTGTCCTAAAAGACAATTTGTTGAGACCAGGAGAATCAAACGATGCTAAACGAGAAGTTGTTTACTCTGCTGAAGGTGCGACGAAGCTATGAGACGACTAGAATGAATTAGCACTCATGTTAGAATGCATTTACTTATTTCAGCTTACTCAGAAGGCGGTCAAGCAGGAGATCCCAAAGGGAGTTTCGCTGCAAGAAACCCGAGAGGGATCGGCAGCCGATTCAGAAGAGGAAGTTGAATCATGACAATTATTGTGATATTTCGTCGTTTTATCAAATGATCAACGTGTTCAGTCCTGCCAATGTGATTTTAACAGTTTGGTTGTGTAATAAATATCATATAAGGCATAATTAACTGATTATCGTTCATTGTTTCACAAAGCAAGAAAACATAAGCGAGCCTTACGTTACATACGCAATGTGGAAAGTCGAAGAATACTACTACAAAAGCAGAAGTATACGGACACGGTGTCTATCACAAGCGAATGATTAAATAAAATCTGATACTTTTTTAATGATTCACAGTGCGCTATTTTAATGCACCACAATACAATGCACCTGAAAAGGAAGCGGATTACGAATTTCATCTGTTTAATATTGCATTTTGTAATTTTTTTGTGATATGAATAGCGGTACGGATTAAAACCATCCCGAGCAATAATGAAACAAAAATTGTCGATCATATTTATCCATATCTAGATGAGTCTTGTTTATGCTACATGAAAAACTATAATTGCTCACAGAGTGACTTCTTTACGGTCTCAAAGGTGTGCAATACCAGCTAGAGAGATCACATTCAAGTGGAGAAATTTGCACCGATAAATCTTCGAACGCAGCACAGAATACATACATAGAACTGTAACAGGTGACTCACCCAAATGTTACAGAACTTTTCGGATTTGCGACTGTATTTCGGTACACTCGCTCAGTCATGATCGGGATAATATGTTCTATCAAAATTGCGAAAAGTATTGTAGTGTTGCCAAAATCGAGCAGATCCCGTATTAAAGTTGGTCTCAATCCAAACTGGGAGTTCATATTTCGCACCTGAACGGGGTTCATTCTGTTTTGTAGCTACTGCAGACTTGATGACCGATAAATAATTTCAACAAAATGAGAATTGGATTCAGATATTCGGAGTTTTATTTTACATATCCCTGATGTGTCTGGCTCTTATGTCCATATTATGAATGATGACAGTGAGCGGGAATGCAAAACAATAACTTGTCAGATCGTAAAAGTGCGCAAACTAGAGAGATCGGAAAGTTGAGGGAGGATATCGTAAACATCATCGACTATGGATGGCTGGCTCATATAGTCGGTTTCCTGACCATGACACCACACACACTTATTTCTCATTTTTGCTGGCGGCAAGACTGTGTTATGTGCTTGCATCGTTGCTGAATCCCTACCCCAATCAAACTATACCTTACAGTATGCTATCGTCCCTCATCATTCTATCGATTCTGAGCCTTTTAGTCTCTGCTCAAGACAACCCCGTGGTGCGTTTTTCTCATCTTTTGCCAATCTTCTAACAGAATTAGAAAAATGCAACCATCGCTCCCTAGTAGATTCCATCGACTAATCACAACTACCTTGCAGATCAACGAAGAGACGAGACGGGAAAACGAGGCGGGTATCGATACGCGAGGAGAGGTGGCAGAGGAGATTCAAGAGGAGAAGGAACGAGAAATCGTAGCGGAAGGAGGACGAGTGGGGGGCCAGGGAGTGAGCACCGTTGCAATTGGGCAGGGAGGTCAAGGGGTATACCCGAATAATGGAAGAGGAGGACAGGGAGGTAACCCCTATACTGCCGGACAAGGTGGACAGGGAGGCTACCCGTATACGGGAGGACAGGGAGGTCAAGGAGGCTACCCTTACAACGGTGGACAGGGAGTCTATCCGAATGGACAAGGCACCTATCCGAATAACGGGGCCAATGGCAGACCGCCTGTGTTCCCCATCGGAGGAGCGGGTTGGCAGGGTGGATACCCGTATGGTGGAGTTCAAGGGGTGTATCCCAATGGAGGAGCTGGATGGAATGGAGGATATCCGAATGGAGGCATTCACCAATGGCAAGGCTACCCCAATACCGGAGTAGTTGGATATAACGGCATGTATCCGAATGGGGGAGCAATTAACGGCCAAGGATCATATCCATGGTCCTTCGTTTCCGGACGCTGAGTGATGCATTCAAACGTCGATGTTATTATAATCATAATGTGTTCGATATGATTGTTTGCATAATGTGTTCGATATGATTTAATATTTATACTATGTTGCACACAATGCATCGCTAGTGCAATTAATGACAAAATCCCTTGAGAAATACAACATCTGGACAGTTTAAACTGCATCCATTCCATCAACGTATCCTGTGCACAATAATTCTGATGAGATCAATGGTTGGTCCTCTGTGTTCATGAGGTGAAATGCGTACGATAACGGACAGCACAAGAACGTCAGATGAACGCTTACTCGTTGTTTTCTTTGATGCGTAGCCTAAATAATGAACATAATAAATCATACTTTGAGAACATGATGCGATGTTTTACAAGAATTGAGAATACGAACTCAAGACGAACAAAATCACTTCGACAGCAATGTTTTCGGTATCAATCGTAGATGATCGCTAATTTGCATTTTCATCGTACATTCGTCTCGCCCACGCAATATGTTACAGTAGAGAAATGCCAAAAAAAAAAATACGAATCCATCGGATCAGATTCCCGGTTAGTCATCCATCCCTGGATATTCAGAGAATATAGTCAACAAGAATTTGCCAGATCCCCAAAGTTCAACTTCAGTTATAGAACGATGATACGTGGGGAAAAGAACGGGATCGATCCCTCGCCATATAGGCAGGTACTTCCTCATTTTACCACCTATCTCGAGCTTATTTCAATGGTTTAAAAGTTGTCATTTCGATGGGAAATTTACACAAAACTTCTTTCCAGAATGTTTACCACCCTTCTGGCATTTCTAGCGCTTTTCGGTTCTGTATCATATGGATTCGTTGGACGCGAGTCGGCGAGGCGTTCTGCTCAGTTTGAGGTGTGTGAGTCGTTTGCATAGTGACTAGGGAATCTGAATTCGGGTTTCACGTACTGCACTAGATGCAGAAAAAGCATTCTGTAATTAATTTCTTGAGCCGAATGAAGAGGATGAACTCCATAATATTCTTCGTGGAAAAGGGTGGAATAGAGGACTGACAACATCAGAAGAAGGAGATATGTACGGAGAAATGGGGAGTGGAACGCGAAACGGAATGGGAGGATATGGCGGATTCCCGATTGAAGGAGGAACGATGGGAGGCATGCCGTGTATGGGAGGTTATCCGATGGGGATGGGAGGTGGAATGGGAGGGATGGGCAGTTACCCGATTGGAGGAGGATATCCATCTTCTGGTGGAATGGGAAGTTTCAATTTGCACAGTGGAATGGGAGGCTATACGATGAGAAGTCTCACACCCGCCATGAAAGGCCGCTTCAATGGGCCTTTCTGATAATATTGCTGAGTGATGTTGATCTTC
This sequence comes from Pristionchus entomophagus, assembly GCA_036245825.1. Classification (NCBI taxonomy): domain Eukaryota; kingdom Metazoa; phylum Nematoda; class Chromadorea; order Rhabditida; family Neodiplogasteridae; genus Pristionchus; species Pristionchus entomophagus. The sequence continues at coordinate 15,847,548 of BTSX01000004.1, read as the reverse complement.
TGAGCAAATATGTCAAATTGAATGAATAATGTGATTGAATTTGTGCACTGCTAGAGATTTCTAGTAATCTTAAATTTCTGACGATATGACTGTTGTTAAATATTACGGTGAGAAATTATTCACAAATCCTGATCACTGTCTTTCAATATCAATCCATGCAAAATTGTGATTAACTGTGAGATGTGTTCTTGCGTATGATTACCATCATGCCCTTCGATCAGGATGGCGTTCACTTTTTCATAAGCTTTCCGGGCAGTTCACCCCGTGATATTGGTCAAAAACTACTTCGTTACGAGTTGCGAATGATACCCTGCGAATTGTCGCAGAGATTCATGGCATCTTGTGAAGAACGTACACTACGATAATCTATCGATGATGATTCGTAGTTTGAACTTGATTACCGAATATCTGACCTATTTAATCCTAACTGAAGGATTCGAATTTTACGTCATTATCCAGATTTAGCGAGAACAAGTGTGATTTATCACTTAATTTAGCGACAAAAAATGTTATTTATCACAGCGCGCATCTACCATGGACAAATTCAATAGACGTTGGGACGGCCACTTCACAGATTGTAGAATTCCTTGATCGGAGCACATCTGAAAGGGCTTACGCTTTGTTTCGAAAACACAAGTTTCAAAATGAATGTACTCACACTCCGACGAAGTAGGTCCCAACGAGCTTGGCCTTCTGTGCGTCGCTCAGTCCCCCTACCATGTCGATCGTGGCCTGGAAGTAGTTGTCTCAGTCATCCCGCACTATTCGGAGCATAGATATAAAATTGAATCTTTATAGTCGTACCTTGATGCTCTTGTGCACCTGAGTCATTTTATCTGAGAGATCCTTGTCCGTCTCTGCCTTGTGCTTTGCTTCCATCTCATTCTTGCACTGCTCTGAAAATAAAGTCAATAGTAATTGTCCATCAAAGCCGAATGTACGCTTTCCCTGCTTCTCATCGGAAAGACATGCAAACATCAGACGCACCTCTCTCAGCCTTGGTAGTCTGTGAAGCCGCCTGATGGAGGACCACTAGGAGAAGGGTGAAAGCCACAGTGGAAGTCAGGTGCATCGTGGATTACTGAAGGTGAGCTGTAGACTGCGGGAACCCATTTTCACCGAGGTATTTTATATGGTCTCCGGCCATAGTTCACTCCTATTATCGGCGGATCCCGGACACCCCGGTGGCTCCAATTCAGTCACGGCTCGGATTGGTAATCCACGAGAGACGTACACAATCGTTGGTTAGAGAGGGGAAAACCGGAGATCCTCACTGGATGAGAACAACTGTACTGAGTTGTACTCACTTATCCGCAGAGTTCGGACTTATTTGGTTGATGGAAATCCAGATATCTCACACTTTTGGCACGCAATTCATCGAAAAATTATGTGCCCATTTTGAATGAATGCATTTAGAACACTGGCGGTATTCAATAATTATCCGATAATACTAGAGTCAAGCTATGGAGGTAAAATAGTGTGTGATGTTCAGCCGATGACCGCATTTGCCCGTTTCCAAGTCGCTATTCCCTCTGGTGTCCGAGCAGAACAATCGCGAGAATGCAACACGAGCTGATACGAATTGCTATTACGAGGAAACACAAATCAATTATCATATTTGCAAGCGATTCCCTCCAAAAAATGCCACTACACTATCCTGCTTGTTTTTTTTTCTTTCAAGTTCGACTGTCAATAAGATAAAGCAAGTCGTGATGTGTGAACACTATTTTCCGTCGACTCTCGAATCCGCCACACCTTCTCACTGAATGTGGCTCGAGTTTTCCGCTATTTCTGCATGAGTAAACTATTTGATCCTCGCACAAATGTTGTCGATTGTTTTCTTCCCCAAGTGGAATAGTTTATTTTGCACATTTTCTAGGCGGAATTCCTAGCAAATGCGATATGCACCTCGACGTCAAAACGATTAATTGATTAGCGAAGAGATGATTATCACAGTGAAATATTGCACATCAGCCATCGCCAACTGCTGTGAGTAAAGGATTTGCATCATCAAAGAATGTTTATTTACATCGGTGTGAATTACAATTGTTTTGAGAATAAAGTTCGCGCGCTCTGGTGTTCTCATCAGATGCCGATATCGTTGACGGGTTTTCCGGAAAGGAATCCCTCAATGAATTCGTGATGGAGAGCGGGCGGCTGGGTGACGGCGGCCACTGCGGGATGAACGGAGATGCGCGCCCACCAGGCGGAGAGAGCCGGCCAGCGATCGCCCGGGAAGGGAGACGAGAAGTCAAGAAGGGCGGAGAAGATGGCGATTCGCTCGAAGAATGGGAAGAGAAGCCAATCGGCGTAGCCCGCGGTGGAACCTACCATGGAGGGATTGAAAACTCATTTTTTTAAGGAAAAATGTTTTTGGACAACTTCTGTGAGCGATCAGCTGTGAGAAATAACTGAATTGAAAACAAAAGATACCTCCAAAGTATTTGTCCTTGAGCAGTTTCTCCGCCCCATCCAACGCATCTTCCACTGCCTTCAATTTGGCAAATCTCGCCTCTCCCTCTAGCTTATCTTTGTTAACAGCGTAGAGACCGAAGAATGTTGTTGTTACCTTAAATGAGCTTGTTCTTCGCCGTTTGCAACTAATAATGCATGTTTTCCAGTCGCAGAAGAACACAAAATGACACCACCCCATCATTTATCTCTTCTACCCTCGCATATACTATATACTATATTCTCTCTATTTACTGTTCGGGTGCAGACTATGCTGTTGTTCATCACTGGCTTGTTTTCGACACAAATCTCGTCAGTATCCTTTGCAAAAACGTACAGGTGCCGCCTGCTCTAGCATGATTCGCTGCTTGGCCTTCTCATAAGGATCAGTAGGAAGAATGGCCGATGAGGGATAAATGTCGTCCAGATAATCAGGGATGATGCTGGATTCGATCACGATCTGAAGAGATCAAAGATCAAATCAATCAACAATCTGTGATTTCATTAAGAGACCGGCTCGGTTATTTTGGAGCATTTTGGACCACCCCCCGGAACCGTTCCTCTAGCAGTAAGAATCCCGAGCCCATACACGTCTTGGTCCCGTAATTGACAAACGGTCACGTATTTGTTGGTACTGCCGTGCCGCGGGGAGAAAAGAGAATTGGAAGGCAAAATGGTCGAAAAATCATATTTTTTCAACCATTCGGGATATACTTAATTTCTCTTTTGCGTAATTCTAGGGGTGCCCCGAGACTCTGTGAAAAAACCCGTTCTGATTGATTTCTAGTTGTTTCCAAAATAGGTTTTTCGACTTAGAATTTAAGTTTTTCGGATAAAGTTGATGAATTTTGGCCGAACGACAAGTAGTCACTATATGCGGTTGGTAGCTAATGTACGTATGCATCATAATCACTGATCGAACTGTTCCGTCAGGGACGCCGAAACCGAATATATTTAATCAAAGCCAAAAAAAGTCAGACTTTTTGTGGTTTTTCGACCATAACTTTTTTAGTTCTGGGTTTTATGAGCTCTAATTGCAAAATTCGAATTCTACGCATAAAAATACATCAGAAAATTCTATAGTCAGAATGTGTTGAGAATTTTAAAAATCAACTTTTTCATGATCCCCGGGTCGAGGCCATTTTTGGGTCAGTAAGTCGACATCTCAGAAATATCTGACTATAGGTGTTTCCGACGTAATTTAACCCGTATAAATCAAATTTTCAAACTAGAGATCACCAAAATGCGAAAGAAAAAAGTTACTCTCTAAAACTCGAAAAGTTTTAGTTTTTCTATTTTAACTTTTTTCTCTCGCATTTTGATGAGCTCTAGTATGAAAATTCGATTTCTAAGGATGAAAATACGTTGGAAACACCTATAGTCAGATATTTCTGAGATGTCGACTTTCTGACCCAAAAATGGCCTCGACCATAAAGCTCATAAAACCCAGAACTAAAAAAGTTATGGTCGAAAAACCACAAAAAGTGTGACTTTTTTGGCTTTGATTAAATATATTCGGTTTCGGCGTCCCTGACGGAACAGTTCAATCAGTGATTATGATGCATACGTACATTAGCTACAAACCGCATATAGTGACTACATTACGGGACCAAGATCCACCTAGCACACATGTATGGGTTCGGGATTATCACTGCGAGAGGAACGGTTCCGGGGGGTGGTCCAAAATAACCGATCTGCTCTCTTATTCGCTTCCTACCTCTCCATCCCTCTCGAAAGCGGGTACTTTGCCCTGCGGGTGCTTGCTGAAATACCACTCAGGCTTTTCCTTGAGGTTGATGTTGACGATCTCGACCCTGAAGAAAATCTGAGATAATGAAAAAGCCATGAAAAACGAGATAAAACTGCTCACTCGAATCCCTTTGCTGCAGCATACAACAGTGCCCTCTCAGAGTAGGGGCAGAATCTGTTACTGTAAATTCGCGCTTTGCCTTTGGCCAGCTTCGGCTCGGGATCGCCTGAATTCGATACTTTGTCAATGAATGAAGAATGGGGAACATCATAAAGTAACGGAAGGATGATTATTCCAGCATTATATTTCATGAGTGCTAACCTGTCTTGAGTGCAGGAGTGTTGTTGCCGATAACCTTGACCATGTTGCGAATTGACGTTGACGATAATATCGAGCTCAATGGTAGCCAGATAGGAATTGTTTTTCATGCTAGTCATGAGAAAAGCCGAGTATTTATGGGTGAACAAAAAAGGGAGGAACGACACAACACACAAACTAGAGTCGTTGTTTGTTTACGCGCATTTTTCTTACACTCTAGCCGAAGTGCGCCCAACTCGAGCACATAATGGACGATATAATATGGACGATATAATATGGACGATATAATAATGGACGATATAATATGAACGAGGAAGACTGATTCATCGTCTCTCGAAAAAAATTCAGAAAAATTCCAAAAAAAATATCCCCCATAAAAGTTTTTCGACTCTGATCGTAGGGCTCGAACCGGCGATATAGCGGACTTCAGTCAGACACCATAACCACTAATGGGCATGGTGTCTGACTGGCATGCCGACGCAGGCAGGTTCGACTCCCGCCCGCAGGTGATGTTTTGCAAGAGTTAGAGAGAGGCGCGCGCCCCAACCACTAGTCTCCGCCAAGCGTTCCCTGCGGTTGGTCGCCCTGGCCTAATGGGCATGGTGTCTGACTGGCATGCCGACGCAAGCTGGCATCTCCAAAATGTATGACTATAGGAAATTTTGGTGTATCTTTGCACGCTGATTCCGAATTTCGATATGAGAGCTTATGAAAACATGAATGAAAAAAGTTATGCTTGAAAAAATTTGAAAATTTGTGAAAATCGCAGGTTTTTTGGACAAAAGTGCGGGTTTTTTTTCCCCCACCTCCGATCTTTCTGATTTAAGAGGTGGTGTTCGGTACATGCTTTTTCTCAAATCACTCTTCGGCGCTTCTTGGGGAGATCGGTATTAGAAAAGATACATCACTTCCTTGGAAAACCGACAGCGCCGCTCCAGCGCATAGACGGGGAATGACATCATGAACATAAGAAATGTCCCCTCTGCCTCCTCATTAGAACACTTATTTGGAATTGTATCTAGCATAATTGTAAAGCGAGTTATGGCTGTTTTCGTGAGACAATTTTGGTCGTAAATTTCGTAGTGTCTTTACTTTGACCTACCTGTGCTCGAAGATGAGACCTGTTATCGAAAATCGGCAAACGCAGTTTAAAAGAGCATCATTCGAAGTACTTAAATTTTACTTTTCAGCTGAATCGGGCATACTTTTTCCTACGTCCGCATGGCTCTCGAAACTCTCGCGATTCCTCTCATAATGAAATTTATCAGCCTCACTTTCAATATCATGTACATAATATCTACAATATACTGAAGCTTCAGTAAATATCAATGAATAAACTGTTATTCTATGCACAAGTGCAAGTGTACGACAGGGCGCCATTGTTGGCAGCCTCAACAGTGAAGAAGCGCTCGGTTGCAGTCCCGACGATGCTGTAACACACATATTTTCTCAGATGTTACTGATTAGAATTCTAAAAAAACGGAAACCGTCATTCCGAGGACTCTCTAACCACAGGAATGGCCATGAGTTAATTAATAATCGGCACTAATAATATTGATTTCATGCGGCGAGCAGTTTATAAGATAAAAATGGTTCCAGATTGGCAAGAAGCATTCTCCGGTGGAGGTGTCGGTGACGGTGGCTGCGGCGAACAGCTTCACCGTGCATCCGGTGGCGGCAAACACACGGGACAGCTGAACAAGTCCAATATCACTCTATTCGTCTCACGAATCATTCACTTTTTCCTCTTCATAGTGCTATCCCTATTGAACACATTACCCATTGCCAACGTGAACTCACTGTCGTGGTGGTGGCAACTGCTCCAGACGCTACGATATCACCGGGTGCGGTCGTACGGTTGGAGGGAGTTCCGCGGTGCCGGTCACAGTGTAGAGAGCGCAGTCGGCGTTCGGGTTCTGCAAATATTCGTCACTTATTTCCTGATAAAATTCAATGATCAACATGACCAAAGTGTACTTACGATCTCGAAAGCGCAGGTGTTCGCGCAGTACATCGTCTTCTGAGCGGCAGTCAGCGTGTTGACGCAGAAGAGAGTCGTCGTGTTCGCCGCCCACTTGGCGCAACTGTAACACATCGGGTATAAAATACGGCTGATCGTCATAGTGCTGAGCATGAAATCTCTTCAAACGACTCGATTTCTTGAGAATAGCAGGGGTCTCTCACTTGGTGTTGGCGTTAGTTCCGGCAGCTCTCGGGGCCGCCGTCGTAGTGGTCGTGCAGCCGAGATTCCCGCAGAGCCTCGGGCAGTACAATTGGTGGGTAGCGACAGAATACGTTGAGCTCGTGCAGAAGTTGACGTTCCTGTTCCATGCGGCGCAACTGAATGATGTAAATGCCATTTGGAACTGCGAGAGGCTATCGATGCATTGTGTGCCGGCTCACCTAGGATGATCGCTGCTACCGCACTGCGCCGCCCCGAGGGCCACCATTGAAGAGAGGGCGAGGACGGAGACAATGGAGGGCATTGATCTGCTGGATGAAGCTGATGTTGGACTGATCTTCACGTCATGTACCGATCCTTTATAGTCGCTTCCGACTGTCTTCTCTGTAGGTGCGCATTTATGCAGCTGTCATCGGAGGGATCCTTTTTCTGCGAGAGCTCCCGTTCTCGACGTTTCCGACTGCCGGATGATCAAACAATGTTGCATCTTTGACTTCTTCCGCCTCGCTAACTAGAGTCTATTCGGTGCGAAGCCTCACATTTTGAGCCGATTCGAGTTGTTTTTGTCGATATTCAAATATCATCTTACTTGTTGTCAGACACTCAATAACATTTAGCGAACATTTTATTCATCAAAATGTTGGATGATCTTTTGGTTGTCTTTCTGTCTATCATGAATGTCAAATAAAGGCGAGTGAGAAAGGAAAATTCATAGAGCCCGTGATAGAGCATCTTTTCAGTTGAGAAATATCACAGCGAGTCATAGCCAAGCTCGATTATTATATTTACCTTTTATTATTTCGTTTAATATATTCAAATGCATCCCATGAACGAAAGCTACCTCCTCTTCCAAGCGCAATACCTTCACGACAGTTCCATCTTGAGATGGGTTAGTAACTAATATTATTTATACGGCGATTCTTATTCTTTTTAAAAATGATGATCGAACTATTGAATCACAGTTGGTCTCCATAAAGTTAATTCTTGCAATTGTATCCATTCCTCTTCTTATAAAAATCAGAAAATATAAGAGGTGAGATTTCACTTTGGACGTTAAATCTTGCATTTTCATTATACAGCGAAGTTCTCGTGCATGCAAGTTTATCTATTTTGATGCGATTTCATTATTTTTACATATGTATTCTCGTGTTCTCATCCGGTGTCGACTATTTTATGACGCTTTTCTGGTACCAGTCGGTGTGAGTGTGTATAAACGGTGAAACAAGAGGGTCAAATCGCATTTTAGAGAACCACGAGATTATGTGCTGTCTTGTAGAGAGCTTTTCTTGCGAAGGTTTCCTCAAATGATAGGAATCTATGGTTTGTTTAAACGCAAGTTTGATAACATCAATTGCTCATGCAGGCAGTTTGACTTCCATGTTCATGATGTCCATAGAAAGATTCACAGCGTCTTCGAAGTTTCGCACCTACGAAAGTTCAAGGAAGAATACAGTCTACTTCTGGACTCATGTGAGCGAAAGCTAATGACTCGCTCATTAAATCGTCTGCAAAAGATTTCAATGGTGATGGTTGGTCTCACTGTTGCGCTACTGGCCTACGATTGCAATGCTAGCTATCCAGTTTCCACCGGAGTACCGCCTGAAGGCCGGGAATATCATCAGATGATCGCGGTTTTCACATTTCTAAATATTCTTTGCATAATGGCGGCTCAGGCACCCATAACGCTAATCGAATTGCTCACCGTCTACTTGTTTGAATATTTGTTCAGACTGAACACGCAAAGACTGAAGCAAACCGGATTCAGCCTCACAGAACGGCGAGAACTTGCCCAAAATTATTCATTATTATTCGTATTTATTTAAGATATCAGATAGCGGAAAACATTCGCATTCTGGAGCTGATGCGACCTCTTGCCCGGTTATATTTTGATTATAATATTTTTGTTATCTCAATCTACCAATATTGAAAACCCGTATGGGCAAAAATAGGAAGAGTTCAAGTGGAAAATATGAAACAAAAACATGACAAATCGTTTACAGCTGCCATGGAATGATTACATTCCTCGCGGCGAGTGCATACGCTTTATTCGGGTGGAGAATGGAGAACGGACCAAACTATCCAATTTTTGAAGAATGCATAAATTTCATGCAATTGCAAGGAATTCTCTTGCCACTATTCTTCATGCGACATGAACGGTACATCTCTATGCTTATTGAGCAGTTTTCGAATATGATTTCAGGAACGAGCGAGCGAAAAAGGCTGTTCAACTCGAAATGAATAATTCAACCAGTGGCGAGTTCGTCATTCTGCATAATGCGGAAATCATGAAAGGGTGGTAAAAATACTTCTTTCCTTAATCAATAAATGGAATCTGGAAACGAATGGCCTTTTTGTGCACGAAGCTGATACAATTCGAATTTTTGAAGCCTTATTCTGCGTGTTGATGAACATAATGGTTTATCGTGTTCAATGTCACAAAAACGTTATATCACGCATTGTTTTTCTGGATGAAGCTGATGTTGGGATGATCTTCTCGTCATGTACCGATCCTATATAGTCGCTTCCGACTGTCTTCTCTTTAGGTGCGCATTTGAAAACTCAGCTTTCGTAGGAGGGATCATATTTCCGCGAGAACTCCCGTTCTCTACTTTTTCGACTCCCGAATGATCAAACAATGGTGCATTTTTGACTTCTTCCTCCTCGCCAACTAGAGCGTATTCGTTGTGAAGTCGGACGGTTTGTTTGGCTCATTCTGACTAAGTTATAACGATTATTATTAGTCATTTGGTCGATTTTTTTGCCTTTTTAGCTAATCTCTTAGCTGACGATACGCTGTGTGATCTTTTCGTAGTCTCCCCATATTTCTTTCGATCACAAATGTCAAATAGAAGTGAATGAGAGAGGATGATACGAGCCCGGTCGTATGATCTTTTGAGTGGAGAACTATCGGATAGCCATCACTATAACTTAATAGATTTTCTTGGCGTTGTCTCCATGAATAAAACGTACCTCCTGATCCAAGCGCAACACCTTCACGACATTTCGATCTTCAGATGGGTTAGTGATAATTGGTAGCTGAAGGCGACTATTCTTTACCTTCTGTACATATGCTAGTTGAACATATGATATATAATCACAGTTGCTCTCCGCGAAACTAATACTTGCATTGGTAGCCATTCCTCTTCTATTAAAAATAAGAAAATATAAAAAGTGAGATTTAATTTTGAATTTTAATTATTTTACTTTTCATTATTCAGTGACGTTCTCGTTCATGAAAGTCTATCGATTTTGATGCAATTTCATTATCACTACATAGTTATTCTCGTGTTCTCTTCCGGTGTCGACTTATCGCTGACACTGTACCGATTCCAATCTCGGTGGGTGTAAAAAAAGGCTTTTTAGTCCTGTGGAAATTATTATTTAGGGCTGCTCGAGATTACGTGCGGTCGTGCATTGAGCTTATCTTACGCCGATTTCCTCAAATGATCGGAATCTATGGTTAGTCTTGCCGGATCGAACAGTGTTCTCTCCCTCAGCACACACTATCTCACCAGTCAGATGAATGAGAGAGTGTGCAGAATCGTGAGAGCTAATATTCAATTCGGCAATGGTCTTCCGTTAGTTAGGTAGGTAATAAATAATGCTTTATTCAGGCAGTTTGACTACTATGTTCATGAGGTCAATCGAGAGATACGTCGCGTCTTTAAAGTTTCGAACCTACGAAAGTTCGAGAAAGAACACAATCTACTTTTGGATTCATGTGAGAGGAATTCAATGACTCTATCCTAATTTTCTCTTAGATTGCAATTGTTCTCATCGGTCTGACTGTCGCTTTCATTTCTTACGATTTCAATGCAAGTTCTCCAGTTTCCACTATGGCACCGCCCGGAGGGGAAGTTTATCATCAGATGCTTGCAGTATGCAAAAGATAAGAGGCTTACTCAACCGAATTTGTCGCAGGGACCGATTACTCTAATCGAGTTGATTACCGTATACTTGTTCGAATATTTGTTCAAACTGAACAATCGAAGATTAAAACAGATCGGGTTCAGTCTCACAGAGCGGTAGGGCAATAAACAGTTACTTTTTTTTACAACAATATCTCTCAGATATCAGATAGCTGAGAATATACGAATTCTCGAGTTGTTGCGGCCTCTTGATCGGTTTTTTCTTCTTGCAATTTACAATTATTAAAATTTTGGATCCATTGCATGTCCAATCATTTACAGTTTCCATAGAATGGTCAGATTGATCGCTACAAGTGCGTACTTATTATTCGGACGGCGCATGGAGAACGGGCCGAATTACCCAATTTTTGAAGAAAGCATCAATTTCGTTCAGTTACAAGGAATTCTTCTGCCTCTGTTCTTCATGAGACACGAAAGGTTCATCTCGCTGATTATTGAATGATTCCAGAATCGGTTTTCAGAAACGAATGCGCGAAAAAGGCTGTTCAACTCTAAATGAATAGTCCTACCAGTGGTCAGTTCGAGATGATACATAATGCGGCAATCATGAAAGGGTGGTAAAGATATGTCTTTCCTTATTCGATAAATTATTTCTGCTATGTGTGATGCGTGTAGACCGATTCCACGTCGACAATCTCACAAAACCGATCACATTTATTCACTTCGAAGTTATGGTCTAGAAAATACTCGATATGTGAAATGAAACGACTCGGTAAATCGCGAAGTCTGGATGTATCGCATGCACTACCCTCAGCGTAAGATTGATTTGCTGAGATTTCGTCTCAATTGCTCAGGTGTGAAATCGTATTATTTGCCTTTACCCTCATTATCATAGTCATCATTACAATGCATTCGCATGTTATCTTCTACAAATGATAGCTACCTCATCTCTCAAGCTCAATACCTCCATGATAGCTGTATTTTTAGATGGGTATGTGAACTCAAAGTAACTCAAATTTGAAAATTTCGACAGATTATTGCACTCAAATTTGTAGCTGCGTTGATAGCCATCCCTCTTCTCTGGGCGATTAGAAGATATGACTCGTTAGTTTTCCGATTCATAGAGCAAAAAGGGTATGCTTCATTAAAGGAAACTGCTGGTCCATGAAAGTCTATCGAATCTTCTTAGATTTCATTATTTCTTTATGAATTATTTCATGCTCTCAACAAGTCTTGATTTTCTTCTGACGCTCTACAAATATCAATCGAGGTAGCATAACAAATGTTAGAATAAAAACAAATGCTTCACTAAGGAACGTTCACAATTACATCCTATCGAGTATGGAGCTTTTCATTCGTCGATACCCCTCGAATATCGCGTATTATGGTATTGATCACCATTTAGAAAAGTCGTTCAATTGTATTTACAGGCACAGTGACATCAATGTTTATGATTGCTGTCGAGAGATTCAAAGCTTCTCAGAATTTTCGGACATACGAGACCTCGAAAAAGAACTCCATTTATTTCTGGGCTCATGTTCGAAACGAGCATTTAATGATTGACATCACTATCTTTTCAGATTTTACTGCTAATCCTGATCGCAATATGTGCCCTTCAAGGACACAATTATGAGGCAGTCTTCGCAGTTTCCATCGCAGTTCCACAGGATGGGAGAATGTTCTACCAAATAGTTGTCGTTCGAAATTTTCTCCAAATTTTAATGTCGATCAAATGATTTAGATGGCACTGATTTGCATGGAAATTCTCACAATTGTATTCTTCGAATACTTGTTCAGGGTGAACGACGCAAAACTGAATCAGACTGGTTTCAGTCTTACCGAAAGGTCAATTTCCATTTTTTTGAACACATTCATGGATTCAGATACCAAATCGCGGAGAGCGTTCGTATGTTGGAGTTGCTGCGTCCGCTCGCTCGACTCGATCATTTTATCATCTCCGGCATTAATACTTCGCAGTTTCCATGGGTGCACGACCGTTCTGGCAACAGCGCTCTATCTTTCGTTCGAAAGTAGAATGGAAAATGAGCCTAGCTATCCGATTTTCGAAGAAGCAGTCAACTTTATGCAATTACAATGCATTTTCATGCCATAAATTTTCTTACGACATGCTAGGTATCAGGAGCCAAATGTAAATAATATAAATAATCATCAATTATAAACAATAATTAACAACTTTCATTCAGGAAAGAGCGTGCCAGGAGGATATTCCAGCTCCAGAAAAACAGTTCAACGAGTGGAGATTATGTTGCTAGGCACAATGCCCAAATAACGAGAGGGTGGTAGCATCGGATCTACCTTACGAATGATTGTGTCATATTATAAGCGGTTTACGTCCAAATAGAAATATGATATAGTGGCTGTAATTATCTCAAGAATAGTATGCAAGAGCCGTGTGAGGCCGTTTGCGTAGTAGTCGAACAAGTGAGGCACGGCAAAAAATCGACTATGTTCAAATCTTGGTCGTAGAGGTAATTTTTTATGAAGCGAATGACGTTTTCCGTTTTTCGATCTAAAATTCCTGAATCCCGTTACGGCATTTTAAACAGTTAGAGTACTTTCTGCCGTCCTTGTCCATGTGTCATTCCGGGAAACATTTTCTCAGTAAATTACGTTATCTTCGAAAAAATCAACTTTTTGTGTGAAAAGGCCGTTGAATTTTTGAAGTGGAAATCCCATATTTTAATACTAATTTTGTCAATAGCGAACATAAAAAACCATGTTTTCTTTAAAATAAGTTGCTATGGAGACAAGGTGGGGCGATTCGGCATGACAGAAATAATCGACCAACCTGATATTAGGCTAAGTGTACAGTCCGGTCAGGTTCCAATGTGAAAACTGGACTCCCCGGGCATCCCCGGGCGTCCCCCCGTGTCCCCTGACCTTATCACGCCTCGGGGAAATACTAAACCACATTCAATTTGTGAAATTCGGATTCCTCGTGCAAAAACGCACCAGAATCACTTATAGTTAGATTATTTTGAAATAAATAATTTTCAACTTTTTCATGACATTTTCATTTTGCGGTGAAAAAGTCGAAAACTCAGAACTATCTGAATATAGTTGTTTCCGACTCATTTTCACTCGTAGAAGTCGATTTTTTAGACCAGAGCTTACCAAAATGTGAAATTAAAAAGTTACGATCGAATTATTTATATTTTATATTTTGTTGTGTCACTATTCGCCCCGTTTCCTGCAAAACAACAGAGACCGCGTTCTAAAATATGTAGACATGAATCGATAGCTCAGTATCGCCTCTACCCGACTTTCAAAAATTCAATTTGGTATATCGCTCCCTCGAGGAGTGATAAGGCCAAGGGTTTATCACGCGTGTCGCCTAAGAAAAAAGTAAAATGGGGGGGGGGGGGGGGGGGGGGTGGTTGGCACATTTTATGACCCCTATGATTCTGTGCATTTTTTGACAGTCCATAGTGTCCCTCACAAGATTGTTTCCGAAATTCTCGATTTCAACGACGAGCGACGTCGGCGAACTTCTGTGGCGAATTTCCATTTTCGGACAACCATTGCTAATCACAGAGTGATGTTTGAGCTGAGTCGTCAACACATGATAAGTGGCAAATGTCGAGGAGAACACGCCTGAATAATCGGTACATCGATATTTTTATTATTATTTTTGTAAATCGATTTAAATTAATAATTTTTAATACACATCGATATCAGAAAAAAATTATGATTTCATTCAATAAAGCTCGTCGAGACAAGTCGAATGATATGCTGAACGTATAGGCTAGCGAGGTGATCTTCGGAGAAAATCGAAAAATAAGATTTTTCCGGAAACTCGTTTTCGCGCGCTCTCTCGTTGTGAGAGGGGCTGCGCTTGATCTACCATTCTCTATACTTCGGAATTGGATGTCCCATGGCATCGGTGGTTCAGATACTATGTGAGATGCTTTAGAAATTTGTTTGTATATATTCGTTCCGCAAATTTATCATAATTAATAATAAACAATGAATATTATGGACTAGAACACAAATATGACGAGAATCTGGTACGAATTAAATAAATAAAATTTACTATTTTTGGTAAATGGAATCTATTTCTTCGTCGATAATTTGTTCAATGAAATCTCCTTCGTACATATACTCCATCTCCATCTCAGTTTCTCCATTCTCACCTTCTCCATCTCCTTCCATAAACAAGTCATCCTCCAATTCGGACGCATCCGATTCCACAACCACAGTTCTCTTCCTTGTCTCTCCTTTCGTTGTTCGTACACTCGACTTCTTTGTGCTCTTCTTGGTTGTCTTCGATCCAGACTTCGAAGGCTTCGCGACCTTGGCAGCCTTCGCGCTCGTCGGACCTCAAATCAGTGCATTTCGATATCAGAATCACTGGCACTGTTCCTACCTTTAACTCTTGTCTTCTCCAGTCGAGAGAACAGTCCGATCAGTTGCTTCTCAGATGGAATATGAGACGAATCGCGAGAGAATCGAGAGTATTGAGGACACAGCGGCATTAGAAAATTAGTATCTTCAATCTTGTTGAGAAATATAATTTAAGTATTTCAAATGGTGCTCTATCAAACTACGTTTGCAGAATTTTGATATCGGCTTGCAACTCCGTGTATTGGTAGGTCAAAGTGGGGACTCTGGAATTTTTGATAATTTCCCTATTTTTCACGTCAGGAAAACGACCATAACTTGCATTAAAATCGAGCTAGAGACAATTCCAAAACAGTATTCGAATGAGGAGGCAGTGAGTAACATGTTTTGTGTTGATGTTGTCATTCCATGTCCACGCGCTGGATCGGGGCGGTCGGGTTTTCAAAAAAAGGGAAAAAGTGCCATAACTTTCTTAGAAGTGATTTCGCAAAATTTCTCTCGAGAGTGATTTTAGAACAGACGTGTACCGTCCAAAAATCAGAGGAATCGGAGTATAGAAAAAAAGGGCGCGGGCATATGTCCGAAAAAGTGCCGATTTTGAGTGTTTTTCAAGCACAACTTTTTTCTTCCATAGTTTGAGGAGCTCTCGTATAAAAATTCGGAATCAGCGCGTAAAAATACGCCAGTAATTTCTATAGATATTTATTTTCGAGATGAATTTTTTTTCAAACGCAACTGAAACTAACCAGAAACAGTTTCTATCACTTATAAATCGAGGCGATAGATATTCAGATATCAAACACTGTACAAGGTAAAGTACCATGCCTAGTGAGCTTATAGTATAAATTACGAGAAGATCTGACTCTCCGCAAAATAACTGAATTTTCTAGAACTTCGATTTCGAAATTCGAAGATCGAAAATGCGATGTCTAACGGAGTAGTAATTTCTATTTTGATAGAAGTCCAGTTATTTCGCTGCTAACGGAACAAGAAACTCTTGCTCGATCATGTATGTATTGGGTAGAACTTGGCGATGTCTACTTTTTGTACAAGGAGGCCGAGACATGCATACCGGAAACCATGTTTTAACGGAACTTCAATTTAAAAATTAATTTTCTCTATTTGTAAGCGAGAAGAGTTCGATTCAAACATACTATGATATTGTCCTAGGACACCCTTACACTATCCCATATTGGCGCCTGGAACAAGCAAAATAGCCGGACTCAAATTTGACAAAAGAAAAAGAAAGAAACTTTCGGACCAACCTAATAAATATCTATAGAAGTTTCTGGCGTATTTTTACGCGCTGATTCCGAATTTTTATACGAGAGCTCCTCAAACGATGGAAGAAAAAAGTTGTGCTTGAAAAACACTCAAAATCGGCACTTTTACGGACATATGCCCGCGCCCTTTTTTTCTATACTCCGATTCCTCTGATTTTTGGACGGTACACGTCTGTTCTAAAATCACTCTCGAGAGAAATTTTGCGAAATCACTTCTAAGAAAGTTATGGCACTTTTTCACTTTTTTTGAAAACCCGACTGCCCCGATCCAGCGCGTGGACATGGAATGACAACATCAAAACAAAAAATGTTACTCACTGCCTCCTCATTCGAATACTGTTTTGGAATTGTCTCTAGCTCGATTTTAATGCAAGTTATGGTCATTTTCCTGATGTGAAAAATAGGGAAATTATCAAAAATTCCAGAGTCCCCACTTTGACCTACCAATACACGGAGTTGCAAGCCGATATCAAAATTCTGCAAACGTAGTTTGATAGAGCACCATTTGAAATACTTAAATTATATTTCTCAGCAAGATTGAAGATACTAATTTTCTAATGCCGCTGTGTCCTAAATACTCTCGCGATTCGTCTCATATAAGCTTACTTCAGCATGTATCGACAACCAGAAGGGTCTGATGGATCCTTCGCCTCTTCCAGCTGCCGCCTCATGAATGCAGCATCGGCTCTTCTGTTGAGTGCCCTCTGAACATGGAAGTACTCCTCTGCCATCTCTTTCGACACATCATCCAGTCTGTGAGTAGTGTGAGAAGACTTGAGTGCCCATCCCATGCTGTGATCTGAAATGAATTTGTTCTCATTGGGCAAACACGATATTGATTTCATAAGCACCGCTATTGTGATTTCACCTACCAGATTCATGTCCTGGATCCATCATAGTCTCCACATGCTTACAGCCATCCTCGCAATCTCCCTTGTCTCAATCAATTTGTTGAATTTCTTCACCGCATTATCGGTAATCGACTCCTTCTTGACTTCGAATTTATGATCTACTCTGATCTCATGCTCGATCAGCCTTCGAGTAGAGAGGAATTGCTTGGTACATCCATGAGTCGAGCCGTAGAACATGTCCTGATAAAAATTTGTGAATGAAAACAAATAGTAAAATAACCATAGACACTCACTGATCGATGCATCTCTTCGTCGTCTTCTTCAGCCACATTCATCTCCTTTTCGCTGGAATCGAGAGAAGACCAGAATGATCCATCTAGCCCTCCCTCATCTTCAACCGTTAGTGCATTTTAATTGATACATACATCTTCTTTTTCATCAATTTTCCTTTCACAAAGTAGCTGTCCAAACTGACGTGATACGAGTTATAGATTTTTATAATTGTAAATGACTCTCTGATCGGTGACTCTCGGCCTTGCTCTGCGCTCATTGGTTCCCAGAGTTAGGAATATGTCATTGAGATACCATGCCCATGCAAAACATCACCTGCGGGCGGGAGTCGAGCCTGCCTGCGTCGGCATGCCAGTCAGACACCATGCCCTACCGCAGGGAGCGCTTGACGGAGACTAGTGGTTGGGGCGCGCGCCTTTCTCTACCTCTTGCAAAACATCACCTGCAGGCGGGAGTCGAACCTGCCTAGTCGAACCTGCCTGCGTCGCATGCCAGTCAGACACCATGCCTGCCCGTTTTTCTCTACCTCTCGCAAAACATCACCTGCGGGCATCACCATTAATGGGCATGGTGTCTGACTGGCATGCCGACGCAAGCAGGTTCGACTCCCGCCCGCAGGTGGTGTTTTGCAAGATGTTTTGCAAGATATTCAAAAAAAAAATATTCAAATAGAATACAGGGTAGTTTGGCCCTTTTCAATACGGTTTAATGGGCATGGTGTCTGACTGGCATGCCGACGCAGGCAGGTTCGACTCCCGCCCGCAGGTGATGTTTTGAAACAGGTAGAGAAAGGCGCGCGCCCCAACCACTAGTCCCCGTCAAGCGTTCCCCTGCTCTACTTGATAGTAATCACCAGCCTCTGAGATGAAAACAGTCGATGGAAGCACATGGAACAGATAGACGCGAGATTTGTCATCGTACATCGTTCAAAATATAAATTAAGGATAAAAGATAATACCCACTCTAAACAGATGGCCGTCGATCATTGCATGAGGGTTGGCGAATTCAGCAGTAGCATTTATCCGTTCACTGTCACAGTTATTCACTGATACAATCACTCGAAGATCGTTTTCATTCCAGCAGATTCCATTAGCCTCTGAACACTTGAATATTACACTACCATTGAAAAGGATCAACCTTGGAGACACTTTCCAGGAACAGACCGGACAGGTGTTCGTTAAGCTGATCAAGTATCTCCACGAAGGATTCAGTCATCGTTTTTATATAAATAGATCTGGAATGCATGGTCATTACTACGCTTCATTACGAAGCTTACCTCGTGTTTCCTTTGAGTTGTGCAATCTCGTGTCCATGTATTTTGGTGTTATAGAGAGAGATACCTACACCTACAGGTACCAGAATCGTCGAAAGTACGATTTCAGCAGTCTCCCCTCCACTGAACTGCACTTCCTTCTCCATGGTGAGATATATCTTATGACGGCCCGGATTGATAGTGACTGCAATGCTTAGATACAACCAGCTCAATGACTAACATAGCTTACGAGCAGAGCAGTATTGAGAAAAGATTTCTCGGAATATCGGTTTCTCGGAATAAATTGAGATGGAGGACAACAGGGCTAGTGATGTGCCCGTCGATTAGCCTACACATGTATGAGAGATCAAACAGAGGAACTGAGATATGCGAAGAATTTATAAAACAAACTGACCTTGCCATTTGTCCTCTTTCATCGTCTACTGTCAGCTGTTTCGGAAATCGAACAGCCAGAGTTGTGTAGACAAACATACAAAGCATAATCCATTCTTTCGGTCGCATAATCTAAAACAAACACATTAATTCGAACCGGCACAGCTAGGACATCAGACACAACAATCGAATAAACTCCGCCGGAAACATCTCAGTGCTCTACTTATCTCTTCTTATCTCTTTCTTTTCTTGCGTTCGATGAGATATTGAACACCTTTCACAGTTCGAGAACAGAAAATATTGACGAAATAATTGTCAAAACTTATTTCTATTTCTCATAATGAGCCAGATCTCCGATTTCAGAGCGATGATAAATGCAAATGTAAGTTTCAATATTTAATAACTGAAGTAATAAATTGGCCTGGAAAATACTCATGACATGCAATAAATTCACCATGAACTGTCACCGACGTGGTAGAATCGAAAGGGAAGGGGAGGCGTTGGTAGATCAAGCGCAGCCCCTCTCACAACGAGAGAGCGCGCGAAAACGAGTTTCCGGGAAAATCTTATTTTTCGATTTTCTCCGAAGATCACCTCGCTAGCCTATACGTTCAGCATATCATTCGACTTGTCTCGACGAGCTTTATTGAATGAAATCATAATTTTTTTCTGATATCGATGTGTATTAAAAATTATTAATTTAAATCGATTTACAAAAATAATAATAAAAATATCGATGTACCGATTATTCAGACGACTCAGCTCTAACATCACTCTGTGATTAGTAATGGTTGTCCGAAAATGGAAATTTTCGGGCTCACAGAAGTTCGCCGACGTCGCTCGTCGTTGAAATCGAGAATTTCGGACACAATCTTGTGAGGGACACTATGGACTGTCAAAAAATGCACAGAATCATAGGGGTCATAAAATATGCCAACCACCCCCCCCCCCCCATTTTACTTTTTTCTTAGGCGACACGCGTGATAAATGCTCATAATAGATTAAAAGAACCTCTCTGTAAGACTGAAAATAGTCTGTTGCAGCCTCATGTTAATTAGTTTGAATAAGTATTCGAAGAATAATATGCATACACATTCTATCAGGATCGACGCTATCTTGTGAAGGACACTATGGACTGTCAAAAAACGGCTTTAGTCCATTTTGGACTTTTCCAATGTGCCAACGTTTATTGGACTATTAGGCGACACGCGTGTTACATTGCTAACTTTCTCAAATATCAAATCAGTGATAACGTTCGCATGCTAGAACTGCTACGACCTCTGGCACGGTAATAAAAAAAAATTGAGTATCTCTCGGGATAGTGTAAATTAGGAAATAAATTCTTTTGATTCCAGTTTCCACGGAGGGACTACTTGCCTGGCCACGTTTCTGTACATCTTATTCTGCCGGATGACGCAATATCAGCCCAGCTATCCCATATTCGAAGAGGCAATCAACATCCTACAACTGCGAGGCATTCTAATGCCAGTAATATTTATGAGGTATGAAAGGTTCGGTTGAAGTATAGGTATTGTGAAAAATATGAGTGTTTTTATAGAAAAGAAAGAGCCAAGAAAGAAACCGTGATGAAGAAAAATAGTTGTTCAAATGACGATTACGTTCAACGACATGATGCCGAAATAACTAGAGGGTGGTGATAATATGAATAAATTTGTTTGCCTGCCTCTTTTTTCTTTATAATAAAGTGATTCCGTGCCGTATGCTATATATTCGGGTGTCGTAGCGAGCCCGCTACATCCCCCTTTCGACTATTTTCGCAATAGGTGAGGGAGATGACTAGTGGAAAAGGGCCCACTAAGACGCCCGAATAGCAAACATTACTATGCTCTGTTTATTCGATGTTTCACTGAATATATTTGATAGCAAAAACCTTTTACATGGCGTTCGGTTTCTTTCTCCTCGATCTTCACATTTTTTAGATTTTATAGCTGTTCACAACTAGGAATAGCATTTTAAACGTGCGAAATGGCGCGAATGGAATTTCATTCGATTACATTACTACGCCACAGATTGTATACACACACCTTTAATGGACTCGACGATACATTTTGTCTTTTTTATATTTGTAAGTTACAAATGCCTAGTGTATTGTGTCGATGCTGTGGGGAGAAAGCCCAAACAGGCAGATTTTGTTTACTTATCTTTGTTTGAGTTTGAGCATTATACAAAAAAAAAACTTATTTTGCTCCTTCTATGAAATTTCTGGAAATCGTACTTCAGGAGATGTGCTGATGACTGTGTCTTATGTATGACAGGCCAAGCAGCAATCAACAAAACAGGAAACTATGTGAAAAACGCAATCGGCCTCCTAGACGTCACACTACAAAATTGATTTATCATACAATAATCGCCAGACTGATACAGAGTCATTCGGACAGTTTGTCCCGACAAGGCATTTGTATTCCTGAATCATGAATCGCTAGTAGAATTTCTACTGTTTATAATAATTTGCTGCCAATCGTGTATTTACCATTCTTGGGTGCTCCGATAAACTAAGCTTCGAACGATAGAATTTTTCGGACCGTTTCAGACTTTGTCCACGTACTCTTTATTCATAATAAAGACAATCTGTATACAATTTATTTATCGCGGCAATACCAAGACCACTATACAATATTGAGACAGCTACTGCCCGAGTCATCTGGGTGCCTGTGGAATTGTTAGCACTTGCGGTTTTATGGATGCAGTACCGAATAAATTCATTCATAGGTGCTCTAAAACAACCTTAACATAGATTTATCTTTATCCAATATTCATTTCGATTTGTTTCGATTTTATCTTCAAGCATTCACGTGTTGACCCTTTATATGACTCGTATTTCTTCTCTTCTTTAATATCCATCATTGCAGCGACATAAATTTCCATGAATAAAAGCCACCTTCTGCTTCAAGCGCAGTTTCTCCACGACAGCTACCTATTCAGATGGGTTGGTCAAATCGTGGACAATGAAATTACTTTTTTTACCAGTTGATAGCAGTGAAACTTGTCCTCGCTGCGATAGCCCTCCCTCTTCTTTGGAAGATCAAACGGTATGAATCGTGAGTTATTTCAAGATTTTATAATGCTCAACTAACAATTTTTTTCCAGAAACCTTCTCGTCCATAAAAGTGTATCCAGACTATTGCGATTCCACCATTACTACCTGAATTACTTCATGATCTCGTGTGTGATTGATTATTCGATGCCGTTTTACAGCTATCGATCGAGGTATCAACCAATGGCTTCAAACAAGTAATGAGAATTCGATTCAGTAATGTGGAAGATTACGTAATCTCGAGCTTGGAACAGTTCATACGTCGATATTTTCAGACTATCGCGATTTGGGGTTTGGAGTGAGAAGTAAACGTTACAAGTGTAGATTTTCTTGCAAGCTCACTTGTAAGTGGTCCTTAGCTTAGCTTGAAGAGGACGATTCTTCTCAATACTGCTGGTAGATGAGATATAATGACTATTAGAGCACGAGTGCATGATATCAATGCTGAATCGATATTGTTTAGAAGAAAGTGACCGAATATCGAGTACTTACCCAGAAGTTAGTGGATGCTCATGACTGTTTGATTGTGATGCCGCCGCTTCATCGAAAGACTAAGACAACTTGTGTGAGCAGCTCTGCAATTGCATTGAATTGCTGCGTGTCAGACAATAATTTGTAGATTACTTTCTGCTTTGCTCCAGTCTCCGCAAGTATTTGCTGAATTCGGTCGAATCGGCAGCGTTTGCACGAGATTCCGAAATCTGTAGAAGCCAGACCTTATCCATTCATTTTTCACGCGAAACATAGAATGAAAGCTGACCATTGTTCACCGGGCATCGATTGGTGTTCGATCGGCATGCATACATGTTCTTCTTGGTGTACACCCGCTTATAAATGGATCGAACTCAATGAATTTTGCGTTTTCTGGATAACGTGACTCGGTATTACAGAAGCTTCAAAATCAATAATTGTGTTAGTGAAAAATCACTCACCTATAGAAAACGGCGCAGGCCCTACAAGCGTCCACTGCCAGACGGATTGAAGTGATGCTTGCCCCACAAATGAGACATTTTCGAGTCTAAAAATCATAATATGTCAGGAATCTACGAAAAACCGCAGAATTTCAAGCAATGGAAATACAATTGAATTCGAATAAAGAACCAACCGTTTTCGTCATTGCTTGCAGAAAGCGATAATTTACATCAAGGAGGAAATGGTACACACTAGTGTGCAGAATTTGTAGTGCGTAGTATCGAATCGCTTGGAGACCCGAAGAAAGTGATGGATTAGAAGAAGAGGTAGAGAAACAGACGTGGGATAAGAGAGGAGAAGGAGTGTGCACAAATAACATAGATGAAATATAAGACTAACAGTGTTTTTGTTAGTTTGGTTTATTAAAAGTGCGCATTGATTCATTTATGAACAGCCGAGTTTCAGAAATCAACATTCAGAGAAAATCTCGCGGAAAAATGAATCATCAGAGTAGATGTCGAACATCGTCGAGTACATTTGCATTTCCTTGTTCATTAGACGCGCCGCCTCCTGCAATCCAAGAATATAATGTTTGAAGAATGCACCCACATGGATAACAAGATTGAGCGAAACCAGATAGAGACTAACACTAGCGCCTTGAATCATCGCCATGAGATTGCCAAGTCGGTGAGAGAAGTCGTGCAATTTTAGCTCCGTTCTGTAGTATTCTTGAAGTTCCTCGAACACTTTTCCGCGTGTCGCTTGTGCGTTTTTGACAATTTCTTCCGATACGTGCAGAGATGTATCTAGAACGATCATGTAACATTATGCTAAGCGAATCTCCACTTCTTGAACTTACCAATATCACAATAGCTGAGCACAGAAAGTGCATAAAATTCGCGATCTGTAATTTCATCCATTTGTGTCATTGTGCCGAAAAGATAGTCGTACTCATCCATGAACCCTTTGCATGTCCTGAAGCATTTGCTTCAAAACGGTCAATATTGTGTTTAAAATTTATAAACAGAAAGAAAAAAACGAACGTTCGAAAGGCTTCTTTTCTATTGTATTGATTAGTATCGATCAGCCAATCGTGCACATTTTGTTTCTCCATGCAAGTCATCAAAGAGGCCATTAACCTAAACGAAAATGTTGAACTAACATCTTCCCTGAAGTTCTTACATGGTATTCCTGTTCTTGAAGTGTTTCTTGGTGTAATATATGCATTCTATCTTGGAAAATTTGTTAATATAGTTCTTGAAGAGTGTCACCTAATATTAGTATTTGTCTGGATAAGTAGTGATGGGGCTTACTTGAAATCGATGGGGCAGTTTCTTGAAGTCATGGAAAACATTCTGAAGAAGTGGAAACGCCTCCTTCATAGCTATTCTAAAGAGATCGTAGTATGAAGTGAAGTGGGTAATGTAGAATTTCTTAATGCTTGGTTCTCATCAAATTTTAAGGTATGAGATCAGGTACCTCAGTAGGATGATCGAATGGCTGTAGATTATGTTTTGCAATATAGCCCATCTCTTGTACAAGTCGACGCTCGCACCAGGATCTGTAATAGGATTGTTACCTCAAGTGAACGGTATGTTAGATTGTAGAAAACTAGCTTCACTCACTTGTACTCAGTTTCCGTTCGGTCGAGCAGAGAGTCGGAAGCCAAACAAGATGTGCTCGTTAATTCGAGATTCGTCGACTCGTCTTTCGTCATTCTCGACCTTCGCTTAGTCGGAAGCGAGTAGGTCATCCCGAAGAGAACGCATTTATCATAACGACAGCTTCGACACATAAACTTATCGTCTGAAAAGACAACATGAACTACCCCACCACCTTTTATCAGTGACGCGTGACAATAATCATAGAAAATAAACATAGAAACTATTCTCTCTTCTTTTGATTGTGCATTTCCTTTTGCCCTGCCGACATGTGTACTTCTTTCCAGCAATCTCTGCTCGCTTGAAGAAAGCAGCGCATGCACTACAAAACGTCACAATTTAGAAACCAAACGATTCCTCCAAAATATTGACTTCTTGCAATCAATCATGCATAAAACTTGGAAATAATACTGCAATTGTTATGTTTCATAAACCCACCGACAGGCATCAATGCCAAAGTGACCAACGATGATAGGCACCGAGCAAACGAGACAGTCCCTGTCCATAGGTGGGAAACGGAGTGAATGTGAGATGCACGCTTTCTTGACTCTCCTCTGCTTCTAGCACTTCGCTCTATCTCTCACCCTCCCCTCACTCTATCCCCGTTATTTTCCTATAGTGCTTCCCTTGTAGTGCAGCGCATGGAAATGAGGGCATTATTCTTGTTATTCGATTAGGATAGAGAGATTGAGAAATACGGGAAACTCAAAGAAGAGTGAAAGTCCAAATAAGAACAAGGTGAACTGTTATTAAGTTTGTCTTTGGATTGTTGAATCGTTTTACTCGTTCACTTGATCATTTTCAATTAGATTATTTTACTGTGAGAGCCATTCGCGAAATAGTAAATCATCGGAATATACATCGAACATTGTTGCATACATCCGCATTTCTTCGAACATCAAATTGCCAGCTTCCTGGAATGGTTTGATGGACAGTTGAAAATGCATGAAAGGGGAAAGAAATATTAAACTTACTCCAAATCCATGCGCCATAGTCATGAGATTGCCAAGTCGTTTAGAAAAGTCGTGCAAATTCAATGCGTTTCTGTAGTAGTCTTGCAGTTCTTCAAACACTTTTGCCCGAGTTGCTTGTGTAATTGTAATGACTTCTTCAGGAAGGTCGAGAGTGTCTTGAAGGAGAAGTAGCTTGTTAGCAGGAAACCGATCTATTAATTTCCTCTGAACTTGTCCCGATAAAACTCACCAACATCACAATAGTTCAGCACTGCTAGAGCGTAGAATTCCCGATCTGTCATTACATCCATTTTCATCATCGGCGTGAATAAATCATAGTACTCCTTAGAGAATCCTTGGCACGAACTGGAACGAAACTTGCGTAAGAAATACCATTATTGTTGGATAATGAAGGCCAAGATAGCCTAACCTTTTGAAGGCATCTTTGTTCTTGAAATTCTTATCGTCGGACATCCACTGGTCCATGTTGTTTATATCAGCGACGGTGATGATGGAAGCCACGTACCTGAATTTTAAAAAAAATAGAGAAAAATAATTGTCGAATCTTACATAGATTCATCGTCCTTGAAGTGCTTCATTGTGAAATATACACACTCAACCATGGAAAATTTGCTGTAAAAGTTCTTGAACAGAGTAACCTGACAAACAGTTTTGATTTGACATACTTTGAATGCCTATAAACCTGATGGGATATCGGCAGCGTACGGAAGTCATCAAATACATTCTGAAGCAGTGGCGTGGAATGTTCAATTGCTATTCGAAAAAGCTCGTAGAATGACTTGAAATTGCCCATGTAAAATTCCTGAGAGCAATAATTTTTTTGTGAAAATCAAAATTATCATTGAATACCTCGGTAGGATGATTGAATCGCGGAAGGTTGTTTCTTACGACATATTCTTTCTCTAGCACCACGCGCCGTTTCTCAGAAGCTCTTGAAGAAAAATGTTCAATGGCTGGAACGAGGGAGAAAAATCAGGAAAACCCGACTTGTACTCCGTTTCCATTCGATCAAGAAGTGATTCTCTAGGGGTCGCTGGCGTCATTGATGATGCTGATGATGACGTGCTCGGAATCATCTCTGCATCCACTTTGACCTCCCTATTCTTCCTCGGCTTTTTCTTAGGTGGTAGCATATACGTCATTTCGAGCTCTATGCATCGGTCATAACGACAACTTCGACACATGAACTTCTCATCTAAACAAGATATTTCGTAAAATGAAAACAAATCAACGAGTTACGAGGAGAAAAATCTCGCGGAGAAAATCTTGACAGAACTCACGTTTTCTTATTGTGCATTTTCTGTCTCCTTGGCGACAAGTGAACTTGCGTCCTGCGACCTCCGTGCGCTTGAAAAAAGCAGCGCAAGCGCTAAAAAGACGAAAATGTTGACGTTCAAATCATTTACTTATCGGCAAGATTCTATCCCGAGATGAGTGACAGTGATGGGCACCGAGCAGATGAGGCAGACTCGACTGTCCATTGATGAGTAACGGTTGAGTGGCGTCGATCGATCTCTCGATCTGCTCACCCTTTTCTTCTGCGCTCACCCTTCTCCACTCTGCTTCTTTTCCATCTCCTTCCTCACCACTCTCTCTAGCCTAGCAGTACGCATTATCGGGAGGGAAGAGGATTGCATGGAGAGTGGAAGGGCAGAGAGGTGTTTGTGACTAGGTAGGAGCGAGACAGGTAAGAGATAGGAGAGGAAAGAGAGGAAAGAGAGTACACACGGTAAGGCAGAATAATGGATATTGAGAGCACTTTTGCTTGTTCCTAATATCATTTCGCAATGAATATCATGATTATCACTACTCTGTATTTAATTTTGTAGTGAAATACGCTCCTAATGTGTATCTTCATCTATTATTACGTGTTTCCACAACTTGCAAAATCTCAAATCAACAGATTCATAGAGGGGTCATGAATTCACAAGCTATAAATGATGTTGGCGCTGAGTGACACACTGAATTACTGGAAATATTGCTTCATTGAAGTTCGAATACATCCATTCCTGTTCCCAACTGGAACCCTGCTGAATTCACTCAGAGAAAAACTCGCGAAACAATAAATCATCCGAATAGAGATCGAACATGGTTGAGTACATTCGCATTTCCTCGCTCATCAGCATACCTACCTCCTGAATTTCATATTTATTTATTTATATAAGTGGAATACAACTTACTCCAGCGGTGTGAGCCATCGTCATTAGATTGCCCAATCGTTTCGAGAAATTGTGCAAATTCAGCTCGTTTCGGTAGTAATGTTGCAATTCTGGGAACACTTTTGCTCGTGTTTCCTGAGCCTTCGTGATTATTTCCTCTGGAAGATTTAGCGATGTTTCTGAAGGTTAACCTCTTATATAAGAAATGCTGGAAATGTTCTGTGAAACATTAGGAACTCACCAATATCACAGTAGTTGATCACGGCCAGAGCATAGAATTCTCGATCGGTAATCTTCCCCATTTTCTTCATCGGAACGACAAAATCATTGTACGCAGCGATATACCCCTGAACTGATCTGTAATCAATGTTTTAGAAAAGTTCAGTGGCAATCGGGCAATGTAATAACTGACGTCAGAAATGCTTCTTTTTCGACGACTTTGACTTCTCCCCCTGTCCATTGTTCTGCAGTGTTGATTTCGATGCAGGTAATTAATGAAGCCATGAATCTAAACTACTCAAATTTGTGTTTGATTAATGTGGAATGTCCAACTCACAATTTAGTGGTATTCTTGAAGTATTTGATTGATTTATAAATGAGTTCTACCATCCAAAATTTGCTGTAAAAGTTCTTGAACAACGTTACCTGAGAGAGTTATGTGATTAAATTTCAGTTTGATTTATACTAACCCTGTGTGCAATAGGCAGAGAGTCAAAATCGTCGAAGACATTTTTGAGGAGGGATGTCGAGTCTTTCATTGATATTCGCAGAATATCGTAGAAGGATGTGAAGTTTCCGTTATAGAATTCCTATGAATATTTGATTGCTTGAACGAACGATAAAATGAGTCCTTACTTCAGTTGGGTGGCCGAATGGTTGCAGATTGTGTCTTGCGACATAGTCTTTCTCTAAGATCAGTCTGCGTTCACATGAAGCTCTACAACGCTTGGTTTCAGCTTTTGATTCGTAGGTGTTCAAATATTGCTTTCCGCATTCATATATTTGCTATTTTTATATTTTAAAAATGCAAAGTACTTGTATTCCTTTTCCATCCGGTCGAGAAGCGATTCTCTAGCGGGCCCTTGTGTGATTGCAGTAGACGATGTGCTTGGAAGTTCGGGCTCTACATCGAGAAGCGTTGCCTTTCGCGGTTTCTTCTTTGGCGGAAGAACGTAAGTCATTCCGAGTTCAACGCATCTGTCATAACGACAACTGCGACATGTGAATTTATCAACTGAAAAATATATATGTGGAGGTGCCGCAACGTGCATAGCCGACTTTGCGGAATCTAACTGTATGCTGTATGCTCAATAGTCCATGCACCCAAAATATGTGGTATTGATATCATTCAAATTGATATAATTTTGATTTTTTACCTCCATTTTGTAGAATAATTTGAGAGCTAATCGAACGTATCTATTTGGATAGTCAAATTAAATTTGAATAATCATATTTTCGAGCATACGTATAACTAAAGAGAAGATAACTTACGATGTTTGATTTCACACTTCCTTTCTCCTTGTCGACAAGTGAATTTCCGCCCAGCGACCTCGGTCCGCTTGAAGAAAGATGAGCATGCCCTGATAATAATTATGTTATACGTTTTTACTGTATGGAACTGTTGACCTACCGACAAGATTCGATTCCGAGATTAGTGACAGTTATAGGCGCAGAGCAGATAAGGCAGACACGATTCTCCATTGTGAACGAGTGAGTGTGGTCCATTGATCTCTACTTTACTTTTCCCCTTTGTTTCTTTTCCCTCTCCATCTCGTGTACACTCTCTTCTATATCGGAAAGGGAAGCGAGTAGCGTGGTGACAATGGAGAGAGATGTCGTGTAGAGAAATTGTGCCAGCGAGAGAGACACAGAGAATGAGGGAATAAAGGAGTGCGAGCACAAACACCACAACGTGCAATGTTATCGCCGTGAACTCATGCTTATTTCGACGAAATTTGGTTGTATGGATGCATTGCTTCGAAATAGTTGTTTTTTTTGCAATTTAAAGAAAAACTCGCGGAAGAACTGATCGTCTGAGAAAAATCGAATATTGTCGCATACATTTTCATCTCTTGATTCATGAGATTCGCCGCTTCCTGGAATCAAGTAGGTTTCTACCTCGAAGTTCCTTCAGAAGCTAACTCCGGGGGAGATTGCCCAAACTCTGGCAGAAACCATGCAGCTACAGCTCGCTTCTGTAGTAGTTTTGCATCTCATCGAGCATTAGTATTTTCCATCTCTCACTCCTCTACAGTCTCTTGCTTCACCCCAGAGCGTATTATCAAGAAGGAAAAGACGTAATATAGAGTCGTCAAGGTAGAGAGAGAACGGGAATGAGCGTGTGTTCTTCAGCGAGAGCCGATGAAGTGAAACACATCAAGAGAAGTGATTACAAACAGTTGGGAAAAGTGGAGAAGCACATTTTCCAATAAAATATTTGTCACTATTATGATGTTGTCGATGCTCGTCCATGCTTTTGAGTCACAAAGCGTCGTAGTATTGGAATTGTTGACAATATTCCATGGATTTTGATTCGCTACGTCTCTACGATTGAAAATGTGGTCAATTCCAGAGATCTATTGTTTATAACTGTAACAAGCGACAACAGAGACATACAGCGCAATCATTCCGATAAAAAAACTCGCGAAACCATCTATCATCCGAATATTGTACATTGTCGCGTACATTACTCTCATAACCTTCATATCTTCAAAAAACAGAGCTGTTGGATCAAATTTCCAGTGGTGTCGAATAATGTTGCTTGCATGCGGAAAAATTCTTGGAATTGCACTTGTCCTTCCTGAATGTGACATATTAAATGTAGCCGCCTACAGAAGACAGTAATCTCTCGTTTCATTATATTTTCTCAAAGAACAATGCGCAAATAGGAGGAAATCATCGATGACAAGTTTCGGAAACTGTTCATTTCTTGGGAAATTGCTTAGTTTTTGAACTTTTGATTAAAAATATTTTGTTTGCATCTAAATGCCGAGCAGAATATGAGTTTTTAAGTCTCCATGAGGGATATTTATTATTGGCGCATCGTTATTTCAGATAATGAAATAAATATGAAAGGAATTTATATGAGGTGAGGTATTGTAATTCAGAACTCATTTGCTCTTGGTCGTATTAGTGACTCTAATTCTTACCCTTAAGGTGTGACAGATTGTCAATAAGTTGCCAAGTCGTGTTGAATATTCTATCAATCCCATATCTTCATTGTAGAAACGACGAAGGTCGTGAAGAATTTCGGTACGAATTTCATATAGAAAGGGCTGGAAACGATCGGCAAATTCGCTATCCGCATCTGAAAGTAAGACTGTAAATTGTTTTTATAGTTTGTATCACCAGACTCGCAGACCAGAAGGGCTAGGATTTCACTTCTCTCACTGTCACAAATATCTGCCTTCTCAAATGAAGGCCCCATCAGCACCATCTGGTCGAAAAAGTACCCTCCAAAAGATCTGTAATTCACAAATTATATACATATTTAACACGTATTTAGTCCCCACACTGTAGACGCTTATGCGAGGGATTGGTCTAGCTATGCATCCCCGCAGGACTTATGCGCCTTGGGGAATACGTTACCCACTTTTTTACCCTTTGCAAATCAGACTGTTGATTAAATTTAGTTTCCGACCTTTTAATTTCCTTCAAGTTCGGCCTCTCGTTATTTTCATCAAACCATCCTTCTGGTGTTTCTATGTCAATGCAAGTGATACTCGAGTTCATCATGCTGAAATAAGACTATGTGTTATTTCTGCGTGAATTCAACTTACAATCGGTTTAACCGTCCAAAGATCCGCATTGTGATGTAGAAACCGTCTAGAAGAATGAACTGCGGCATACACATGCGGAAGAGCTCCCGCTGCAGAAGATTATTAATCGACATATAATCAAGTCCATCCTTACCTGATCATCCCAATGAAATTTGTTCACCGAAGGAAACACAGCAATGAATAACTTCCACAATTCGGAGACTTTAACGGGAAACATATCCCATGAACTGGCAAAAGTGGCAACATATGCTTCCTGAAAGATAATTGAGTGAAATTGTTTCTGTCCATTTATCGATGTATGGCTTCCACTGTTTCGTTATTTTGACAGCAAAATACTCCTAAAACACCTATAAAACGGAGTGTTTTCTATTTAATTCATCCATCTCTTCCGTTAACAAACCTCAGTTGTATGGTCGCACAACTTGAGATTATGTAGAGCAACGTACTCCTTTTCAAACAATAGTCGACGATCGTTCATAGCTCTGCAATGAAAAGCGATTGTTAGCGAAATGTGAGAGATGATATTACACGCAGTTGGAAAGACAGGAAAACACAATAGCAATTATATTTTTTTCAAGAATCTGAAGTTTTTTTTATTTTTGACAGTGATTTTTTATTTGCTTCGTGTGTACGATGGAAATTATTTTTTTCTTCACAGAGCTAGCGTTTATGACTGAAATTTTATGAAGTTGAAATTTATAAGGAAGATTATGAATCAGAATATTACCTGTACTCTGCTCCAATTCGCTCAATCAGGGATTCGGCAGGAGGAGAAGTGGAAGATGTCGATGAGGTGTTGGGACTCTTGAATGCTGCCATTTCTTTCTCCTTCCTCATCAACTTCATCGGTGGTGGAAGGTAGATCATGCCGACCTCGAGGCACTTTTCGTACCCACAGCCGACACACATGTACTTCTCGTCTGAACATCTTATCGTCTTTTTCAGATTTCAGTTTTTACATGGAGAATGAGAGAAAAAATAGGGAATTATATGAGACGGGAAAAGTGTCCGCCATGAAGACAGCTGTTCTAAAAAGATAAAAATACTCACGTTTTCTGATAACACATTTCTTGTCTCCTCTCCTGCAAGGGTACCGACGACCCGCGATCACTGTCCGCTTGAAGAAAGCAGCGCAAGCTCTGCAAGTGGGAAGTGGAAGAGAAAAATTAAATAGGCGTAAAGTCAATGCCGAGCGCATTCACAGCGTAAAGAAAGGAGCAAAATAACTCGAGAAATAGTATTACACTATCTTCAATATCCACCCGAAAGCTCACCTGCAAGCATCGATGCCCAGATGCGTTACACTGATGGGCACTGTACAGAACAGACAACGTCTGTTCTCCATGGGAAGGAAACTCGCGAATGTGGTAGAAGGTTGTTTAGATCTGTGGAACCTTCTCCTTCCCACTCTCTCTATCTCGCCCTCGCCACTCTCTGATTGTTTTCCGTCTACTGCCATTTTGTTCGCTGGCCAGACAGACAGACGCGTATTGTATTCGGAAAATCCCTGTGAGAGACGACTATATTAAGTGCAAACGTCTGAGTGTGAGAGGAAAGAATAAAAATAAATATGAGCACAGACACAGCGCCCACCGGGACTTCGTTCAATCAAATTGTCAAGGTAGCTATCAAGAATGACAGTCTTTGAAGGCAATGTAAATGAGAGCAATTAATTTATTTCTCATAGATTCAAATAGAAAATGTTGGTGACTCCTAAGCAGAAGCAGGGGCGTCCTCTCGCATTAGTCGATACACGAAAGTGTCGTCGGAGAAGACATTTATCAGCCGGAGAAACTCGAAGTTTTCCTTCATCGCATCGCTTTTCTGCAGCAGAAAAGTGTTTGATATTGTCAAGTGAAACGAAAAGTCTTACGTCAAAGAACTGGAGAGCAGTGAGCAATTCGCCGAGACGCGCTGCGTAATCGTCGACGTGCTGAACTTCCCTAAAATTGTATTTATTCCGAACCGTTCATATCCCGAGTTTCTCATTTTCGAAAGAACCTCACTAATTCTCCTCGGAATACCCATCATTTATCATCACCATTAACGAAATACAGACAAGACAATGACAAGGTGAGTGCAGACTGATCGTTTTCCTTTTTCCTGTTTACTCCATACTAATGTATGAATATACCATTTTGCCATGTTTTTATCCCGTCGCACAATGAGCATAGACCACTCATATGATACCTGAAGTACACATGGAGCTCCTGCATGATACTGGCTCTGCACTTATCCGCAGTCAACATCACGTCATCCGGCAAAGCAAGCCCCTCTGAATGCGATAATATTATTTCACGAAAAGCACGGGGATGCAGTACCTGTCGTCCAGAACATAATGGCAGCTACGTAGAAAAATTCCGACTCGGCCAGTTTCAATCTCTTCATTACCGATCGGAATTTGCTGTGTCGCCCTTCGCAGTGATTTCGCATCGACCTACAAATAAGCAATTATAGCTACCACATGAACGTCTAAAATGGCAGTTGATGGTTTCAGAATCATAAATGAAGTTGGGGAATTCGTTTGATAAGCTAATGCCAAACTCGAGTTGCGCACGGGATGAGTTTCAGAACGAAGGCGTATTCGGAAAGAACGCGATAGGTGTTATCTTCAAGATCAAAAGAGTATAGTTTTATAAAGGTCGGTCTGTCCTGAACCGATTTAAATTGCGAAGTCACGTTTTCGCCTGATGCACATCGCACGGATTCGGACAGTCACTGAAGTATCGCTCGTCGTAGTGATGCGTGAACCAGAGGGTGTATCCGGCGAATAGTCTGGAAATGAAAAAAAATCAGTCATTGGTGACTCTACTGAACCTTTACAGTAATCTATTAATTCGACGCAAGAAGTGACCAGCACTGCGATGATCCACTTTCGTAGTTTCTCACCGTTCCGGATGTTGTGGGAAGTGTCTGTCAGCCCGGTAAGATGACTCGAATGGACCGAAGCGAAAGAAGAAATTGACAGCGATCGTCCACTGAAGGCATTCAAATAGAGTCATGGTGATGCTTTGAGCTTACCTGATGCTCCTTGCTCAAACATGCAAACTCTGGGAACGCTGACTTTCCGAACACGAGAATGGACGAGATAGTAATTCGAGCAGAGGTTTGCATCGTACCGAAAGTTCCTTGCTCATATGGCTGGAATTCTTGAGGAAAATTGGCCAAATATGCAGGGGAACTCACACAATCCTCCTCATTCATGAACATCGGGTGAGGCGGCTCGGGACGAGCGAGCAGCTCACTAGTCAGTCGAATCTGGGCCATTGTCCTGCGTGAAAAGCATAATTGTATGTAGATGAGTGTTTGGCGGTACCTGTACGACGATTGAACTCTTTCCAGGACCGAGAGAGGTTTAGAGTTGCACGTTGTAAATGCACTCGAGCCGCTGGAACAGTGAAGCGATGAGAATCAACAGTGATGATACTGTTCAGAACCTCGGCTCACAGCGATGAGTGTGGTCACTGTCTCCAGCAAGAGATTCCATATCATCCGGAGGAGAATTCTTCGAGAGTAAGCTCATTTCGGCCTGAAATTAGCTTCATAGACCGTCAGTTATGTTTGCGTAGTCATGTGATGTTCTTGCTTGCAAATTGAGAAAACGAAGGGCAAATACGGAAAAAATCTCACTTCTTTCGCTGAAAGTCCAGTATTCGCCAACAGCGTCTCAATTCGCTCGAATCGGCACTTTCGACATGTTGCCCCTGGTCAAATTCATAGTTTGAATTCCGGTAATATGTCAGAATAACCTTTTTCGACATCACACTTGCCCGAATTGGATCGACACTCGTAGACGCGTTTCCCCACAGATCGTCTGTATTATTTATAATGATAAAAACGAGGAAAAACACTGCTTACCGATAGAATACCGAACAGGCTCGACACACATCCATTCCCAGATGGGCCGAGATAGTTTTGCCCCCGCAAATCAGGCATTTTCGGCAGTCGCCGAAGCGTTTCTGCAATGGAACAGAGCATTTCTCACACACTGAACAAGACAAACAACTAACCTTCTGCTTTAGCGTGTTCTTGGGGAGCATTGATTGATAGTAACGCGCGAATTCTACTGAATTGTACGTGAAAAGCTGGAAAGAGGGGCGCGCGCACAGACTAGACAGCAGAGACGTGAGTAAGAGATTGGGAAGGGCAGAAACTAGCGAATGGAGAGAGAATGCGGCTAGGGTGGAGGTCGAGACAGCGAGGAAAGATCTCATGCGAGGGAGAAGTGGAAGTGGAGAGAGTGAGCCTAGACACATGAAGGGAGATGGAGAGAAGAGGGATGGGGGAAGATGCAGACGGTCAGGTGAGAGAGAGATTGTGTGCGCGTGCGTGTTAGAGAAAAGGGGGAGAGGAGACAGATGAAGGGAGAATGTGGACTAGCAATTGTACACACATCATACAAGAGGCACAGGCGAGTCAACATTAGTACATATCACGTGAATCACGATATGTGAGAGCAGTCTCGGAAATTTTATTTCAAACCTGTTTGAAACCTTCCATACTATTATGGGTGAATACCATGGGGACAAGTTTTCGAATGATCCCGGTCATGTGCCCCAGAGCCGGGTTTTAGGAAACTTTTTCAGTTCTTCACCAATCCTCACTCGCAGTTCAGTAAACTTGTTTCTTTTATTTTTCTGCATTTTTTGAGCTTTTTTGCCAGCATTCTATCTTTTCTGGGAGCTGAGATACGCCAGAGCCGGAACCGCAAGAGCCGGTTCCGCCAGAGCCAACCGGTTCCGCCAGAGCCGGAACCGGTTGCGGTTCCGGCTCTGGCGTATCTCAGCTCCCAGAAAAGATAGAATGCTGGCAAAAAAGCTCAAAAAATGCAGAAAAATAAAAGAAACAAGTTTACTGAACTGCGAGTGAGGATTGGTGAAGAACTGAAAAAGTTGTTTCTGAAAAAACATCTTCCAAAACATATAAAATTCATTTTATATATCAAGGAAGCCAAACGCAGGGAATTTTATTTCATAATATTATAGAGCAAGTATCTAATAATTTTTTTTAATACTAAAACTTTTATTTTATTCTTTTTGATGTTTGATGTTATCGAATGTGAAAAATAGGCCTAATTTACATGTGTTTGACTAACTTTTTTTGCTCAATGTTTCATGAGCTCTCATATAAAAATTCGGATTCTACGTGCCAAAATGCAAATCAACAAAATTTTCTACAAAATGCATTTGTGGGAAGAGCTGTTTTTGCTCTCAGCTCTCGTGATTCACGTGATATGTCAAACTCCTGACAGCGTTCTTTCCGAGCCCATTCATCAACACCCAACGAAACATCCCTGCATTATATCTCTTCAATCTGTGGCTCATTGAAACTGATTCCTTTCACATTTTTGATATCCTGAATTCAATACGATCTCACGATTTTATGACAAGGTTAGATTCGGTCAAATGACAGTCGCTAGTCGAAAATCAATTGGAATGTCACAAGTCCTTCAATAGGTATGTGAACGAATCCTCCTTGAACACTCCAAAGAGCCGAAACATCTCGTAGTGCTGTTTGACGTGCTCGGAAACCTGCAACTTAAATTACAAATTTGCATCGAGTTTCCAGCTGCGGGGAATCGAGACTCGGAGAGAAACTGACATCGAAGAGAGTAACGTATGATAGAAGCTCGCCCATTCTCGAAGCGTAGTCATCCATTCCCAATTCATCTCTGCAAAACATGTTTGTGAGCAAGGATCAGATTCGCTCAGCTAATAATATCAGGCTTCTATGAATCGTGATCAAAGATGAAGAAAAAATAATCATAGCGTAAATAAACCTGTAGTGAGTGTGCATCTCCTTGTGTATCAGATCCCGATGCCAGGACGCTAAATCGATCACTTCCTGCTCGCAGTCAGTGATTCCGTCTGGAAAAAAACTGTTGATTCATGAATTTGCTTACGTGAAAAAGCGAATCAAACAACTTACCGAGAGTCCAGAAAAAGAGCGCTATCACAAGCAAGAATTCATCATGAGATGGATCCAGTCTCGCGACGATTTCTCGACATGTCGCTATGCCGATGCCCTGCACGTTGCGTGTACTCATGTACCTCAAGCAATTACTGTCGACCAGTACTAGTCAGGAAAGATCAACATGGTCGCAATCATTGAATTTTCTGGAATGTTTCAAAGTTATCTCACTTGATCGCGCCATCAATATCTCCATGCGGGCAATCGGAGAAGAAATACTCGAGATCATCCATAGAAATCCATGCAGTGTAAGACAGCAGCGCACTGGAAACTCTCCCGTTAATTTTGAAACAAAAATTGAACATACCGATCTGGATGGTCCGGATAGTACTTGTTCGCTCTAACGCAACCCTCAAAGTAGCGAAAACGATAGAAGAAATTGAGGACGAGTTTCCACTGAGAAACGGATTGAATTCAGAGTTCATTAGTAGTATGTCACCTTCATTTGCTTCGAAAGTTCAGCGATTCTCGGAAATGAGGATGATCCGAATTCTAGTGCAGACGAGAGCAGCACGCGGTTCCCCATGTTGATAGTGCAATAGGTGGTGGGATAGAGGGGCTGACATAAGGACTGTCTGTGATTCCCGAGTTATTCCTATTTTTGTGAAATATGTCTGAAAATCTCAAAAGACAAATGACTTTGAACTTTGCTGAAAACAAGAGAAATGCACATTTACTACTCACCGGCTTTTCCAAGTCGAATTGAAGAGGATGCGGTGGCTCCGACCTCGCGTGAAGTTCAGCGCTCATTCTCGTGTAGCTCATAGACCTGAAGTTGTGCTTTCCGTCAACTGAAATAGCAAGGAATCATATCGTACTGCTCACCGGTAGTGTCTACGTAGCATTTCTAGGAGAGAAGGCGATGACGGGGCAACGGTCTCGACGCTATCGACAGATGAGCATGGCTCATCACACGAATCGTCCTCCTCTTCCTTCACGGAATTCTCCGACTCAGGGTCCATGGAATGTCCGCTTTCTTTCAACAATTTCTCGATTAATTCCAAGCGACAAGCCCGACACGACCGACCCTCTGACATGAGCTCTTGTGGTTGAAAACAATGAAATTCTCTACCATTGGTTAACTCGCAATCGTTGCTCTTTTTGCACTTGTAGCGCTCCCTTCCGATTGACCGTCTGAAACAAAGGTGAGCAAAGTTGAAATTACAGCTTACAACTAGTATATACAATCTAGAGAAGACGACCAACTTGTAGAAAACAAAGCATGCCCGACAAAGATCCATTCCAAGATGTGCGGCAGCCGTGGATCCCCCGCACACCAAACACACTCGGCCACGCGAATTCATCTGAGACTGCAACATATTTGACTCCAAGAGTAATCTACCAATAGTAACATTGAACACGATAAATGTGCAAATATGCGATGATATGGAGATACGAGAGAGGGTAAGGTAGAAACGAGATAGGACGGGTCGATACGCACAGGAGAGGAGGATAGAGAGAAGAGAGAGGAAGAGAAGAGAAACCATAGAACCACTCTATCTATGCACAGATTCATAGATGACCTGGAAGAGCGAAGATCAGGGATGCGTAAAATGAGAGTGCAAGTGGAAATTCAAAAGATCATAGCTAGACATATTTCATTTTTTTTATAGTCTCATTTGCTAGTGTACGCAAGAAGAAAATATGAAGAAACTATGCCTTAATTTTGATAAATATTTTCGCTTCAGTACATCTTTTCAATAGCATAAACATCCCGAGTTGTATCTTCTTCCCAAGTAAATTATGGCTATTGCATGACCGAATCACTTCACAGGTATTTTGCATTATCAAGCCTGCGTTTAGTGTCTGCATATTGTCGACATAGTCCACTGCATGGTTTTCAGACTCTTCACAAAATACGAAGGTAAAATCTTGATTGAGCCGATGATCTCCACCAGGAATTCTTGGCATGGAATCAATTCAAGAGTGAGCAGGTTGAGAAGATCAGCTGAGCCAGTGGGTGATTTCCTAGACAATAGAAAATCAATATGACATCTTATTGTGTTGGGGAATGAATTTTAAGGTGGGCTATGATACAAAAAAAATAAACTAGAGGAAGAGGCGGAGCCTATGATCCCCAATAGATCAGTCTTGAGGGGAGCGGTCCCCGAGGCGAGTGAAATAGCAAGGGATTCCTCTCTCTGACATGCTCTCGCAAAGATCGGTATTGGAGTTGCTTTCCGTGGTTGGAAAAGTATTTACATCCGTTACCATTAATTCTTCCTTAATTTCCACTACTACGTTATCATTCCAAAGAAAAGAGCACCTCCTGATCTCTGACTTGTCTCATGCTTTTCATATCGTACATTTGTTACTCATAGTGTGGCATCCGGGAACGGGGACTCGATCCATTTCATGATAGCCGGATAGTCTATCGTGTCTTCACATAATTGATTTAGTAACTATTTCCCTCCACGGTGAAATAGCTCCGTACTACCATTGACGTCTCTATTACTCATTCACAGCAGTTGATGATTTTTGTGTATCCACTTCGGCGGCGACGATGCCGTAAATTGGTCGCTTTCACTCGTCGGTTCCATTTCGAGCGCGATATTTCCAAGATAATACAATCGCATTTCTAGCTCTGAAGTACTGATGTGGTTTCTGCTCTTCTTATCGATTGTCGATTGCGATCGGGTCGCGCCGGTTAGTGAATAGCATTAGTTCTGGTATTTTCCTTTCTGGTAAGGATAGATCGATCACAATAAAGCCGCCGTAGTGTCCATTTTAATACGGAATCAGAGTTATTTTCAGCCAATCTCTGTGACAGTCGATCTCGCCGATTTATTCGATCCCACAAGGAGCAATACACCGGTTTCCGTTCAATCGAAGGCACCGGCAATCGGTGCCAGATGGGAAATATCGATCGGTCATCACAAGGCCGGAAAGTAAGCAATGCAGTAATTTTTTCGCAATATTTCAGAAAACTTTTTCAGCATTGACATCGATTTCGAATTGGAAGGAAATGCTTATCGATCGGCACTTCTGCTCTCATTCCGCTTCGACGAAGGAGTGAGTTATACGGTAGATTTTTGAATGTACTTTATTCAAACAGGATCTTGTTCTGAACAGTCACAGCACAAGATGGCACAGAGAGGAGCGATACACAATTCCAGTAAATCCCAATAGACATTTCAAAGTCGTCGTTACATTGGAAGTGGAGAAGTTCGTGGTGAGTTGTATTCTGCTCTTCAAGCAACATAATCTACGCTTTCCTCAGATTCATATTGAGAGTGCTGATAACAAGTACTGGTATGCGTACTATACCCACCAACTGCCATACCCGGAGCTTAGCAATGTTACCGTCCTCGGGGCTCCATAATGAAGATCCCTCGATAATTCCCTGATCACTGAGAAACACTTTCAATGATTAGCGAGGCAATATTGTACTTGATGATTAGTATGATAACGATTGGGGCGTCACTATACATAAACGACTCATCATCGAGTCTATACCATCAATTAATATTTGTATAATTTTCGATAAATTAACTCAAATGTCGTTAATATTGTGTCTTCTGATAATTAATATACAATGCGATATTGCATTGACCGAAACGATCACGATTGAGACGAAGCATAAATGAAATACACATGGTTTATTTATTGATATCGTATAAGAGTCAGACAAGCCCGAGAACAGGCAAACATAATGTATGCT
Source organism: Pristionchus entomophagus (assembly GCA_036245825.1). Taxonomy (NCBI): domain Eukaryota; kingdom Metazoa; phylum Nematoda; class Chromadorea; order Rhabditida; family Neodiplogasteridae; genus Pristionchus; species Pristionchus entomophagus. The sequence continues at coordinate 15,806,375 of BTSX01000004.1, read as the reverse complement.
AAAAATTTGGCCCTAGGGGTAACTTTCGAATCTGAATCGAATGGCTGATTCCGTTTTTCGATTTGAGCCATCTGAATCCCGGTACGGGACGACGTCAATTTGGCCAAATTATTATTCTGCGATAAAAACTGGTCCCATGAGGGCAAAATTGGCCGAAATCCCACGAACCCGAGCAGAATTTGAAGCTCTACAAAATGAAAGTTTGAGCGAGGCTCTAGCTATCTTCCTGTTTGAGTGATGATCGTTTTCTGACTCGTTAGATATGCGCTCAAAACACATTCACAGATGAAAGAGCATGTTCTCCTGATCATTTTCGTATATAGGATCTAGGGATTTAATCTGCAGGAAGTTGTTTTTCATCGTTTTTGAGACGCCAACTCGCGTTTTATGAGGTTTTTCGATCAGAACTTTTTTCTTTCATGGTTTCATGATCTCTAGCATGAAAATTCGTTTTCTACGTCCGAAAATACACCAGAAATTCCTATAGTGACGAATTTTTAAGATTTTGACTTTCCGACGTTGACGTCGTCGAGCGAGATTCATTTTAGGGTCGGAAAAGTCATATTCTTAAAAATACGTCACAATAGGAGTTTCTGGTGTATTTTCGCACGTAGAAATCTAATTTTCATGTTAGAGATCATGAAACCATGAAAGAAAAAAGTTCTGATCGAAAAACCTATAAAAAAAACGCGAGTTGGCGTCTCATAAACGATGAAAAACTTCCTGCAGACTACATCCCTAGATCCTATATACGAAAATGATCAGGAGAACATGCTCTTTCATCTGTGAATGTGTTTTGAGCGCATATCTAACGAGTCAGAAAACGATCATAACTCAAAAACGAAGATAAAAAAAATTAAAAAAACAAAAAGGAAGCCTCGCTCATATTTTCATTTTGTGGAGCTTCAAATTCTGCTCGGGATCGTGCGATTTCGGCCAATTTTGCCCTCATGGGACCAGTTTTTATCGCAGAATAATAATTTGGCCAAATTGACGTCGTCCCATACCGGGATTCAGATGGCTCAAATCGAAAAACGGAATCAGCCATTCGATTCAGAATCGAAAGTAACCCCTAGCATAAATTATGTTTTGCCTGTTCTCGGGCTTGTTGAGCCTTGCTGACTCTTAGGCGAACGGGCTCATATGTCAAATCAAGAGTGAGCAGATCCAAAAGATTAGTTGAGCCGGGGGTATTACCTAGTCAATATACAATCGATATGGCGTCTTGTTGTATTGGAGAATGAGCGAAACGGTAGCAGAGGAGGAGGCGGAATGTATAATTTTTCGAGAGATCAATCTTGAGAGAAACACTTCCCGAGATTAGCGAGTTAGCTAGTGATCTCTGGCCTTTCTCATTCCTTTGATTTTTCTACTCTCTATTCCTTACTCATCGGACCTGGACAAGACTCAATGCGTGGACGCCCTATAATTTTGTTTAACCTATTTATCATACATTCATCAATTGTTCACTCCACAAGCGCATCCCCTGCTTTTTCCCGATTGACAACCAGAATTACTTTTGCAGTCATGGATCTATCTCTCATGTACTTACTGCTAATCGTACCGGTAGTTCAATCCAAGCCGGTGAATGAATATCATTCTTTCACTATTGCTATGAAAATATCGACCACACCAATATTCGGAATTGCCGTCCATTTCAATAAGTAACCAAACTGATTTTCAGACCCAAGTAATCAGTGTAGATGTAGCAGCTGCGGACTACTCCTTGTGGTTTACCAATACCCCGGTTATCATCGAATCGAAGGCCCCTGCCATCGGCACCAGATGGGAGATATTGATCGCACAAACGACCGAAAAGTAAGCACTTGCCAATTGTGTCTCACATGTCAACGGTTGTTACAGCATCAATATTGATTTCTTCTTGGATGGAGTGGGGACAACGGCTCCATATCGATCGGCACTTCTCATCTCATTCCGCTTCAACGAAGGAGTGAGTGTTTCTACCCACTATTTTTTATTAAACTTACTAATTTCAAACCGGATCTTGTTCTGAACAGCCATAGCACCAGATGGCACAAAGAGGTGCGATATGTAGTCCCCGTTTACCGGCACCAAGACTTCAAAGTCACCGTTATATTGGAGGTGGAGAAGTTCGTGGTGAGAACTTTTATCCCTTGAAACCTCCAGCATGTTTGAGGGTTCTTGCAGATCCACATTGAGAGTGAGGATAACAAGTACTGGTATGCGTACTACACCCATCAAGTCCCATACCCAGAGCTGAGCCACGTCATCGTGACGGGACATGCGATATGCAACATTAGGCAGTTCCCGTAATCATTTTCTGATCAATGATTTCATGTTTCAATGATTTGCCAGAAAATTTTTGGTTTATTGGTTATTACAGTGTTGATGAAGGAGTCATTTTCACATAACTTTATATCCCAATTTATCCGAATGCATGACTGAATGAATAAATAACGATCGTTGGATCGAAATGAAGATGTATAAGATCTACATAGTTGCTATGATGAATACTATGTTCGAGGTAGTAGTTCAAGAGCGAAACTTGTTTTGTCGATATTATGTTCAAAGTGTGCCTCCAAGAAGACCTCCGGTGAGGATATTGATTGCCTCCTTGAGTCCTCCGCCTCCGGAAATCGATCCTGCAATAGTTATATATTATTTATCCACCGTCTGTGATCTACTATTGAAATTACCCAATGGTCCGGCGTAGGCCGTTCCGTTGCCAGAAACGCCATTCGCAATTATTACTTCAATAACATCTCGCAGAGCAGCGATCACATTCTGAAATTAGGCATTGCTTACAGAGTCTTGATTCATTCACTACTGACGGGTGCGTTCTGGGGACGCTGACCAGCGTCAAGAACTGCTCCAACGTATCTGAAATTGCATGTCACAACTGGTAAAAGGGAGCAGCCCCGTAATGCGCTTTTCAGTGTTCCAGCGATTTCACTAGGTGGCACATCGGGCATCTTCAAATTATCATTGATTGACTTGGCCAATGCGTTCTTCAATGCCACTTCTCCCTGTGCGCCGACGCCAGCATCAAGAGGACCCAGCGAATTTCCGAGCGCAGTGGCGGCATTTCCGAGCGCACCAATGACCCCAGATGCAGCGCTACCAAGAGTAGAACCTCCATTAGAGACTGAAAGAGTATCGAATTAGATCAGATACGCAATAATAGCATACTTATGTCGAGTGCGGCCTTGGTCGCGTTGGCAATACCGTATATGACCGTGTAATCGATTGCTCTGTGACCATCAGCGAGGGACTGGACGGTACCATTGAGAGAGGCTGAAATAATTTATAGTGCAATGGTGTATTATCGATTTATTGATCTCACAAGCAACGCCCTGTCCAAGATTGGATCCAAGCTGCCAATTGGGTCTCACGCTCACTCCGAGACCTCCAGCGACATCAGGCTCGTTGTCTTTGTCTGAAATTAAGAAATCGATCTCAGAAACCATACTCTGCAGAGAATTCTGAATCTCTAGCGCTCAATACGAGGCAATGGCAGATCCGAAGCCCCATACAACTTACCATTGTCTCCAAATCCGATGGCTCCACCAACTCCCGGTTGGAGGTTGATGCTAGGTGCTGCTAAAGCAAGAAGAGGCAGGGCGAGAAGAATGGGAGTATAGAGGCCAGCCATTTTGCTGGAGAGGTCGAAGAGGAGAAGTTGTGGTGTGAATCCCCCATGATTGGGGTGGCTTTTATAATAAGAAATTCGATAATATCTGACATCGAATAATGCGATTAAAGTCATAAAAGTGTAGGATACTACGTGTGGGGAATCCCTTTGTTTTTCATCGGGAACTAGACACAGGAAGTTTATGTAGAGAATGAGGCTGACTGGAAAAGTGCATTGGTAACATCACTGGCAGTAAGCATAATTGATATTCAACCGTAGATCAAATGTGCCGAAACGAAGATATCAACCAATAATTTGCATATTTGTACTGTTATTGTAGAGACGTCAAGTGACTCTGTCGTAGATAGAAGTCAGCTATTCCACGCAATATATTTTCTTGTTATTGTGTGATTGTCTCATATTCTGTTATGATTGCATCATTTATTTGTGGAAATGGAACATCTTCGAACAAATAACTGGTATGATAGGCGAGATCATCGTATGCAATACAGGTAATTTACGCGGACGCACTGTGCCGGCGTTTTATGGGCCTTATACTTTTAAATTCGTCCCTATCCAAACGAGTACACCAGTTGCAGAAAGAATCACAAACACTAGGAACGCACTATAGATGACAATCAGACCAATTCCGTAGAATCTCTTGATGTTTCCCCGCATAACAATGAGATTTGCTAGAGTGAAGGTAAGCGATATGAACAGGAATGCTATCATGATAAGTGATGACCCGCTCAACGATATCTGAAATGAAGCATTTTTTAACGGACAAAGAACAAATTTACCAATCTAGTGAGTTTCCTTTTATTTTTGTACAGATCGAATCACTGGTAAGAACTTGTTTAGGGATATCTGATGCGTAATCTAATTAATTGTCGCAGCTCACCGCCACCGTATCTCCCTTGATCTTTGCGATGGTAAACGGAAGGCCGAAGCCGATCAGAACGCCTGAAATGTATTATCAGTTTAATTGTCCACAGACTTAGTTGTTACTATTTATTTGCAATCCAAACTCGTATTTCGCGCTAAATGCTAAGGAGTGAGATTAATTCGTCGCCTACTGAATAGCGGTCCTCCGGTAGCCGCGGCTGACGCCATTCTCGGCAATCCTTGACGAGCGACCGACGTGTCCGCAATGAGGTCTCCAACGCAATTCGCCCACGCGATTACCGTCAATCCGAGAATCTACAAATCGTTGTCGTCCTAAGCAGGGTATCTATATCATGAATTGATCGGAATACATGGTTCTATTCAAATACAATGCAAAGCAAATAATGTTTGTTTTTGTATCCTAACTGTTGTTCTTTTACTATTACCATTCAAGTCACTCTGACCATACAAAGAAGAACAACTGTCATTCAAGTCTATCCTGACCGCCTGATCGATTCCCGTGACAACTCCAATCATCGTCACAGCATCGACGACTTCACTCGCAATGCAGTACATCCAAGATACTGACATTACGAAGCCAAGAAGTGAGAAGATTATCTGAAGCTCTTGCTAAAAAGAGTGCTGCCACCATCGCCATCATACCTCATAATACCGGGGCTCCTGTTCCATGGAAGTGACGAATATTATGTACAGTACTAGGGGAATTGAGATAACGGGCGCATAGGCATAGAGACCGGGTCCTCCCTCGACCGGCGTCACATAAATCACTGAAATGAGATATCTGCAGGCCGTTCTCATTGGGTGATAGATATAACCAACGTCCTATATTAGCAATGGATAAACAATTTTATTCGAATCGTCATCTGGCTAAAATCTCACATTGCGTATTGAATAGGAAAGCCTGTGGTGATAGCACCGACAGGATAATTGCGATGGGCTTTGACCAGGGAGCGGTGGAAAGAGGCACTGTTAGCTTGAATACGGTGACAATCGGCCACTGCAAATAACTCATTATTATCTGTTTTTTCTCCAAATAGTAGATTTATTATTATTTTCTGGAAATATTCTGAAGCATTCTACTGAGTCCAATGCAACCTCATGCGGTGACTGGGAAAACCCGTTTGGGTACATATTGCTAACTGGAGAGCAATGTTGCTAAGATCATCGTACTCAGACCATACAAGCAATAGAAGACAGTTGAATTAACCTACTAGAAGATATGTCTTCAGTCGCTCAAAGGTTGAGGGTTTCTCGTCCTCAAATTGAGGAGCGATAAATGAGCAAATATCGAAGATAATCCCCTTCGCTCCAGTGGCAATTGCTTCTGACGTACGTGATATATTTGTTTTTGTTCTTTCGATAATCGTCTTTACTGTGAATTGATCGCTTCTTTCTGTGAACTTGATGGGTGGAAATTATATCAGTTGCGTCATCGATGTCTATTTGATCTTTCTCGATCACGAGTTCTGGAAATATTGCAACATTGTGGGGCAGGCTATGCACGCGCACAAACCGTGAGCGTATCCTCCAGAGAAATTGGGAATGAATACGGACATGGTGCTGCGGACACTGCTCCGCAGGACGTCCTGTCGATCCATTGACTTCGTATCCTCGACGATGACGCCATCAACCACATTAATCACATGAGGAGCTGTAATATAGGAGCTGTAAATTCTTATATATAACCCCTTGCAGTTTTAGATGAGATAGCATAACTTCTATGATGCAATACATGAGCTAGTACAAAGAGTCAATATATTGTAGATCGACCAACCTATACAGGGAGTAACATGTTGAGCTCGTCTTCTTTTCTTGATGAACTCAGTGATGATCACTGTGGACACGTAGAGTGCGTAGATGCCGAGGCAGACAAAACAAATAACATGGTTACATGAGGAGAACATTATACTCGTAATTGTATTACCCAGTGGCTGCCATATCTGCACTTCATTCGATATGAGAAAGACGAGAAGAATGAATCCTATCGTAACTATGAAGAAGGCGAGATCACGCAGCGTTGACCAAACAGCCGCCTGCGATTTGATCCGAGATCTCTAGGCTGAGAATTATTTTTGTTTTTACTTTGAATGGTCTTGTTAGCACAACACCCGAGAGGACGATCGATGTGACGAAGATGGCGCCACCTAAACGGGAGAAATACATTTTACGAAACTTTTTTTTTGGAAATTGTCTGTCCATGTTTCCGTCCTTGCAGATTGAAATGAAAGGGATGCAATGAAAATCTAGATAGGGAGGAACATATTGATTGGATTTCCTTGGCCATAACCCGTAGAAGTGTTATCTTTTTCACCTACCAAGTATCGATCCAAGTGCCAGATCAGCTCTCGGAGATGGGGAGCTAACGACGGACGCGAGGGATGTGAACACGTCTGGAGCCCCATTGCCGAATGCCATGAAGGTTACTCCCTGCAGTGAAACTATACATTTCTATGCAATTACATAATACACACCGCCAGGTTTTCCGATATGCTCAATTTGTTGACGATCGTTGATATGTTCGGGCAGAAGAAGTCATCGGCAGAGGTGGACAGCATGAGGAAGAGGATTAGGAGGAAGAGAACACCCGCTGCCACGATGAACCACTGGAGATTGATTGACTCAGAAAAGGACATGCCTTTGATGCCTCTAACAAAAGCGTGGCGTGGAATGTTAGCATGGAATGATCCGTCTCACTCACATACTAATGTGTGTTCGCTTCATTATGTCTTCTGTACGTAACATCAGTAACTTCTTAGATCTATGACGATTCTACCAATCAAACTTAACTTTATTTCCCTAGCAGTTGATCTATTCTACTCGCTGTTCTAGTGTAGTTACAGCAGTTTTCAAAAACCCAAAAACCCGTTTTTTTGCACACACTGGAATAATTGGTACATTTCAGTGTTGCATGCTAAATCATTGTGTGGGATCGGCAAATGGGGGAGCATCATACCTTGGCAACTTCATCCTCGGAACAGTACACGTAAACGGTCCATGATAGATATCCTCCGCCCTCACAAGCATCAACTGATCGAACGTAGTCACATCGATCTACAACATGCAGATTGTATTAACAAAGTCTTGTACCATTTTTCGACCGACAAAAATACCTTTTAATACATGACATTAGATTTGGTTGTCTCACCCGCAAAATTCCAGATCGATTGCGGCTTGCAGTAGTCACCACCAGAATCCACCGATGATTCGATCATGACTACAATTCGCTTGTGAATTATGCGAGATAAGCACAATCTACCAGCGATAAAGGAGTTCAGATGAGTTATGTGAAGAATTTGCTGATCTTCGACGTTTTAAACGTTTTCCGAACTTTTGCCATTTCTGCGGAATCTTCGATCGTTGTTTGCTGTTGTGCCTAAGTGTATTTGAGGGCGGCTACTGCACACTATTTCGAACTTTTGCTAGTTGCCCATCGAAACTCGACTCTCCTATTTTTGCCAATCTCTCTTCGGTTAGAGTAACGAAAGAGAACGAGAATTGAGTCGTATGCCGATTTGTCATCATTAATCATAACTGTGTATCACTCCAAAAGTAACGTCGGTGATCAATTGCGGACCAGCTGTGATGACAGTAATTAAATGACACAAGCATACATGATCACGTCACTCGGGCGTCAAGCCCGCTGTCTTGCGGTTGATATAATAAACATAATTAAAAATTATTTTATAGATACAAATTGAGAGTTGCAATAACAAGTACTATGTGTACTACATCCATCAACTCCCATATCAGATGCTTAGCAATGTTATCGCGACGATGAAAACTGAAGTGACCATTTACAAATTCCTTGGATCATTTCCTGATCTCATTTTGTTGTTTAACGAATCGCCAGAAAATATTGTAGTTACAGTAATACATTGACTGTACATGGACTATCACTATACTAAATGTTCCATCTTCGCCCGCCCCCGTAGTTCCGTCAATTATCTGTTTATCCAATTGCATAACTTGTTGAATGAATAATTATTGTGGGGATAAAGCGATACATTGTATTCTCTACTAGTCGTATACTGGCGAATCAAAGAAATATAGGTAGTAGTTCAAGCATGAGCGTTGATTTGTCGAATTAATATTCAAAGTGTGCCTCCTAGGAGACCTCCCGTGAGGATATTGATTGCTTCCTTGAGTCCTCCACCTCCAGAAATCGAGCCTGAAATATTTACCAATTGTCATTGATTCATGATACTAAACAACATACCCAATGGTCCGACGTAGGCGGTTCCATTGCCGGAGACGCCATTAGAAATTATCACTTCAATCACATCTCGCAGGGCCGCGATGACGTTCTAGAAATATGTTTTTGATAAACCAAGGGACGACGAAATGGTTTATTACCGGTGCGTTCTGGGGATGCTGACCTGCGTCGAGGACGGCTCCAACGTATCTGAATTCCATTCAATTTCGTAGGAAAACACCGAAATTCCTCACTTTCCGATCGCATTCTTCAGGGCCACTTCTCCCTGTGCGCCGACGCCAGCATCAAGAGGACCCAGTGAATTGCCCAAAGCAGTGGTTGAATTGCCGAGTGCACCAATGACACCAGAAGCAGCGCTACCAAGAGTAGAACCGCTATTCGAGACTGAAGAAGCTTCGAATAAGATCTGAGATATGTGCGAAGCCTACGAATATTCAGAGCGGCCTTGGTAGCGTTGGCGATGCCGTAGATGACCGTGTTATCGATTGCTCTGTGGCCGTCAGCGAGAGATTGAATGGTGCCATTGAGGGCGGCTGAATGTAATACTGTCATAGTGAATTAACGAATGATTGGTATTACAAGAAATTCCCTGTCCGAGATTGGATCCAAGCTGCCAGTTAGGTCTCACGCTGACCCCGAGACCGCCCGCGACATCCGGTTCGTTGTCTTTGTCTATAAGCATTGATTGAGAGGATTCAACTGAGCAATCGTGATGAACGAATAAAGCTAATTCAGAAACACCTACCATTGTCTCCAAAACCGATGGCTCCACCAAGTCCTGGTTGGAGGTTGATGCTAGGTGCGGCTAATGCCAGAAGAGGCAGGGCGAGTAGGATTAGAATATAATAGCCTGTCATTCTGCTTGCAGTGAATCCCTCATGACCGGGATGGCTTTTATAACAAGTAAGTCGATGATATCTGGCATATAATGCGATTAAAGTCATAAAAGTGTAGGCTACTACGTGTGGGGAATCCCGTTGTTTATCATCCTGAACCTAGACACAAGAAGTGAATGAAGAGAGTGAGGCTGACTGGAAAAGTGCATTAGTAACATCACTGGCAGTAAGCAGGATTCATATACAACCGGAGATCAAATGTGCCAAAACAAAGTATACAACCAATCATTTGCATTGATGTACTGTGATTTGACGGTAGTCAAGTAAGTCAACCGTAGTCAGGCATCCCACGCAAAACATTTCCGTGTTTTGTGTGATTCTCACACATACTGTTATGATTGCGTCAGATATTTCGAGCAGTGAGCTTTCGTCCGGCGAACCATCATCGTAAAGGGGAAGTAATCCATCAGGTTATCAGCCTTTTCAGGTAAGATAAATTTTTCAATTTGCCTTTATCCAAACAAGTACGCCAGTCGCGGAAAGTATCACAAACAGTAGGAATGCAATGTATTAGGTTGAGTCATAAGTCTTGCGCGATTTTGACACTTTGATATTATGGCATCTCCTACCTTTCCTATTTGATCAATCATCTTTCGGTTTTATTTTACCAATGAGTAGTTCCATACTCTCTTTGTTCCACGTTATCTGTTATCTACCCGATCAGTGAGGCGGGAGCAATAGACAGTCAAGTGCAGTGTAGTCAATCATAACATTTCATTTTTGTCGGATCAGCATTCAGTTGAGAAGGGTGATCAGGACACAACTAAGCTGCAGTTATAAAGTACAATCGGTATATATCATATTGATCATAGAGGGACGAATTATCCATTAATTGTCTACTAGAGAGAAGTGACAAATGCTGGAATGAGAATTTAAGACTCTGATCGAATGAAGATTTAATCATTTTTTTGTGTCGATAGATCTAGAAGGCTGAACTATGGCGATATATGAAGTGCTTGTCCTGTTGATAATGCAAGATGATTAGGCTGAGGATTCAGCTCTCTCTTCGTAAACTGGATTGTTCAGAAGTTCGAGGTCGAAAAATTTACATCGAAATGGACACTAATGCCAACTCCCAGTCTCCCCTATCTATTGAGCACATAAGATTTTGTGGTCAAACGAACAAGCAACCCTTATCCTATCACTGAATGATAGGGCATAATATTACGAACTGATTTGTTTGTGGTGTGGGTTATGATCTGTACCTCACAAAATCACAAATTGACGACGTTTTCGTCTCACTTCCGTAAATTCGAATTTTATCTTATACAAACAAAACACGGAATGTTCCATATCAATGGCTATAGTGCTCAAGCATACTCTGAAACTATGCTAGCATGGCAGTTCTTGGGGATTTGAGGCAACGAAATTACGAGCCCACAAACTGAACTCAAAATCGCGCAAGACTTATGACTCAACCTAATAGATGCCAATCAGACCAATTCCGTAGAATCTCTTGATATTGCCACGGAAAACTATTAGGTTCGCTAAGGTGAAAATGAGAGAAATGAACAGGAATGCAATCATGATGAGTGACGAACCGCTCAAAGATATCTGAAAACGGGATTCTTATTCGACACATGTAAATAGAAAATCGGAAAAATATGATTGTTCAGTTTATTTTAGTTCAAATATAATCATTGGGATATTAGCCCCGGCGCGTAGCACCGGGGCAATTTTGGCTCAGGCTTGGCGAAATCCAATGGGCAGAAAGTATCTTTGCATACCCTAGGTATCGACTATCGGTCAAACTCAAATACAAGTATCCAGCGTTTGGGGATCTTAGTTCGAAGCCTGTAGGGTGTCCGAAATTTCAAATCTCTAGCACAACCGGAAGTACATCTGGCTGACTTCGAATTTTGTCGATTTCGTGGCGTCCCGGAATTTTGAGTTACAGTGGTAGAGAGACGTACTATAGCTCATACGATAGAGCGTATACAAGTGCCCGCCAAGACTCTTTTCAGAATTGTCAAATTCCGATATCAATCTGGATAGACGTACCCTCTGGAGGGACGCATTCGCTTCTCTCTCGTTTAAGCCAATCGATCAGTCAACGAGTATCCTGTGGGGGAGTCAATATCAGGGGCATCCGATCTGACTGCAAGAGAACGGACGGGGGCATCCGTTCTTTTCTCTCTAGACTGTATCAAGTATCCTTCATTTACCTAACAAGTATCAGTACTACTACTATTGGTGGTTTATTGCTAATGATGCAATCTTCCTAGCCAAACAGCGCAGACTCGCAAATTAAGATTTTTTTGTGTTTTTAGTCGTTGTTATCGAATTTGTTAAAAAAGTGAGGAAGCGTATTATTTGTTATGCATCAAACACAAAAAATGTATTAGTGATATGATGAGATGCGTTTAAAATAGTCGCTCCGCGTCAATAAAAGTCCCGAGATCCACCTTCCGGGGGAAGGTGGCGTATCCTGGCTTTGCGAGCAAAGTCAACAGCTGAGTGAATTTTGACCCGAGAGGATAGATTATGCAAAGATCACAACTCAATAAAAGCCGTGAGATCTCGACAGTGTGCATTTATCAAAGTCTCGGGTCAATAAAAGTCCCGGGATCAGCGGCCAAAATTCCCGCTCTATTTCTCGACGGCAACGTGCTTAGACCTGCTAATTGCATTTAATCATATAGTGATTCCAAGAATTTCCAGTGCAATAGTGAACCACACCAACTGACTTGATTTTGTACATCATATCATCATTATACATGTTGTTTTGTTCATCATCCAAGAACAATTACAACTACACCATATCCTATACTCTTCGACCTTAATGCATGCATGCTAAACTAATACTTCTCTTTTATCTACGCCATCGATTGTAACAAGTCCGAGAAAAATAGAGCGGGAATTTCGGCCGCTGATCCCGGGACTTTTATTGACCCGAGACTTTGATAAATGCACACTGTCGAGATCTCACGGCTTTTATTGAGTTGTGATCTTTGCATAATCTATCCTCTCGGGTCAAAATTCACTCAGCTGTTGACTTTGCTCGCAAAGCCAGGATACGCCACCTTCCCCCGGAAGGTGGATGATCAATTCATTCGATGCTATTCCTCAACTCACCGGCACATTATCTCCATTGATCTTTGCAATGGTGAACGGAAGCCCGAAACAGATTAGAACGTCTGCGATGTTGGGTTTATTATAGGTGCAAGATTACCTTGTATTATCGTCTAGGCTGTCAAATTCATGTCTCTTCATTACGATAACTGTGAGACATTCAAAACATCCTACTGAATAACGGTCCTCCGGTGGCCGCGGCTGCCGCCATTCTCGGCAGTCCCTGACGAGCGACCGACGTGTCCGCCACGAGATCACCAACGCAATTCGCCCACGCAATCACAGTCAGTCCGAGAATCTGTGATCTTATCTGTTCGTTTCTACAGTCAGTATGGTATAGGGGGGGGGGGGCACCAAAACGAGAGAATTTATTTTTCGATTCTAAAACGAATTTCTTCTAGGGGAAATGGAGAGACGGCTACTAGTATTACATTTTCCATCGATTTTGCAACAAAAACATACAACTCCAATCATCGTCACAGCGATTTTGCAACAAAAACATTAAACTCCAATCATCGTCACAGCATCGACAATTTCACTCGCTATGCAATACATCCACGAGACGGACATAACGAAGCCGAGAAATGAGAATGTTATCTGAATGTTGAGCATTCCGCCTCACCTTCTAGTACGATGCCTCGTAAAACCGGGGCTCATCTTCCATTGTAGTCGCAAATAGTATGAACAGTACTAGAGGGATTGAGAGAATCGGAGCGTAGGCATACAAGCCAGGGCCGTTCTCAACAGGCGTCACGTAGATCACTGAAACGATATTACTCAATTATCATATCTTAGCATAGGGAGACCCTTGCAGCTTCCGCTGCTTGTCCCAAAATTGGTTTGACACTACCTTTCGAGCCAACTTACTCCAGCAACAGAAGTTTTTAATAATGTAGTAGTTCCGTAAAAGAGAAAGTCTGTGCGAGTCTCACGTTGTGTGTTGAACAGGAAGCACTGGGGTGAGAGCACGGATAGGATGATCGCGATGGGCTTTGACCATGCGGCAGTGGATAGAGGAACCGTCAATTTGAACACAGTGACGATCGGCCACTGCGAATAATTATTATTACCACTTTCATCACTCCATCAACAATTTCAGTTTTTTACCGACATGTAAAGTCAGACAGGCCAATCATGTGTGATGTGTCTGCACAGACATTTGTTCTTCCGAACAACAAGGATGCAAAGATATCGCGCGCCTGGGATATTAATTAGCATTCAGATAATATTTCCATACATGAAGAATGCAAAATTGAAATTCGACTCACTCACCAAAAAATATGTTTTCACTCTCTGAAAAATGGACGGTTCGTCGTCTTCGAATTGTGGAGCGAGAAATGATAGGAGGTCGAATATAATTCCCTTCGCTCCCGTTGCAATCACATCTGCGCTCAATGGTACGCGTTCATGTTCGTCTTCGAAAATTCTTACGTTTGATAGCTCGTTTCGCTTTGTTTTGTCTGATGGTGGGTAGTTATGATATCATTGTTGCCGCCGATCAATCGGCTTCGGCTCCTCGCCGATAAAACCCTCGACTGCAGCTGGCGGAACTGGAATGACGGAACTGGAAAACTGGAATGATATTTTTGAATGGTAAGATGCGGTAGAACCTTCAAAATTATGAATTATTTCTTAAGATTTTGCGTTAGCGTTCAGTCCAGACTGCGACGTGCGAGCATGTGAGGTATTTCGGGAAATTGTTCGTTCAGCTTCACTAACCAGTGCCTTCGGCGTCTCTTCGGCGTCTTCGCTTCTTGATGAATTCCGTAGTCAGCACTGTGGATACGTAGAGCGCGTAGATACCAAGACAGGCTGGATAAAACAGGCATTGTGAAAACGTACATCGCTGGAATATTGCTCACCAAGCGGCTGCCATATCTGCACTTCGTCTGAAAGGAGAAAGAAAAGGAGAATGAAACCCGTCGTGATAAGAAAGAAGACGAGATCACGCAGAGTCGACCAAACGGCGGCCTATAATGAGCTAGTCAATAATTCAGCAATGATAATTGAAGGAGTAATGAAGCGGGCCGCTGATCCTAATCATGATCTACCTTGAACTGTCTGGTTAGCACAACACCTAAGAGCACTATTAATGTGACGAAGATGGCTCCTCCTGAAACAATTGACAAGAGTATTTGTATTCAGTTTTTATAACAAACCAAGTAGCGATCGGAGTGCAAGATCTGCTCTGGCCGATAGTGAGCTAACGACGGACGCGAAGGATGTGAACACGTCTGGAGCGCCATTTCCGAATGCCATGAATGTCACGCCCTGAGATCCTTGCATGATGAGATTGCGAATAACATGAAGGGCTCACCGCCAGATTCTCCGAGATGCTCAACTTGTTGACGATCGTAGAATGTTGGGGCAGAAGAAATCATCAGCGGAGGTGGAGAGCATGAGGAAGAGGATTAGGAGGAAGATCACACCCGCTGCCACGATGAACCACTGAAGATGAAATTGGGGGAATTTTTTTTTAATACATCTGGCATTAGTGTAGGATTTGAGCACGTTGACTTGCTCTTTCTTATACTATCTCACAATTAATCAATCCCCATTCAAAGAATGATCATTCATAGTTTCTCCCGAGTTGAGTGTGTAAAACAGCTGATTTAATTTTTCGAATTTCTGTTTGTTCGCAAACGCTCCTATCTCGCGAGTATCTGCAATAATCCGATATCCTTTGATCTTTAGAGTGGCTTAGATGCGTTTTGAAATGTTCCTGAACTCCAATGTGGAATAACCGTTAAGTATCTCTGTCAGTCTCATCAGTATGTGCCACCAAATTTATAAATGTGGTTAGTTCAAGACTGCACGACACAATCTTTTTGTGAATAAAAAAGAAGTCGAACTATCGAAATTGCTTAGTTCACATGCTCAATAAGTTGATTATTCAGATATAAAATCAACCCGCTGATATTTGATTTATCATTACTGCGAGCCTCATTACACACTACTAATAGCTCAAAATATCAGCGAATTATAAAATCCAGCGAATATTAATATTAGGGTTCCATATCATTTAGCAAGATATTTTGGATGTTATTGGAAGGCGTATACTTCGGAGCTGAATGTTTGCGTAATCTCGAAAGATTCAAATGTTTGCAAGAGACACGTCTGTCCTAACACTTCTACTGTTAGCCCTGTGGTTCCAGTGTACCAAGAGCTTTTAGAGGCGCGCGTGACTCCTGTGTACACAACTTAGGAACATTCTTGTGAACGAGAGAGCAACGATGCAAAGTTCTCGCTCAGTTGATGTTTCAATGTTCATGCCACATTCCACTGGGAAAGAGATTACAGGCAAGAGAACAACCGATACCTTGGCCACTTCATCCTCGCAACAGTACACGTAAACAGTCCATGATAGATAGCCTCCTCCTCCGCAAGCATCGGCTCCTCTCACGTAATCACACCTCTCTGAAATGGTAGAACTATTTATTATGGGAAATATTTTTAATTAATCAATTGATTTTCCTCAATGTCCAAAACATCAAGATAAGACCCGGATCGATCTCGGTCAAGAAATCTCCTGACGGGTAGGGCCACGATAGTCAAGATCGCACTGCCCTCTAAAATTCCACGTCAGCATTGATTTAAAAACATGGGAATCATATGCAGAATCATCTTCTGAATACCCTGAATAATCAAACGCTAAATCGTCTACTCAATACTGATCCACGGTGGTTGATTTTGATCATCACTACAGTTAACCGATGAAGTTTAGAACGATTCGATCACGTGCCCACGACACTGAATTCCGAAATCCCTTCCTCTCTTCATACAAAGCTACCATGCTGCAGGCCCAGTGTCTTGTTGACGGATAAATACAGTGTTATGTCGAATGACAATGGAATTTGTATTTTTACTCTGTTATCAACCATTTACTTGTCTTACCCGAAAAGTTCCAACTTGGTTGCGGTTTGCAGTAGTCTTCGTCGGATTCGAGCGATGTTTCGTTTAGAGCTGAAATTCGCAAGTGGATAATCCGGGTGGATCGAACTAGTGCCCACCTGCGAGAAGAGAGGAGTTCATTTGCACTCTGACAAATGGGTTGGACGTTCCCACACAGCGTTTTAAACGTTTCCCGAATGGTTGGAATTTCTTTTCAGAATCTTCGATCGTTGTTTGCTATTGTGACTAAGGCAGGATGTTTGACAGGTAAGACTACTGCAGACTCCCCTCTCCCCCTAACCTCTCCCCTCACTTTTGTTAGTTGCTCATCGGAACACTGAACCGAGTCAAATGTTCATATCGAGGATCAAAAAAGGACCAGATGAGATCAATTCGTCATCGAAAACTACAAATATTCTGAATGTTCTTGAGATACTTCTCATTATTCATTACGTATATGTTTATCGTTGGAAATGTTACAATACATAGTTGGTTAAGGTTATAGTGAATGCGATATTGAAATGCTTAGTTGTGGAAGTAAGTCTTGGCCTTGATAGCCACAGTTGAGCGGAAGCACCTAGAAGGAACATATTAATTATCGCTTTTTCCTGATCTGATGAAAAATTTAACTCACTGCTTCATCTCGTCGAACTTTCCGAAGCAAGCAGCGTAAGTGTAGTCGATGGGAGTGAACTTGTCGGGGACCTGATCGCAGAAGACGAGGCACTTGTCACCAGCAACGGTTGAATCGACTCCCTTAATCATGGATGTTTCAAATACCGCGTCCGTGGTTACTGTAGTTCAGATATTACAAACCTTGATGCGGCAGCAAGAGGAATGGTCACGGCCTTGAGCAGCGCAGAAGTGCATCTCAGGGAGGGAATCGAGAGGACACTCATCGGCTCCAATGAGCATCTTCTGCAGAAGATCCTGGTTGTAGATGTCGTAGTCGCAACGAGCCTGGAAAGGAATAATGTACGGTAGAGTAGATGAAATTCTAGATCCACTAAAAATTATGATAAATATTCTCATTTACCTGACACGCTCCGGAAAGTCTGCGATCGGCACAGCAGCTCTTGAAGAGGAAGTTGGGATCGTGAGCCTCGGCGAGAGAGATGTTGGAGGGAATCTTGGCGTTCTTCCAGAGGGAAAGACCGAAGATCTCTCCGAAATCCTGATCGACCGGGCTCTCACCGTCAAGCTTGAGCACACCACGGGCCTGAAATTGAACCATATTATTGCCTAAATAATAAAAGACACATTGATACAGTCGAAATTGTAGTAGGCGAATCCGCAAGGATTATTACCTTGGCCCTGCATCCGCATCCTCCTCCTCCTCCTCCTCCTCCACCACCGCTATCACATCCGCAGCCACCCGATGGCTTGCTGCTGCAGCCGAAGACAGACGCGACTCCAACGAGAGCGAGAAGAAGGAAGAGACGGTTCATGACGAACTGATGACTTGAGGGGAAACGGGGAACCTTTTATAGCACAAAAGAAGGCCAGTTAGGAGGAGATAATGAGCGTGGAAAAGCAAGGAAAACGATAATTACTGTGACGCGCGCGGGTTATCCCCAACCCAGGCTCATAAGCCTCGTTTGGTGGCTACCGGTTAGGTGAATGGATGTTGAACATTTTGTGTGGAAATATGTGAAAATTCCGTTGAAATTGTTTTTATCAATAATACTCTGTACGGTATAATGAATACAATATCGAAACGGTTGGAAATCATGCACCTCTACCACCCTTTCGTGATTTCTGCAAAACGGTCGGTGCATTATTAGTTCTGAGCTGGATGTTTTTTTTGCCGAGCACTTTCGTGCTTACATTTTATGTGATATTATATGAACCTTCGTTGTATCTGACAAGAATCATAATTACAACGAAGATTCATAATATGCACCTCAACATGCTCTGTTGTATTGTGAATTGCTACTCCGCCTTAGTTTTCACAAACGTGCTTAAATTTCCTGCAATTCTCTTCGTGAAATTGAAGATAAGATATATGACGATGGCGGTCGATAGCAGCACGCAAGCAATAATATCGATGTTGTTATATTCGATGATTTTCATGTCAAGGGACTGCGGACGTAATGCGGATGAAGGACATGCAAATACTATGTATAATGAACGCGACCGTACACATTGCCTAAACAATATTACAAATATTTACCAAATTCAGCCGCGAACTCGACATGTTTGATCAGGAGTTCCCGCGATGTGAACGGTTTCTTCGCGAGCATTGCTGAGGTTCGTTTAGCGTTGAACTGGTATCTGAAAAAAACAACATACAATTGAATTCACAATCGCAAATATAACTATATTTGGAACTGGATGTACCACAAGATTGCTGAGGCGATGTACATACACAAACTTTCCCCTGCCCTTAACAATTGCACCGAACTTTCGAGAGAAAGTGCCCCAATCACACTACAGACCCTCAATATCACCTGACCTCTCTCTATGCACTCTACCTTCTCCCCTCTTCCCACACTCTCTCGCCTCTCCCCTCACTCCCTTCAATGCCATTCCCTCTCTCCTTCCCTTCTCACTCAATGCCCCTCTTTCTCTCTTTTAATGTTCTCACACTTTGTTAGTCTCAATCGCACTATTACTGTCACTAATTTGTATTCCTTTTCACGTAATAACCTGACTGATGATGGGGTAATCCCTCGAAACGTCTCAACTGCGCGATAAACATCTTCCGCTTCCATTCTCTTCCTGTCTTCTTCACTCTATCATAACAAAGAAGAATCTCTATCTACATCATGACAGGAATCACCCAGCTCCCCCTTCTTAAACGCTTTCATGAAGCGCGTTATTGTTCAATGTAGATTCCATTGAAATGTGAGCATATGCGCTGCTCTAGCGAGAGAATGCGTGGATAGAGAACTAGTCAGAAACGAGATCAATAGTAACGGGACGGACTTGGGGTTGTCGATTACGTCACTGATCGTCTCTGCTAGTTTCTCGTCGTCATGTAATTCGTGCTTATCAAAGACGCGTCCAAGGCCGTTCAACTGCATCATTTCCGCATTGTAGGGCTGATCAGCAAAGAGCGGGATGAAAATTCCTGAAGTGACGTTTGTGATTCTCTCGATGTATGTTAATACAAAATTTCAGACTGGACAGATCAACTGCTCCACTTGGTTTTACCCTTCTACATGTCTCCCTTTGCACCTGGTACTCCTCGCTGCGCAATCTCCTGCGTTGAGCCCATGCCTCCGTGAGTGATGAAGGCTGCCATATTCGGATGAGCTAAACTGCACTTGCTATGCATGATCCTATATGAGGCTAGGCACCAAGAAGGTCGACTTGAGGCATCCATTTGGTCAGTACGAGATTATCCACTTTGGTGGCATGCTCTTTGCAGAAGTCATCATCCGGTTCCTCATATTTCCATATGAACGTCACGTTTGGAATTCGGGTCATGGCCTAAACTTCAACATTATGCATTAGTTTAACATGATGTGATGAAGGATGTATCGTGTGCCTATCGGAGATATATCCTATCACATTCTGCCCTGTCAGTAGAACACGACCTTGGGAACACGACACAAAAACACGACATTGCTACTGTGACCACTGGTGACGTTTGTTGAAATCTCTAAATTAAATTGTCTACTCGAAAAGTTTCTGCTGAACAAAGATTTTAAAAACAAATTATGAAATGACAAATAAAATAAATAACTATCACCTTGATGATGCCCATTTTCATGGCATGAGGAATACGACTACTCTTGGCGATAGATCCGAAAGATAGAAGAACCGCCTTGGAGAGTTGAGTTAGGATGCCTTCCCAGTACTAAATTATTATTCACTGATCAATGATTGTTTAGAATTTTGAATGATATTTATCATATTAGTATTTTCGTTTTTCATATTAGTATTTTAAAACAATTCGATTGAGGTTGAAATATGTTTCAAAATTGTTTTTCTCGAATAATCAATATCGACGAGCTCAGACCTCATCCAACATTTTCGGCTGCTTCGCTCTAATTCCTCCAATTTCAATGACTCTCGATATCGTGGGGGCAGCAGAACTAATGAGTGGTTCGGAATTTGTGAAGACATAAGCAACGTTTGAGGAGAGCTCCTGGAAATGACGTTTCAAAAGCTGTGCATCTCGTAGTTCAGTTGTTTTGCTCAGAACATCATTTTCCGTTATGATACATGTGAGATCAACGTACGGAAATTGTAGGGTGGTCAGGGCCGAATTTCTCCTTTAAAGCGCTTGTGACGGCTTGTCGATAGTACCAGAAGATGAGCCGGCCGAGAATCTCTCCGTAGATATTATACATGCGATCGAATAGCGAATGCACGTCGAGAGAAGACGTCATCGAAGCTGGGGTGAGTAGTGTTCACGAGGATCGCAAACTCGTGCTCTCGTATCAATCCATGAATGTTCAACGGTTCAAAAAAGTTTTGAAAGTTTCAGAAACTTTTTAAATTTTCATTAAACCGTTGAAATTGCATGTGATATCTGTTCTATGAGGACGTTCGATTTCCTGTGAATGAATGAATCGTACTTGGTCGATAGCTAAGAGCTTGGGGCACTCCCCAGTCCGAGAACTGCCAGCCGATGATCGAAGTGGATGAGACGCCAATCACAGACTTTGGGGCGATGGACTTTGTGATTCCTGGAGTTACTGATTTTGTCTCACTTTTCATTATTTTAAAAAAACTGTTGAAAAATGCAAATAATTGAGCGATTGCATTACACCTTTCCGAGGGCGCACTAACGATCGTAAATTGGCCGGGAAGAAGAGAACAAAAAACTCGCCTATTCCACAGACATCAAAATTCTCGGTGATCATCACATCAAATTGTTCTTCATGCATTCGATCGATCAGGCCTGGCTCGTCCAGCACCCGCTTGCAAGTACGGTAGAAGACATCACCGAATACCGGCCCGATCTGGAATCATGCTTTCTCCAAGTAAGAAGACCATAGCACATCTCCCATAACTCAACCCCTGATCAAAACTATTTCTGACCATGAATGGAACAGTGGGATCGACTATGTTCGCCTCGAAAATCGCTTGCGTATTGTCGTCCATTTGATTGCCGAACCTGGTCGAAATAATTTCATTAGCGTGGCATTGGAATTAATCCTTGTTATTCTATAACAAACTCAGCGAGATTTCGACATAAAAGTAGAAACAAATGATAAAAGTAGAAACAAATGCCATAGGAACGTTATTATTATTTGAACATCATACATATCCTTCACGATCGGATCCGGGTCAACGTAAATCTTCGTAGATTTAACAGTGCCATCGCTCACCGAACTGTCCATGATAGGAAGTAGACTGGTCTGAATGGGGGATTCCATTTCCAAAACGGGACTCGTACTTGAACGCGTTATGGCTGATACCGATTATATTAATTGCAGTGCTTGCTAAATCGATAAATCTATTTATTGTTTTTATAATTAAAGAAGGGGAGGCACGAAGGCGTATGAAAATCGCTGAGACGAGAGGCGCGCGCCGATTTGCATGCGCGCTCTCACCATTATTCCTTATCTTCCCCATCTTGGATTAGTGCCTGAGCGAGAAGGCCCGCTTGGTACACAGCCAAACGCTCATAGCTCGATTTAAACGAAAATTGTCAGCATACGAGTTTCGCAAGTGTGATCGGGTAACGAATCCCCACAACCGCCTCAAGAGAACTCATCAACTCAGATGTTCGTGCCACATCTCATTTAAAATAAAACCTCACAACATCGTGTCCTGCATCAACCAGAATGTCCGCGATCTGCCCAAGAAAATTCGAGTGAGAGTGGGCGTATTTCGAGTTGTACACGAGAATTTTGTACGAGTGGGAACGTCCGAGAAGGAGGATGAGCAGAAGGGTGGATAGAAACCGCATCGCTCGGATAACACTGAAATTGCACAGTTAACTTGCCGTGATGATATCGGAATTGTATGTTTTTCTCACTTACAATCAAGACTCCATACTCTCTCATTTTTATCAGAAAGTGCTCAAAATCTCAATTCGCGGTCGCTAACCACATCAATACACTGA
Organism: Pristionchus entomophagus; assembly: GCA_036245825.1. Classification (NCBI taxonomy): domain Eukaryota; kingdom Metazoa; phylum Nematoda; class Chromadorea; order Rhabditida; family Neodiplogasteridae; genus Pristionchus; species Pristionchus entomophagus. The sequence continues at coordinate 15,783,759 of BTSX01000004.1, read as the reverse complement.
ACAATTGGAATATGTGCGATTGGTCGTTGGCAATGCCTATAATGCAGCACTGTTTGTGCATTTGTATGCAGTTTGTACAGTCTCCCTTCTCGCATAGTGTCATTCGCGAATGACTCTAGCTCGATCAATCACTCGATATCTGTGTTATCTGTTTGGACGTGCACTTTTCATGCTTGCTCGCTTTCGAAATGTTTGCCGTACATAAAATATGGAAAGAACGATTATGGGTTATTTTCGAACAGTTATGTGAAATTGCCAGCGATTCGATAATGAGTTATTCAAAATTGACGAGTGTAATTCGCGAATGAATGCTTTTTATTCTTTCGCAATGAGCTAGCCATCTTCGCATAATTTGGTTTGTCTCGATTCGGAATACATCAGCAGTAAAATACACATATTCACAAGACATTACCAGTCGAATAAACAACATACCTATGGAAGTATCAGACAGGTCGCGAGAGGAATGGGTGAAAGACTGAGGGAAGGGGAAGAAAGAGCGAGAGATAGAGGGTTGTGAAACACTATGCGTGATATTTCACAAACAAGCTCTAGAGAAGTGGGCGAAAGAAAGAGAGAGAAAAAGAGTGGTCACACGGCATGAAGGAGGAAAGGCTAAATTATGAAACAACGGGCGCCACAGTGAGGAGGATGTAGTTTAGTAAGGGATTAGCCTTTGCGCTATCTCTATTATTGTTGAAGTTGACGTGAAGACGCTTCAGCGCCCTTGTTGGCCTCACGTTAACGGAACACGTCTACCAGCAGACGGTTTGTAAAAAAAGATCATGGTGATCTCTTTCGTAGTGTCTCAACTGACCCTCTCAATCGTCAGCGACCCTTTTATCCCTTTCCACTCATTTTGAAGAACTAGTTGTGTAACTCCGTCGTTTGAATCTTCATTGTTCATTCAATTCAATTCAATTCAAATATTTATCCACCATGGGGTATAAGGAGATTGGAATAGCGGAGATCTTCGTGAACGTTTTGGCAGAGGTCCGTCGTTTTGTATGGCGAATCGGTGGTTGGGGGAGGGGGGGGGGGCTTCGGGAGGAGTAGCAGATCGGTACCATTATCAGAGTCGCAAAAGCGATTCTGTAGAGAAAGAGATAGAGGGAAGAGAGAGAATATGAGAACGGAAGATATCGGGTGAGCTTGTAACGATTCCAGCATCTAGCGCGTTCCATCGTTCGATAATCCTAGTCGCAAAACTTGAGTGAGACTTTGGAGGTACGAAGGGTAGCGAGATACGCAAATTATGGGATCTACGAAGGTTACGGGCAAGCGGGGCTAATCTGTATAAATTTGAATGGTCATATGAGTATAATCCATGAATTGATTTATAAAGGAAGAGAAGATCAAAGATCAATCTACGATGTTCAAGAGTTTGAAGTAAAAGATGAGACAGTGTATCTGGATACAAAGAATAAGGAATTCGACTCCGTGCAAATAGACGCCGCGTGAAATTACGCTGCACGTCTTCAATTTGATTGGCAAGAATGACCAGACAACTGATCCATACTCGAGCAATGGTCGGATAAAAATAGCGAAAGCGCGACAGTACAATTGGGGTTCAGGAGAGAAAAAGCATTTAAACATTATATTAATTTTCGCTCTCGCTTTAGATACCATTTTAGAAACATGATCGGAAAATTTAAGGGAGAGGTTCATAATAATACCAAGGTCTTTCATGAAAGGTGAAGTGGAGAGAGGAATATTATTAATCGTGTAAAGAGCACGCGGTGAGAGAGATCCATAAGGAACTACAGTGCACTTAGTCTCGTTTAGGGATAGATTCCATTCAAGAGACCACTCGAATACAGAGTTAATAGCATGCTGTAAGATGTGAGAGTGAAGTGGAACCTTTGCGTAGATCTTTTGATCATCTGCATAGATACCATACTTTATCTCGGAAGGCGACACTGAGACTAATAGGCCTAAAACTATTGATAGAGTTGGAAGAAGTTTTGTGGATAGGTTTCACGATAGCTTTTTTCCAAATGTCAGGGATTGCGTTAGCAAGTCAGCTTTGGTTGAATATGATCAACAGAGGAGAGACAATAGAGAATTTACACTGTGAGTAAAAGATGTTGAATGCCGTCAGGAGAGAAATTGCACTTAGGAGCTAGGGATCGAATAGCAATCAAAATTTGAGCAGAGCTAATACAGGGTAAGTCAAAAGGTTGAGTGAAGGGAGGTGGAGATAGGGCTGGAAGGGGTGAATGGAGAGGGGAGGTACAGTATCGGAAATAAGTATCCGTCCAAAAATTAAAAGTTGCATAACTTTTGAAATAGATGAGATATGTTTCTGATATTCTGACAGGTGGTAGTGAGTGTACTCCTACATACGCCCACTATGCCAGACGATAGTGCGATTTCGCAATATTGTATGAAGATGACGCAATCTTTGCATGGTTGTTCAGCGCGGATTATTTGCTCAATTAATTTTTTTCTCAATTTTTTTAGTTCACGTTGTGATAGGAGACCTCATTACCTCTCCGATAAACATAAGTACTCATGGAAGTGTAATGTACAGAGGTTTTGAATTGTCTCAAAAAAAGGTTCCCAAAAAAATGGATTTTTGTTCATAGACATGCTAGAGACTCGTTCAAAAGCTCAAAATGATCCTTACCACAGTTCCTGATGAACCCCAAAGTTTGATAACGATAGCTCTTAATTTGCGCTCAGGGAACGAATTTTTCACTTTTTCACGTAATTTTTTTCTCCCTATTTTGGACGATCACAGTTCCAAGACCAATTTTTGTTCAAATGCCTTTCCTGGACAGGTTAGTTGTAAATCCATGGAATATACGATTCCCAACTTTTTAGAGCACTTGGATAACATTCTAGCCCGCGGCAACCGAAAATCCGAAGGAATTCGATTTTCAACCCAAAAAATGACCATGATAATGACCAAAAAATGACCATCATTGGTCGAAAAAATTGTTCTCTCAGAACTTCCTGACTAATTTTTTCTCTGGTATATTTTTGTGTGCTGAATCCGAATTTCGATATGAGAACCCATGATATCATTAATGAAAAACTCATTGTGTTAAAATTCATTGTGTCAAAAAGCAGCCGATTTTGAAAATTTATTGACCTCGGATTAGTGGGCGTATGTAGGAGTACACTCACTACCACCTGTCAGAATATCAGAAACATATCTCATCTATTTCAAAAGTTATGCAACTTTTAATTTTTGGACGGATACTTATTTCCGATACTGTAGAAACAGAGGCAAAGTATTTAGAGAAAGCGAAAACCTTATCTCTTGATGACAATGATTGAGTTCCATCGAGGTCAGTGATACCGGGAGGCGTGGATTTACAGGCTTTTAGGCGTGTATTACAAAGACTATGGAATGCCTTAGGGCTCTTAGAATCGACGATACGAGATTCGACTCTCACATGAAACTCTCTCAATGCTCTTTCAAAACTTTTACAAGAGTGATGGCATGGGCACTATTACGTGCAATGGAAGTTGCTCTCTTAGATTTACCATAAAGAATTCGTAAATGACGAGGATAACGGGAGAAGGGAGAGGGAGTTGATTTAGGCACGAAAGTGTCCAAAAGAGAAAAAGGAGTTGATGGCTTTACATTGCTCACAATGTTACTGTTAGAAAGGACAAGGTCAAGGATATTGTCACCACGCGTATTGAAATCCACAAATTGCGTAAAATTCCGGTCACAGGCAAAAGAGAGAAGATCATTTTGAGTGGGTGAGGTCAGGTTAAACCAGTCGATACTGGGGAAGTTTAGGTCACCACAGAGAATAAAATAAATGGAGTTGTGCTTACGAGAGGATCAGAAAGCGAGAAAAGAGTCTAGAGATGAGGAGGGACATGAGGGTGCGCGGTAGATCAAGCAGATGCGAATGGATTGTAAAGAGAGGGAATTTTTTGAGACATGAAAGTGAACATCAATGACAATTGTCTCGATATCCGCAGTTGCAAAAGAGCCGATGAGTAATGGATTGAGGAAAGGGGAACAAAGAATGGCCACACCACCGCCTCGAGATTTCTCAGCAGTGATTGGTCGATCCTTTCTGAATGCAACGTAATCATCGTTAGACCCCAGAAGAAACGCATCACTATCGTCAACGCATAACCAAGTCTCACTTATCAGAATAATATGATAGCTAAGCGATTTTACAAAAGATAGAAGATGTGTCTTACGCCTGATGGAACGCGCATTAGTAAGGAAAAGCTCGATATTAGGATGATTGCATAAAGATTTGGATGGAGAGAGAGATGAACAGGAAAGATTATGAGAGACCAAAGAAGGAGAGACAGACGCAACAAAAGGAGAAGACAAAATAACCTCACCACTGCTCCTGTCCTAGGCCTTGTCCCCTCCGTTGACGGTACTTGCTGCAGCAGAAATTGACTTGTTGTGGATCGGAGTGAGGGAAGAGAGGACGGAATACGAGGTTTCGAGGGTGGTAGATTCATTCAGAGAACTGGCGTTGAGAGAGGAAGATCCATTGGGCTCATTCTTGGCGTTATCGAAACCACGGGGTGGTCTACTCTGGTATCCGAGGGGAAGAGGGCGGGGGGCTCCATTGAACTTGATAAGTTTCTCATCTCGAACTCCGTACTGAGGGATCCGGCCTTGCAGTTGTTCTTCCATGCGTCGATTCGAGCTTGTCTTTCCAGTTCCAATTCGAATGGGCGGAGGTCGCGTCTGATGAACTTACCTCCAGCTTTGGTTACGGTAGGGGGGCGGAGAGATCGGACCAACGATAGGAAGTGATTTCTTGTTTTCTCCGATGCAAACTGAATCTTGATAGGGCGGATTTACGATCACCTTTCACTTCCGGATGACGTTTGTGGGTGAGCGAGCCATCCATAAGTGCTTGTGTGATGACGTCATCACCGAGTTCCTTACACAGATCGGTGATTGCTTTCTGGTCTGAGGCTGTGGTGTCAGTCGGGGAGTTCGTTTCTTCGCGTCCAATCCATACCGCACGGCTAGACTTATCAGCGTAGGTCTCAGCGTCATTGAGGGCTTTCTTGACGACCAAGTACGTGTCAGAAGGAGGATGAGTGAGTGGAGTCATCATCGCCTTCTTGAGCTCAGCGAGTTCCTGACGGAGAGAGGAGCTCTCACATTTCGGCATGGCGTCCATCTTCTGATGGAGAGACTCGAGGAGGGAAAGCACCTTGTCGATGGCAGAGACGGGAGCGGCTGCTTTGGGGGGCATGGCGAGGGATCGAGGGACCGAGGGAGGAAGAGAGGAGAGAGCGAAATGGAGAGCGAACCGCTCACGATGGGAGAAAAAACTCGGGAATAGCAATGTGAATTCGGTACCGGGCTGCTTTATTAAGACGACGGCTCGGTTATTTTTCACCATTTGACCCCCCTCCCCGGACATCCCGCCAAGAATTTCGATTCCGGTCTCCATAGTCATAGGACCTAGGGTGCCTTGGACCTTGTTTACATTTATGGTATGGAAACTGATCTGGCCGTGCAATGCGGCGCGTCACGTGCGGGCACAGTGAAAAACATCAAATTTTCGTATTTTCTCAACCGAACGAGATAAACTCGAAATTCTTTTTGCATTATCTTTGGCATGTCCAAAGTGCACAGGAACACAATTGGGAACTTTTTCCGGGCAAATCTGAAATCGACTTTTCCACACCAATTTTCGGATTTCACAGTTCTCAATACTCGAAAGGTCTTAGCGCAACATTTCTACTATATCATTATGTGGTCCCACTCATGCCTCTATACCAGAGAACATCCCGATTTTCCGTTATCGATAAATGTTGAGAAGTTTGTCAAAAAGTGGCTGATTTCAAACGTTTTCGAGCATAGCTTTTTTCAATCTTTGTTTTATGAGCTCTCATGCTGAAATTCGGATTCTACGTGAAAAAATACGCCAGAATCACCTATAGTGATATAGTTCCGAGGTATCGAGGCCATTTTGGGGGGGGGGGGTGCCATTTCAGCAAATGAGCACAGTTCGGAGGGCAGTTGACCAAGTTCAATGAAAGTTGTCACATATATATTACAGTAGCCCAAAGAGTACCGTACCCTGGTCCCATGGGTCAGATCGAGTTCCTTGGGTCAGACATTTTTCACGTATAGGGGTACATGGTCCAAAATGGAATTTTAGGTCATGGTAGAAAATCAACAAGTACCGTACACAATCAATACTACAGTAACCCAGTTCGATGGGTCAGATTCAGTTCCTTGGGTCAGACATTTTGAAAAATTTCCCTAATCGATCTCAAAATTATTCTACCTTACCCTAAAGTACGGTAGAATACTTTTTAGAGTAAAATCGCAAAATAATTTTTTTTTCCAAAACTATGATTCACTAGAATGATACATGCAATTTTCAGATCATGGCGAAAAAAATTTCAAAGTCGATTTTTTTTCATCTCAGAACCTCTTAACTTTAGGGTTTTCTGGTGTATCTTTACGCGCTGATTTCGAATATCGAAATGAGAGAAAACGTACATCGGAGTGAAGAACGCCAATGGCATCCGCGGAGCACCGACGTTTCAAATGGAGACTTGGTCAATCTATGAACGGATCATGGCTCATCATCAGATCGGAAATTCTACAGTTGAGGGATTCAATTCGAAACTGAAGGTATGAATGGAATTGTGATTGTTCTATAGTATTTCCTTCAGAATGTGCCAGCGCATTCCTCCGCGCAAAAAGTCGCAAGTATTCTGGCAGAGAACGACAGGACGTATAAGACGAACCACGAATTTGCCAGAAGTCAAAATCTTAGAATTGACCAGGCATTTCGCAAGAGTCCTCAAACTGCCACCACTGAGAATAATCGTTATTTGGCAGTCCGCAATGGTGCACATGGCCAGACACAATTCGATCACCTCAAACAATTGATAAATCATATTCACACCCCATTCTGAAAATTGCATGTATCATTCTAGTGAAGTTCCTATTTTTGTTGTTGTCTGAGTCTAATAAACAATGATATTTGACCATGTTCGGTTAATAAAAACTGTTATAAGTTGATTCGAAAATAAACAAGATAGTATAAATCGAATCAGCAGACAGAGCGGAATCAATAGTATCATTCGAATCAGCAGACAGAGCGGAACATTTCTTATTTTGATGATATCATTCCACAATTTTGCGCTGGTGATGGGTGGTCGCTTTTTCAAAAATGATATGTAACTTCCCAAACCGGCATTTCTCCAATGAGAGCCGAAAAGTGATTTGAGCTCATACTAGTACCTAACAACACGCCTAAAAATCAGAGGAATCCGAAATCGGAGAAAAATATAGCACGACATTTTGTCCGAAAAACCTTCGATTTCGACATTTTTAAAATTTTATCTTTTTTGATTATTTTTTTCGTGAAATATCATTTCGATATTCGAAATCAGCGCGTAAAGATACACCAGAAAACCCTAAAGTTAAGAGGTTCTGAGATGAAAAAAAATCGACTTTGAAATTTTTTTCGCCATGATCTGAAAATTGCATGTATCATTCTAGTGAATCATAGTTTTGGAAAAAAAAATTATTTTGCGATTTTACTCTAAAAAGTATTCTACCGTACTTTAGGGTAAGGTAGAATAATTTTGAGATCGATTAGGGAAATTTTTCAAAATGTCTGACCCAAGGAACTGAATCTGACCCATCGAACTGGGTTACTGTAGTATTGATTGTGTACGGTACTTGTTGATTTTCTACCATGACCTAAAATTCCATTTTGGACCATGTACCCCTATACGTGAAAAATGTCTGACCCAAGGAACTCGATCTGACCCATGGGACCAGGGTACGGTACTCTTTGGGCTACTGTAATATATATGTGACAACTTTCATTGAACTTGGTCAACTGCCCTCCGAACTGTGCTCATTTGCTGAAATGGCGTTTGCTGAAATGGCACCCCCCCCCCATTTTTGGGCGAAAAAGTCAAAATCCTAAAACTATATGCTTAAAGGATTTTCTGACGTAATTTTGCCCGTAGAAACCGATTTTGCATACTAGAGCACACCAAAATGCGAAATAAAATAGTGATAGTTCAAAAACGAAAATCTTTCGATAATTTCACTGTAACTTTTTTCCTTTGTTTTTTTGTGAGCTCTAGTGTGCAAAATCGGTTTCTACGGACAAAATTACGTCAGAAAATCCTCCCAGCATATAGTTTTAAGATTTTGACTTCTTGGCCCAAAAATGGACTCGATACCTCGGAACTATATCACTATAGGTGATTCTGGCGTATTTTTTCACGTAGAATCCGAATTTCAGCATGAGAGCTCATAAAACAAAGATTGAATAAAGCTATGCTCGAAAACGTTTGAAATCAGCCACTTTTTGATAAACTTCTCAACATTTATCGATAACGGAAAATCGGGATGTTCTCTGGTATAGATGGGTTCGATGAGGCATGAGTGGGACCACATAATGATATAGTAGAAATGTTGCGCTAAGACCTTTCGAGTATTGAGAACTGTGAAATCCGAAAATTGGTGTGGAAATGTCGATTTCAGATTTGCCCGGAAAAAGCTTCCAATTGTGTTCCTGTGCACTTTGGACATGCCAAAGATAATGCAAAAAGAATTTCGAGTTTATCTCGTTCGGTTGAGAAAATACGAAAATTTGATGTTTTTCACTGTGCCCGCACGTGGCGCGCCGCATTGCACGGCCAGATCAGTTTCCATACCATAAATGTAAACAAGGTCCAAGGCACCCTAGGTCCTATGACTATGGAGACCGGAATCGAAATTCTTGGCGGGATGTCTGGGGGGTGGTCGAAAATAACCGAGCCGTCGTCTTAATAAAACTGGGCACGTTATGAGTAATGCAAATTGACACGCATAGAAAACATATGCCGTCTACCCCCTTTCGTGATTTCAGCAAAATGTCGTGAACCTACATCTCCGGTCGATGCATTATTATTTCTCAGCTGAATGGTTTTTCGCGCAGCGTTTTCCTGAAAAAGATCTAATTAGTCAATTAAAAGGAAAATATGTTAATGAACCTTTCATGTCGCATGAAAATAATAAGCAAGATAATGCCTTGTAGCTGCAAGAAATTGTCACATTACTCAAATATCGAGTAGCTAGGGCTGTTTTGCATCTTCATCCTGAATGCCACAAATCCAATTATCCCGACAGATGTCACGATACCGTGGAAACTGAAAACGTATTTTATTATTCTACTATCATGATTCACCTTTTTCCACAAATAACTAATTACAATTTGATGGCAATATTGTGGAGTGTAGAGTTGACTTACCGAGCAATTGGCCGTAACAGCTCCAGTATACACACATTTTCTGCGATTTGGTACCTGTGAGTTCTGCTACTGGAAATGCGAGATCAATTATGCGGTACCTCTCAGTGAGGCTATTTCCAGTTTGTAGTATTCGCTTGCGGTTCAGTTTGAATACAAATTCAAAAAGATAAATTGTTATAATCTAGGACTTGAGGTATCTGAAACATCATAATCACAAAACCAGTATCGAGTTTCCTAACCGAGATTATCTGATGGTATATTTGCCTTCCTTCAGGGACCGCAGTCGAGACAGCATAACGAGTGTCAAAATCGAATGAGAGAAGTGAGCACGGTATAATCATCATGAGCATCAGCATCTGTTCAGAATTCGGTGATCAGAGTATCAATTCGAATAATTATTCTAACATGACACCACAAATATATCGTGTTCTTTCATGAACTCTCGTATGTTCGAAAATTGCGAGAAGCCGCACATCTTTCGGCTGCCATCATGTACAGTTGTTCCTACTACCATTCAGCTTGCTCCACTGTTAGTCTACGCGTATTCAATGATAGCTGTTGCGCTTACTCCTGGTGAAAGATTTATAGCATGGAATATAATTTAAACAATTATTTAGATATCAATAATGGCATCTTCTGCTTTCAAATGACTCACGCTTTGGTGCACACTATCATCGTTATTTCAACAACACCAGCATATCTAGAGCCATTGCAATTGTGAGTTACAGTATCGACCATAAGTCAAAGCCAACATTTTCAAAGTTCTGTAACTTTTGAACCATATGAGATTTCTTTTTGATATGTTGGCAGACGGTAGTGCAAGTACTCATACATATGGTCATTGTGTTTCAGCTTGGTAGGATTTCGCAAATGTTGCATAGTGATGACGCAACTTATACATCTTATTTCATGTCGTACTTTAAGCTCTGAGAATTTTTTCTCAGCCTTCCAATTTTCTGTAGTGAAAGAAGACCTCAATACCTCTCAGATAAAAATGAGTACTCCCTGGAGGTTGCCGTGCAGCAGCCTTGGACTGGCTCAAAAATGGGTCCCGAATAAATGGATTTTCGTTCATAGACGTGCTAGAAACTTCTTCTAAGGCTCAAAATGATCCTTACCACTATTCCTGAAGATCCCCAACGTTTGATAAAGATAGCTCTTATTTTGCCCTCATGGCAAGAATTTTTCACTTTTTCGCATTATTGTTTTCTCCCTATTTTTGGATGATCACAGTTCCAAGGGCGATGTTTGTTCAAATGTCATTCCTGGACAAATTAGTTGTATATCCATGGAACAAACGATTTCTAACTTTTCAGAGCATTTGATTTTCTTTCCTGCCCGTGGTAGCCGAAAATCCGAGGTCATCATTTCGAAAAAATAACAAATTTTTAAAGTTTTTTAATTTCAACTTTTTTCGTTCATGATATCATGAGCTCTCATATCGAAATTCGGATTCAGCACACCAAGATATATCATTTAAAAAATTAGTCACGAAGTTCTGAGAGAGAAAAAATTTCGACAGATGATGAAGTATGAAGTATGACGACAGAAGTATCATGGTCATTTTTAGGCTCGAAAATCGATTAACCTCGGATGTTCGGTTGCCACGTGCAGGAAAGTTACCCAAATGATCAAAAAAGTTAGGAATCGTTTGTTCCATGGATATGCAACTATCTTGTCCAGGAATGACATTTCAACAAACATCGCCCTTGGAACTGTGATCATCCAAAAATAGGGAGAAAACAGTAAAGTGAAAAAGTGAAAAATTCTTGCAATGAGGGCAAAATAAGAGCTATCTTTATCAAACTCTGGGGATCTTCAGGAATTGTGGTAAGGATAATTTTGAGCCTTAGAAGAAGTTTCTAGCACGTCTATGAACGAAAATCCATTTTTTGAGCCAGTCCAAGGCACGGCAACCTCCATGGAGTACTTATTTTTATCTGAGAGGCATTGAGGTCTTCTATCACTACAGGAAATTGGAAGGGTGAGAAAAAATTCTCAGAGCTAAAAGTACGACATGAAATAACATGTATAAGTTGCGTCATCGCTATGCAACATTGCGAAATCCTAACAAGCTGAAACACAATGACCATATGTATGAGTACTTGCACTACCATCTGCCAAAATATCAAAAAGAAATCTCATCTGGTTCAAAAGTTACAGAACTTTGAAAATGTTGGCTTAGACTTATGGTCGATACTGTACATGTTTCATATTATATAATCTTGCTATACAGTTAGCAATCACAAAAATTCAGCTGGCGAAGGCACAAAAAGAATGACGCAGCCGTTTCGACAACGACCCAAATAACGCGTCCGGTCTCCAACCAATAAACAATGGGATTCGAAGTATTTTAAAGACAAGAAAACAAAACAAAATATGTAATGTCTCGGCATTCATTGCTTTCGAATTCACGCATTCTATTCTCGCGTGTTTATTCAACTGTGTGCGCTTGAACGGGGAGTACCTGATGTCAATGAGTATTCGGAAAACTTGTGAATAATAATAAAAACAGCTATGCGCATGGTATGTTAGATGTATCATCGAATTTTACATGCGTAAAGAAAATCATCTACCCAAAATTAATTTAGGAAGAGTCGTTGGCTACTGAATTTTTAGAATAACAAAAGTGCTTACCGTCCGAAAAGGGAGTATTTGAGACTCCAGTCACAATCTAGGTTGCCCTCTCTCTTCATCTGATCCGGATGTGAGTGGGGCGGGCGGGTTATGATGGATCTCTCATCGCACCATCCTCCCGTCTGCACACCTGCGTTAACCTCTCGCCCTATGAATTCCCGTCCGTCGACCCTGATCACATCACATTCAACGGCCTTCACAAGCCTCTCGACATGAAGTTCACCCCAGTCGTTCTTTTCTGTCTGATCGGCTTCGTATCCACCCAAATCGCCTCCTCTGGCGCGCCTCGTGGCTCATCCGGATCACCTCCACCATCCCGATCGCCCAAGCCTTCCGGTTCACCCAGACCAACTGGCGGATCCTCTCCCGTCCCTACGATCCCGACTGATGAGGTGGCTATTGACCGCATACGATTCAAGCGTGGTGCAGTCGTCTCTGGATCGACTGGAGCCGCTCAGGGATCGACCAGAGCCCCCAGCGGAGCCTCTGGATCAGCCCAAGCCTCATCTGGTGCTCCCATTGGACCCACTGGTGCCGGCAGAATGAAGCGTGGAGCAGCCGTCTCTGGATCGACTGGAGCCGCTCAGGGATCAACCGGAGCCCCCAGCGGAGCCTCTGGATCAGCCCAAGCCTCATCTGGTGTTCCCATTGGTACCACTGGTGCCGGCAGAGTGAAGCGTGGAGCAGCCGTCTCTGGATCGACTGTATCCGCTCAGGGATCGACCAGAGCCCCCAACGGAGCCTATGGATCAGCTCAAGCCTCATCTGGTGCTCCCATTGGTACCAGTGGTGCCGGCAGAATGAAGCGTGGAGCAGTCGTCTCTGGATCGACTGGAGCCGCTCAGGGATCGACCGGAGCCCCCAGCGGAGCCTCTGGATCAGCCCAAGCCTCATCTGGTGTTCCCATTGGTACCACTGGTGCCGGCAGAGTGAAGCGTGGAGCAGCCGTCTCTGGATCGACTGGAGAAGCTCAGGGATCGACCGGAGCCCCCAACGGAGCCTATGGATCAGCTCAAGCCTCATCTGGTGCTCCCATTGGTACCAGTGGTGCCGGCAGAATGAAGCGTGGAGCAGTCGTCTCTGGATCGACTGGAGCCGCTCAGGGATCGACCAGAGCCCCCAGCGGAGCCTCTGGATCAGCCCAAGCCTCATCTGGTGCTCCCATTGGACCCACTGGTGCCGGCAGAATGAAGCGTGGAGCAGCCGTTTCTGGATCGACTGGTGCCCCTAGCGCCTCATCTGGATCACCTCAGGCTTCCACTGGTGCACCCTCCGGAATTTTCTCCTTCCTCGGTTTCTTAGATTGTCATTGTTGTATTTGATGAGAACGAAAGAATCGATAAAATCTGTGAATATATATCGCCTCTGATTTTGTCGTAGCAATATGAACCAGATGCTCCGAAAGGCTCTATACTCAATACCGTAAGAAGATCACAAGGCTAAGGCACTGTGATCATTAGTAAATCCAAATCATAGATGAAGTTTTTAGGGCATGTTTATAGCGTGAATGAAATCAGACAGTTTTTAATTTCCCATTGGATTTGAGCTTTGCTTGAGGGCAGATGACAGAACAGACATCAAAAGGTGAAGATTCATTCATCTCTGTGAAGCAGCAGTGGCTCGAATCTCTACCATATTAATCTGAACCAAACGAATTAGGTTATTCACATTTCAAAAATCCTGTAATGGATCATCAGCAATATGTGGATCCCCTGCTAGATGTGAGTTTGATCTATCGTAAGCGCTTGTATTTTGGAAAATCAGAAAGCCGCATACGCCGTGCAAATTGTGGTCACCATTCTTGCATACTTTTTCAACATCACCTTGCTCTACATTGTACAAAGAACTAGAAACAAGGAGATCGGCACATATCGCATACTCATTGCATACTTTGCTCTATCGGATCTCTACTACAACACCCTGCATTTCCTTGTGTATCCGGTACGTGAGGTGAGCATTCCCAATTCAACATTTTTTTTGTCAGATTCCCGAGAACTACGGTAATGCGTTTTTCATGCGCGGTCACGGGTACTACCGGGAACTTATCGGAGTTGGATTGTACATGGCCGCATACGGGCATGCTTTTCCTATTCTCATCTTCCATTTTCTCTATCGATTAATGGCGATCAGATAGTTAGTACAAAATGCGACTGGCGAATACGCAATTATTTTCAGCCCTCAGTATCTTCAAAATTTCCCGTTGTTCCTAGTCGCGCTTGTGCTGGCCACTGCGGCATATAACTCTATGTGGTGAGATTTGTTTTAATTTTTTTAAAATAGCGTTCTTTTAAGGTTAAAGTAATACTATCAGGTTTACTATATTCTACTGGTGCTTACATCCAGATGACGAGATTCTTCGAGTCCTTACTCCAATCTACAATGGATCCATTCCTCTTCCGGTGGTGCACACAATGGAAACTGCAGCTAAGCATTCGCAAGCACTTTACTGGGTTCACATTTCACCATCAATCAGCCATGATAGTTGTGAAATACAGAGAGGAGCAACGTTCGAAGGACCGCGCTGGCGCAACCTCATTGGGATCGGAGTGATGAGCTTATCAATGATGCTCACTTACGCAATCATCATTCGCTGCAGTTATCTCATCAGCAAATATCTGAAGTAATAATGGTTACACAGTCCTTTTCAAACGCTTCCTGTTACAGAGAGCGATCGAAAAGTGAGCAGTCGATTCGGCTACACAAGCAACTGTTTCGATCGCTGAACTATCAGGTTTGAATTATTGCAGTTATTTCAAAATTATTTATTTCAGTCGTTTGTTCCTCTATTCACAGCCTATTATCCAGCCGGTTCCACTCTGCTCCTGCCCATTTTCGGTGGGATTCATTAAATTGTACAACATGAGAAAAGAATACTGCCAGGAATTACATTCATCAATATCTCGAAAGCTGTTCCTCCAGCATGCGCCACTCACCCTCTATTCGATCCTATTCTTCTCATTCTGACTATCACTGAGATCGGTTGGTAATTGTTGGATATTGGTCGTATACAATACTCGTGGCTAATCAGACGAGCGTTCTTCGCGATAATCGGACTCTCGAGAATTACACGCACTAGAAGTCTGCAATCCGCCACGGAATCGACAATGAACGCATTTACGAGAATCTCCAGAGATTGATGTCCTTTATGAGATAACAGATCTAGTTAAAGTATGTCATCATAATACCAGTACAATGACAGAGACCTTTACCTTTACCTTTTTTGTCAATATCTCATAGTAAGGCCTAGCAAGTGAATTGAGCATAATAGTTTTGCTTCATCAAATTTGGCTTGTTGATGGATCAATGGAAATACAAGCGAATTATTCAAGATCAAACGCAGCTACTAAAATGTTTGTGATCTTTCCGCAAAAAAGGAATGCGGAAAGAAAAATATTTATTGTTACGCTATATGTTTACGCTTTGAAAAAAGTTTTCGTAGTACTTTAAGTTAAAAGTGCTACCAGTCTACCCAATAATGTCCATGGGGATTTGGCTCATATCAAAACGCCAAAACAAAGTGCACGACGCTTACTTTGTTATCTCCGTTAATCAGTTTTCTCCCACCATTGAGCCGCATTCATTTCAATCTAGTGAGACTTTTCTGACATTTTTCACGCATTTCCAATTATCATTCAGAATTCAGAAGCCTCAGCAAACTCATTCATTTTTTCATAATGTCTGATCTAGTATATGTCAACAAATTTTTCTATGTGAATATGAACATCCAGGTTCAATGACATTCAAACATTCAGGAATTCGTGAACGTATTACGGCATGTGGTCACATTCCTTGTATATTTCTTCAATGTCACTCTGATAATCATTGTGAGGAAGAGCATCAATAAGGAAATCGGGATTTATCGGATTTTGATAACATTGTTTGCCTTTTCGGATATCTACTATAATACCGTGCGCTTTCTCGTATACCCTGTGAGCTAAGTGGTGCCGATATCAGATGCTTGAACTCTTTCCAGATCCCCGAAATATACGGTAACGCATTCATCATGAGTGGTCACGGTTTGTATCCCGAACTGCTCGGCGTTGGCCTTTATGCTGGTGCATACGGTCAAGCGTGTCCAATTCTCATATTCCATTTCCTATATCGATTACTGGCTATCAAACAGTAAGTGAGACCAAGGTTTGTAAGAAAAAAAATTTTTAGCTCTCATTATCTCTCGTACTTTCCATTGTTCTTGCTCACGCTGATTGTTGTCACGTTATCGAACAATTTCATTTGGTTTTATTTTTTTGTCAAAGATATAATATGACAGATTATTTACCAGCTTCTTCGCATTCTACTGACTATACCATCCAGACGAGGAAAGTCAAAATTTTATTTCCCATATTCAATGGATCCATTCATCTTCCGGTTATTCATTCGGTGGATACTGCAACAAAGCATGCGCAGGCGCTTTACTAGGTTTAGAAAAAAACATAACTTCTAGGCTAATCTCGCAATTAAGACCGATGATACATTCAACGGACCACGATGGCGAAATTTTCTCGGAACAGGACTTATTGGTTTATCGATGGTTTCTAGTTACGCAATTATAATCTTCTGCAGTTATTTCATCAACAAGTTCCTGAAGTACTCTTCATTCTTACAAAATAAAAAGAAGAAAATTTTTTTTTCATGTTCAGTATGAAAAGTACTCGTTCGATTCGACTTCACAGGCAACTTTTTCGATCCCTCATGTATCAAGTTTGTACAATTCCAGTATCTGAACATGACGCCAATTCAGACATTCGTGCCTTTCATAACTGCTTATTTTCCCGCGGGATTATCGTTAACATTGCCTATTTTCGGTGCAAATTTTATTTCACTTTCATGAAACAAAAACAAATACAGGCGTCACTTTCACTCACATATCTTTATTAGTTTGTCCTATATGTGCTACTCATCCCTTGTTCGATCCTCTTCTATGCATTCTAACCATCACTGAGTATCGATGAGCATTTGTGACGGTTGTCATGTTATCTCTGTCGCTTTCAGGCGATTGTTTTTTGCTCTTATCCGACTAAATAGATTCGGTTTTGGTAGCTCTATAATCCCATCATCTGGACGAGACTTTCTCGCTCTTACAGAGTTATCCAAATTCACGCAGACTAGTCTTCCCAAACAAAACATTAACTACCCAAGTCGAGTCGGTACACATACCGATGAAATATATTATAGTATTTATTATAGTATATTATAGTATAAATACTATATATATAGTATTTATCGCAGTAACCGGATTCTGTAAAGTTATGTAACGTTCAGCCGATTCTCACATGTTGTTTGTTTTCACGAAAAGCACGTTTCAGTACACTTGAAAACTACATAACTGATGTTTTACCACGAGTCAAACAAAAACTCATAGGAATTCGGAAAAATATAATCGTGAAGAACTGAACATTGTTAGAGTTTCACGAGTTTATTGATTTCATATCTGGAAGGAACTAAAACATCATTGAGATACACGTAGGCACATATTCCAAATAAATCTCAAATACTTTAGCGAAACTGACTACTATGAACATGAAAAATGGAACATGAAAAATATATTTTTATCAGGACAAATGCAATGTGACCAACTGAAGCTAAAGAGGAAACCCCTGTATTGTGTTATCGAACTTCTGAAGACATTACTGAGGCGGTATTCACCTGACCGCTCATCATCTCTGATGGAACGACGATACTAGAAGCGTTCACACGCGTAGTGGCTGAGTTGTTTGTTTGCTTTCTCGGGAAGAGGAGGCTCATGGCTCCCAATCGATAATCTCTCATCAGCAAAATGATGACAATCGCGTCCCAGAGAGGAAAGGCCGAAATGAATAATGCACTTTTCTCACTGGCGATCAAGTCTTCAACTCCGAGCAATGGCGCGTTGAGGTTGTTCGTGTACGGAACATAGATGCATAGAAGAGGAACAATCGACTGGAAAAAATCATGAAACACATGTGCTTATCTCAGTATGAAACAACCTGTGCACACAGCGCTATCAGCACCGTTTTCTGTGACTTTCTGTAATAATCCGACACCCATGTGTTGATGTGGATGTAGTAGAAGGTGAGCGACGCTAGAGATGACGCTGTGATGAATGAGAAGATAATAAGACAATCAGCTAACAGGACAACGATGAATGGACGGAATTGGAAGGTGTTGTTGCGCTAAATAAAATCTAGTTATGTGTTTTATTGTATAATTTCCTTACCCAATGGTCCATGACGATCCAACCATCGCGGATGGTCACGTTGTACATGACTCTTTTGTTTGCTTCTCGTATCTCAATGGGTGCTTCTCGTATCTCAAAGGTGGCCGGTTCATCCACTTCTCCGGTGCAGATGAACATCGCTGCTAGGTACCTGATATTGCCCAATATTACTGCAAATATTGAGAATTATATCAAATAAACAAACCAAGCGGAACTGGAGCCAACCGCAAACATTATTAACGCCAGTTGAAACATATTATTGAGAGTTTTGATATTTTGTTCAAATTAAATTATGACGACTCACCATTTTATGGCCCAGTATCGATATAGGAAGTTCACATTCGTGAGAAAGAAGGGAATAGTGTACAGTGCGCTGTAGGCACTCGCGATGTGCTTAGTTATGTATTATTATATACATTTTCAAAAAAAAATTACTAACTGTTGATTCCCAGAATATCCGACCCACAATTCCTGAAATATGTCCGACACGAAACGCTGCCTGAAAAAGACGAAATGGAAAGCTGCTTGTATTTCTCTCAAGGAATTATACCCATACCACATTGAATACTGCCTCAGTCAGTGAGAGAAATATATCGTGAACAGCAAAAATGGTGAGCAGATGTTTGTATGCGCCCAATTCCTTGCGAGAGAAGCGATGAATTTGGTAAAGAAGGACGGAATTGAGCATAATTCCTGCTACTGCAAGGGGCATACATTGATAATGAACAATTTTGTGTTCACGTTTCAAATATAACGCACCGAAATTGACGGTATCAATAGGTCCATGACGAGGCAACATAAAGACCGCATGTTTCTGAACTTTCTCGTTATCAGAAAATTATAATGCGTACAGTAATGGTGAGAATGTGGACTATTCGTGTTTTTCACAAAACCTATTCGATATATTTTTTGAGGTCTAGATTAGCCTCATCTCCAGGGATCTATTTGACGTGTTCATCTCAAAAGGACATATGGTACTGGTGTACTTGCCCACGAGATTGAGGCGTCGAGTCAACGCTATTTTTACGATAAATAGTTTGCATTGAACCCCAGGAGCTACCCTGAAGTTTTGCTTGGTGTCACCTTGCCAACAATGCTGCTTTGCGTGTTGGAAGGCTCTACTTGCATACGATTTTTGCGCATACATTTTTGGATTTTTTCATCGGTCTTTCATCACGATACAGTAACTAGCAAAGTCGGACTGGAAACTAAGAACTTTGAATTACTGATAAAACAGAGTATTTATCTCAATCTGCGGGCTGTGCAATCTCCTTAGCCAAAACTGGCATGATGCAATTGTTTTTTTAAAAATATTGTTATATAGCATATCATTAACCTATTTGTGCATCACACAACGAGTTAACACTACAGCATTGTTTGAATGGTTGGATGCAATTGATGCTCGAGGTAAAATAGTTATCGTTGTATCACTGGAAGTTGGGAAATTGAAAGCACATGCTAATTTCGCGATTCCAGTAAGCGTAAAAAAATACTTTCTGAAATTGAATTTTTTCATTGAAATAAGAAGCAAAATCAAACAAACCGATACTCAGAGATGGTTAGCATGAGTATTAGGGGGTCAAGTAGAGGATGAGTGGCACATGCGGGAGGCACGACTATCGAAACGCAGTGTATCGTGATGCCTGGAAGATGCAATACATATATATTTAGTAATACATGAAAAATCGATTTCGCCTGTGAGACGATGCTGACCAAATAGTGGGAGCATCACAGCAGTTCCTGCGGGGTAGTAGGCCGTGATAAGAGGCACGAAGGACTTAAAGCAGTTATATGATCGCGGCATAAACTACGCCAAACTTGAAAGATTAGCGATAGAAAAAGTTGTCGGTGAAGACGGATCGACAAGGCGCTGTTCATTCGGTCCCTGCAAATATAAATTACATTCTTATTTCAGACGAATTATGATCACTTGAGATATCTGTTGATGAGTATACCGCAACGAATGATGATTGCGTAAGTACATCCCATTGAGAAAAACATGAGTCCGATTCCTATGAGGTTTCGCCATCTTGGGCACTTGAAGGTTTCTCCGGCCTGAAGAGTTTCACTTTATCATTACTTGGGGATTTTGTGGAACCCAGTAGAGCGCCTGCACATGCTTCTCGGCTGAATTGATTGTGTGAATGATCGGTAGAGTGATCGATCCATTGAAGATAGGCGTGAGGATACGAAGACTCTCTTCGTCTGGGTGGAAGAACCAGTAGAAGATGGAGAACCTTATATAATCGAAATTTACGATTTTTGAGTTCGCTGCTTACCACAGCACATTGCTTGCGGCTGTGCACACAACAAGAGCGATCAGGAATAGCGGGAAATGTTGGAGATAATAAGGGCTGAGCCAGTATTGTTTTTGACGACCATATTTCCATGAGACACTCACTATTTGATCGCCATTAGTCGATAAAGAAAATGGAAGATCAGAATTGGAAATACATGTCCGTACGCCCCGATATACAAACCAACTCCTAGCAGTTCTCGGTAGAGGCCATGTCCACTCATTATGAAGGCGTTTCCGTACATTTCGGGAATCTGAGCTATGCGTTATCAGTGGATGAATACAAAACACAAACTGGGTAAACAGCAAAGTGCAGAGTATTGTAGTAGAGGTCGGATATTGCAAAGTAAGCTATGAGGACACGATAGGAGCCAATATCCCCTCTGGAACTCTTGTGAGTGATGAAAAGGAGCAGAATATTGAAGATGTAAGCGACAACCGTGATGATCACTTGGCTGATGTACGAGATATCCTGCAATTAAAAACAAACATTGCTCATGCTAGAAGTTTCACTCACATTGACGAGTGGATCGAAATATTCGCGAGGAATCATTATGCGAAGTGATCTCTCTTCGTGAACAAGAGGAGACTGACATAAATCCGTTCTCGGCCAACTGATGCTTGTCCGCGAGTTACGCAACAACCCCATGGGAATTCAAAAATATCATAATGAACTAAAAAAAGTGCGATTGTAGGGTTTAGTGATTTCACAGGGGCTGTACCAAAAGCATCAAGGTAATATGATAAGGCACAAAATTGTAGCCACTTTACATCGCCAATACTAGTGACCATGAGTGTACACTCTTCTCCAGGGATCTTTTGGACCTGTTTTATCTCAAAACAACAGCGCACTTACGCTATCCTCGCCCATATAAGAGGTGTCGCTGAGTCAATTTGCCCGAAAGAAATATCGTCGGCTCAAAATGTACGCTACATTAAGTTGTGATTCGGCCCGATTTGCCTCATGCCGTGTGCATTATGCGAATCTTCAGTTACTTTTATACAGACACATACATGAAAAAAAACATTACACCTGACATCGAATGACAACTTAAACTGGGTTTTGTGAGAAAAAAAAGTGAAAAATAGCCTCAAATCAGAAGTTGCTCTAGCTATTTTTCACTGCATAGCTCGGTTAGAAAAGCTAGTCAGGCCACTAATAAGAAAAACATATTACGGCGCAAGCCTATCCTTTTGTGATTGGAATGGCTTTGGGCTGGATGGGATCATGGGTCTTTTTGGGAGCTTCGATGTGCAGATGCCCCTTGTCGTTGAGGGAAGAACGAATGGCCTCCATATTGGCGTCCTCAGGAAGAACGTACTTGCGAATGAACGATCTGAAAAGGCGAGTAATAAGTAGGTTCTTGCTCTCGTCTTGAATCAAGATAACAAAAGATCAAAGATCAAATATCTCACCTCTCGATGGATCCATGGTGATCGTTCATCACCTCATGATTTCCCTCGATCGTCACTTCGTTTCCTGCCTCAGTGACCTTGATCTCGCCAGGCTTGAAATGAGAGACGTCAACGGAAACAGCCCATTTCTCGTCAGTGTTGACAATCTAAAACGAGCAGTGTTATTCTTCTCAATATTGTCTGTATCCTTCATTCACATTCTATAACTATTTGAATCCAGAAAAATCATTAAGTCTACAGACCTCGCCTACAGCCGATCCGTGATTGACATTGTAGTCGTTTTCAATGTGTCTCATGTAGGGAAAGTGGCTTCCATGCGCGTATAATTCTCCGTGGAGCATCTGCAAAGAAAACTTTATGAACGAGACAGGAATTGCAGCGAGAATTTAGAGAACGTTTGAACTAAGAATTCCGTGAAAAGATGCATGTCGTTATAGAGCCAAAATATAAGGCAAAAACGTGATTTGGAATGTGAAATACCATAAGAAAGGGATGGTATTCAGAACAAAAGAAAGAGATCTGTCGTACCTCGTCGAACTGACGACGCATTGCGTGGTCTGCATGGGAGCAACCGATAGTGGTCATTGCTGAACGTGAGCTGAGAGCAGAAGTGGGTTTGTTGTTGACTGTCGAGACCTCCTCCCTCCTTTATAGTGAAGGAGGGGTTCCAGAAGGAGCGTGAGTCTTGCGAAAGAGGCGCGCAGCGAACAACAAAGGATAGAGAGAAGGAAAAAATGAGAGGTGCCACAGACGAGGGAACGCGCACGAGAAGGCTTTCGCAAGACGCTCTGCACGTTATTTTCTTTTTGTTGTTGCAGGAACTACCCTGCAGAGTCATGGGGCCCGGCGGGAAAGATGACCCCTCGCAGGGGAATATTTTGCAATGCGCTGTATATCCCTACAGATCCACGATTCGTAGGGGGTATATCATATGAGAACTCAGAATGTAAATAATAATGTGTTCCAAACCGACTGCTGACATAGAAACAAATGAGTTATAAAATGATACACCTTCCGTTCGTCCCACTCGGCGACAATAGACTGTTCGAGAAAAGAGCGCGGCAAGGGGTAGCAGACAATTTATCTGGACACTGAGGATGTGATGAGCGAATGACGAAAATTATCAAAACATGAACATGGATGATCGAGTTGATCTAATGAGAAAATATTCGAAAGTATCAGGGTGATGCATAAGTTTTGGACTTTTTTCTTCAAGTGTTTACAAATTCTTTATAAAAGGGAATTATCAAGTGAATATAGGGGTGTTTTGAAGCGCATCTAATGTGCTTTCGATCGCGCACTTTGATATTCTGACGGCACTCTGGACATGGACATTATGAGTCTTCAAATGCGGTCGATTCATCAAGGTCTGGATCGGGTTTCCATCATTACCCTTGCCTATGGGGTTAAGCTAATGGATCAATTTCAGTACTCATTTTGAAGATTGACCCTTTTGGCACAACTCACAGTAAGATTAGAGTACAATTCTCGACGACATCTATCTCTTTATATACACAATTGAGATCAATTGTTGAAAGCATCAATACTATGAAATTCAGTCGGTTTTCGAGTCGTCACTACTCAAATATGTATCGTGGACCCCATATCTCAAGCGAATTCGAAAGAGAATGATACAAGGTACCCATTTATCTATGATAGATACCTCGCGAAAATTTTCCCGATGAGAGCGGGAGGTTCGGAAAAGTTTGTAAAATTTGAGTATTTTTGTGATGTCGACTTATAAAAACATCTCAAGTACCCATGCTAAAGGAAACCATCTGAGTTAATAACTCAAAGTCCATCCCTAAATTATGTATTGGTAAGATGGCTCCATGATCTCACTCGGCTGAATGCCAGTCTATCAAATTCACCAATGAAAAAAGTCCAAAACTTATGCATCAGCCTAGTACATGTAGACTAAACTGGTTTTCTGGAAACAAGCAATAAACAATTACAATTGATGTGAATATCTTAATGAAAAGGTGAGGTTATGAACATACCCTTGCAACGTTCAAATAGTATTACTGTGCTTAAACTATGATTCAAACAATTCCGGTAGGTAGTCAGACAGCCAGACTGGTTCGATTTTCTGAAAATGAACATTATTGGAGACATTTTCAAGGACAGAAAGTTAGTTCTAGTTTTGTTTGAAGTGTGAGCGTGTGTCTGCATCATGCCACTAACCGTATTGCTATACTTTCTCACGGCTTTCTTCGAAGCCTCGGCGATTTGGTGAGCCTGCAATAATGAATACCACTGATAACTGCCATGTTGACACCCCAAGCAACCCATAGATAAGAACCTCAAGTGAAACAACAAGAAAAAAACGGCGTCTGGCATAGTTATTCTACACAAGATACGTCTCACTCCGTTTTTCCTAGTTTTGTTTGCAAAAACGAACGTTTTATGCGATTAAAACACACAAGTCGAGATAGGAACTGACCGCGTGCGCGACCGCCTCTTCCTCTTTCCTGACAAAACTTGCGACAGCCTCTTCCTCTTTCCTGACAAAACTGGCGACTTTATCCTCCTCCTTCTTGATGAAGTTTGAGATGGCATCCTCCTCTCGTTTAATGTAGCCCATCGATTTCTCTAGCACAGAGCCGACCTGGAGTCCGCATATCTTCTAACATATTTCCCCTCTAACGCTTGTTTGTCAACGTGAACCAAAAAGTGGGGAATGAGTTTGAACATTCTCGGTTTCTTCTCTAAGCATCCGAAATCATAGTGACGGTTACATGTTTGCTAGCTCTCGTGTTACTGATATCGTAAGTGCTAACAAATGAGAATAAAAAGCCTGAGTTTGAATTTTACAACGCTTACCTTACTCGGGGCAGGATCGACTCCGGCCTTGTTGGGTGCGTCCATCAAACTCGCCATGACACGTCGTTCCTTTGCAAGAAAGGATCGATTAGCGAAAAGCAATCACGTGATAGAGAGAGAGAGAGAGAGAGAGAGAGAGAGAGAGAGAGAGAGCAGAGAAATATCCAATCGACCCGGCCAGCACACTGTCAACAACACTATTCCAGCTCCGCTTCCCCCTCTCTCTCATCTTTCTCCTCTCTATCTCCCCGACTCGTGCGTGCAAATCGAAAACGTACACGAAAACAGCGGAGAGGAAAGACGGCAACAATGCGCATTTTCCAATACTATCTGTGTTTTCTGCCGGTTTTTATCGATTTTTGTCCATTAAAAAAAAAAGAAGAATGGGGAGGGACTATTATGAGGAAAGACGAGACTGATAAGCTTCTAAAATCGGTGGAAATGTCCTGTAATTCACATAACACTTCAATCAATATTAAATTGCGCGAGATTATCAGCCTCTGCGCGATTAAGATTGCGTGATCTGAGATTGCAGAAGTGACGAGCGGGATGTGAACAGGAGACAGAGAAATAAAAGACCGAGATGTACCGATGGACAGAGAGATAGACATACAAGGCGTCATTCCACTCTCCGAGATCAGCTAGTCCAGCGCGTCCCTTCTCACGTGTTTGTGTATTGTCTGATCTCGCTCTGACCCTCTGGCATATCTCTCCATCACGCGCTAGGCTCATCTCTCTAATCTCTCGTTCCCGGTGTCTGGTCACTTACACACTAGCAAAGCCGACATCAACTCTCTTTCAGCAGTACTCCTTATGAGTTAGTGACGTTTATTCAGTGAATGTTTTTTACCGCAGATAATTCGGAAGTAGGAGAGGGACTAGGCGCACTGAGTTTCAGCGCAATTGTTATTCAGTGAATGTTTGAGGGAGTTCGGTCGCCTTCTGCACGATTGCAGCCCCTGCTGAATGCGCGGACATACGATCCCACCAGGCGGAGAGAGCCGGCCATCGAGGGGAAGGGAAGGGAGAAGGGGTGGGAGAGGGAGAGGAGAGGGAAGTGACACGCTCGAAGTAAGGGAAGAGCAGCAGATCAGTGAATCCCGCTGAGGTTCCTGCAAAGTCAGAATTGTGAAAATATTAGTGGCCACCTTTACCTCCGAAGTAATCTTGCGCAAGAAGTTTGTCCATCGAGTCAAGAGCGGAATCAACGGTCTTCAGATTGGAAAAGCCCGCATGCACGTCCAGTTTCGCATCAGAGAATGCGTAGAGACCGCTGATCGCATCAATCATCTGAATATGTCACTTGTTTATTCGTGAAATTTGCACTAGATAAGACATTGAATCACGCCTTCTTTCATTCGCCCATTCTCTGTTCATCGGTAACAAGTCGATCCCGCACTAAATCACTGATTTGAAAGTTTGTGGAAAACAAATTGAACGAGAGTTATTCAGAAGGACGAGAGGAAATCGGCGCACCGAGGTTCAGCAAGAGCCTCGGATCGACTCTACCGTAAGAGTTTGATGCCATCCAGGTGTACCAGTGATACTCGATTCAATCGCCTCCTGCAGAGATTAGATATCACTGAGAGCGAATTCTTTCTCAACTATCTGCTTTCCTAGGTACCTTTACCTAGATGACCCTTTTCAAATATCGAATATGATGATAACCTTTCTGTCCTTGTCGGGCGACGGAACAACTGCCTTTCTGTGCTTGATGACGCCGATTTCGATCCTTAAATAGAAATATGATTATAAGAAAGGTTAGAAATGCACTGCCTGTGGAATTTGCAAACCGTTTTCGTGCAAGCTGACCAACAACAACCAAATCACCTGCAATTGCATAACCGAAATTAGTCAATTTCTCACTTAATAGAATTGGCAGTCATTTCACAAGGCTCACTGTCGATGTGACCACTTCCCACGACAGGAGAGATGTCGCCTGCAGTCAATATTGTCCGAGTAATGTTTGAAGTTTCAAATGAGTAGTTGAGCCTACTTTTTTCGAGCGAACTTGAGCTGTTGATGATATTGCAGATCACCGATTGTGTTGTCATTATTAACTCAGAGCGTTGTAGAATAGTTCGTGAATGTTGTGATAATGACGATAATACTTGCTATTACTGCTTGGCCGATGATGGGTATTTATAGGAGGAATAAGGGGAGGAACGTGATCTGCACATCACTCAGAAGTGTGCACTTTTCGAGATCATTTCGCAATACACAAGTTTTTGCTATACTGCGAGGAGAGGGTTGAGGACACTTCCACAATAGTCGAGCAGAATGTGCAGCGAAAGACGTGCGAACAAAACATAGACTAAAGTAGAATGTGGTGATGGTCATTAATTGAAATAGGAAGGAAGGAAGGCAGTGTGTTTTGCAATCACTGCAGGTCACCGTGCACTCAGTGGGAAGAGATTCGTGTGATAAGGAGCAACTACAAATCTGCAAAGTAAGTTTTTTTACGCAACGAAAACTTGTAGATTATTAGGAAGAATCCACAATGTTAGCACAAGCCACCCAATCTGGAAGGATTGGTTCGTGGCAAAATTGAACAAATCGATTTGATCGAGTCCGATTGCTAACCATAGTAGGTACGGAATGTACACAGACTGTGTACATTATGTGTTTTCTCATAGTCGATTTCGCAACGATTATTGAGCCCCGCTGAGATCAGTCTCTCTGCCATAAGCCGCTTCACGGGGATGCCGAACGTGTCGTCAGAAATAGAAGGTGGCACTCCACCTCTCACTCGCTCACTCCTCACTCTGACCCCGAGATAAAGCTGCATGGAAGATAAGAATAAAGCTTTTGATGCTTCCGATCTCGTTCAGTGATATCAGTCATCATTGTGCGATCTAATGCACATAGATCTAATGCACATAGCGCGCATGCTGATTCTAGTGACTGCTGTATCGACGCAAGAAACATCAGGTATGCAGCCGTTTATGTTGTTGTTGAAAGATTCCGTTAAACCACCACCGCCATGTGAGTAAAATTATTGAAATTGTTGCAAGGCCCCTGACAGCTTTACAGTTCCTGAAAGATGTGCTCGAGGCTTCTACGAGTTTTTGTACGGAAAGTGTGTTGCGTAAGTTTTCTGATATTGCTCATTCCTCGGAATTATGTTTTTAGGAAACCATCGCCATATTATGTTTCATTCGAAGAAGGTGTGGCGATTTGCGATGATAAATTCGGCGCCACGTATCCATCGATTGCTTCCGACGCAGTTGGTTCACTGTTCCAAACAACATTGTTTCATTAATTGAATAGCACGTTATGATTTCGTGCTTTGGGAAACAAATGATTGCATATCAGGGCGTTCGCCTAAGAATCGCAGATTCTCTTGGCTTTTCGGTACAGCAAAAAGTAGGCAAGTGGGGGTTTCACACATTCTGATAGCCCTAGCACAGAATATTTGATATAATTGAGATTCTGCGAACAGGGTCCATACAGCGATTTTGCAACCTATGCTCAAAATTTAGCTCTAGAGTCAACTTTGGACGTAGAGTTCGAAAATCGACCTTAGAAAGCCGTATTTTCAGAACGCTATTCGCTGTGCCGCACTTTATGCTGTGCGGTCGGTATCATATCTCATGAACGGCGCTTCGGAGACTTACAAATATATAGTAATTCTGAAAGATCTCGACGAGATAAGACTTTTTACTGTTGGAAGTGAATAGCTTGCTCATCTGTGAAAAAAGTTAGAACATCCGAAAGTTTTGAAACTGCTACCTTGAAAAATTTGATAGGGCGAAATAAACTTTTTCATTGGATTCCTCATACAATTTAACCCCTGCTTGCATAATCTTGCGGAGATCTCATCCATGGAACCGCTTCGTTTCCGCCGCAGAAAGCGTTCAAGTCGCCGATTTTTTTCGCAAAAAATGTGTTTTTCGAGCTAAACTTTTTTCTTTTAAATTTTCATGATCTCTAGTATCGATATTCGGTTCCAGCATGTGAGAATACGCCAGAAACACCTATAGTCAGGTGATTTTGAGAATATGACTTTTTGACCAAAAAATGGCCTCGAAATTGGGGTAAAAAATGGTTAAAAAGTCATGACTTCAAAATCACCTGACTATAGGTGTTTCTGGTGTATTTTCACATGCTGAAACCGAATATCGAAACTAGAGATCATGAAGATTCAAAATAAAAAAGTTTAGCTCGAAAAGCACATTTTTTGCGTAAAAAATCGAAGACCTGAACGCTTTCTGCGGCGGAAACGAAGCGGTTCCATGGATGCGATCTCCGCAAGATTATGCATCCAGGAGTAAAACTGCATGAGGAATCCTATGAAAAAGTTTATTTAACCCTATCCGAACAAAAGGTCGCAGTTTCAAAACTTTCAGAGGTTCTCACTTTTTTCACAGATGAGCCAGATGAGCCACTTCCAACAGTAAAAAGTCTTATCTCGTCGAGACCTTTCAGAATTACTATATATTTGTGGGTCATCGAAGCGCCGTTCATGAGATATGAAAACCGACAGCACAGCATAAAGTGTGGCACAGCGAATGGCGTTGTGAAGATACGGCTTTCTAAGGTCGATTTTCGAACTCTACGATGTCCAAAGTTGACTCTAGGGCCAAATTTTGAGCATAGGTTGCAAAATCGCTGTACGGACGTATCTCCATTATATCGAAAATCCTGTGTTATACTGAGATTATTGTATAATTAGCTTCGAAATGTCGAGAAATAGGAGCAACATGAAATCTGAGTATTGAAATGCATGTGCCAAAAGCCAGGGTGGGATTCGTTTCAGATGCTTCGGCACCTACACGACGTACCTTGCACCAGAGGCCTCATTGGTTTTCTTCAGCGATTGTGTGAACAAACAAAACGCCGGAGAGGCTTCAAAGTGAGAGGTTTTTTTTTATAGTCTTTCATTAGATATTCGTGAATTTTTCTTCGATTTATCAACCATTTCTGCTAAAACCACTGAAACCACTAATCACAGAACGATTTGTGATTGACGCGAACAGAGATAGATCATAAAAATAGGATGGGATATCTGTGAAAGACGATATTCTAATCGATCCAAAATGGTAGCTTTTCAGGACGCTGGACCAGTGTATTCGTGACAATTGCTTCCGGATTCGTGATCACGTGGAGAGAGTGCAGCCGACCGACGAGGAGTTCATGGCAATGCTAGCTCTCGCTTTCTGGAGCATTGGTGTGTACTGTTCCAATATTTATGGCATTTATGATACATGCTACGTTGTCAGACCAACAATCAGGTAGTGAGAGGCTGCTCATAAGCTCTATTCATTTATGGGAAAACGAATTCCCATGTATTCATCGAGTATATTGATGTGTGTAAAATAAGAATATCAAATAAATTCTCATTTCCTCACATAAATTCAAGGGATTGGTTTCAATTTCTTCATTCAACTCATGTACTGGGGTCGATAGGAACAATAGCAAGGGTTTTGTTTAACAACTCTAATGTGAATGATTCATTGCACAGACCACTCATGCGCGTGAGAGCCTAATCGATCTCTCTGCAAGGTATCGAACGGAGATTCTGAGCCGGATGATGACGCGATACAAGGAGACGATTGGAGCCATGGAGGGAACGATGAGGATCGGGGAATTGTTCGGAGTACTAGGGACGATCAAGGTGTGTTTCATGTTGTGATATTAGATTTGCAATTCCTAAATGTATTTTGGATAAAATTCCAGTTTTTTCTCGAAAGGAGTGAGTGTCAATAAAAGGCGTAGAGACATGTCTCGCTATTTATTTTTGGAATTCGATTTGGGGAAATTCTGCTTTCAGAGAGTCGAGATGAACATGAAGTGGGAGTACGAGGTGTATCGGATGCTCGACCTCTTCGATGATCACACGTACATGTACAAACTGCAGATGCACAAGCCAGACACTGTGTGCAAGAGCCTCAATTACCTCAGATAATATGTCAGATATCTATGATAAAAGCTTGTGTATTTTTTTACTTGAATACGGCAAACCGATTTGATCGATATTTACATACACGGCATTCAGATCACAGAGGCGGAATATCCTAATACCAACACAAACATGATCGACGCACATCCTTAGCACAGTCATCCGCTTATCTCTTCCCTTCTTTGCTCTCGCTTTAGTCGCCCTGCTTTCTTCGATCGTGAATCATCCTCCCGAGTTATGCGTATGGACGTCTTTGCGTTGCCTGATTCGTTTCTCCAGAGACTCCTGAGAACGATAGAGATCAAAGATCGCTTGAAATTACGACTAACATGTCGGTAAGTGACCTCTTTCAATAACCTCTAGTAAATGTTATTCAAGTGCATTCGAAAAGCTGGTGGCAGAGTCAAGTGCCGGTCATTTCCAGGATGGATATCTCACTTACAGAGATGATGTGGTGAGCAAATATGTGTAGTGTATTTTCTCCGTAAACGAATGTGTCAGTGCATATGCAAATACCAATAATGCGTGCCTTTTAGAGCTCATGTATGATGTACATCGGGGATACAACCTTCACTGTTCGGAGAGACGAATTTGAACAATTTCTGAGCATGCGAAAGCGTATTTTCAGTGAAATTTCGATTGGCGAATTCGAAATTAATCTGTGTTCTGATAGCCCACACGAAGTAATGAGTGACAAATTGAAACTGGTAGACGAGAATTTTTAGGTCAGCCCAATTACTATTGAATTTATCCGCTCTCTCACTGAAAACATTGACACAACTTTGTTCTCTTTCGTCACGCAGTCCGCATCGCATCTCGAGAAGTGAGATTTCCACATTAAATTAATCAATCAATCATTTATCAGAATTATGGGTTAGGTCTTATCCCGCATGCTGATCTCTTCTGGTTCTGTATTCACTCGATGATATCGACCACCAGTCGTTGCCAATTGTACGATGTATGTCATCTCTCCAGCGCATCCGGGGTTGCCCTCTTGGTCTTGAACGATTGTAAGGTATCCAAGTAGTTAGAATTCGTGCCCAGCGCGATCCTTCCATCTGTCGCAAACGATTAGCCCAATTCAACTTCTTCTCATCCGCAAGTTGGACCCAATCTCTGACTTTAGTGGTGGCCCTGACGCGTTGATTTGACCACCCGTGAAACAGCGATATTCCGATAATTTTCCTTTCCATCTTACGCTGTGCTACTCGTAATTTCTCTTTGTCTGATTCGCGTAAGGATCACAGTTCTTCTCCGTATAATGCCGCGGGAGTTATTAGAGTGTTGAAGGCTTTTCGCTTGTGCTTGAGAGAGAGCAACACCATCATGTTATGAATTTTACTCCATGCTCCCATGCACACCTGATTCGTCGATCAACTTCCAAGGACGGGTTGAGAGGGAAGGAGACGGTGATGCCGAGATATGTAGCTTGATCCACAAAATTGTATTGTTCTCCGTGGATGACTATTGGAGATCGAGTAGTGGTGCAGTTTGTAAGGAGGGTTGTCTTTTTTGCATTGATGGATAAACCACATGACTCAGCGTTCTCCTTTAGTGTAGTGATCATACGAATCAAAGCCGGCGTGTTCTTTGCAAAGAGAACGACATCGTCAGCGTACGCCAAGTGGGTGAGATTCTGTCCAATTCCGTCTTCATCCCAGTCATAGTCATCGATTTCTGTTTGCTAATTTTACTAATTACATGAGCCTAATGGGCATGGTGTTTGACTGACATGCCGATGCAGGCAGGCTCGACTCCCGCCCGCAGGTGATGTTTTGCAAGAGGTAGAGAAAGGCGCGCGCCCCAACCACTAGTCTCCGTCAAGCGTTCCCGGCGGTAGGTGATGCAGACACCATTCCCCGGATCATGAGCAAATCCATCCCGGATTATGCATTATGAAGCACTCAGTACATACATAAATAATTTTTTTCATCCACTCACTGATTTCGACGAGTATCCGAACTAAGCTCTCATTTGTGGTCATTCGTCCCTTCAAGACCCTTGATCTTTTTTTTATTTATTTGATACGCCCCAAAGGGTGTGACAGCATGTGAATTAACATATACAGTAATAAGAAGAGTTGAGGGAAGGAGGAAGGGACAGGGATCGATGTAGATGAGGGGAGGGAGGGAGGAGGGAACTTCGTATACTGCACATTCCCAGAGTTGCTCTTGATTGACGAGGTGGACGAAGCCTCGGAACGGGAGGAGACCGTTCGATCCATGTATATCGTATGGATCAGAGCAAGGGAGGGAAGGGAGGAATGAAGCTACAGTTTTGGAATCTCTATCTGGAGAATGTGGGTAGTGTCGGGGTTAGACAACAGGCGAAGTTTGATAGTAGACAGAGATAACTTGGGATCAACAATTTTATGGATCTTACAAAGAAAGCGAATAGAACGGTGAGAAAAGGAAGATCGCAAATTCTCTCTTCGAGCAATGGGAATATGAAGAGAGAAAGCATTATTTCTAGAAGACACATTACGAAATGAATAGAAACTAGACATAGGAAGATTTACAATCCCATTAACAATCTTTAGAGAGAATACAATATCAGCTACTACACGGCGAAGGTACAAAGATTTTAAGTGTGACTGGGCTAGTCTCTGATCATAAAAGGCGGGAATGAAATATGAGGAGATGTACGATAGTGCAACAGTCGCGTGAAGAGATGCTGGCATTTCTCTAATTGTCTAATGGGGCCTTTAGCGGAAGGGGACCAGACTGGTGAGGCGTATTCGAGAATGGGTACAATGAATGAACGATAAGCTCTAATGTAGGGATCACTGGACGTACATGATACAGATCGAAAAAGCAGATAAATTAGCTTTAGTGCTTTTTTACAAATGAGATCAATGTGTGGAAGGAAAGAGAGAGTTGAGTCGATATAGACTCCAAGGTCCCGAATAGGTTCGGGGGGAGACACAATGGAAGGAAGAGAGAGGGGTATGGAGTTGAGAGAGTATTGGAAGAGGGGATTGTTTTTGCATATGTAAAGGGCGGTGCACTTCTTTTCAGCCACCGTCAACTGCCAAGTTTCGCAGTATTCTAAGATACCCTGTAACCCTTGTTGAAGTTGAGAGGGGGTGGATGGATGTTGGTCAGGTTTGTGAGTGATGTACAGTTTGATGTCATCAGCAAAGAGACGGAAGTTGACTAAAGGGAATGGAGAGAGAGCCCGAGGGACATCGAAAAGGTAGATGAGAAATAGAATCGGAGCTAATACAGTGCCTTGTGGGACACCACTGAGAACCACTCTCTCCGAAGAGAGAGAGGAGCCAACTTTTACCTGTAAGTGACGATCGAGCAAGAAGTCCGAAATCCAGTTAAACAGACAACCACGAATACCAAGGCAATTCAATTTATGGAGGAGTTTAGAATGAGAAACAGTATCAAATGCCTTAGCTAGGTCAACATAAACAACGTCAACACAATCATTCCTATCCATTGAATCACGCCAAGATTGGGTACACTCAAGAAGTTGGGATACGGTAGATTTGCCACGGACGAATCCGTGTTGTTCAGGTGGAATTATGGAGTGGATTTCGCACCAGCGGACTAATTTGGGCTTGATGATTCGTTCCATGACTTTACTAGGAATGGGAGTGAGTGAGATGGGACGGTAGTCGGATAACAAAGAAGGAGACGTGACTTTAGGAATTGGGACAATAACTGAAAGTTTCCAGAGAGAAGGGACTTGACCCAACATCAAACTGTAGTTCATAATATGAGCAAGTGGTTCAGATAGAGTCAAATAACACTTCTTGAAAATAACAGAGGGAATTCCATCGGAAGGAAGAGAGCACGAATCAGAAACACGTCTAAGGTGGTAAGCAATATCAATTGGGAGAATAATAGAGAAGGGAATGGACTGAGGAATAGTGAGGGGGCAGGTAGGGAGAAGTCCATCATCGGCAGTAAATACAGATACAAAATATGAAGCAAATGCCTCGGCCTTATCAGTGTCATTGGTCAGATTATTACCATGAGAGTCAAATAGAGAAGGAGCAATCGATGAACGGGGTTTAAAGCGAGTGGAGATGTAACGATAATAAGAACGGCTGCGATTGCCAGATAACAACTTGTTTTCTTTGTTACGAATGAATTTCCTTACTTCCGAATCAAGTTTAGATGATACATTTGCGAATTGAGATCTAACGGGAGCAAGAGATAGCTTGTTAAAGAGACAACGTTTGTGCTTTAGAAGGGACTTGATGTGAGGAGGGTAGTTGTCAAAGGGAAGGAATTCCTTCTTGAAGGGTACAAACGAAAAGAATAGATGTACAAGGTAATCAACAAACTGAGAATACATCTGAGAATTATCGGAGAAATTTTCAAAGATCAAAGACCAATCGGTGCCAGAGAGAGCAGAGTTGAGACCTATGAAGTCGGTTTTTCGAAAGTCAAAGGAAGGAATGGATATGGGAGCACAGAATGGCCAAGAAAGACGGAAAGTAACACTGGAGTGGTCAGAGTTCTTGAACGGAGAAGATACATGACAGTTAGAGATGAGGTCAGGAGGAGCAAGGACAATGTCTAGAATCTTGGTGCCGAGAGTAGGGGAAGAAACAAATTGGTGAAGAGAAAGGGATGAGGCGAAGTCAACAAGAGAAACTGATTGCCCAGTGGCCAGAGAAGTATAGGCCCAATCAGTGTGCAAATTCAGATCACCAGTAAGAATAACAGACTTATCAACAGAGGATAGAATGGATAACTGGTCGAACAAAGCTAAGTTGTCATTAGAGACAGTGTTGGGGGGACGGTAGGCCAGAATGAGTCGAATAGCAGATAGACCAAGAGGAGGAAGGATGTCGAGACAGTGGTGGGGAGGGAAATACGAGAACAAGGAATGTGATCACGAATGATTACACATACACCACCACCCCTTCTGGCGCGATCAGCACGAAAGATACGGTAGGGAAAAGAAAGGAGAATCTCAGAGTCCATAATTCGAGAAGTAAGCCAAGATTCAGAAATAAGGATAACATCCGGACGATCAAGTGACAAGATACAGTGTAAATCTGGTAATTTGTTACAGAGAGATCTAGCGTTGAACATGATACAATTCAGGAAAGGAATGGATGGAGAGAGATCAGATGGATGATACGATGAATGGAGTAGGGGTGTATCAGAAATTAGTTTCCCTGGCTCGGGAATTGAGTGCGGACACGAGAGGGAATGTCCCCCTTATGCCAGATTTCTCCTCTATAGACAACGAACGGAGAGGAGGCATCTTTCGCACGCAAGTCCCTTACCCTGGCCCTCATCTCCTGATGCCTGGCCAACTCTTCCCTGCTCATCGACTGGCGAATGTAGATACCCTCAAACTCGGAGTTTCCTCTGAGTCTGGAGGCGTTTTTGAGTGCCGTGAACACAAAAGAGCGAGCGGGCATTACAAGCTTGAGGAGACGGGGGCGATCCGACTGTTTACCCATTCGGAAGATCTGATTCGACATAGTGTCAACCTGGAGGAAGCTGAGAAGTCTGGCAATGCCCCTTCTATCAGCCTCGCACCTTTCCTCCAGTCCCAGACCAGAGTCCGGTTCAGGAAGGCCGGATACGACCAGGGACTTCTGACGCAGATGCAACTCGTAGGGATCAACAGTGGAGGGGGAGGGAGGGGAAGAGGAGGAAGAAGGAGGGGAACGAGAGAGGGAAGAGAGGCCGGACGAGAGAGTGTGTGGAGTGGAGAGAGTCTGAGAGGTCGAGGGAGGGGAGGAGTGGGAAGAAGGGGAGAGGAGAGGATTGCCGTCACTGGGCTGATCAGCGACATGTTCAAGAGCTTTAGCCAGTGAGGAGAGCAGATCGGTGACGGCTTTCCACTTTGCCAAGTCGACTCCATTGGGGGCAGACTCCATGGAAAGAGCGAGGGCAGACACGACCAGATTAGTGAAAGTGCCACCCTGTTTCTTAGCCACGGGACTAGAACCCCCGGACATCGTCGAGGCCCTCTTTTTGGGAGGAATGGTGGAACAGAGATAAAGATCAAGAATCAAAAAGCAAAGGGAGGGAGGAACGAGGGGAAAATACTAGTAAACAAGCAACACGCGAGAGACACAGGAGGGGTCACCTTCCCCGGGGAAGGGAAGAGCGCGAAAAAAAAAAATGGTCTCCGTCAAGCGTTCCCGGCGGTAGGCCGCCCTGGGCGATTCTCGGACATTTATAGATGCGGCATTGCGGAGACGTGTCCAAAACACATGAAACTATGACAACATATCTAATTTACATGCTGAATCCGACTGAACCATATATTTATGCAAATACAAAATTGTAATTTTTCATCGAAATTTCTAGCAAAGATTTCTCAGATATTCATGGATAGTCCTCGCTAACTTTTTAATATGTCATGCTCCTCGATGAGATTTATCGACCAGAGCAATTTGGAGACAATCGGAGAGTGGACTGAGGTTTTACAAGCAAAAAACTAAATGGTTCTAAAGGAGAAAAACCTCTCATTTAGCCCTCATTCCGTCCCTCTCGCCCCACCTGTGCGGTCAGGAAAGCCTTATCCTTCCCCACAATTCGTGAAACTCATTAATTTCTGACCGTTCCTCTCCCTTCGATCGTTCAATTCAGACCGCACGGGTGGGGTGAGAGGGTAGGAATGAGGGTGAGATTAGAGCTTTCTCTTTTAGAACCATTTCGTTTTTTGCTTGTAAAACCTCAATCCACTTTCCGATTGTCTCCAAATTGCTCTGGTCGATAGATCTCGTCGAGGAGCATGACATAGCAAAACATTAGCGAGGACTATCCATGAGAAATCGTCACTAGAAAATTCGATGAAAAATTAAAATTTTGTATTTGCATAAATAAATGATACAATGGGATTCAGCATGTCAATTAGGTATGTTGCCCAAGTTTCATGTGTTTTGGACACGTCTCCGCAATGCCGCATCGATAAATGTCCGAGAATCGCTCAAATGCGGGTTCATGTAATTATGCAAATGAGCATGTAAATAACAGAAATCGATGTAGGACACCTAGGGCTATCAGAATCTGTGAAAACCCCACTTGCCTTATTTTTGCTGTACCGTCAAGTTTGCGTTTCTTAGCCGAACGCTCTGATATCTCTCTAAATATTTCCAATGTTACAAGGGAACCGCAAAAGTAGGCCGATCTCTCGAACAAATCTGTCGACGCTATTTGAAAGGGACCCTCAGGGGAACTTTCGTACGATAATTTACCATTCTCCGTGCACATCAAACCGATCCAAAATCTAAGTGCCAGGCCAGATCCATCGACAAATTGACGAGCAGCAAAAAGAATTCGTTCGTTTTGCTGAATTTGAACTTTTTATATTTTGGAAGCATTAAAATTCAAAAAAAAGATGAGTGTTGTAGTTTTCGAAACATTCAATGAGTAGCATCCATATGAGATAAACATACGTCACTGTTGATTATGCTTGGCAGACTTGCTCCGACGTTCTGACATTCGATCACCGCTTCATCAAATTTGAGATCTTGTGTCTGACTGCCTTCGAATTTAAAACATGACCCATCGATCGATATCCAGTCGGGATCACAGATCACTGTTGTCGGCACAGCCCTGATTTTCACTTGTTTTAATAAGCAAGAATTTCTGGTATTTTTGTCCTCACAATTATAGCACAATTTTTTTTTTTTTAAAATGTGTTGCAAATTTGATTGAAGACTCACGGTAGCACACATAGAACGTTCTTTGTCCCTGCTCGATTCATCGACGTACACTTTCCTCCGACACCGAAATAGAAAACATTGTATTTTGTGACGTCGCAGTAAACAGCATCTGCAAGTTATACATATATTGGTGGTATTTGACCTTTACACCTACCAGTGTTCTCAACGAAGTTTGCGTACTGGAATGGGGTACCATCTTGCCAAGCCCATTTCCCTGTTGTGTAATGTATTTATAATTTTTGTGAAACATTTTTAAAACCTTGGTCGCAAATCAGCCCTATCCAGAAAGATGAAAGTAAGACAACCGCATTGACCAGATGCTCGTAATCACAGTTTTCCTGAAATGAAGAGAAAATAAAATAACGAGGGAACCGCAAAAGTAGGCCGATCTCGCGAACAAATCTGTCGACGCTATTTGAAAGGACCCTCAGGGGAAGTCTATCACCACTCTATATTGATTGGGAATCAGTCTCCTAAGAACCGAAATTTTAATGTGAATAATTAGAAGAAATTCGTGCTCTCTTGGCGCACGAGAGTGTTCGAGATTAAGAGCTTCTCTGATGTGTAGCTCGTGGCCTAGTGATCTGCAGGTTCGGAAATCGTTTTGCGAGACAAGTTTTGCGAGTTTTGCGGGTTCGATCCCCGTCTCCGATAATAAGTTTTGCCGATAACAATAATGAGGTTTACATCACGCTTTGGCCTTCCTTTTGCCTGTGTTACCCTTATTTGCATGTTTTGCTACTCTGTGCTGTTTTTTTCTCTTCAATTTTCATTATTTTTCTTCTGTTTTTAAACCAGTTTTATCGCCCCTAGATCGTGATCCTAGAACAAACTTGTGACACGTTCAGACGAATGCACCCCTATTTGTACCTAATACATACAGTATCGGACAAAAGTCATCGTTCACAAATGCAAAGTGGTGTAACTTTTGAATTAGAGGGGCGATCTTTCTGAAATTTTGACAGATATTAATCGACTCACTGATGCATCTTATCCGACCGTGACGTCATGCTACGATTTCGCAATATTGCATAGTGATGATGCAATCATATATATGTTCTTCACTTGTGATTTTAAGGTCATTGGGATTTTTTCTAAGTCTTCTCTCTTTTTGTGATGATAGAAGGCCTCAGCATCTACCGATTAAAAAAAAGTACTCATGGGGCGTTGTCGTACAGAAGCAGAACACAGGTTCAAAATAGGGTCCCGAAAAAAATAATTTCATTCATTGACGTGCTAGAGACTCGTTCAAAGGCTCAAAATGACCCTTACAATAATTCCTGATTACCCACAAAGTTCGATATTGATATCTCTTAATTTGAGCTCAGGGCACGAATTTTTCACTTTTTCAAATAATTGTTTTCTTCCTATTTTGGATGATCATAGTTCCAAGGCCGATTTTTGTTCAAAGTATTTTCTAGACAGGGTAGTTGCAAATCCATGGAATATACGATTCCCAACTTTTTAGAGCATTTGGATAACTTTCCCGCCCGCGGCAACCGAAAATCAGAGGTCTTTTTTTTTTTTTAATCGGTAGATGCTGAGGCCTTCTATCATCACAAAAAGAGAGGACTTAGAAAAAATCCCAATGACCTTAAAATCACAAGTGAAGAACATATATATGATTGCATCATCACTATGCAATATTGCGAAATCGTAGCATGACGTCACGGTCGGATAAGATGCATCAGTGAGTCGATTAATATCTGTCAAAATTTCAGAAAGATCGCCCCTCTAATTCAAAAGTTACACCACTTTGCATTTGTGAACGATGACTTTTGTCCGATACTGTATGTATTAGGTACAAATAGGGGTGCATTCGTCTGAACGTGTCACAAGTTTGTTCTAGGATCACGATCTAGGGGCGATAAAACTGGTTTAAAAACAGAAGAAAAATAATGAAAATTGAAGAGAAAAAAACAGCACAGAGTAGCAAAACATGCAAATAAGGGTAACACAGGCAAAAGGAAGGCCAAAGCGTGATGTAAACCTCATTATTGTTATCGGCAAAACTTATTATCGGAGACGGGGATCGAACCCGCAAAACTCGCAAAACTTGTCTCGCAAAACGATTTCCGAACCTGCAGACCACTAGGCCACGAGCTACACATCAGAGAAGCTCTTAATCTCGAACACTCTCGTGCGCCAAGAGAGCACGAATTTCTTCTAATTATTCACATTAAAATTTCGGTTCTTAGGAGACTGATTCCCAATCAATATAGAGTGGTGATAGACTTCCCCTGAGGGTCCTTTCAAATAGCGTCGACAGATTTGTTCGCGAGATCGGCCTACTTTTGCGGTTCCCTCGTTATTTTATTTTCTCTTCATTTCAGGAAAACTGTGATTACGAGCATCTGGTCAATGCGGTTGTCTTACTTTCATCTTTCTGGATAGGACTGATTTGCGACCAAGGTTTTAAAAATGTTTCACAAAAATTATAAATACATTACACAACAGGGAAATGGGCTTGGCAAGATGGTACCCCATTCCAGTACGCAAACTTCGTTGAGAACACTGGTAGGTGTAAAGGTCAAATACCACCAATATATGTATAACTTGCAGATGCTGTTTACTGCGACGTCACAAAATACAATGTTTTCTATTTCGGTGTCGGAGGAAAGTGTACGTCGATGAATCGAGCAGGGACAAAGAACGTTCTATGTGTGCTACCGTGAGTCTTCAATCAAATTTGCAACACATTTAAAAAAAAAAAATTGTGCTATAATTGTGAGGACAAAAATACCAGAAATTCTTGCTTATTAAAACAAGTGAAAATCAGGGCTGTGCCGACAACAGTGATCTGTGATCCCGACTGGATATCGATCGATGGGTCATGTTTTAAATTCGAAGGCAGTCAGACACAAGATCTCAAATTTGATGAAGCGGTGATCGAATGTCAGAACGTCGGAGCAAGTCTGCCAAGCATAATCAACAGTGACGTATGTTTATCTCATATGGATGCTACTCATTGAATGTTTCGAAAACTACAACACTCGTCTTTTTTTTGAATTTTAATGCTTCCAAAATATAAAAAGTTCAAATTCAGCAAAACGAACGAATTCTTTTTGCTGCTCGTCAATTTGTCGATGGATCTGGCCTGGCACTTAGATTTTGGATCGGTTTGATGTGCACGGAGAATGGTAAATTATCGTACGAAAGTTCAGTTCATGAAAAAAATCTGCAACAACAAATTCTTTAATATTTTTAGGACATTTCGAATGGATCAACAGAACGCCGTACGCCTATGATAATCTACAACCACGCTGTAAAAATTTTTTTTTGCTGTCTTGCAATATAAGAGATGGAACTAATCACATACTCAAAGTTGAAATGACGCTTTTGCTGGCAAAATCAATCAATTGACTAATTGGAATGGGGATCGCACTAGTGACTACGTTTTTCTACTTTTTTGACTACGGATCAAGATTTTCCAATTTATTAAATTCGTTGCATATCAAATGTCAGCCTCTGAGTGCCTCAAATACAAAATGGGGTACGCCTTCACAAAGGACGGAAGCTGGGAGCAGTTTGACAAGGATAGCGGACAAATCGACTTGCTCGTCTGTTCGAAACCGTAAGTTGAATTCATCGAGTTTTCCCTGCACGTCGAAGTTGCAGATTCCACAATGTATTTTTTCAAACACAATGAATACGCCAAAATACGTTTCCCTTCTACAGCGGCTCTCCAACTCTCGCATCCACACCTGATTCCTTGCCTCATACGACAACCGAGCCATCGGATACATTTGACACAGCATCCACAGACCTCGTACCTCCGACGACTGAGAAGACTACCAGTAGCATGGGAGTGGCATCAACAACTAGAACTACCCCAGTGCCTGAGTGAGCGATCACTTTCCCTTCCTTGTCGAGCGTTCAGCGTGGTTATAATTGAATCATAGCACATGTCGCTCCCACTTTCATCGAAAACTAGAAAGAAATTTGTAAAAAGTTCAGTCCCACCGGTCCTCCCGTCTGGGCAATTGCCCTCATTTGCACCGGAGCTCTTCTTCTCCTTGTATTATTCGCAATCGTTGTTTACATAGTGAAAAGGAAAATCAAGCGGCTAAGGGCAAAGATTGATCAGGTAATTGAGCGAAAAAATAAAGCGCACGATAAATTTTCAGTATGTTCACCATTACAGATCGAACGGCATGAAAGTAGATATGAGAGCAAGCTTTCTGGTAATCTAACCGAATACGAAACAGCAGCCGCTCCGCGCTACTCCAATCTGCCCAGTAACATTTATCATTTTTCTCTTTTTTTCCTGAATTAAATATAATGTTAGGTCGAAGTGACGAGTGGGAGATTTATCGCAAATTCGTCGTCATTGACTATAGTAATAAGCTTGGAGAGGGCGCTTTCGGTTGTGTTGTGCTGGGTGAGCGAGTTTTCGCATTGCAACGAACTATTTGGTTCTGATTGGTTCAGTATTAAACAAGAAAAAACACTGACTCATCATTGCATAGCGGTAGAGTAAGGTGAACATTTAAAAAACGCAATAATCGCAGGTCGCGTGCTGTCGAAAAACATTCCGTTAGTGGCATGTAAATCGATTATTGAATTGACGGCGCTGCGAAATTACAATGACACGGTTGCTGTGAAGATGTTGCATGATACATCATGTCCGAAAAAAGATAGAAACATAAAAGTATTCAGAAAACGCTGATTCCATAGCGGAACTAAATTTCCGATCGGAGATCGACTTGATGAAGAAAATTGGGTATCATGAGCGACTTGGTGCGTTTTGACTAATGATTTTTGACTGCGACTGTTCGCTAAAATTCAGCTGTTGCTCATTTTGAACTATTGATTACAGTGAATCTGCTCGGTTGTGTTACTCTGAGCGAGCCTATTTTATTGATCTCTGAGTACTGTGCAAATGGAGATCTCCTACGCTTCATGAGCCAGAGGTGATTTATTCTATTTTTTTTTTTAAACTGAACAATTGTTTTTCAGACGAGCCTATATGCTCGAGCACACTTCATGCCTTGATGACGATAAAATAATCACTTCGAAGAAGCAAATAATGTTTGCTATTCAAATAGCATATGGCTTGGTATATCATCTGTCTGAATTTACGTCACATTTTTTTTAATCCCAGGAATATCTCGCATCCAGAGGTTTCATCCATCGAGACATCGCTGCTAGAAATATCATGGTCGACTGCCACGAAACGTGCAAAATCGGCGATTTTGGACTGTGTAGAGAAGTGGAGAAAGACGACGTGAACTACCAGTCACGAGTACGATTTTATAATTAATATTTTTTGCTAATTTAAATATTTGTAAAATTAAAATTCATTATAATTCAGGGTGGTAAGCTGCCGGTGAAGTGGATGCCTCCAGAAGCGATTGAAAAATACCATTTCTCGTCCGCGAGTGATGTGTGAGCACTTTGATGTATAATTTCTTAACTTTAAAAAAAACTGTTATTTAGATGGTCATACATTGAAAAGCTCATTGAAAAGTGGAAAGCATCATCGTGTCGAACTCCAGATAATATATCTATGATTTTCATTAAATCAACTGCAGTCCCTCTCTCTGCTGCTCTTGAGATCGTTTTTCGAAAGTCGTATGAATTATCACAAGTTCCCGACCGGTGGCGCTCTTCAACAATAACACCTCTCAAAAAGAAAGCTCCATTTTCAAACCCGTCAAACTACAGACCTGTGTCAATCACAAGCTTCTTCTGTAGGGTATTTGAGAAATGCCTTGCTAAGCAAATGATTGCTGACTGTGAAAGATACGGTCTCTTCCCTGACACGCAGTTCGGCTTTCGAAAAAAACGCTCAGTTGAAACACAAATGATCGAAGTGGTCAATGAATGGTCCAAAGCAATTGATGAGCACAGGTGTGTCGATGTGATATACTTTGATTATGCCAAAGCATTCGACACAGTGAGCCATCCAAAGTTGATTCAAAAGATTTCCAAAATGGGCTTTCCACTGCTGACCGTGAGATGGATTGAGGAATACTTATCAAACAGAGTATTCAAAGTGAGAGTCAAAACGACATTATCGGAATCAAGACCGGTCATTAGTGGAGTCCCACAAGGATCAGTTCTGGGTCCTCTCCTATTCAATCTATATACTGCTGATCTATCGCAGGTTATAGAAAGGAATGGGTGCAAAAGCTTTACTTTTGCAGACGATCTTAAAATATTCCTATCATTCGAAAAAGATGAGTCAAGTGGTCCTCTGAAACTTCAGCAATATATTGATTCCATCCTGGAGTGGAGCGACATTAGGCAATTGAGTATTGCAAGTGAGAAGTGCAATGTGCTCCACTTAGGAAATGGAAATCAGTTATCGAAGTATTATTTGAGTGGCATTCCAATCGATCAGAAATCGTCGATGAGAGATCTAGGCATTCAGATCGATAACGAGTTGACATTCAGAGAACACTTCGACATAGTGATTCAAAAAGCTGCGCTCCGTTCCAACCTAATTTTCCGTGGACTCAGCACCAACAATGCTGCAGTAATGGTCAATGCATACACTACCTACGTTAGGCCTATGGTAGAATTCAGTCCTAGCGTCGCTTTCCCAGTTTATGATAGAGAAGCTGGTAAACTCGAAAAGCTTCAAAACAAAGTGACGAGGCTGATTAGCTACAAATGTTTGGGATACAACTTTGAAAACAGACCGTTACCAGTGGAACGAAACGAGATGCTCAAACTCAATACGTTGATGTACCGTCGTAAGGTCAATGACTTCAAACTAGCTTATGAAATGCTGTTCGGGAATTCGAGATTGTCCCGGTTCAGAAACGATTTTCTTGTTCTATCCACATCTAATCTCAGAGGCGCAGGCTTCAAAGTGTGTCGAGAAAAATTTAGAACTAA
Source organism: Pristionchus entomophagus (assembly GCA_036245825.1). Taxonomy (NCBI): domain Eukaryota; kingdom Metazoa; phylum Nematoda; class Chromadorea; order Rhabditida; family Neodiplogasteridae; genus Pristionchus; species Pristionchus entomophagus. Next base: position 15,738,768 of record BTSX01000004.1, on the reverse strand, counting down.
GACTAAGATTCGCGAGCACAGTTTTGCGAACAGAGTATGTAAAGTACTGTATGATTTACTTCGAAAAGGAAAGATACCTACAAACTATGCAGAGTTCATGAATGTGATGTGTAAGGAGGTTGGATGATCTGTAAACTTGCTCACTCTGCTCGCTTAGATTCCCCTATCTCACACATTATATTGTTCTACTTGTTCCATCCCCCCTCCCCCTCTCCACTCCACCCCACAACAATTCCAACTGTGCGGATAAATCTATTCTATTCTATACGGGATTATATTGTTCGAAATTGTCACATTGGGCGGAACACCATATGCCGACTGGCCTGCCTCTGAGGTGTGCTAACTTCACAATATTTTTTCTAGGCCGCTAAGATATTCCAATTAGGGGTTGGGGGGGATGTAAGTTGCGCAATGTGTATGCGCTGTATTATAAAATTTTGGAAAAATTATGTGTGATCTCATATGTATAAATTCTACATTTTCTAAGCTATTGGATCGGCTCAAGATCGGAGAGAGAATGCATCGACCGGACAACTGCAGCGAGAATCTGTGCGGTGATAGTCAACATAATCATCGCATCATTTTACTTACAGGTACGAGGTAATGTCGCATTGTTGGGCTGAGATACCAACAGATAGGCCCAGCTTCACGAAGCTGAGAAAACGACTGGGAGTTCTGTTGGAAAATGTGAGATTGAGAAGGAAAGAATTGTTGTTTTTAACAAATAATATATTCTAGGTAAATCAGGACGACTACTACCTGAAGCTAAATGCGCAAGCTAATTATTACGTATTTCACAGCAATGACAGTTGATTTACTAGTCAATATAGATATTTGTTATTATATTTGTTTTTGATGGTCATTATATTTGTAGTCATTATATTTGTCATTGGTGTACGAATATTAGTTCATTCATATCGAAAATTCATGGATCAAGTGCGGCAAATAGTGCTCATTGGCAATGATGTGTCGCAGATACATTCGTGTCTTCCTATAAGCCGGCCGGCGTTTGGTCGGTCTTCCTTCTGGCATCTCCACACGCTTCAATCTTGCCTCCAGGATTCGCGTGGATCGCTTGTATGACTCCCTATAACGATTTGTAAAAATTATTTCGAAAATATTGATCATCACATGCGTGAGGATGTAAATATTCTGATACTCACTGCGTAGCTGCTGGTGTTTTTGAACTGTTGTCCGAACTGAGTCTGGAGAATCGTCTTCAGATCCTATAAGAGCCATGTTTATCTTCACAAATAATCTTTCATAAACTGCTCGAAAAATTGTTTCCGATTCATTAATAATATTTGGATACCCCTGGGAAATGTTTGTCTGCCTGTGTTATATCAGGAGTGATCTGATTGTGCAATCCGGGAGCGTCTATCGCTTCCTGAAACATTCTCATTTTACCGAACAATTATTTTTTTCTTATTTTGTCGATTTATTCTTCAAGTAGTGCAACAATACCTGCAAGGTCTCTCCGAACACAAGTCTTCTCGTCACTGTTTTTGCTACTGCTGAAATGATTCGCGATCCGCCTGAGGCGCCGGCCACCATTCGAATCTGGATAGAATGATTCAAATTAGGGAAAATTAATTCACTAGATGGAAACTGTTTTTTTTACTGGATAGCGTTTTTTGCCGATTCAGACACTAGCCATTGCGAAACTTTTTTTTCCCTGAGTAACCTTCTTTGTCTTCTCGTCGTACACAATCAATGGGCTCATGCTGCTCATCGGTCGCTTTCCTGGAGCGATGAAATTCGTTTCGGAAGGAGCTAGTCCATACCTGGAAATCGATACCATTGAAGAACCTTTTCGGCGAACGGTCATGTATTCCGGTAGATAACATTGGTGAGTTGGAAAGATGATTATGATGATGATGATACTGACCCATTCGTCTTTCCTGGCGTGGAGAAATCGTCCATCTCGTCGTTCCACACGATGCCCAGTTCCTCGGACTCGACGACGGCGCCGAATCGACTAAACACAACGTTTACAAAAGAATCCAAATGGTAATTGGTCAGTCTCGATTGCGTGATCCTCACCGATTAATCGTGGTGGTGGCCGCCACTCCGTTTCCGTCACCATCAAGTACCGAGACGGAAGAAGTGCCGAAGTCGGCAGGCTGGAACGGAAATATTACAGAAAGGCCACATAAGCATGCTCCTTTTCTAAAGACGCTTCCATTTTCAGAATGTTCTGTACTCGAATCTCGCAAATGCATGATTGAAATGCACTCACCACAGCCTTGTTGTCACCTCCGTAGTATGCAGTCTTGTGAGAATGATCAGTAATCTGAAATTCCCATCTTTACACGCTGTTTTTCTTCACCACTACTCTCGACTGAAATCCCTGACTACCTTCTCCAGTGTAGAAGCGAGGAATTCTGGAGTGAGCATACGCTTGGCTAATTGGCCTGCGGAGGGAACAAATGAAGGATCCCCGAGCAAAGATCTGTGGATATTAGTAAATTAATCGCTAGAAAAATTAATCGCTGTCTCCAATTCTCCAACCTTAGTGCATACGCGAACTTCCGCGATTCGATCAAGTGGTGGTAGACTTTGGCATCATTCTTCAGTGCATTTGACGTCGAGTTGGGATAGAGATCTACAGATATTATTGTTATTCATTCGTTCATATAGACAAATCCTACTACAATATGACCATTTGATCACGATTGTGACCCATTTGGTCTTCAATTATGATGAGAGGAATCTCACGGCTCATGAGATTGACGATGAGTTGTGTAACGACGAATCCCGAGGGTGGAGGGCCGCCGCAGATTGCGAGGCCGTTCCTGAACGAGCAACTTTCCAATCATGATGAAGTACTCGAGTAAACTGAACAGCTGAAAACTGCTCATCCTAAATTAGACCTAATTTGTGCAGTAGATTCAATTATTAGCTCACTTGAGATGAGCGACAGGAGGACTATCGTGGACCCGTACTCGATACGCAGCAAGATCCTCCTTCCGTAGGATTCCGCCTAGAGATAGATTTTTTTTTTTTTCGTCAAAGGATGTCTTTCATTTTCGTCAAAGGATGTCTTTCACGTTGAGTTTATGTTTTCTACATGTGATGCGTTTGCGGAATTGAAATCATACCATTAGCCTTCACCTCTTTGTCGATGATCTCGGCGAATTCTCTATGATAAAACAGCTGAACGGGATTGGAAGCAGCAGCGATTTTCTGAAAATATGATTATTCAATGAACAAAAATCGAATACACAGTTTGCGACTGACAATGTTACCTACCTTGAGGGTCTTGAGAAGTCTCGCTCTCGGCATTTTCTCTCCTTCTTTGTAAGTCTCGTTCGTTGATGGGTTGATCCATAATCTACAAAAAAGAGTCATTATCACTACAATCTATTTTTTTTCAATTTCGAAAATTTTAAGCGTTTACATGTCCTATCCGGAACAAGAAGAGAAAGCGGAGTGAAGGATTCAGAAGTATCAGAGACTCAGCACATGATCTCACTTCAATGAGGGAGTGCGACGGAACAGCCCCTCAAAGTCCTTCATAACTTGTCCGAGATAGTCCGACACTGGCAGACCATCCTCGAGAATGCTAAACAAAAGACCTCTGATTCATATCGGAATGGTCGGTTTTGTGTGATGTTAGTGAAATTCGAGAAGAAATATTCTAACTCAATAGTTGGTTTCACCAGCTGTGACCACTTTACTGCTCCCGACCCGAATCGACGGTATACCTCCCAGTATCCGGCTAGCTCACTCGGCACTCCAATGGCAAGGAATCCTGTAATATCCGAAGGTTGAGAGCGCGGCGCAGACACTTCTTTCTGACCGATTCAAAGAAGAGTAATTCGATTGAAATTCTTACCGCGTACACTAGCGTCGCTGTTGTTGACAAACATGGTTTGATTGGCGAGCTTAGGCGCCACCTCGCGAGCGTCGATCGCAGCGCAACTGCAGTAAACAATGATTATTATTGATTTGCTCGATTCTATTTCGAGCATTCTCCATCCTGGATGGAATTGCTAGTTGCTCACCGGCCGGTCGTTGCATTGTACACTGTCATCAGGAATCCTCCCCCGAGCCCACTCGACTGAGGGTTCGTCGCGCCCAGACAGAACATGGCCGCAACTGCTGCTTCCACCGCATTTCCTCCCGCGGTGATGACAGATCTGCGAGGGGATGATGTCAGTTCTAGTTTCGAGCACACTTTCCATTGAGATGAAAGAGGTATTTGAACGAATGAGAAAGTTGTGCCCAAAGATGACGTGAGTGTCATCTAATCAAACAGTGAATTGCGCGCAACTCACTTTCCCGCGTGTGCGCAGAGTGTGTGATCGGTAGTAATTGCAAACCGATCGAAGGATCCCACCGTAGAAATGAAGGGGGAAGACCAATCAAATGTCTGAGATAATTGCGTTGTTTTGTGTTACTGTCATGAAATGACCTTCTCTTGCGATTTCATTACTGCATGAACAACGAACACCACCAGTGCCGAAAATACTCCTGCTCCGATTATTTTGCCGGTGGTTAGGAGACATCTGAAAATAAATCACGTCACGATAACTTGCCCAGGTCACACACCTTGTATGCAATTTCTGCTCGGCCGGTCGTAGAAGCAGTTCTGCAGCAGGATTTGCTGCCATGTTAGAGAAGAAAAACGAGTTGCAACAACTGTTTGACCTCCGAGCGCGCTCGCTTCTTATACTAGAGAGTGTACCTTGTGCGCCCATCACAGACTACGGGTGCATTAGAGCAAGGGTATGATCTCGTCATAAAGATCAGGATCGTGGCCCTAATATAAGAGCACTTGCATGCCCTGAATACTTGGGTACTTGATAAAACGGTGGGGCCCAGCATTTAGAGGGAAAGGAGCCAGTTTTCCTGCTCTTTTCACCTAATTCGACGTTATAGCTTGAAATGAGTGATTTATTCCATTTATTGGATTGTTTGAGTTGAGAAGCTGTGCACACATTACACAGATGTTCCTACCGAAACCACTTTCATCTTCCGCTGAAATGGAGTTAAGATAAGAAATTTTGATATCACCGTTTCAACACATTTCGATGAATCTACAAAATAAATCTCCATAGTTTTGATTGAATCGTTTGTCATTGCATAGCAATTGATTCGTTTCGCGTTAGTCATTTACCAAGGAGAAGTGCTTCGGTCAACTACCCTCTAAAGATAAGCATCTGCGAATACATTAGTGATGCTTGGGCGCACGGATTTGACGTTAGCGAAGGAGTACCGAGTAAAGGCATTAGTAAATTGAGGGAAGTCGTCAAGGAAGCAGACAAAGATAATACACTTCTCCAATATTTATCTAATCACGAATATTTGTGAGTGATAACACATCGGTAAACAAACATCGAGAATTTTCCGTCCGATTGCTTGATTGAAAATCTTAATTGACAAATGAGCGTCAACAGCATTTACCAGCAGTCTGAAACGCGAGATATTGAGTTACAGACGTGAAGCGCGACTTATGAAAGGATATTATATGTAAGCGGACTGTTGGAAATCAACGAATAAATCTGGATTGAAAAATACAATTAATCTGTTGTAACGAAGAGGAAACAAGGCACTATCGAATATGGCTTATATTCACAGATAATATTGAGATAGATCACTTATCAGCTCAAGATCTTGAGAACTAGATGACAAATGGGAACTACAAAGGGTCATTCTCGTACCTTTCGGATGATTAGTCATTGGCGATCGAAGGAGATATGTCATAGCTAACCAATTCATTTACGATACATGTAGCATTTTCGTGGATCAACTCTTCGTCCCAGGAGAAAATAAATTGTATTAGTTGGTCTGGACTAGATAAATAATCAAAATATTCTGCTTCCCAATTTATTAGTTGGCCTTGACTAGATTAATAAGCAAGATCTTCTGCTTCCTCAACAATAAATTACATCGGTGAACGATTGGCAAATTCGGAAAATTATATATCAAGTATGATACATATCAAGTGTGAAAATCGTTCATTCTATAAGAGAAGATATCTGCCAATACTATACCCAGAATCCGATCGCTGAAACTACAGAGTGCTTCTTTCAAACTCATACTGATAAGAATAAAGGACGATAGCTATTAGTCTTTCAGCTTATCATCACCGATTTCATCCATAACGTGAAATAATCTGTAGTTTGAAGGGCAGATCTAGTAGTATGTAAGACATGCGAAAATGATTGATCGCATCGCCAACCACTTCCAATGGGTCCGACATCTCTTCTCATCGCTCTCTACCTGCTGGGAGCGGCATCAGGTTAGTTCTTAGCGTCACTTGACTATTATTTTTTACTAAAAAATAATATCCCTGCATGTCTATGCTCTGAAGTATTTTTCACACAAAACTGATTTCCGCTCGATCAATCTTTATTCCAGCCAACTTCTTCAAACGCCATCACATGAACTCATTCAGCGTGATTCCTCAGTCGCTCCATACCAAGAACTATCCCGGCACCTGTGCGCAAGAAGATCAACAGGTTAGACGTTTTCACAATGTTTCATGGAACACGAAAAGTCAGATATGTACTCGATAGCTTGAGAGAAAACGTTCAGAGTAATTTCTTTCAGGCCACGAAAACATGTCTCGACGCTTACTTCAGAACCTACGGTTTTGACACAACTCAGGCACGTGTTTGTGAAGCAAACGATACGATAGAAGCAATCTTAAACCATCTTTAAAATATTCCGTATTAAGGCAGTTCCCACTTTCGACGACTTCGAGATAAGATCAACCTGGGTGATTATGATGAATGGACCATCCGGATATGACATCTACTGCGAGTGAGTTAATCCGAGATGGTTCCTCAGCGATAATCACTGCGAGGCTATATTTGTCTGATGGATCGATGGTAAAGTGCTGTCAGTCAGAGTTGCTAAGAGAGCATAATTGTTTTGCAGTTTCGAATCGCCGCTTGAGTCCTGTCTCGGAGAACTGATCGCCTCTCCGTGCATGAACCCCGACGGATTCACGAAAATGTACCAGATGAATCAGGTGCGATTGCGTTTGGGACCTTCTACTATTCTATCTGTCGTAGGTATGGTGACTGAGAAATCGATCGATTTTATTCCATCTGGTGATAGCCGTAGAAAACCGCCAAAAATAGTGGGAATTATGCCTCTTACACGAAATATCCCAAACCCGCGTGGTCTTGCTATGTTAGTGCTTGCATTTTCAGACGGAGGCGCTTCTAAACGCCATCTACTACCCCGAAAACGTGTACACATGCCATAACGTGGACGGTGAGAATGCTAGGAAAATTTCAATAGTGCGAGGGATTCGTGAGGGTTTGGAATGCCACAAGACCATTACTCCATTTCATATTTTGAAATATATTTCCTCCATATCATGTTCCGTTCACGTAGTAATTCAACGTTTCTTCAGCGACCAAGCGCTACTACAGCTGCGTCTCAAACGACAATTATGCGGTTCGCTTATTTACAACACAACTGTTCATTCATATCTGCTCTAGATGTCTCCGAATTCGTGTCTCGGCAAGAACATCCATAAAATTAAATAAATATGGCGTGCACCTCTTTTCAGGACTACAGTCACGGTTTTGGCAAATGCAGAGAGGAGCTGCTGAAGGAGCTGCAGGATACGGGGGATGCCTGCGTGTGAGTCAAAAACCTTATAGTTTTTATTATCACATAATTGTATTTTGTACACTTCAATCATTAAGCATAAGTATTTTTTTCAATTTTTTCCCAGACCCGCTGACCGCTATGTGTCGTGCCTCGAGAACTTGAACGCCAAGTACTGCGACGAAGGCATCAGATCGTTTGTTTTAGCTGTTTTTTTTGTTATTTATCAGCGCAATAACAATATGCAAGATATTTTTGCTCGAACTTTCCTTAGAATTTTTAAAACCAATTCGTTAATGCGCACGATATAAAAAAACAATTTAAACAGTGAATTTTTTTATGCAAACCTGCAATGAGGAGGAGATCGCCCTCGGGTTCATTCTTGGAGAAAGCTGCTCGGATAAGATGCATAAGTGCTGAGTAACTTATAAGTGCTGAGTAACTTATCGCGAGTCTCATCTTTCCTACAGATATCATTCATGCAGCTAATAAAGACATATTTCAACAATACTGCGCTCAATGTCCAGCAACTAAGATCTTCTGAGAAAGTGTTTTTCTAAGCTGTGTTGTTCAGAATGGGTAATCAATTGAAATAGGCGGTGAATATTTCGCATCCCCACTATAATTTCGAAGATACAAATAATAGAACTGAATTCCGTGTTCAGGAACATATTCTAGATTTTCCACAGTTTGTATTATATCTATCAAATTAGTGCTAAATGAACAGCTTTTAAGCTAAAATTGTTGTGAGCTAAAATTGTTGTGATTGTTCTGGTGAACTCATATCTGTTTTTCTATTAGATGTTAGTAATTTTTTGTATAGCGTGGCAAAACATTTCTTTCTTCTTATCACGGATTTTATGTAATTTGGTAGGAACGTTAACTACAGAATAAAATTTTACGTCTCCGATTTATATGAAACTTTTGTTATTGACTAAAGTGAGGACGAGGAAAACGCCTATCGACTTCATTTGGCCAAATTTGCATATTGAAGCGATCTGTGACCTACCATTTCAAAACGCTGTAACTCGGTCAGTTTTTGACCTACAGAGTTTGATTTTTTTTCAAAAGATTTGTCTTTTTGAGATCTACAATTAACTCAACGTGCAATGCGTGCGCAAATGCCATCTTGAATGTGTTTAGCTCGAACATTCATTTTTTCGAGTATACAAGTCGATTTATCTAGAAACTTTAGGTTGTGCAATATGAATTTTATTTCAGAAAACGATTTCCCACCCCCGGATGTCGGTTTTCTGATACAGCATTAGCCCCATCTATGACCCCCCGATACCGATCCTCAGTAGGCAGACTCCGGACAGTCGTTTTCAACGTGTTTTTCCCGAAAAATATGTTTTTGCTCGTATCTCGCTTCAAAATCATCTTTTCGTGCATTTAAAAAAAGAAATCAATAGCTCTTGACAAGATCGATAAAAAAGTGATAATGATCCATGACGCCAAAGTTGGCCGTTTTCGAGATTTTTCCCAATTACTCTTTTTATTCGCCTGTTTCGCTTTGTTTGCAATCGATTCAGCGTGAGAGAGAGAGAGCAGTGAGCAATCTAGCGTGCGTTTTTTAGCTGCAAATTTGGTTGTTTGCAACCCATTGCGATCGATCCAAGCATTCCCTCATCTCCTCTCTTCGTCTGCAGCCAAAGTTCAGCCGAATTCATCAGACATGGCAGCCTTCTTCGCCACATCGAAAGCGGGACGATTAGGCCCGAGAAGATTACTCAATTCGACTTCGCCCTCGGCATGTACAAGAGGCTGCTCGAGGAGGCCCAGCAGGGAATCGGAATCGGACCTCTGGCTGACTCGTACAAGCAATTCCAGCAGGCTCCGTAGCATCCGAAGCCAATGTGATGAGCACTGAGAACGAAGAAGAAGGGCGCGAAATACAATGCGAAGGCGAAGAAGCTGGTGGTCGATATCTTCGAGGAATACTACAAGCAGTCGCAGAAACTGAGAGCGGAGGAGGCATAGAAGAAGATGAAGGATAATGCTGAAATTCAGCCAGCGGAGCGTATGACACACGACCAGATCAAGAATTGTATCAGAGGTCTTCTCGTTGCGAAGAAGAAGGAGCTGGAGAAGACTAGAGGAGGAAACCGAAGAAGAAGAGCACTGGTCGAGGATATGATCACTGAATTAGACGATGAAGGAGGAGCTATCGAGGAGGAAGTGGAAGTGGATGAGGATGATCGGGAGATCACGGCTGATGACATCTACGATATGATCCACACGAATATGGCTGAGTTCTTCGATGACCCTACGAATATCGAGCATTCGACTCCAGATGTCGGAAATTTCGACGAGTGAACCAATTGTATTGATTATCAATGTTATTCAGAAGTAAAGCACATTTTCTATCAAACACGAGCAAATCACTGGAAAGATCAGCGTAACAGGCGAATAAAAAGAGTAATTGGGAAAAATCTCGAAAACGGCCAACTTTGGCGTCATGGATCATTATCACTTTTTTATCGATCTTGTCAAGAGCTATTGATTTCTTTTTTTAAATGCACGAAAAGATGATTTTAAAGCGAGATACGAGCAAAAACATATTTTTCGGGAAAAACACGTTGAAAACGACTGTCCGGAGTCTGCCTACTGAGGATCGGTATCGGGGGGACATAGATGGGGCTAATGTTGTTTCAGAAAACCGACATCCGGGGGGGGGGGGAAATCGTTTTCTGAAATAAAATTCATATTGCACAACCTAAAGTTTCTAGATAAATCGACTTGTATGCTCGAAAAAATGAATTTTCGAGCTAAACACATTCAAGATGGCATTTGCGCACGCATTGCACGTTGAGTTAATTGTAGATCTCGAAAAGACAAATCTTTTGAAAAAAAATCAAACTCTGTAGGTCAAAAACTGACCGAGTTACAGCGTTTTGAAATGGTAGGTCACAGATCGCTTCAATATGCAAATTTGGCCAAATGAAGTCGATAGGCGTTTTCCTCGTCCTCACTTTAGTCAATAACAAAAGTTTCATATAAATCGGAGACGTAAAATTTTATTCTGTAGTAAAAGGTCTCGATTTTCCTACCAAATTACAGAAAATCCGTGTTATGCGATAAACAGTTGTATCGAGAGATTTCCTAATCATTGATCCGCCATCCATTCCCACGCCCAACAGTCGGAAACGAGATAACGCCGAAAAGAGAATGGGCATGACCCCCCCTCCAATTTTTCTTGTGAAACAAGTATCATGAACAAAATAAAAAGACGGTAACATCGAATATTGTTAACTTCATACTATTGTATATTACGTTGCGGGTATGAACATCATTTGCGATTACTTATTTATCCAGTAGAATACTCAGCTAGAACTAACGCATATCTATGGAAGCGTGTCTGGAAATAAAGAGTTTTTTCAAATGTTCCACCAGGATTGTATTGTAGTAATTTGGTGTTGCGAGAACGATCTGCTTCGGAAGAAGTTGAGAATGAACTTGCCATAGGCGGTGGTGATCGTTAGAAGAATGACATTGTGACCGATCGAGTGAAGTGAGATAATGTAGAACATGACCAGACTCATTTCTATAAGAAAAATATTGCAGAAACAGAAGGAAATTGTGCGAATCCGAGTCAAAAACGATTTAGAATCTGACAAGTATCCGAAACCCACGGAAACTGACAAACGAAGGAAACGCTAAACCGATTAAAATCACAATCGCTGGGCACACGATCAGCGCGAGCGGAATAACGAGCTGAGAGTTCGGAATTCGTAACCAACACCCCCTCATTTGTTTTCCATCACTAATTAATACAAAATATATATAAATAAGTGTCACCTGGACGAACAGTACTGTGAGAGACCTTCGAATTGCCGCTTCACTACTCGCGCTACGCAATCCATTCTGAAACTAGATACCCGACACTCGTACATGTTCGATTTTGTTCCGTATCGCCACGAACAGAGATTTGTCATAACTTTTTTTTAAATAAGCAAACATGTTTTTTTGCTTTCGCGTTATGTAAAACCTGCTGATGCAATACGTAATACATGTGGCCGAACATGAGCATCGATAGAGCGAGAAAGCTGAAGAGCACCTGAACACGATTATGCTCGATTCCCATCATAGCAACATGTAAGCTCACTGCAAGCACGACCAAAGCCAATGATTGTTCAAATTCCGTCTTGTTTCTGCAATCGTAGAACCAACCGCGATCGCGAACCCACCCAATATCGTTCTACAACTGTCTTTTCTCAACGCGCTTTAGTGCATAATTCCGACTTCGTCGACGCATCGTTCCTTTTCTGGGGAATCTAGAGGTGTAACGGACACGCCTAATGTCGGTGCAAAAAAAACTGAAGAAAAAGAAAAGAACCGTTCGGATGATACGCACTGTACGCTGGAAATCACAAATCAGACTCTTTGCCAATCATTTCGAATACCTCCTTGAACTTGAGAGGATTGGAAGAGAAGAGAATGGACTGATGACGATAAAAACAGAAAATGATGCCAGCAACGCCGATGTTTGCGAGTAGTAGCACGATTACAGTCTGAACACGACAAAATATGCCTTAAAACTTTTCCAGAGAAGCATGTATGCTTGTAAGGTGAATTCCGCAACCTTTAACTAGGGATGTCAAAACGAAACAATGACCCTAGTCTTCCCTGAAAATCCCATCGCATGGTCACGAGAGAAAATAATTAGAGCTATTGGTTTGGCATGCCCTACTTCTCAAGCAAAGCTATGAATCTCAAATTACGAACAAATCCCCCAACGGGAGGCAGGATGCCTGAAGTGCTGATCCATCCACAGCAGTATCCGGCGAGTAGAGGGAAGAGGATGATAGGCTCGAGCAGAACTTCAAACACAATATCTGTGATATTTATCATTCAAAATTGGCGAAGAGAGAGAAATACCTGAATGAGAATGAGATAGTTATGAAATGTCGCCTGATTCGGCGGAGTTTGCTTGAGTAGACAAGTCAGAGAGATTGAGAGTGGAAGAGAATAGGAAAATATTTTTCTGGATGGGAAAGCTAATGTCCTGAATGTGAAGAGGAAGGAATATGTCATGCATCGCAGTACTAAAATCAATTTATGTGCGGTATTGAAATTCCTGTATCGTTAGATCAAGAAATGTATCCATTATTTGTATTCGTGATAGTTGTATCTAGAAAAAATGTGGGTTGAATGCGTTATCAGTATTATAAAGAAAACATAAACAGGAAGGATTGAGACAAACTTACCTACATAATCAATAAAAAATACAGAAACAAGCGGTTGGATGTTTCGGCCTTATGGGTCGTGTACATCTAACTGTTCCACGCTGGGTGGACCTCGTCAACACGCACGGCATGAGTAAGTGAAGAAGAAGATACGGGAGTGAAAAATACGAGACAGCCAGAAAACCTTAAGAAAAAATAAGAAAAAAATAAGAAAAAAATAAGGAAGAAACACTGCCATCATTCATGCAACTGAGAAACATAACTTTTGTACATCTTTGCTTACCACACTGTGCAAAATGTCCAGATAATTCATATTGAAATGTTTATCCTCCCTTCTAGCGCTCAGAATGGGTTATCAATCGAAATTGACGCGTTCTTTTTCCTTCTTGCAATTTCCTTTCTTCTGTGAGCCGTTGCTATGTCCACTCCCCCGAGAGGACCAATTGTGGGAGATCCTAATCGAGATGAGTACTTGAAGTCACCGAATGTACCAGAAATGAGAGATAGCTCCCTGCAACCATCGTATCGTGCTTAGTCTCGGGAAGGGTTGTATACCTCGGAATAGCCTCTGCACTCAACGCACGGAGATGTCGAGGTACAACTTCTTCTGAAATCTTAAAAGATTACAGTCTTTTCAAGTTCAGTATGAGACCATTAACCTCTGGAAGATAAAAGGAATGGGATCTATCCTCTTCTTTGAGTGAGTCAAGAGATCCTGCACTGTGTACTCGCTTCTTCATGGGATCAGTAAATGTGATAAGAGGAAGTGTGAAATTTCTGCTGAGCGTTGTGGAAAATGCAGTTGACGGAAATGACAAGCTGAGGGTCGAGAAGACTGGAGCAAACTTCTGAAATTGTGAATCCTCTGTCCATCAGTTTCGACTGATTTTCGGATGGCTTGAGCATCAAAGAGAGGAATGCAATGGGTTATCAAAATACTCACCCTGAACAACTTGTGTCCGCTCGTTTCATAAGGATCGGCATGGATGGCATCGAGCGTCCCCTCCATTGCCATCACACCCTGAATCATCGATTGAAAGGCGACGGGAAGCCTTGAACTACCGTGTAAAATGAATTGTACAGTTTTGAGTAGACTGAGGAATTGATAATTGAAAGTAGCACCAGTCCGAATAGAAAGGAAAGCGAAGTAAGAGGGTTGAACTGGAAGGGCGTAGGTGAGAAGGAGGAGATTAGATATGTGGAGATTAGATATAGGAGATTAGATATGACCTGTGCTGAATTTGGCATCACATCTCCGAATCCAGTAGTAGTGATCGAAATGAACACGAAATAGAAAGAAGCCGCGAGAGGGAAGTCTGAACGAATTCAAGGATATGCATAACGAAGTTGAACGAAATACCTGTTTCTTGTGGCCCCATCTTGTCCCCCGCCCAGATGGACACAGATACGATACATAAGTAGACCATGAGGATCGTTACTGCGATCCACACTGGGAGAACCAGGTCTGGATCTTCGTCGTCCTCTTCTGATTCAATGTTGTTATTCTTCTCAACATCCTCAGCCTTGCTATTCCGGCAGCAACTACAATGATAAACTTACGAAATAATATCGTTGATTTACATCGGAATAGTTTCGAAACTATTGCGATGCGCGATTCTTTGATGATTTTTTCCACTACCCACCTCCATGTCGTTTCCATCCACTTGAGTAGTTTGCACATCATTCTCTGCAGTACCTCTCCCAGATCCCCGATGGTGAGAAGCATGAGTGGAATGCCAATGCAAGCATACACGATGGACACATACCTCCCCACCCAAGTGTGGCACGCGATAGAACCTGAATGGGCTCGTAATTTCCCTTATCAATCGAGTCACAATGGGCTGAGTTCGTAGCCGGATGGGTTCCATCCTTGCACGGGATTTGTTGGGTTCGTTATGCAAATCTTACCGTATCCGATTGTTGAGAATAATGTGAATGCATAGAACTGAGCAGCGAGAACGGTCCACTGGATGTTCAGATCTAGATCCTCTGCTTTGTGCCATGCCGAACCGAGATATCGATCTTCAGTGATCAGCATCTTCTTGTAGAACTTCTGAAATGCATTTCATAGATCATTACACTGAAGTTATCTTTACCTTCGACGCTATTGATAGAATGTCATTTCGTGATGTTTCATTGGTGTCTGTGAGTGAAACATTGACTATAAAATCGACAAAGTCACTGACTACGACATCCATGTCGTGGACTGCTTCTGCTACAATCTGAAGAAAGAAACGTTGATAGAGGGAAATAATTTAGAATATCAAGGGACTCCATTCACATAATCTATGCAAGAAACGAGCAATCAACCGATTGTGGAAACGCAAAATTAGCGGTCCTCAAACGCATGCAATATTTCGTATATCACTCGCCTGACGCTCATTTTCGGATTCTAGTGCTTCAAACATGAATCCACCAAGAATAGCGTAGAGAGACATAATGATAATAAGCAGAATATGACGGATGCCGAGCTTGTGATGGATGTACGCAGCTAGGGCCAACCATCGAGTGACGGCTGAAAAGCAAAATTCCAGTCATTCATAATCAATCAATCATTTTGGTATGTATAGATGATGGGAAAATCAGCGGAAAAAGTGTAACAATAAATTATCAATTGTCGCAGCATTGCTTATTATACAGTGGAAATTAATGAGCTATATCAATTGTCGCATACAGTGGAAATTAATGAGCTATATCAATTGTCGCATACAGTGGAAATTAATGAGCTATATCAATTGTCGCATACAGTGGAAATTAATGAGCTATACCCCGAGACAACTATGTATTCCACTTGTTGAGGGATGGATAACTCACATGCTCGCTTTTTCCTCTCCTTATTCTCTTCGTATTTGACGCGATCCATTTCGAAATGGAATCCGAACGGATTCATGCCTTTCTCTCCATTTACAGCAGTATCTAACCGGAGAACAATACAGTTGTTTCTTTCCTGAAACTGATTATTATTAACGAAATTAAATGAAATAACTGACTTTGAAAGCATTCTGGATGATTCGTAACCTTGCTTGAAGCTCAGATTCTTTGTCTGAAAATGAAGAACCAAGGATGGAGGAATGAGAAAGCGACATACCGATGGAGATGTGAACAGCCATGGATACGATTACACTGATAAAGGGACTTTGGCAGACAGAAGGGCAAGAGATAAGGGATTCTAATCACCTTTTCTGCTCCACACCCTTTATAGCCCCTTTCTTATCACGAATAATTGAGGTGTGAAGAAATATCCGGTTCATCAATTGTAGTAGCTTCCTGCAGTTGCATCATACTGTAGAACATTGATTATTCTTTATCAGAAGAAGAATGCTAATCGCATTCAGCTTTGTGCATTTTACGAGGTCCGCTTTGATGATCGTTTTACAACTTCGTTGAATATAAGAACGAACTACTGCTTATTCATTGATTAGGTTGCTGAAATATGCCAACATGATGATCGATCACTTTGATTGGTCGATTACCTTCATCCGTATTTGATCTTGCGACTTCCATTCCTTATCTTCAAGGTTCGAAGCCGTAAGTAGTAAAAGTGCGCGACTGACCCCTGATAATGAGTGCAATGGTCCGACGATCAGGCATCCAGAAATGTTGGTAATTCATAGGTCTCCTAATGAGGTCCAAATCTGAACATCTCGATGTATTTAGTCTTTCACGCAATTCTGCAATTGCAACGATGAAAGATGCTGAACAACGGAATTGATAAAAATCAGTAGAAGAAGCTGATATCAGTGATCATTGAATCACTATTATCAGCCTTCCGACTTCCGACTCATATCAATCTCGAATTCCTTGCTTGCATGGAGTCTCCAGTTCGGACTACTGAATCATTATTTGATCCCCACTCATGTTTGCTGCATATGAATAATATGTCAAATCTTCTGTAGCTAGGCAACGCGCCTATCACTATTTAATGGGCTCTTCCGAACCAGAGCCGTTGGGCGTAGTACTTCACCAGATTGACTCACAATTTCTGTGAATCATTCCATCTCGTCTTCATTATTTCACGGCGTTGCGCAACTTCCGATTAATTGTCACGTAAAGTGTCTATCTTCTCCTTTGATCTCGCGACGCTCATTATGTGCGGTTATGAGACGACGGAGAAAGCAATGCTTGGACGGGAATAAACGCGTATGATGAGTAATTACGAAGGGTCGACGAGCACCGAGAGAGGACACACGAACTCGAAAAAGGATTTAATGAGGTTCTAGATCTTGAGAACCCAGAATGTATGCGATTTTATGTTTTTACCTTGCAATGAGCATAGAACAGCATCGGGCTGATTTTTTTTGTTCTCTTCATCGTAGTCTGTCGTCTATTCATAGGAAGCCGAGAGTAGGGTGAGAGCCCGTTTACAATCGCTTCTCTTTTTATTATCAGTGATCTGCACTCACATCGTCAATGGTTCCCTTCATTCCTCTGTTAGTAGATAAGAAAGTCCGAAATGCTATGACCTAACTCATAGGTAACAATAAAGGCTTTAATGAAAAGTTGCATTACAGGCTAGATATGTGATTTAGACGTTTAAACATGCACATCTATCAACATTGGCAAGTATTCGTGGCATTACATTTTTCAAAAGAAATAAATGAAAAAAAGAATTGATCGTTGTAATCAATGCAAACTCAAGATATGGTCAGGTCTTTTTGGAGACGATAAACAAAATTATCATCTGTCATAATGTTGAAGAATCGAAGAATTTCGAAATGTTCGTTGAACTCTGTCGAAGTCTGAAATACAAGTTTGTTTTTTCCTAGTCGTTTCTATATTGTAAGTCTGATATATGTATGTTCCTTTTTTCATTATATCGTTTATAACTTTACCTCAAACACTTGCATCAGCATCATCAGCTCACCCAATCTGATAGCGTAATCATCCAATCCCATCTCTTCTCGATAGTAAGAATACAATTCCTTCAGAATATCTCCGCGATAACGTCCTCCTAACGGATTGACCTCATCGCTGACGGAAAGTTCCTCTGAACAACACTTTGCCATGAACTAGTTTAGCTGGAAACACAAATGCTAATGCGATGGAGAGCTTACCCGTCGTCCAGAACATAAGAAGTACAACAGCTAAAAACTCCTCTTCGTTCAGATTCAATCTCTCAATGATTTCCCGAGCTTTACTCATATTATTTGTGAGATTACAGATTCTGTGGAATCTAAATTTGCATCGAATTTGTATCCTTGTATCGAACGATCAAACATATTATATAAATTCAATCTACGTAATGAGTACTCGCTATACTTACTCAACTGCTCCAGCAATATCTGCTCCATGAGGCGCACTCTCCAGAAATTTCTCATCAAAAGGAACAGTAAGGTAAGTAGCGTAGCTTACGAACAATCTAAATAAAGACAAATGTTCACTCATGTTTGAATTCAAAGCACTTTGGTTCATTCGCGAAGAATTTGTTCGATCGATAACAGCCCTCAAACATTCGAAACCGATAGAAGAAGTTTGTCACAATCATCCACTGAAACAGTTATATGTCGCTGATCGAAAGCCATTCTTACCTTCGCAGAAGACTCCATTCCTCCAAACTCCGAGAATATATTGTCGCCGAATTCTAGGGATGCTGTAAGGAGCGTACGCGTGACACCGACAAGGGCCGCAAAATCGGCTGGGAAAAAGGGCTGGAAAAAGAGAAGACTATGAGTATAAGAGAAAAATGCTCACTCAATGTGCCAGGCTTATCTCGAGTGGATGGGGAGGATCTTTTCGCGAGTTCAATTCACTACTCAACTCATAGCCCTGAAAGTGAGCGTTCGCTGGTCTTCCGGTTTGATCTCAGACGAACCGGTACTCCTTCTTAGCAATCTCCAGAAACGGTCGACTAATTTTTGCTGGCACAACAGGCGGTTCGTCAATAAATGAAGAATCATCGAGGTTTGTTTGTTGTCTGAGTTGAGGGCTTATTTACACAATTTATGAACTAACTAGTATTCTGACATTTGGAATTATGGTTGTCCGCTCAAGCAGAGTCACTATTCGCTCGAAGCGACACTTCTTGCATTTCAGACCTGCAACCGATTAGTGTCGACTAGGCCGTGAATAATTCGATAACTTTTTCCTGAGGGACATCGTCCAGTGCTGGAGCGGCAGATGAAGTCGTGGCCACGTCTAGCACGGTTGTAATGATTGTAATTTGAGAAATGTAAAAAAAAAAACATCGACTCTGAGTGAGAGAGTGAAAGACATAAGGAGAGATAAGATAGTTTTCGAAAGTACAACATATTGAAATTTGTCACCGATAGAATACACCGCATGCTCGACAACACTCTACACCCAGATGAGCTATTCGTGTAGAGTCTCCACATACAAGACAGTCACGGTCCTAAAGTGGAATTCGATTATTTTTTACTAATTTTAATTATTAAAATAATTAATCAATGCTGTGACAGAACTCACACTCTTGCGTGATTTCCCCTTCGCTGGCATTCTCCTGATATCACTGATTAGAATGGTAAATATCAATAGAAAGATTCACTCGAAGGTATTCAGAGGTACTCGCGAACCATTTCAAGACTCGGAATGTAATGCATAATGAAAATTATTAGGTTGAGTCATAAGTCTTGCGCGATTTTGAGTTCAGTTTGTGGGCTCGTAATTTCGTTGCCTCAAATTCCCAAGAACTGCCATGCTAGCATAGTTTCAGAGTATGCTTGAGCACTATAGCCATTGATATGGAACATACCGTGTTTTGTTTGCATAAGATAAAATTCGAATTTACGGAAGTGAGACGAAAACGTCGTAAATTTGTGATTTTGTGAGGTACAGATCATAACCCACACCACAAACAAATCAGTTCGTAATATTATGCCCTATCATTCAGTGATTGGATAAGGGTTGCTTGTTCGTTTGACCACAAAATCTTATGTGCTCAATAGATAGGGGAGACTGGGAGTTGGCATTAGTGTCCATTTCGATGTAAATTTTTCGACCTCGAACTTCTGAACAATCCAGTTTACGAAGAGAGAGCTGAATCCTCAGCCTAATTATCTTGCATTATCAACAGGACAAGCACTTCATATATCGCCATAGTTCAGCCTTCTAGATCTATCGACACAAAAAGAGGATTAAAAAATCTTCATTCGATCAGAGTCTTAAATTCTCATTCCAGCATTTGTCACTTCTCTCGAGTAGACAATTAATGGATAATTCGTCCCTCTATTATCAATATGATATATACCGATTGTACTTTATAACTGCAGCTTAGTTGTGTCCTGATCACCCTTCTCAACTGAATGCTGATCCGACAAAAATGAAATGTTATGTTTGACTACACTGAACTTGACTGTCTATTGCTCCCGCCTCACTGATCGGGTAGATAACAGATAACGTGGAACAAAGAGAGTATGGAATTACTCATTGGTAAAATAAAACCGAAAGATGATTGATCAAATAGGAAAGGTAGGAGATGCCATAATATCAAAGTGTCAAAATCGCGCAAGACTTATGACTCAACCTAATATTTATCAGTCTATTTACATGATATTTGTACAGGATATGTCAGTTTGATACATTGCCATCCATTAATGGCATGGGCATATCTTTCTGGAGTAGGTAGATGAAATTGTCATCAGTCATAATGTTGAAGAGCCGCATCACTTCGAATTGCTCTTTGAGATCTTTAGTTCTCTACAATACTCGTTCTTTCTGGTCGTCTTCCAAGAAATAAAATCGTGAAATCTCCTTCGTGTTTAGCGCACCTCAAACATCTGTATGAGCATCATCAACTCTCCGATTCTTGATGCATAATCGTCCCGTCCCATCTCATCTCTATAGTAAGCGTGCAGCTCCTTCAGAATTTCTCCACGATATTTCTCGCCGATCCGGTTAATGTCCTCGCTCACGGATGGGTCCCCTGGAGAAGCAATACAGTCTCAAGTGTTCATTACCATGAACATGTTCCATGAGATGCGTGAAAAAGTGATTAAAACAAATTAGTAGCATAACACTCACCGTGAGGCCAGAACATGAGCACTACGACTGCGATAAACTCTTCCTCAGTCGGATCCACTCGAATTATCTCAGCTCGGGCATTCTTGATCCAGCAACACATCTCGCTCTTTGCCATGTACCTACAGATCAAGATAAACTAATATTTATTTGAGAGAGACTGATGAAGTACGAAAATGTCACTAACGCAACAGCTCCTGTAATATCCGCACCCTCCGGTGCCGTCCTGAGGAACCTTTCGTCGAAAGGCATCTGAGCGTACGCTGATTGACTTACGAAGTATCTGCAATTTAAAGCAATAAATTAAAATTTGAAATCTAAGCCCACATGTGTTTGTCGTCCGGGAAGATCTTATTCGCTCGATAGCACCCTTCGAACATTCGGAAACGGTAGAAAAAGTTCCGCGCCAGTGCCCACTGCAATAATCAATTATCAATCTCAATGCAGCCTTTGTAGAACCTTATCAGCATCGCCAAGTTTCGAGAACTCGGGAAAGGTCGTTTTGCCGAATTCTAGGACTGCAGTGAGTAACATTCGAATGGCGCGAACAAGCGATGCGAAATCGGCGTAATGAAATGGCTGAAATTATATTTTGACCTAATAGTGATTATCATGCTGTACTCACTCCCGTTTCGAGGTTAATCTCAAGTGGATGGGGAGGATCGGGCCGCGAATTCAGTTCACTGCTTAGTCGGTTGAAGCTCATCGCACTGACAATAGTAGTTTTGATGAAATTGCTTCAACATTTTAGAAACGGTGCAAAATGCGTCTTACTTGAACTGTGCTTTGACATGCTCTAGAAATGGGCGGGAAGTGTTCTCCAATAGTGGAATACTTGAATCTTCTAGTTGCGCAGGCTCATCATCTCTGCTCTGAAGCAATTATGGATGTTGTATTGATATCGCAACAAACACTATTCTGGGCCTCTGAGCGTTGAACCAGAGTTATTATCCTATCGAAGCGGCATCGCTTGCAGTTGAGACCTGAACATATTTATTTCGAAGATAATTCTTAACTCCAATATAAAACCTTTGCCCGGTTCGCATTGCCCAGTGATGGATCGACAGGTAAAGTCGTTGCCGCGTTTAGCTCGACTGAATCGACTATTTGAGATGGAAATATTTCATAATATTGTGCCAAGTTCGGTTGGTGCATAACTCCTACCGAAAGAATACGGCGCACGCTCTGCAACATTCGATGCCCAGATGCGCGATTCGTGTAGTCTCGCCGCACACTAGACAGTCACGGTCCTGTGATGCGATCATGTAACAGTGTTACTATATAAATTTTTTTATGTTACTAATTTTTTAAATTTTTAATGTGTAACATACTGTCTGTCTCGATGTCCCTTTCGCAGGCATGTTCAGAAGCGTTCTGTAATTCAGTTATTTATCTGAAGTAAATACAATATTAGAGGTATCTGATGGCATGTAGACCTTTGCACTTCGACAACATAAAAAAGACGAATACATTGTTTATCTGGTTGAATCATGAAGTATAGTAATAGTCATGATGTATCATACTTCCTGAGAGTAAAACGGCTAGCATGAATTATATGACGGAAAATGGCGAATGCTATTTTTTTCAAAAGATGCACTTTGTACTCAAATACTCTGGCAGGATATTTATAATAATCTCTTGAGTGTGTGAGGTATGTTTTGCAATCATTTGATGGTGAGGTCTTTTTGCAATCGATATATGAAGTTGTCATCAGTCATTATGTTGTAGAGTCGCAGCAACTCAAAGTGCTCCTTCAGCTCTTTCGTCCTCTGAAATAATTTTCGCAGTTCAATTATCATCATTGTAGTGTCTACTATTCTAATTTTGATAATATCATGAATCAAATTAGAATGCCAGTTCACCTCAAACACTTGCATCAGCATCATCAATTCGCCCAGCCTGGTTGCATAATCTGTCAACCTCATTTCTTCCCGATAGTATGCATGCAGTTCTTTCAGAATCTCTCCACGATATCGCTCTCCCATCTCATTGATTTCCTCGCTCACGTTGAGGTCAGCTGCAATTCACATATGAAGCCTTCATTTAAAATAATTTGTAGGTAAAGCTACGTGAGCGAGATTGATTCGTCTCTAGGTGAATGAATTTCATAAAATATCGGGTTGAGGAATAAGTAACGCTCGTTTTTCCAATTTCAGATTATGACCTCTCTTTCTAAATTGTGCAATTATATTCCGGTTTTTGATGATCGATAAGGGCTTGGATACTCTCTTTTGCGCACACTATATCATATATCTCCGATCATTTAGGCGATCACAATGGCTGGCTCAATTCAAAGTTGTCGCACCTCACCCTGAGATTTTGACAGGTCAGCACTGACGGAAGAAGAATTATTGAGCCACAATTAAGCTGCAGTAGTAAAGTATCATGGTTATACATTACACTGATGATATTCAGAGGAATATCCAAGTAAAGGCCTGTGTGAGATATGCGCCTAACGAGAGTGTAGGATTTTCAGTTACTGACCGAAAGAAGTTTTGCTAGCCGCGTTTTCTTAGCAATAGATCTAAAGACCTCAATTATGCTTGAATGTGGAGTACCTTTCCTGTTGAAAATATGGACGAATTTGGCTAAGTGTGGAGCATTCTCTTTATGAGTTAAATTGCTCGTAAGTCCGATATAGAAAAACAAGCCTCGAAATCGACATTTATTGCTATTTCCTGTAAACCGTACTAATTGAATGTAAGGCCTTAGATGGTTAAATGGACGATCAACTTTTGCACTATCTTCCACCAAGTAGCCACAATTATAGAATGGCTACTATGTCTTGGGTATGGTTTAATCCAAAGTCCTCAAAACACGCATTTCTTTTGATTCCGTCACAAAATAATATTTTTGGAAAACTGTTATTTTTCAAATAGGAGCATAAGTAGCACCAAATGTTTATAGTGATAATATAGCTCCATAGTGAGTGACTGGAGCGCACTAGTGTATAGGCCAGCACCTTCGATCCTCAAGGTAGACAAATAAGTTAAGTGAACTGCAATTTTTCAGGAACGTTCCCCTTGAAACGTCTATTAAAATACAACAATGAATCGAGCACCATTCTCACTTCACCATGAAAGAGGTGTAGTATCGGGCTGCTCACCTGAGAATGTGTGAATTTACCGAACAGTTTCCACGTTAAATTACACAATTTCGAAAAAAATCTAAAATTTTCGAAAATTATCAGGTACATTGAAATCTAAATTTCTCTCCTACACAGGAAGCGTGATATTTCTAATAATAACGGCTATGATACTCGAGCATAACCTGAAAAAATGCTATAAATTCAGCTCGTTAAGATTTGATTGGCGGGAGATATATGAGCCCAAACACGATGCTCAAAAACGAGCGTTACTTATTCCTCAACCCAATATTTGACTGTGATCAAATCATGCTTACTTGTAGTCCAGAAAATGAGCACCGCAACGGCGAGAAACTCTTCTTCGCTCAGATTCTTCCTATTGATGAGGTCGCGCGTCTCTTTCAACTTATGCGACTGATCTCCGCTCCGCATGTACCTGATAGATATTTCGTAACTTTTCTGACTTTGATCCCTTTCTAGCATATTTCACAATTATTGACGCCGAATAAACCATACTTCGTTACTGACCTCAGAACTCCTGGAATATCTGCACCCTCGGGAGCAGTCTTGAGAAAGCCTTCATCGAAAGGAATAGTGAAGTACAATGCATAACTGACAAAGTACCTGAGAAATTAATGAATTATTGTGAGATTAGTGCCCTTTCGAACTTGTTTTCATCGTTCGTAAATATCTTAGTCGATCGGTAGAATCCCTCAAACATGCGGAAACGATAGAAGAAGTTCATAGCGATGGTCCACTCAAATGAATCATTAGACACATTGATTCACTTCAACAAACCTTATCCGACTCGGGCAGTCCAGCGAACTCAGGAAAGGCATTCGAACCGAACTCCAGAGCTGCCGACATGAGGATTCGCGTCGCTCCCGTGAGTGCGGCAAAGTCTGCCGGGAAGAATGGCTGAAACGAAACGTCGACAAAGCAACGTAGAGGATCCACTCACTCCTTTCTCCAGGCTGATCTCGAGGGGATGGGGAGGGTTGCTTCTCGAGTTCAGCTCACTGCACAATCGGTGGAGACTCATCGCACTAGAGTGAGAGAGATTGAACTAAGAACGATTTGTAAGCGTTTGTGTGACAAGGGAGTGTTGTGATCATTGTGATAATAAGTTAGTAAAACCGGTGATATGAATACGAATCGCATAAAAAAGAATACGAATTGCTTGAATATTGTTATTACAAACTTGTAATGCATTTTGACGCGTTCGAGTATGGGCCGGATAGGTTTCGACGTAAGGTCAGTAGGGTCTTCGAATGATGGTGCTTCATCGATATCGTTGATCTAAAGGAATCCTTCACTAACACTTATTCAAGTTAATCTGATGTATGAATGTTCTCGAATCTTACATGATTGAGTGCACCAGATCGCTCCAAGAGAGTCATGATTTGATTGTAGCGGCATCTTTTACAGTTGAGACCTGATTTGGATGAGTTTTCGTCGTTTCTTTACTTTTCCTCCTACTTTTTCCTGAAGGGCATTTTCCGTTGATAGAACGGCAAATAAAGTCGTTTCCTAGTCTCGAACGCCTGCAAATACACTATCTTCAAGATCTTTTACGCATGTACAGTAGGGTTGGCGAATCGGATTACGGATTCGGATTACGGATACACAGCTTGTTTATGCGTTTTTTTAGTTTCGGATGATTCAAGAGAAACGCATTTACAGCCTCACTCTCGGGTCATCCTGTATGACTGCCAGAGGGTACGGATGATCTGAAACGATCCAGAACTTGGATCAGTTTATTTTTTTTTCATCCTGCCATTCATCAAGTATTCATCAAACAGTCGTAGGCTGAACCTTACCGATAGAAGACCGCACACGCCCTACAAATGTCTATGCCGAGATGAGCGATGCGTGTCGTTTCACCGCAAACCAGACAGTCACGATCCTAAAAGTTAGTGTTTTGTCCTGAGATTTTTCCATTATCTACAATTTATGCGGAACTTACCGTTTGCCTTGACATGCCCTTCGCAGGCATAGCGAATCTCTGATCTAAAATGTGCTACTCAGAGAAAAAACAATCCAATGAAAGTATTGTAAGGCGCAGAGCTACCTTTCGATCGATATAATTGGCAAGATTCAAGTGAATTGTTTATCGATTAATTCGGTCGATCATTCCGCTTTCTGTAGCTGGTAGGTGAAGTTGTCTTCTTGAAGAATGTCGAGAAGACGAAGCACTTCGAAATGCTCTTTCATGTCGTGCGATATCTGAGTATAGTCTGAGTTTAGTTGGTTCCTTCATTATTTTAGGGCACTATTACAAAAAGTGCGTCAGATTTTGAAAATCAAGTAAGCATAACATCGATTAGAAACTTTTTGGGATATGCTAACGTCAAACACAGGCAGTAGCATCATCAGTTCTCCAATACGTGCTGCGTAATCATCAAGATTCTTCTCTTCCCGGTAATGTACGTGCAACTCTTTCATGATTGCTTCACGATAACGCTCTCCGATCTGAGTAATCTCTTCTCGAACAGGCATGTCCCCTGAGATGATAATATTGATGCTCATGATAATAATTGTTGAAAAATAATTATATTATAAATTGAAAATAATATGTGGCGCTATAGCATTTGACTAGATTGAAATACATTTGAGACTGACCAATGGTCCAAAACATAATCGCGAACAGCGCGAGAAACTCTTCATGGCACATAATCACTCTCTTCAAGTGCTCCCGAGCCCGCTGAATCTCTACCATCTTTGCGTTTCCATAACGAACATGCCTATAAGTGAGAAAGTTTTTTCCTTGGTTGTCTATAAAAGTTTAAAACAAATTAGGTCAATGCTAGTTCACAGCAATCGAGATTTTTGCCGTAACGCCAAACATTGATTCATCTCACTCCATCGCTCTCGATTTGGCTCCACTCTCGGCATCACTGTAGAAATACTCCATGTTCTCTCTCGACATCCATGTCGTGAAGCCCGCAAATTTTCTGAAAGATTTCGGGATCAAGTTATTTGAAATTGCTTTGATCCGATGAAAATAATCTGCACACCTGTCCAGCTTGTCAGGATAAATTAGGCCAGCCCGATAGCATCCTTCGAATATCCGAAAGCGGTAAAAGTTGTTGACAACGAGACCCCACTAAAATATCGAGTTCACGTAAAAAGAGCCTACTGTATGTGAAAACGATCGAATTAAGACTAACTTTTTCCTTTTTCTGCAAATTCATGAATTCTGGGAAAACACACGATGCAAATTCGAGCAGTGCACTCAGCACGATTCGATTTGCAATCGCGAGTGTTCCGATTGTTGCCGGATAGAAGGGCTGAAGGGACAGGTTGTGATTAGAGAATGAGATGAGGAGAGTACGTACTCCGGTTTCGATGCTGATTTCTTGCGGATGAGGAGGATTTGGTCGAGCATGAAGTTCGCTGTTCAGACGTATCAAGCACATCGTTCTGTGAAATGCATTACCGTAATTCTCTCAATTCGGTGAAAACCATTACCTGTAGTGAACCTTGAGCCGCTCGAGAATCGGTAGTTCGGTTCGTTTAGTGAATTTTGCGAATGTGGTTTGGGTGCTAAAAAAATTGTGAATAATAAACTAGGGAAATCGTCATACCTTGGTTCTAATTTATTATCAAATGTGCGCAGTGGTGAATTACTCGACGAAGAGGCAATAATTTCCTGAGATGTATTTCCTTGCTTGAGCAGTCTCGCGATGTGATCGTAGCGACATCGCTTACAGTTGAGACCTGAGAAGCAGTATTTATTGAAAACCTTGAAAAAACCCCAGTACCTTTTCCTTTGGAGCAGCGTCCAGAGCTAGAGCGACAGATGTAATCATGACCATTCTTTGCGCGCCTGAAACGTGTCATTTCATCTTAGATACGAATTGATCATTTTTAAAATGTAGCAAATTACTTTTTTTCGTACCGATAGAAAACAGAGCACGCTCGGCATGTGTCGATTCCGAGATGTGCTATTCGAGTAGTCTGCCCGCACACCAGACATTCACGATCCTGAAGTTGAATTTTAAGGCGCTCATGATAAATTCGCCATTGTAATTCTTTTTTTGCTTAAATATAATTTTTAAACTCACAATTTGCTTCGATGTGCCCTTTGCCGGCATCGAAAGCGGAACTTAGCGTATGCTTTTTTCTTCATTTCAATCTAATATCTCAGGTATTTGAAGGCGCTCAGCGACCTTTCTCACATCATAGATCGAGTAAATGGAGAGGAATTATTTATCAGAATTAGCATCAATTCAGTATCAAATCAATCCTCTCTTCGGATATAATAAAATATCAAGGGGCTCGAGATTGATGATTTGGAAGACGTCTAGGTATTCTTTGATTGCATTCGTTCATAGAACTCGGCAGGAGGTGGTGTATATCGATACATCCACTTTCAACACGATTTTTTTACAAGACTAACTTCAGGATTTGCCAATTCATCAGTTCCGTCAGCTTTCTGGAGTTGGTATGTAAAATGGTCTTCAGGAACTATTTCAAGCAAGCGAAGCATCTCGAAGTGTTCCTTCATGGCATGCGATCTCTAAAAATATCGAAGCCGTTAGTGTTATCTGATATTTTCCCATGGATACGTTCGACGACACTGCTCACATCGAACACTGGCACGAGCATCATAATCTCTCCGGGACGGGGCGCATAGTCATCCAGATGCTTCTCCACTCGGTAGTAAGAGTGCAACTCCTTCAGAATCGCTTCTCGATAATGCTCGCCGATCTGCGTGATCTCTTCCCGGACTGACATGTCTCCTGACAAGGCACTTTTAATGAATACTATTTGTTTTCTTCAAATTAATTCTTTTGGAGAATGAATGCACCTCATTTCATCTAAAAGTTTAAATCAGCAGTCATGTTGAATAAATTCAACTGGCCCAGAACATGAGTGCGAACATAACCAGAAACTCTTCGTGTCAAAGGTTAACTCTGTGCAGGAGCAATCGAGGAGTCCTCGCGTTACCGTATCGACCATGTCTGAAATATCGATATAATTTTCACAGTGTGCAGCAAAGTGAGGCAACCCCGCAAGGTCGCTGACTGCCAGCATTTCTTGTGAATTTACTGTGCACAACAACAAAAAAACTCGCTTCAACGCTCTTCGTTTGGCTCTGCTATCAATATCGCTGAAGAAATAGTCCATGTTGTCATTCGACATTCAAGCCGTGAATCCAACAATCTTTCTGAAATGTTACATTTTAATCTCTAATCCCGAATCTCTAATCCCGAATCGATCCAATATACGGAACAAGCTTGAACTAAAAAATACATACTTACTTATCCATGTCGTCCGGAAACACAAGCCCCGCCCGATAGCATCCTTCAAACAGGTGAATGCGATAGAAACAATTGACAACGAGGTTCCACTGAAATAAAATTGCAATTTAGATAGCATTTGGCACATACTTTTTCCTTGTTCTGCAATCGCGCGAATTCGGGGAACACGTGGGCTGCGAAATCGAGCAGTGCGCTTAGCACGATTCGATTAGCTATCGCGAGAGATCCGATTGTGGCCGGGTAGAAGGGCTGAACAATATGAGTTGTTCAGGGAAGAACCTGGACTATACTAACTCCAGTGTCGATACTCATTTCCAATGGATGCGGAGGATTTGGACGGGCGTGCAGTTCGCTATTCAGTCGCATCCAGCACATAATCCTGGAATTGATTGACGAGTACAAATGAAGAAAAAACACGGTACCTGTAGTGAGTCTTGAGACGCTCTAGAATCGCAAAGTCTGTTGGTTTAGTGAATAGTGAGCTGTAAAATCAGAATGATGCTAATAGTACGAACTTATTTTTACCTTGGTTGTAAACCGCATTCTGATGTGTGCAAGGCAGTGCTAGTCGAAGATGAAGCAAATTCGTGAGTTGGACCTTGCTTGAGCAGTCTCACAATGTGATCAAAGCGACGTCGTTGGCAGTTTAGACCTGAGAAATCGTGATTCATGAAATCATTAAAAAATATATTAACCTTTCCCTCTGGCGCAGCGACCCGAGCTGGATCGACAGATGTAGTCATGGCCATTCTTTAGGCGACTGAAATTGGAGTGTTGCTTTTTAGAACACATGTTGGTAATTGCACTGTCTTGATCTCAGTAGTTATTTGTACCGATAGAATACGGCGCACGAGCGACAAGTGTCAATGCCGAGATGGGCGATTCGCGTCGTTTGTCCGCACACCAGACAGTCGCGGTCCTATCATCAAAAAATTTATCTCAGAAAATATCGAAAATTAGTAGAAAATCGTGGAGACTTACCGTTTGCCTCGACATGCCCTTCGCAGGCATCGCGATTCTCTGATCTAAAATGAACTACTCAGAGAAAATCAATGACTTGAAAGTATTGTAAGGCGCTGTGCTACCTTCCTCTCGACACAATTTACAAGAATAAAATGAATTGTTTATCGAATATTATTATTTTCCTTTAATCTGTCATTCTGTCATTCATTCCGCCTTTTGCAGTTGGTAGGTGAAGTTGTCTTCTTGAAGAATGTCCAATAGACGAAGCACTTCGAAGTGCTCCTTCATGTCGTGAGATATCTGAACGAACTCGGCTCAAAAGTTACTTGACTACGAATGATCTCATGATCAGGATTCCGAAGTTATGAATAAAAAAAGCAGAAACTAACTCACATCGAACACTGGCAGAAGCACCATCAGTTCCCCAATTCGGGCTGCATAATTATCAAGTTTCTTCTCCTCTCGATAGAATGTGTGCAATTCTTTCATAATCTCTTCTCGATAATGCTCGCCGATCTGTGCAATCTCTTCTCGAAAAGGCATTTCTCCTGAAACGACAACATTTTGGCGAATTCTCTAACTAGGAAATGATTTATGACGCTGTTGCGTTTGAACTTAGTGTAATTTGACACTTACCAATCGTCCAGAACATAATCGCTAGAACCACGAGAAACTCTTCATGGCACATGTTCACTCTCTGCATTAGCTCCCGTGCCCGCGGCACCTCCGTCATCATTGCGTGTCCGTGCGGAACATTCCTAATCATAACGAATTATTATTCAGGTGTGTACATGACACTTCTAGCCAGAAGGACACGTATGCTAGTGCGCCTATGGTTGATAAAAGCCTATTATGATAGTTGTAATGCCCATTACGCGAGCTTACTCCATCGCTCGAGCTTTGGCTCCGATGTCCGCATCACTGTAGAAATGCTCCATCTTCTCTCTCGACATCCACAACGTGAAACTGCCGAATTTTCTGAAACCAGACCTATTTTCATCAAGCACAATTACGTTCAACATCAATGATTCGATTGCTTCCGTATCGAAATTGAGATAAATATGAATTTGTTCATACACACCTGTCCAGCTCCCCAGGAAACACAAGTCCAGCTCGATAGCATCCTTCAAATGCTCGGAAACGGTAAAAATTGTTGACAACGAGTTCCCACTGAAATTCAACGGTCGGATATTTTTGTGAAACGCTATCCAATGCAGTTTACACGCAAAATGGTGCTAACTTTTTCCTTGCTATCCAAACGCGCAAATTCGGGGAAAGCACAAGAAGCGAATTCGAGCAGTGCACTTATCACAATGCGATTTGCGATCGACAGAGATCTCGTTGTGGCCGGGTAGAAAGGCTGAAACGGGATTCGTGTTAAACAAGATTGAAAATGATCCTTTCGTACCCCCTTTTCTATGCTAATTTCCAAAGGATGTGGTGGTTCCGGTCGAGCATGCAGTTCGCTATTCAGGCGAACAACGCACATCGTTCTTCAAATTACTTTGAATAAATAAAACAAATTTAACAAATAACAAAAAAAATCACCTGTAGTGTGTCTTCAGTCGCTCGAGAATCGGCAATTCAGTTCGCTTTGTAAATTTTGTGAATGCTGTTGGAGTGCTGTAAAATTTATGGATGATCAGAATTAAATGCAACGTAATACCTTGGTTGTAAATGTGTTTCAGGTAGTGGGGTGGTTTTGATATTAGAGGAAGTGCCCGTTATTTCCTGAGACGTATTTCCTTGCTTGAGCAGTCTCGCAATGTGGTCGTAGCGACATCGCTTACAGTTCAGACCTGTGCATTGATATTTACTCAGAGTCGTGAACACAAACCCAACACCTTTTCCTTTGGAGCAGCGACCCGAAGTGGAGCGACAGATGTATTCGTGACCGTTCTTAGCGCGCCTAAAATTCGTGCTTTCAGATTTGATCATACATTTTTCTGATAGTTTTATATTTCGTACCGATAGAAAACAGAGCACGCTCGGCAAGTGTCGATGCCTAGATGCGCTATGCGTGTGGTCTGTCCGCACACGAGACAGTCACGGTCCTGAAATTGCGTTTTTATGGTGTTAATGATACGCTCTATTATTGGAATTGCTTTTAAGAGCCGTTCCACGGTATAGTGAAGCTATTGAGAGGGGGCAACGGATCACTTTTTTGCAACCTATGCCAATAAGTTCAGGGTGAAGTCCCCATACATAGAGCTGATAACTGGCTCAATATGAGATGTTGGGGTGCACCCTCCGTGATATGCCAGACATGTCCCAAAAAAAGTCCGAAATTTCATCCCTGAAAAAAGTACGTTCTTATAGGTGTTTCGGACGTATTTTTCGATGGAAATAACGAAAAACATAGTTTGGAAGCAAACGAACAACGATGAAACGTCGAAAAATCAAATGTTCGTCATTTTTCGGTCATCCTGAAAAATTTTTTTAGTCATGTACATTTTTTTATTCCATATGCAGATTCTACGTGCAAAACTATCCCAGGTGTGAAATTTGTACGCTTCTCATCTCGGCGCCCCGGATTCTGCAGCTGTTTGCCTAAGGCACTCTTAGGGGCTGGATGCGGAAGGGTGACGAGAGATTTCGCCATTTCGAAACGATACAGTCACCTTTCTATCAGATTTTATTTCCATTTATCGTTACTAATCATCTATGTTGATGTTGTGGTGTTGTGATATCGATAAAACACGGGAAAAGTGAAAAGTCGAAAAATCTCTTTTTTGAAATCTCAAAAATTCAAAAATTCATAAGTCATGTATCAGAGCTTCAAATGGTGTATTTTCAACGGAAAATCACTCGAATATGAATCTCAAACCAAATAGGAGCTTTCGGGCCGGTTTCTAAAGAAAAAGTTTTGGTCGAAAAATTTCTCGATAATTTGTCCACCGAAAAATCACCATTTCAAAAAAGATTCACAAATCAGCTATAAATTTTAGCAATTGTTACCATGACTTTTTCAAGTAATTCTGAGTTGAAAATACATCGTTTGAAGCTCAGATACATCACTTATAAATTTTTGAATTTTTGAGATTTCAAAAAAGGGATTTTTCGACTTTTCACTTTTCCCGTGTTTTATCGATATTACAAACCCACAACATTAACATAGATGCTTAGTAACGATAAATGGAAATTAAATCTGATAGAAATATGACTGTATCGATTCGAAATGGCGAAATCTCGTCACCCTTCCGCATCCAGCCCCTAAGAGTGCCTTAGTTTTGCAGCAAACAGCTGCAGAATCCAGGGCGCCGTGATGAGAAGCGTACAAATTTCACACCTGGGATAGTTTTGCACGTAGAATCTGAATATAGAATTTAAAAAATGTACATGGCTAAAATAATTTTTCAAGATGACCGAAAAATGACGAAAATTTGATTTTTCGACCTTTCATCGTTGTCCGTTTGCTTCCAAACTGTGTTTTTCGTTATTTTCACCGAAAAATACGTCCGAAACACCTATACGAACGTACTTTTTCAATGATGAAATTTCGGACTTTTTTTGTGACATGTCTGGCATATCCCGGAAGGTGCACCCCAACATCTCATATTGGGCCAGCTATCAGCTCTATGTATGGGGACTTCGCCCTAAACTTATTGGCATAGGTTGCAAAAAAGTGATCCGTGAGGTAGGTGCAAAATACCGTGGAACGGCTCTTAAAAAGATCTCATATCTCACAATCTGCTTAGAGGTGCCCTTGGCCGGCATTGTCGCGTAATCTAAACGTTACTATTACTCAATAGTGATTGTATTGATGAATAAGATAGGTATTCGAAGGCGCTGAGCGACCTTATCGATATATCACACGTTTTAAATGAAGGGATATGTTTATCGGTATCAGCCCCAGCATTTACAATATACATTCAATCTTCTCGCTGAATGGCATACACGAAGTTGTCATCTGGCAGGACATTGAATAGACGAAACACCTCTAGGTGCTCGACCATTGCGTTCGATTTCTGTGAAATGCATGATATTGATAGTTTCGACGCTCATACTAACCTCAAGGGTCTGCTGCAGCATCATCAACTCGCCCAGTCGCACTGCGCAATTGTAAGTCTGTAGTGAGCTTCGATAAATGACGTGCAGTTCCTTCAGAAGAACGTCTCGGTAGTGATCTCGAACCCGCATCGCTTCCTCTCCTACATCAGTATTTTCTGAACAATTTCGAAAAGAATTACTTCATCAATTGACAAGAAAGACTCGCCTAAGTTCCAGAACGTAAGGGCCACAAGAGCAAGAAACTCTTCATCACTCGGATTGAATCGCTTCAGCGTCTCTCTTACTTCAGGAATTGTATTCACAAACGACGGACTGTGTAAGTATCTGATATAGAATGATAATTTCTTAATGACCGTTTATGTTTAATAAAGCTGGCCACTTACTGTTCGGCTGCTGCGGTATGGTCGCTTTGCGGTGCTGTGGTGAAGAAATTAGTTGCCGAATGAGCACAGAAGTAGGTAGCGTAACTGGCGAAGTATCTGGAAAAACAACTGTCAGTAAATGTATGAGAGAAGGGATTAGAAATATCTTTCTTAGAAGAAATAACAAGGTATGAGGAGAAAAATCTTGGTTAAATTTTTAAAATATCAAACCTGTTCGGATCATCGGGAAACACCTTGTTTGATCGATGGCCGCCTTCAAGGATTCGAAAGGGGAACATGAAGTTCTTCACGATTTTCCACTGCGATTTTTCGGTTTAATTATGAGTTGGAATGTTCCTCCTACCCGCTCCGATTCTGGAAGATTTGTGAATTCGGGGAAAACTTCGCTTGCGAATTGGAGAGAAGCGGTGAGCAGAATGCGGTTTCCGATCGTTAGAGCAGCGAAATGAGCGGGAAAGTAGGGCTGGAACAAGACACAGTTTTTGATGTTTCTTGCAGGAAGTATTGGATTCTATGATTGTTCTACTTCTTACTCCCTCATCGATCGATATTCGCATTGGATGCGGCACATCTCCCCTCGCATGGTGCTCACTGCTCAGCTGTGCGAAGCACATGGATCTTAATGTAAAAAAAAATATATATATCAAATTATAAATGCCACTTGTATTCCGTTTTGAGTCGAGTTAGTAGTGGCGTATCTGAAGTGGAGGGCGACACTGAGAAGTTCGACTGAGAGCGCTGAAAACGACAAGGGATGCAGATCGATATAGTTTTGTTCACCTTTGAAGCCTTCGTCGAATAAGTGATTAGGTGTGACATCCGATCAAAGCGACACCGCTTGCAGCCGCGCACTAAACAATGTATATTATGGGTTTGCTATTTGAGCCACTCATCGAACCCTTCTTCGGTCCATTGCATCGATCTGCAGAACGACACACGAACTCGTTGCCTCCCTTGGCGCGTCTACAACAACAATATTATAGAGGTAAGGAGAATACGGGTTCCCTCTAATATTGTAGAAAAATCGAGAACTATTACAATAGAAAAATTTCATATCTCCGTAATTTTTTTCATATAGTCAGCGTTCCTTCAGAATTACAAGAAATTGGTGATATTGCATAACGAACCTATAGAATACGGCACACGCTCGGCAGGCGTCGATGCCCAAATGCGCGATGCGTGTGCTATCACCACAGATGAGACAGGTGCGGGACTGAAAAATGCAAAATTTGATGATATTTTCTTCTCACAACTCACAGATGGCTTTGAAACTCCGTTCGGCGGCATTTAGTTATATCTGATAGGAAACAATTTTTTTTAAATAAAGTAGTATAAATATTGAAGGAGATAGACAACCATGAGTGAATTCAACCAGCTATAGTACTAGCATGCTTTATCATAAAGAGTGTTAAATTGCATAGTTTTTCAAAAATGGAATGTATCCGTAATTATTTCTGTAGACCGTAAATAAAGTTATCTTCCGGGACAATGTTGAACAATCGCAGAACTTCGAGGTGGCCTTTCATGTCGTTCTTTTTCTATAGATTATGTGTTCAGCTATACGCATTATTACAGATTCCTTACGTCAAAAACCTGGAGCAATATCATCAGTTCACCAAGTCGAGTTGCATAGTTGTCCAATCCTAGCTCCTCTCGATAAAAAGAATGCAATTCTTTCAGAATCTCGTTCCGATATTTTTCGCCGATCACCGAAATGGCCTCTCCATTATTGACTTCGTCTGAACTGTATTCGTGAACATGGAATTGCTATGAGAAACTCACCGAAAAACATGAGCGTCATGATGGCCAGAAATTCCTCCGTACATGGATTCACCCGACCAACGGCAAGCCTCGAAGCACGGAAGCATGTGCATAGGTTTTGATTTCGCATGTACCTGCATCAATACTTTGCGTTCGACCTTATGGTAGTTGCACACTGTAGCGCTCCTGCCACATCTCCGCAAGGTGATGCAGACTTCAGAAATTCCGCCCTCGTCTCTTCAGTCATCCAACTCGAATAGCTCATGAAGTTCCTGAATGATTAAAATTAACGATGATTATGCACATTCACTCACTTCCCACGATCGTCTGGGAAAAATATGTTCGATCGAAAACATCCTTCGAAGGAGCGAAAGCGGTAGAAGAAGTTAACAACTAATGACCACTGTGTGATAGTTAACTGCGAGGAAACTGCGCATCACAGACCTTATCCTCATCAGGAAGCATGGCAAACTCTGGAAACACTTCAGAACCGAAGTTCAGAGACGTTGAGAGAAGTATGCGGATTCCGAGTGTGAGTGAGGCAAAGTTGCCAGGAATGAAGGGCTGAACAAATTTGTTCTAGATCAATTACGAAAATAGGAAATGGTAATGCAAGATTTATGGATTTTTCTAGAAAACTTTTGAGAAGTCAGCAGATATGATAAAAATGAGGGACATCTTACCCCTTCCTCTAGGGATATCCGAAGCGGATGAGGAACGTCAGTTCTAGAGTAGATTTCGCTACTGTGACGTGCGTAGCTCATAGACCTGGATTCAATTTTTCTTATCGTTAATTTCCAGAATAACCTACGTGTAGGCAGTCTTCAATCGCGCAAGTAACGGTCGATCAGTCATTGCTAAGTCAGGTTTCAGAAGCCCTCTCGCTTGGTCGCAACCTTGATTCTTATTCGGAAGATCGGGTGTCGCAATGGTCGCTGTCGACGCCTGAATTATCTGCGAAGAACTATGATAATCGATTCGAAATTCACATTCCCACCTTGTCAGGCATCTCGGATTTGCTCAATCGTGCATCAAGATGTGTCATCCGACACTTCTTGCAGTTTAGTCCTACAATGCCCTACAGAGAATGATATTTTGAAGGAATCATGGAACGGAAACCATTGGCAAAATGCATAAATTTTTTTCTTGAGGAATTGCAGCTCACCTTTTCCTGCCGCGCATTTCCCGCTGGCCGATCGACACTTGAATCGGTTTACCCTCGAATGGTAGCGTCTGAAAATTTTGATTATTCTGAACAACATTCTTGACTTGAGTTCCCTTGTAGGAAAATCTTTCCGGTTTCGATCGAGCATTTTAGGTATGTTTTTCGTACCGATAGAACACGGCGCAGGCTCTGCACAAATCCATTCCCAAATGAGCGACCCGAGTGCTTTCCGCGCAGACCAGACATTCTCTTGCCTGGCGAATCGATTGTTTTTTTTCAAATCAAAATCATATTAGATGTTTAAAAAAATATATGATCAACTTACGATATTGTTCGAAACGGACTTCATTTGCGCTGAATCTCTAAGAAAAAACATTGTAAATGGATAGTAGGGTTAATTTAGATATCCGAGAGGGCTTGAGGACCTCTGAGTGGAGAAACGAACAAAGTTAGATAGTCAACAATAGTTTATCAGATTACTCAGATTTCTGGAGTTGATATGTGAAATGATCGTCGGGAAGAACTCCCAACAGGCGAAGCATCTCGAAGTGCTCCTTCATGTCATGCGTTCTCTGAAACAGAAAAAAAATCCGATAATATTAGCTATCAAAGTCATAAAAAAAACATACTTCAAAAGTCGGAAGGAACATGAGCAGCTCTCCCAGACGCGTGGCATAATCATCCAGCCCCATCGTCTCCTTGTAGAAAGCGTGAAGCTCCTTCATGACCGACTGACGATATCTCTCGCCGAGTTGAGTTGCCTCCTCGCGAAGCGGAATGTCGCCTGATACGACTTGTTCTCTCAATTGGCACACTATCAGTATCACTTTCACATAGATATTTTTTCTGGACACAATATTTTTAAAAATTGATAAAAATCTCACCAACCGACCAGAACATGAGGGCAATTACGACGAGAAATTCATCATGACACGGATTCACTCGCTGAATGAGCTCTCTGGCTGATCTGATCTCGTGCATCCGAAGAGAACTGTGTCTCATGTGCCTGACATAACTGTGCATGTATAATTTGAATCATCATTCTATGCAGCATCCTTGTCATTAAGGGTCAAATAGGGTTGAACGCTCACTCTTGAGCCCCCGCTTTGTCGCCGGTGGGCGCGTCACTGTAGAAGTTTTCCATCCCGTTTGGTGAGAACCACGTTGTGAAACCGCCGAATGCTCTAAAATGACTGTGGACTTTAAAACGTTATGCGCGAAGATTGCACCTATCAAGGTCTCCGGGGAATATTAGACTCGCTCGATAGCATCCTTCAAATATCCGAAAGCGATAGAACATGTTAACGCAGATGTCCCACTAAAAGGGGTACAATTCACGTTCACCCTAAATATATACGAAACTGAACGCTGCTGTATGAAAATCTTACTTTTTCAGTCTTTTCGAGTTCTCCGAACTCGGGAAATACGCCAGTTCCGAAATCAAGGAGTGCTGTCAAGAGAATCTGATTGGACATCGTTAGCGTTGCGAAGGTGGCTGGGTAGAAAGGCTGAATGCAGCACATTATATAAACACGTTTGTCTATAGTACATACTCCTGTTTCCAGACTGATTTCCATCGGATGTGGAGGATTCGGCCGAGCGTGCAATTCGCTGTTCAGCCGTTCTCTACTCATCGTTCTAAAAGTCATCATCTCCTCAATGAGATAACGACCAGAAGAAGACAAGATGAGACCAGACTATTAAATCTTTTCTCTATCGTACCACTACTTTCTCGTTTCCCTCCCTCCCTCCCATCCATTGAGAGTCGTTTTAGAATCACATATTATTATTAAATGTATCATTATTTCGTTGCGCCCTCGGGCGTAGATAAAATATAATTGTGTTCCCTTTGTTTTTTGATAACGTTCATAGTTCTTGATGATTGCATTACTGCGGAAACGATCGCGATACCTGACACTAGGCCTAATGAGAACATTTGGAAGATAACCGTTGTATGATTTACATGCGAGACACACCTGCTTTGCTACAGATGATACTGCGAAATAGTTCTCATCAAATCTAGCGCCCAGACCTGTAGTGAATTGTGAGACGCTCGAGGATCGGCAGTTCCGTGCGGGTTGATGATGTCGTGGGAGAGCTTTGATTCAATGTTGTTACGCTTGAAAGATTACTAATGTACCTGTGCTGAAAACTTTCACAAGCCGTCTCTGGGGCGTCCAAATTTGTTCCATTTTCGTAATTTTGTGCCGCTGGTTTTGCCTGCTTCAACAATCTGTCGATGTGATCGAATCGGCATCGCTTGCAGCTCAAATCTGAGATAATGTTTGAAATTTTTTCAATCAATCGAGAAACTGTCTACACTCGGTATTCTTTAAAATCAAGATGATAAGTACCGGGTCCGAGGGGACACTGCTTGGTGCTTGATCGACACGTGTACGAGTTCCCTTTCTCAGCTCGGCTGAAATTGCAGTCTTACTAACTCAAAAAAGTGAATAGTTCAAGGATGAACCTTGACCGTTCGTTATGTGTGTGTCCGGTCATACGCATGGGATGGTTTTCTGAGCACCACATTCCAGAACTTTACAGTTACTAATGCATCCAAATATCTGATGTATCTATCGAAAACAAAGCGTGCAATCACCGATAAAAGACTGAGCATGCGCGGCAGACATCAATGCCCAGATGAGCAACTCGAGTTTGCCCGCAACAGATGAGACAAGCGCGATCCTAGAAATAAAGCTAGGAATGAAAGCAGAGTCGATATGCATGCTGATTCTTTCCGATTGAGTGAAAAATGATATGATCGATCCTCAGCGATAAACAAGGAGCGAAGCAAATAGTGAGACTCACAATTTTCTTTGTGATCCCTTTCTTCATGGTTCAATTAGAGTCTTTGAGGACGCTGGAGAATATTAAAATTAACATGACGAGAATATACAGAGGGATGACACTGATAGACATTGGACAAGATATAGACACATTAGTGGCACGATACTGAGCCACGCAAAGGGATTGCCATAGTTAGTAGTGTTGCGAAGAAGCTCAAGATATTGCGAGGTTGTTACCTCTCAGTTTGCACAAAACTAACTTTGCTTGGCA
Source organism: Pristionchus entomophagus (assembly GCA_036245825.1). NCBI lineage: Eukaryota > Metazoa > Nematoda > Chromadorea > Rhabditida > Neodiplogasteridae > Pristionchus > Pristionchus entomophagus. Next base: position 15,698,341 of record BTSX01000004.1, on the reverse strand, counting down.
AAAATAATTTATCAGTTCAGTCCTCCTTCTGGAGTTGGTAGGTGAAATTATCTTCAGGGAATATATCGAGTAGACGGAGCATCTCGAAGTGCTGTTTGATCTCATGACCGCGCTGAAGGTAATACGTTTAGCATTCAGAACCCGATCAGCAGACTTACATCGAATACGGAAAGGAACATGAGCAATTCGCCCAGTCTGGCTGCGTAATCCTCCACTTTCTGCTGTTCCCGATAGAAAATATGCAATTCTTTCATGATTTCCTGTCGGTATCGCTCGCCTAACTGTGTGACCTCCTCACGAATGGGCGCTTCTCCCGGGACATGTTTCGAGTCTGAAAACATGATTTAGTTCGCACATGAATAAATTATGGTAAAACTGTTAAAAGATACGGCATTGTAGGAAAGTCTTACCAAACGTCCAGAACATGAGCGCTATCACGAACAGAAACTCTTCTGGACAGGGATTCACTCGTTGAAGGAACGCCCTTGCTTTGGGAATCTCATTCATCAATTCGCCGCCTTCCTTGAAGTACCTGAAATGTCCAATTATCATGCTTGTTCTGCAACCGACTTATGCTTTCAAAAATGGAGTGGAACTCTCAACACCCTTGTTATGTTAGAGGTTGCACTCACTCTTTTACTCCTGCGTGATCGCCAGTAGGAGCATCGCTGCAGAAGACGTCCATGCATTTGGCCGAGACCCAGGTTGAATAGCCACCGAATGTTCTGAGGCGGAAATATATGTTTTTTTTTGTATTAATCCTGGCTAATATTGCTTGCTGTAGTGATACAGAGCGATAGGGTTATACAATTAGACAAGTATAATACCTGTCCAGGTCATCCGGAAACGCGAGACTCGCTCTATAGATTCCCTCGAAGAGTCGAAACCGGTAGAAGCTGTTGATAACGATATCCCACTGAATATTGCGGTCACTTCCTGTTATTTTTATCCATCGTATTTACGGTAGCTCCTCGTGTGAACTAATAATTTTCTCACTTTCTCTTTGGTTGGTAGATGACCGAATTCAGAAAAGGCACAGGCGCCGAAATCTATTAACGCCGTCAGCAGAATTCGATTAGACGGGGTCAGAGAGGCGAAAGAGGCAGGAAAGAATGGCTGAAAGTTTTCCAATTCTTCAAGAGAAATTAAGAGAAAACGCACTCCTGCCTCCAGGGAGATCTCTCTTGGATGAGGTGGGTTCGGACGAGCTTGTAGTTCGCTGTTAAGCCTCATCCAGCACATCGCTCTTCAAATTGTTTTAAAGTTGATTTTTTAAACCTATCTTGAGACAAGAGGCAACGATGCAAATGCGTTCGCGCAGTTATGTAATTGTTTCTGCTTTCTAGTTTGGTGCAAACTAACCTGTACTGAGTCTTGAGTCGATCAAGAATTGGCATCTCGCTGCGTTGAGAATAATTCGATGATGTTGAGGGCGAACTTGAGAGATATTGTTATAAAATTTTTGTTTAAAATTAATACTTTTCTTGAAATCGCGCTTTCGGAGATTCGGATACACCGGGGCTCGATTCACTGTACGAGGAGTCGATCTGAGGCGGAACTTGGGCCTGTTTTAGTAACCGCTCGATGTGATCGTAACGACATCTCTTGCAGTTCAAATCTACAATTCGGTTTTTACAATATATTTTTTTTAATTTTCGGATTTTAAAAAATTCTATACCTGGCCCGACGGGGCAGTTCTTAGTGCTCGCACGGCACGTAAACTCCTTGCTCTTTGAATTTTCCTCTGCTCTTCTGGAACGAAATTGTTGAGAAAACGAATACGTTTGGATGTGAAATATCGCAATTTTTTTAATGTATCAGAACACGACTCACTTGTAAAAGACTGAACATGCACGGCACACATCGATTCCTAGAAAGGCCACACGCGTTTGCCCAGTGCAAATAAGGCAGGTCCGATCCTGAGAACATTAGTTTTGAATTACAATTGTGTACAGACTAGCCCACCTTCTTCTTAGACACTCCTTTCTGCGGCATATGACTAGCAATGAATGCACTGTTCTACGGAAAACCCGATTACGTTTCTACTGAAATCATGATTGAAAGGCTTGAATCAAGCCGTAAGAGAGGCAGCAACAGATATCAGAAGGCGTGTACGACCTTTTGAATTCAACAAAATACAACCATTTTGCGTTTGAAAATTTTTTATCAAGTAATCAAAACAATTATCAAACTTTCAACTGCTATCCGTAAACATCGAATGATTTATAGAGCTCGGCTCTATTTGACATTCGCACATTGATATGAACAGTTGGTTCAATGCTCATAATTCAATATTGTGTCTGAATAGTGACTTTAGTATTTTAATTAGGTTGTGAGAACAACGTGTGGAATTATATGAATCATATGTCTAGTCCCACAATCGGGAAGTCACGTTCGCTTCTAGCTATTTGAACTGGCCAGACTGCACACCATGCTATTATCAGTGAACACATTCAGTATCCGGAGGACATCCAAGTGTTCCTTGATGCCTGCCGATCGCTGCTGGAAGAAACACTTTTGCACTTTTCTATTCACATTCGCGAATGATCTTTGTCGTTTACCTTGATTTTCTCAAATGGTTGAACGAAATCAGACCAGGCAGAATTTTGCAAAAGATCGAAATGAAAAATATCATAATTCGGAAAAAAATATATTTTTGACAAGAAAATCAACTAACCTCGTACATTTGTTGCAACATGAGGAGTTCCCCCAAGCGAGTAGCGTAGTCGTTCAATTGCAACTCTTCGCTACAACTCAATAGAATCAGATACAGGACGTCATCTTTTGTGAAAGATCTCACCGATAGTACGAATGGAGTTCTTTCAGAATCCTTTCCTTGTACGATTCACTCGCACGCGCCACTTCTTCACTCACTTCGAAACCCTCTGCAACAATTGTTGATTTTACTGCCACAACTTCGCACAGTGTTTCACCAGTCTATTTATTTTAGTTATCGAGCAAAAACATGACAAATCTCCGAATTTTCTATTGAAAATCGCACCTGTCGACCAAAACATGAATGCCAGAACTGCCAGGAACTCTTCATGGCTCAAGTTCACTCGTCGAATGTGCCTCCTCCCACTGCCAATGTCCCTCTTGAACTTCGCCTTCATCAACCTGAAAATGCAAGCATGACTTTTGCGAGAAAAAGCACATTTTTCTCAGAATGAGTTGAAAAGAGAGAAAGCGCATGAAACAGATCCTCACAGTGCCGCCTCCTCCTTGAACGCGTTATCGTTCGGGCAGTCATCGAAGTGATGATCGGGTGTGTCATGGGAGAAGAACATCGTGTAGTTGGCGAACGTTCTGAACAAACATTGATTATTGTGTGGTAAGAAGTGAAGGACATTCCATGGCACCTTAGTTCTGTTCATTTTCTTATTTTCGAACAAGCTCAAGCAGATAATATACTCTCGTTTGTACGAAAAGTTTCATGTTCCCGCAAAGTAAATGTTCAATCAATATTTCTGTACGTAACTAATGTATCTCACTTTGTCATATCATCGGGAAAAGCCTTATCCGCGCGATATGCGGCATCGAAAAATCGATAGCGAGTAAAGAATTTGGTGACCATCGTCCACTAAATGTATTAAAAAATATTGTGCGACTATATCCGACCAACGAACCCGATCTTTGCCTAGAAACGTGCTGAACTCGGGAAAAGTGTTTGCGCCAAATTGAAGGAGTGATGTGAGGAATAATCTGTTCGCGTATTCCATTCCTCCGAAATGAGACGGAATTATTACCTGAATAAGATTCTTGTTCTAATCATCTATCATGTGTTTCGTTTTTACTTTTAGTAACAATGTGTTTGTGTGATTCGAATTGCTACTAAGGATGCTATTTCGGCGTAGGCTCTCTCCATTGTACAACATATCTAGCCGTTGAGAGAAAAGAGAGAGTGTGCAGAATGAAGAAAGTAAAAAACCGAAACGAAATCTCAACGTGTCACTCACAAAGTCTCCATCCACAACTGCCAAGGGAGAAGGGGGTTCTTTCCGAGCGGCCATTTCGCCCGCCAGTCGAGTCTCGCACATTGCCCTGAAACATACATATTATGGAAAAATTTTGCATGATTCTCTGGTTCTGAATACGTATTCATTTGCCTTCGTCTGACACTGTCTACCGGTTATGGACCACGTGAGAAAAGAGAGGGAAATTAAATCGCATGTCAACACGTAATGTAGTTCTCCCACAAATGTTTTCCGTCTAGTCGCGTACGATGCGATTAGAGAACAACCGAATGCAGGTTCACGGAAAACCCCCATACCAATGGGGAAACATTACAAAACACTTGCCGATAGCCTTGCCGAAGCTTTTCGAGTAGTTGTCGAGGTTTTGCCTTTTCGCCGTCACAATTGCAGCTTTGAGGAACGCTTGTAGACGTGCTGGAATGAGACAATCAACAATGAGCGAATCAAGTTTTTGAAACATTGAATTTTCCTTTTTCCGAACGCTGTTTCATTGTAACTGATGTCAGAATCGCATGATTGACGTCTAAATGCAAAAATAAGAATATGGAATGTTTTCCTCACCTCGGGGAGCACATGTCGGCGTGGTCAGGCTCGTAATTTCTCTCTTCAGCGGGTGTGCTTGGAGCAGTGGTTGCCTCTCGTTTCACCACCTGCGTCTCTCTTGTTAATCTGGACTCGCCCTAGTTACCTTCCCCTACCTTCGTCCTGTTTGGCTGCTCAGACAGCATTCGTTCCATTTCATTCAGCCGACACTTACGGCAGTTCACGCCTGAACAAAACAATATGATGGTGAGGGGAGTGAGGGGGTGACAAACGCATTGAGAGAACTACTGGTAAACAGCTTCCCAGACTCCCAGTCACGTAAAGGCGTCTGTGAGCGGAGAGCATAAAGAACGACCTACCTTCGCCAATGGGACAGTTGTTCGTGTTCGAGCGGCATGCGAACTTTCGATCTCTCGAACGCCTAGAAATCATTGCGTTGCATAGTCGATAAGATAAGATAGTATAAGATAGTATTTCTGAGATTGCTCGACATTCATCCACATTTCACTGATCAAACTCCACAAATATTGACAGATATTTGATCGCCGAACTGACTAGACGTCTCTCACCTATAGAAAACGGTGCACGCACGGCACATATCCAATCCCAAGTGCGCAACATTCGTAGTGCCGCCACAAACGAGACACGTGCGCTCCTGAACGATCAAATACTTACAATTCATCATAACTTTTGCAAATGGATGAAGAAACTAGGAAGAAAGAGAACCTTTTTCGCGGTTTTCGGTCGCGGCATTGGCAGATTCGAACGAACGAGAGTGAGAGTATGAAGAGTGTCGCCAGGTGAGCGAGTAGGCACACGCAAACAATACGAGAGACAACCGGCGAGAGTGGCAGACGGCGAGAGATAATGGGAAGAGAGGAGAGGGTAGAGAAGTAGAGTGCGCAACGAGACGGGGAGAGATAGAGAGGGAGGAAATTGGCGAGAATAGAGTGTGCGGAAACGTGAGTCAAGGTCTCCTATGGTACGGATCGATTGCTGCGCTAGTGCACGCTTTGTGGCTATTTTGTGATCTGGGTCAGATGATGAGAGTGTGTGCATGCTATAGGGGGGCTTAGAGATTGTCAACATTGTGATTCACCAAGGCACTAGAAGCATGAAACCGTTTCGTCATTATTACCGGAAGTAACCTTTTATTGTTTTCACCCAGTTCCCGAATTGCCTGAAACAAGCTGGTGTTTGATTCATGCTTCCCCGTCTCGCGTCACTCGATACGAGAGACTGTCTTCATTGAAGACATTCAGGAGTCGAAGCACCTCGAAGTGCTCCACTGCACAGGCGGAACGTTGCTGAAATTGACAGCATGAATTATCTGAATTACAACATTGTTTTACGTTTCATTGTGATCACTTGTTCAGGCAGTACCCTATTATTCGATAGAACCGTGGATAGAATGTGATTGTATTCCGAGAAACTACAATATTATACTACGAGACCAACTATGAATTCGAATAGAATACCTCAAAAATCTGCAAAAGCATCAACAATGCGCCCAGGCGCGCAGCGTAGTCATCCAGACCGAGCTCATCCCTGCACAAAATGAATAATTTACAATTGTTTCACCGGAATATCCCCTACCTGAAGTAGCCGTGGAGCTCCTTCAGCACCGCCTCTCTGCAGGTTTGACTGAGGTGAGTTGCGTCATCGTTGATTGGAAGACCATCTGGAAGCGACACTATCAGAGAACGGAACTAATCGAGCAACGTCATCTAAACACTATCACTTTTATTTGCATATTGCGCTCATGATATGCGAGATATGATACATAATATCATAAACGACGGAAATTATATGAGATACCTGTGGACCAGAACATTAGTGCGAGTACAGCCAGGAATTCGTCGTGGCGCAGATTCGCCGTGTGCAGGTGCATCCTGCTCGTGTGGTAGTCCCGATTGAACTTGTCCTCCATCACTCTGGAATGGTACAAGTGGAATATCCTGTCAGTGCTCAGTAGTGATGTTCGATCACTACCTCGCCGGCCAGAGAAAGGGGAAAGTGCGAGAAATGGAGAGATCAAAAACCGAAACGGCATCCTCAGTGTTCAAGCACCTCTTCGCCTCTTTCGCGTCAATTACGGGGCATCCATCGAAGAAGTTCGCCGGCATATTCCCGTCAAAGTATGATGTGAAACCGGCGAATGTTCTTGAATTGCGATTATTGTTTTCGAAAACAGAAATCAATGTTTTACTTCTGCATCTCGCGGCCGAACGCCTTCTCTGCTCGATATCCGGCCTCGAACGCGCGAAAACGGCGAAAGAAATTTGTGACGATCGTCCACTGTTGGCCAATTGTACTTTATTGTTTAGCACCGGAATCACGACCCGGGAGAGCAGTCCCAGAACATTTTTTTCAACCCGTTTCAAATCCTTCCATACTATGATAGGTGAATGCCCTGGGGACATGTTTTCGAACGATCCCGGTCATGTGTCCCAGAGCCGGCTTTTAGGAAATATATGTTCGCGTTTCCGGCTCTGGCGTATCTCAGCTCCCAGACTATCTAGAAAGATGGCGTTAGGCTCAAAAAACGCAGAAAAATCATACGAAAAACTTTCTTGGCAGAAGTGAGACGATAGGACAACAAATGAAAAAGTTGTTATCGAATGAACGACACTTAATTCACATAATAAATTTGTTCACCATCACGGATTTAACTTACAGGGAGTTTTTTTGAATAATATTGAAGAAAAAGTCCCTATGTGTGTAGAAAAAAATATGGCTATACTTCTCAAGCACCCTCCCGTATACCATTTTGGGCATCGAACATGAAAAATGCATGATTTTAATCATTTCTCCGGAATAACCTTTTTCTTTTATTATTTCATGAGCTCTAGTATCGAAATTCGAGTTCTACGCGTAAAAATACGCCAGAATTTTTTATGTCGAAAAAGTTTTAAGACGAAATTTTTCCAACTTTTCATGACCTATCATGGCTATTTTTTGACAGAAAAGTCGAAATCTCAGAACTATGGCACTATAGGAGTTTCTTGCTTATTTTGACGTGTAGAAACCGAATATGAACAGTAGAGCTCGCCCAATTGCGAAAGAAAAAAGTTATGCTCGGAAAACCGAAAAGTGCTAATTGAAACACGAAGAGTGATAGTTTTTTTTTTTGATCATATCTTTTTTCTTCCGCAGTTTGGTGATCTCTAGTGTTCAAATTCGGTTTCTACACATCAAAATAAGCAAGAAACTCCTATAGTGCCATAGTTCTGAGATTTCGACTTTTCTGTCAAAAAATAGCCATGATAGGTCATGAAAAGTTGGAAAAATTTTCGTCTCATAACTTTATCGACATAAAAAATTCTGGCGTATTTTTACGCGTAGAACTCGAATTTCGATACTAGAGCTCATGAAATAATGAAAGAAAAAGGTTATTACGGAGAAATGATGAAAATCATGCATTTTTCATGTTCGATGCCGAAAAAGGTATACGGGAGGGTGCTTGAGAAGCATAGCCATATTTTTTTCTACACACATAGGGACTTTTTCTTTAATATTATTCAATAAAACTCCCTGTAAGTTAAATCCGTGATGGTGAACAAATTTATTAAGTGAATTAAGTGTCGTTCATTCGATAACAACTTTTTCATTTGTTGTCCTATCGTCTCTCTTCTGCCAAGAAAGTTTTTCGTATGATTTTTCTGCGTTTTTTGAGCCTAACGCCATCTTTCTAGATAGTCTGGGAGCTGAGATACGCCAGAGCCGGAAACGCGAACATATATTTCCTAAAAGCCGGCTCTGGGACACATGACCGGGATCGTTCGAAAACATGTCCCCAGGGCATTCACCTATCATAGTATGGAACTTTTAAAATGAGTTTGAAAAAAAATTGTTCGCGATGGGGCTGTTTTTGCTCTCCCGGGTCGTGATACTGGTGTTAGATAAATGACCTACCTTATCGTCCCTAGTCAGTCCGTCAAATCCTGGGAAGACTACCGATCCGAATTGCAATAGTGCAGTGAGAAAGATGCGGTTGGCGGCATCGATGGAGCGATATGTGGCGGGAAGGATGTCCTGATGATCGAACTGCCTTTTCTGGTGCAATTGATATGAATCGCGCGGGTTTTGAGGATTAGGGCATGCGTCACAGGAAAGCACTGCATATTTTCTACACATAAATCACCGACAGACCACATGTGTGTGGACCCGGATGAGAAATGCTTACGTATTTGCCCTCGACAGCATCCGATGGGTGAATAGGCGGAACACGAGCGTTCAGCTCTCCGGTGATTCGCGAATCGCACATTGAACTGCAAAAATGCTTTTGTTTTTCATTTTCCAATTGGTCATGGTGCAAGACGACAAATGATCAGTGCCGTAATTGGGATAAATCACTCGAAGTTGCTTATTTTCCTATTCTTGTTCTCGTATCCACCTCATAACGGTGTGCTTATCACATCTGAACAGTAATTATGATACCGATATCCCTGCCGCAATCGTTCCAGAATCAGCGTTTTCTTAGCGTCCTCAGCGAATGGTGAAGAATTGCCCAGAGAAGAAGGTGAGGTACTGATATTGAATTTGATCTCGGGTAATATTCACGATCTCACCGCGATTGCCTCACGAATGCAGGTTGTGCATTATCCGTGTTCCTCTCAGCTGATTGCTCACGCAACTGGAAGCTTGCTGTTATTTTGAAAATATTTTTTGGAAAAAAAAATCTCACCAGTTCTCCGATGGGTTTGCCTTCCAGCTTCCTCTCCAGCTCTCTCATCCGACATTTTCGGCAGTTTATGCCTGCAGTTGTTATTTCATAATAGTAAATTATGAAAATAAATGCATTTTGTCTGTATCAGTTGCACTTTCAGCTTTCATATCACGAATATTATCAAACACAAATTTCAACAAATCATTACGAAATGGCCCCTCACCCTCTCCAATTGAGCATCGATCACTGCCCGATCTGCACACGTATTTCCTGTTGCGGGAGCGCCTAAATCGCCAGTGTTTTCGCCGCTCTTGCGCACAATTGAATGTGACCATTTGTGTGTGGGTAACGAAGGAAACAGTGATATTTTGTGGAAAAAATAAGTCTCGAATTTGATGACTAGGGTTGACAAATCCGCATCCGACTCTCCTCACTTCAAGTGCTTTTTTGCTTCTCTAACCGCCGAGCTCACGCAACATGAGGAGAGTCAATGTCGAATTATCATCGCTATTGGTGACCTACCGATAGAAGACGGTGCACGCCCTGCATACGTCCAGGCCGAGGTTTGCACTGTCCGTCGTCCCCGCGCACACCAGGCAATTGACCGTCTAGGAGTGGCTCGATAGATTTCGCAAACATTCCCTTTCCGGTCCATTCTTATAAAAAAGTTCCGATGAAAATGGACCGGAAAGAGAGTGAAGCAGTAGCTTACCTTCTTGAGGAACTTCTGCCTTGGCATTGCCCAAGTGAATGAGGAAGCTGCACTAGTGCCTAGAGAAGAGGTGGTGCGAGTTCGACACGAGATGAGAAGAATGATAGAGGCAGTGGGCAAACAAGAGGCAGTAGAGAGAGGAAGGAAAGGGTAGATGGAGAGAGAAAGAAGGCGAGCAAGGAAGCAGTGCGCAAGATTAGTGGTGATCTACTGGAGAGAAGAAACAGAGATCACTGCTAGATCAAGGAAACGAACTCTATTAATCATCTGGATCGTGAAAAATAGTGCAGCATATCAGATAATGCGCCATGCTAGATTACTGTATTTCGGAAAAATGTAGGTCATGCAACTTGTGATTTTGTTAATCTGAATGCTAAAGACAATGTCATTATGCTCAACTCGAGAACTGGTTCCGCATTAATCTACCTTGCATCAATATTATTCTGTTGAAGGCTGTGGAGAGACTTTAAAAGATCAGACGCAGTGTCTAAAATGGATGAAAGCAGTCGATGTTTGAAGGCCCTTCTTACGTCGTCGACCTGTTCTAATGCGTGGAAGCAAAAAATATTAAATAACTTCTTTAAAAAAATTTTTTTCTTTTAAACCATTAATTTCCCCCGTTTGTTCACTATTTGTTTTTCTTTCGAGTGAAAGCGGAACTGTATCTTGATAAACAATCAAAAAAAAGGTGATATTTTTTATAAATACCTCTCCATAGGATTTTCTAGTGTATTTTCGCACGTAGAAACCGAATTTTCATATGACAGTTCATGAAATAACGAAATAAAAAAAGTTATAATCGAAAAACCGCCAAAAACACTAAAAATCGATAATTAACGATGTCCATTGTCTTATCCCATATACCAAAATGATCAGGAAACAATTCTCTACAAAATGGCGTTGCTAACTCGCACACCACTTCCTGAGTCAAAAAACGACCATGACTCGAAAACGAAAACAAAAAAAACTAAAAAATATAGAGCATCGACCAAACTTTCATTTTGTAGAGCTTGGAATTCTGTTCGGGAACGCGAGATTTTGGCCAATTTGGCCTTACCCGGGGCAGTTTTTATCACAGAATAAGAATTTGGCCAAATTGACGTACCGGGATTCAGAAGCTTCTGACCAAAAATCGGAAAAGGCCATTCGATTCAGAATCAAAAGTTACCCCAAGGACCAGAAATTTGAGCATGTACTTTGTTTTTGATGTTCCAGGGATTGTTCGACTCTTACGCGAACGGGCTCCTATCACAATTGCCTTTCTCGCACAGTCTCCTGTTAATTTGATTGGTGCATTAATTTCAGTGACTCTGAAAGCCAGATGGTATAGATACCCTGGAAATAGAATTTATATGGCGGAAAGCCAGTGGAACAGTTATCAATATTCAATACATTTTTGAGATTGATGTCACGGATGAGTCGAAAACTTTCTGGTATCAAGGATTTATTTTCTTGGCATCGAATGTGGTAGTTATTTGTGCACTCTACCTACTCATTCTTGTTAGGTTCCGATCACAACTCAAAGTATGTGCTCATTTTATTTTGTTTAGTATTAATTTACGATACTGAGGTATCGTAGCATGTCCACGACTTCACTATCTCCAACACAAACGATTTTGATCGAGAAAAAGCAAGCCTCGGCATTCCTATACATTGCGATTTACGTTATTTCAAGCGAGGTTTGCCTAATTGGGGAGACATCAGACATGGATCATTTCAGTTGTTATTTGTTGCTTTCATTTACTATTCTTTCGTATTCAATGTTGGTTTGGACGTGAGCTTGGATTGTTGCTCGACGAGCGCATTGATGATCATTACAGCCCGATCCAGATTTACGCATTTTCTATGCTATAATATGTATCGTTGCATATTTCTACTCAACGCTTCCTGCATATCTTCTCCTTTTCTTCTGTCGCCCAGTTCAAATCGACGTGTGCAAACTGATGTGGGTTTTAGATGAGTGAATGAGTCAATAAGGACATCGGACCTTTAAATACTTGAAAAATCATTATAGTGGGTTTCAACAACGTTCTGCTCCGGTGATATCTACATCTGTACATTCACCCAAGAAAATCACAAATGTTATATAAACATATTTTTGCTCAAATGTACATCGGATTTAACATATTTAGTTGATTGGTAAAGGAATCATCCGGGATAAAGGTACAGGAGCCGGAATACTTCGAATGCCCCCTCATTTTATCGTGGCACTGAAAAACGCCTTTCTTCATTCTCAGATTGAATACCATGCTCACTTCGAACATTTCGGTGTTTGATACCTCGAGCAATGCAGTCCTGAAAAATGAGTACGGTAATCTTCACATAATTTCAATATTTATTCATCCCTTTGACAGTCGTATTCCGCATATAGTTGTTAGTATTTCACTTGCTTGTGATAGCGAAAATGTAGTGATCAGACATATCTATGTTATGTAATACAATCGATCCCTTGGGACGATACAGAATGCTTTTTGATATTGTTTTTTTAGCCAACCACAGTCTTACGGTGTTTGGTTTGGAGATGCTCGATGATGATTTTGCTTCCGCTTGGACTCTCCTTCTGTCCTATGCGATTCTGATCTACTGCACAATATCAGTGTTCATCAGCATTCTCATTCTCATAGTTCTGTTTCGAGTGAAGAGCTATGCTGACAATGGATTCTTCATGATTTATCGAGTGAGACTTCATGTGAAAATTTTTTCTAAAAAATAACATTGTCAGGTAATTCTTCTAGCTGACATCGCTACATCGTTTCTAGTCAGATATTCGGAATGTTTCCAACGCTTGGTTGGATGACAGACCTGTATTTATCGAGCGAAATATTTCTTCACGTTAGATAGAATTTTCAAAAAAAAACGGATTGTTATATTGTTATCTTCAGATTACAGCGTTTTTTGCCCACTTCACAAGAACACTGGAAGGGTTTTGCAATGTTATTTTGTCTGAATCTTTTGTCTGAATCGAGCGAGTGAATAGGATACTTTGTCTGAATCGAGCGAGTGAATAGGATTCCCATTCAAGTACAATAAGGTTACAAAACATATACATATATCTACTATTTTACAGTACATTATTTCAGATTTGGAACCGTAGAACTATCGGAATTACCTTTATCGCACAGTCACCTGCTAATATCATTAGTGCAGTAATATCCCTGACTCTGAAAGCTCGTTGGCACATATATCCAGGAAATAGAATTTATATGGCTGTATTCCAGTGGAACAGTTTGCAATAGTCAATACATCTTTGAGATTGATGTCACGGATGAGTTGAAAACTTTCTGGTTTCAAGGTTTTTTTTTAACTTGACATCGAATGTGGTAGTTATTTGTGCACTCTCTACTCATTATTGTTAGGTTCCGATCACAACTCAAAGTACGTGCTTATTTTGATTGTTGTAATTTTGATTGGTGATTCAGAGGTATCGCAGCATGTCCACGACTTCACTTTCTCCTTCACAATCATCTTCAATCGAGAATAAGCAAGCCTCGGCACTCCTATACATTTCGATTTCCGTTATTTCAATTGAGGTTTATCTAATTTGGCATCAAACATGGATCATTTCAGTTATTATTCGTTGCTTTCTTTTACTATTCATTCGTATTCGATGTTAATTCAAACGCATGCCGTGCAGTGTTGTTGGCCGAGAACATTGAACACCATTTCAGCCCGACTTTCGCATTTTCTATTGTAAGCTATTTGTTATTGCATATCTCTACTCCACACTTCCAACCTATCTCCTTCTCATCTTCTGTCGCTCAGTTCGCACTGATGTGCGCAAATTATTGTAAGTATTCTTTGTGCAAATGAATCAATACAAATACAAAATATTTCATTTTAGGGGGATTCAACCACGCTCCATTCCTGCGATAGAAACATCAATGCATTCATCAAAATCTGCCACTCGCATTTCTTGAACGTTTTATCAATTCGATAAAAATATATATATATTCAAATCGAGCTTTCACTTATTCAACTGATAGGTGAAGGAGTCATCCGTGAAAATATCTAGTAGCCGCAATACTTCGAATGTCTCCTTCACTCCTTCGTGACACTGTAAAACGCCTTTCGTTATCCACAAACTGAATAACATACTCACCTCAAACATTGGAAGAAGCATTTGTAACTCTCCCCAGCGGGATGCGTAATCGTCTAGGTGAAGAACGTCGCTGAATGAGTAAATCATTAAAATTGGCAGACGTCGTCGTTGACTAACCGGTAGTAGTGATGCAACTCATTAGATATCTGATGTTGATAGCGTTCGCTGATCGTCATTATTTCGTCACGCGCTCCCAGGCCGTCTGAGTGTTTATATTTGAAAATATCGTGATAAATCACGATACAATTCAGCGAATGCAGCGACCGTGCAGTCACAAAGCTAAAAAGTGTTATGATCTACGAGTCTGAAGAAAAAAAAGAAAACCTACTCGTAGCCCAGAAGAGAAGAGTGATGAGTGCGAGGAATTCTTGCTCGTTGGGGTTCATTTTTTCGAGGATAGCACGTCCCTTCCGGGGTCGCGTTTCGCATACCTTCGCCATCATTCTGAGAGAAACTCCATAACACTCAATAAAACAATAAAACACGCTGATTCTTTGCTTTTTCGAACTTTGATAAACCGCTTACTTTTTCGCCTCTTCGACATTCCCTCTCTCGTCGGTGAAGTCATCGAAGAAGTTTTCGACGGTGTCTTCGGATATATAGAGAGTGTAAGCGCCGAAAACCCTACCAATTATACACAAATTTTGCAGCAGTTGCTGGTTTGCGCGAACCTATTCGGAACCTCAGAGAAGTATGTTCTGGCTCGATACGAGTTGTCCAGCATTCGGAAAGTGTAGAAGAATTTCTTCGCCATCGACCACTATAACAGGCTATTGGGCACATGCGAAACTATGAATAACAATGTACTTGCTCCTCTTGCGATAGCAGTGCGAACTCAGGAAAACTCGAAGCGCCAAATTCGAGAAAACACGTCATCAAAACCCGATTGGCGTGGTTCATAGTGGCGAAAGTTGCGGGATAAACTGGCTGAAATGATATATTTCGAAAATATTTGCAAATATCACGGACATAATTCTTCGAATGTATCTCCATCGGAGATGGAGGGTCTTTCCGCGCGAATAGCTCACCGGTCATGCGACCGAAGCACAGTTTTCTAGAGGAAGAAAAAAAAAATCTCCTGCTCGGATTGTTGTTTACTCACTCATACGCGGTCTTTACTCGCCAAAGGACCGGCTGCGCACACATATCGTCTCCACAATTCAAGAAAACATTGGAAATCGGGATGATACTGACAATATGAACAATCAAATATCGATCATTTTATTTGTGGAGAAAAACTAGAAGTATTCGCATTTTCACAGACTTTCGTGCTCTTATTCAATTGAACTGAGAGCGTACCTACTGTTCATGCGGATCTCACTCGACTGAGTTATTTCGACCATCGGTTGGAATGACACCGTTTTTTCCTCTGGGATAGTAATCAGCTACAAAAAAGTATTTGGAAAAAACAATCTGACAATCTCTTCTCAACAAAGCTCACTTGATCTTTCGCACCGGATTTCTCCAGAATGTGATCGATGTGATGCAGTCGGCACTTTTTGCAGTTGAGTCCTGAAAGTATGCTAACAGTCTACATGGTTCGGGTAATGTGACACAGGCGAATGCCCTCTTGCACATCGTTTCCTTCTAATTGTCTGCTCACCTTTGCCCGCCACACAACCCTTCGTACCGGCCCGGCATGCATACGGCTTCTTCGTGCCCGACGCTCTCCTGGAGAAAATGTCAATGCAGCGACAAAGGCGAAGTATGTGTGCGATCTATGAATCCCTTTCGTGTGGGAGTGTTGCCTATTATGACGGCTTATTGTTTCACTACGTCATCGATTCGAAGGGTAATATCTTGACCAACCTATAGAAGACGGTACAGGCTCTGCACACATCGACACCCATGTGTGCTGTCTTCGTCGTCGTTCCGCACACGAGACATTCGCGGTTCTGAACACTCATTCTTTTTTTTTGAGAAAGTCAAACGATGAAGGAGGAAAACGAACAATGCTCACCGATCTTTTGGATGTTCCAAGTTTCGGCATTCTGAGCGTAGCAAGTCAGTGGGATGCGTGTTGACGTCAAAATCGTAAGCTTTCAAGCGCGTGAGTGATAGTGAAGAAGAGGGCGAGAAAGAGAGAGAGGGACGATACTAGAGAGGAGTAAATATCTAGAGTGTGGTGAAATACGGCGGAAATAGGACTTTCGTAATGCGGACGTAATGTGGATGCAGATTTGATCTGGACAATTGTTTATCAACGAAATGAGGTCGGTCATGTCTTGTTGAGTTGGTAAAGAAACGAATCATCGGTTAGGATGCCCAGAAGCCGGAACACCTCGAAAGTCTCCTTCATAACTTCATGACTCTGAAATATTTAGCGCTCGTTGCAAAATATATATATTTTTAACGAATTCACCTCACACATAGGCAGGAGGGCGTAGAACTCTCCCAATCGAGCAGCATACTCATCGAGTTTGAGTATATCGCTGAAAAACAACCTGCAATCGGAAACATATTGGACTCACCGATAGTACAGGTGTAACTCATTGGAGATGAGCTGACGATAGTTCTGGCTAGCTCGTATGACTTCATCATTTTCAGACAGTCCGTCTGAAAAAAGTGATATCTGGAAGTTATAGTATTTCGAGGTGTTACATTTTTAGTTTGGGTAACGTTCATACTTACTCGTGGACCAGAACAGCAACGTCAGCAATGCGAGGAATTCATGTTCATCTGGCATCCTTTTATCACGACTTCTTCGCGGTTTCCGTCCACTAACCTGCTTCAATACTCTGAACACGCCATTTTTTGATCTCTATGATCATTTCTCAAACTATAAAAACAACTTACCTTTTTGCCTCGTCCACATCTCCTTGATTGTTATCGAAATCATCGAAGAATTGGTCGACAACATCTTCAGATATCCAAATAGTATACCCGACAAAGGTCCTGCACAATCTCATTTGCTTTCATTCTTGTAAACCGAATAGAAAAAAAGAAGTTGCGAAACACGAACCGGTTTGGATCGTTCTTGAAATATTTCACGGCACGATAAGAGTTGTCGAGAATGCGGAATCTATGGAAGAAATGGCAGGCGATTGATAACTAAAAATATAATTATGTTTCGTCTTGAGCGAAGTTTCGCTCACTTTCACTTCCTCTGAAAACCGTCGGAACTCGGGAAAACATGAATTGCCAAAGTCCATGAGACAGGGCATGATAATGCGATTCGCGTGGTTCATACTGCTGTATGTGGCTGGGTAGACGGGCTGAAAATATAGCATTTTAAGCAACTAGGTCGACTGTACAACTCACATAGTTTGCCGGGTCAACACTTGTAGGAGAGGGCGCATCCTTTCGCGTGAAGAGCTCACTAAGAAGGCGTGCGAAACAGATCTTTCTAAATCGCTATTTTCGGCAGCACCTGTCTACTGTCTAGAGGCCGAACTCACTCATACGTTGTTTTCACGACGCTCAGAAATGGCGTTACTCTGGCATCCATCGCACATGATGCGAGACTGTTAGCATGGCTGAAAAGAAAAAGCTCTTGAAGTCGATTCAACCGATAGACGTACCTCGTGCTAGGCTGATGCACCTGCTTCGGTCCTGGCACATCACCAGATTCCACTGAAGAAGTTGGCACTGACTGTTTACAATCATCGTTATCTCATGATCTTGTGGGGTTCTTACCTGATCTTTGGCTCCCGATTCGCTCAGAAACCGCTTGAGATGATGCATGCGGCATTTCTTGCAGCTTAGTCCTGAATTGTATCGTTACAAGTATTCAGGACCTGCTGAGATTATTAATGATAGTCGATACTGAAGTACATCATCTGAAACGGAACCTTTGCCAGGCGGGCACTGATTCGTGATCGATCGGCAAAAAAGGCGCTTCTTTCCCTCTGAATGTCTCCTGTAATCGATCGATTGTATGATATATCGAACAATGCTTCATTTTTGCTGTATTATCAATGATAAGTGCACTGCTTTTTGTTCACGTGATTGAGCGCGAACGATGTACATATCCAGCTATCAATCACGCTTCCTTTGATTCAAACCATGCACATTAGAGACACGTCCGCGTCAACGCTACAGATAGTAGCGTATCCGGCGAGATAAAGCCAAAAGTCGGGTTGCTGGCCTACCCATAAAAGACCGAGCAAGCTCGACACACATCCAATCCCAAGTGGGCCGAGTTGGTGACCGATCCGCACACGAGACAGTCACGATTCTGAACATAATTTTTTTGTTGGTTCATGCAAAGAATAGCTTACCGATTTCCTAGTCATTTTGCTGACTTTATCCAGTTGAGGCGAAATATTGTGATCGATCAACGTGAGAGATAGAGAGGCCGAGGGGACGAGAGTGAGTAGTATGGTCGGAGAGATTGGAGAGAACAGACGGGAGAGGAATAAGCAAACATAAGCGATAGTGTGTGGACATAGGAGGTGACGTGGCGATCGATCAGAGTTCACGTTCAGATAAGCATTTTGATGTTTATCACTAAGGTGTACATAACAGAAAGTGAGATCGTCATGTTTTGTTGAGTTTGTACGTGAAAGAGTCATCGGAGAAAATGTCGAGCATCCGGAACAATTCGAACGTTTCCTTGACAGTTCCATGACTCTGAGATTAAAAAAATATTCGAGATCGAACTCGTGGCAAACTCACCTCAAATAACGGAAGAAATGCATAGATCTCTCCCATTCGAGGAGCATAATCTTCAAGCTTGCGCTGCTCTCTGAGATGGATTCATTTTTAGCAATAGTTGTTATTTCTCACCTGTAATATAGTTGCAGTTCGTGTGCGATTTGTCTCCGATCTCGCTCGCTAATTCTCAAGATTCTATCATTTTCAGTGGCACCATCTGAACGTTATTGTGATTAGATTCGAGTAAATATAGTGTATGAAAGTGTCCGTTTGAGCTTACTCGTTGCCCAAAATAAGAGCGTAAGCACAGCGAGAAATTAGTGTTCATCAGGTCGTAATCTGTCAATCAGAGCGCGACCCATCCGGGGTTTGGTCCTACACACACGCAACAACACCCTGAATAGGAGCATTAAACTATTTTTATTGGTCACAATCAGAATCAGAATCAGATTTATCAGGGGTCGCAAAGTTGCGCTGATCATGGGTTTAGGCTTATTTTCTTCATTGGCTCCACCAGTTGCTTCCCATTCTCTTCTTTATCTCATCTCGCCATCTTTCCCGAGGCCTTCCCTGTCCTCTATTGGCCGATCGATCATATGGTATCCAGACAGTCATTCTCCTCGTCCATCGATTATCATCCATCTTTCGGATCTTATTAGCCCACTGTATCTTTCTTCTAGCCGCTTCTTCCACCCAATCGGTCACTCCTGTTTCCATTCGGATTCGCTCGTTTCTCCATTTGTCTTTCCAGCTCACATCAATCATTCTTCTCTCCATTTTCCGCTGTGC
The DNA here is from genome assembly GCA_036245825.1 of Pristionchus entomophagus. Classification (NCBI taxonomy): domain Eukaryota; kingdom Metazoa; phylum Nematoda; class Chromadorea; order Rhabditida; family Neodiplogasteridae; genus Pristionchus; species Pristionchus entomophagus. The sequence continues at coordinate 15,678,959 of BTSX01000004.1, read as the reverse complement.
CACTCCTAGCTGATTCTTGTCAGATTCCCTCATGGTCATGGTCCAGGTCTCGCAACCGTAAAGCACAGTCGACATAATGCGCGCATTGAAGGCCCTTTTCCTTATCTCCTTGCTGATAGTGGGATGCTTGAGTAGGTGTCCGATGTTTCGCCACGCCAGCCAACCGCATTGAACTCTATTCTTGATCTCGGTAGAGGGTTCTAGTGGAAGGTATATCCAGCTTCCCAGGTATTTTGCACCATGCTTATACTCAAAACGATTCCCTCCATCTATTTATATCGCTCTCCGGTTTGTTTCACTCGACGTCAAAAGCGTCGTTTTACCAGGATGCATTTCCAGGCCTACAGCTCTCACTGCGTAAATTACCTTCTCCAGCATTCTTTTCAATTCGATTCGATTCTTAGCTACCAGGATGATATTATCGGCATAGGATAGTGTCGTTAATCGAGTCCCATTCACGTTCAGACCAGTTCCTTCCCAATCGACGTTATCGAGTGCCATTCGTAGCACGCAATTGAATAGCTTCGGGGATATCGTGTCACCCTGCTTGACTCCCCTTCGTACGTCAACGAGCACCGTCCGTTCATTCACTTGGATTCGAGTCGCAGTTCCTTCATATAATCTCCTCAGTAGATCAATTAGAGTAGAGTGGATGCCTTGGGTAAAGAATGCCTGCCAGACTGCTGCCCATTCGACTCTATCAAATGCTTTCTTGAAGTCGATTAATGCCAGGTGGAGTGGGATATTGTATTCAGAGCACTTCTCGATCAATTGATGGACTGTTTGAATATGATCGATGGCTGAATATCCTGGTCGGAATCCCGCTTGACTGGTATCTTCGGCTATTTCTAGTAGGGGCAGTATTCTGTTCAACACCACTTTTGTCGCCACTTTGCACACCACATTTAGGAGGCTGATGGGGCGATAATTGCCGATATCGGATGAGTCACCTCCTTTGTGCAGTAGTGTAACTCGGTGTAAGGAGTTCGGGTGGTACTGTCTCTCCTTTGACGATTCCATTGAGCATTCGAGTGATCAAAGGTGTTACTGATTTCTCTGATAGTACAAGCATGTCCGGCTTCACCCGATTTTCGCCTGAGGAATGACCCATTTTGAGACTCCGAATTGCTAACTCGATCTCCTCATTCAGGAATGGTAGTAATGGCTCTGCGGATGGTCTAATGACGTTTGGGAGGGCTACTGAAGGCATGTAGAGATTTGAGTAGAATTCTTTCACTGCAGACTCAGTGTACTCTTGAGATGCTTTCTTTGTTACCGGATCATAAAGGAGCATTATTTTTCTTGTCATTCCCTGTTCCTTGGTCAATCTCACTACACTCCTTCCCTTCCTTATTGCTTCCAGCAGCAGTTTCTCTTTTCTTCTCCTAATGTCCTCTACCAGGCACTCACGAGCGGCTTTGCAGCACTAAGCGTATTCTGCAGCCCTCCGAGGATCGCCCTTCAGCCGGTGTCGATCTGCCAACAACTTCTAAGTCTTTGCGGAGATCTTTTTTCCTTTTCCTTCTCATTCCAGCAATCCTGCGAGGTTTCTTGTGTGAGAGCGACGATTGATTGATATGCAGCAGTAGCGTTTTCGGGCGCTGGGATCACCAGGTCACTCAACAATTCTGCGTTTCTTCGATAGGCAGCACGATCGAATTCAGTCTTCTTCTTTCTCTCTTTCTGCCATCTCTTTCTTCCTCGTAGATCCAATTCCATCCTCACCATTCTGTGATCACTATCGCATTCGAATCGGTTGACGGTTTGATAGTTTCGGACCGGCGCCGATCTTGATCCAATGATGAAGTCGATTTGATGTTTTGTTATCCCGTTTGGACTTCGCCATGTCCATCTTCTCCCTTCTCTCGACTTGAATCATGTGCTCCAAACTCTCATTTCGTTCCTTGTGCACAACTCAATCACTCTTCTTCCTCTTTCATTCATCTCAGCGTACATGTAATGGCCGATGATTGTCTGGGTTCCATCTTCTCTCTTGACACGCGCATTTAAATCGCCAATGACAAAGGAGTAGTACCCAGGAGGGCATTCTTGCAGCGACTCCTCTACTTCGTCAATGATTTCATCGCATTGAGTGTCTGTTGATGTCGATGTGGGAGCGTAGACACAGACAAGAAACAGTTTCAGTGTGGGTAGTGTCAACATCGCAACCCTGTCACTTACTCCTGCAAACTTGATGGATTGAGCTAGGACATCTCTGACTACAAAGGCAACACCTCGGTGTGCTTGGGTGCCTCCACTATGGTAGATAGTGGAATCAGAGAGGGGTAGACATACCGTCCCTTTGCCTGCTAGTCTCGCCTCAGTGACACACACGACGTCGAATCGGATCTTGGCGAGGGCTCGATCGAATTCCTCTTGACGAGTCTTCGTAGAGAGTGAGCGGGCGTTGAAGGTACCGATGACGAATGGTAGCCGGCCCATCGCAGTTACGACCCCTGCCACACTACTGGCACGTGGGGAAGGACGCTGGGCGGGCACGCGAGAGGAGCGAAAGAGGAACGAACCGCTCGGCAACCACTTGAGGACCCAGAATTATCACAATATCGATTTTAAATAATTAATACAGTTTTTCGCTCACTTCTTCGCCTCCTCCACATCTCCCTGCTCTTCGCAGTCGTCGAAGAAGTTCTCGACGACGTCCTCGGATAGCCATAGAGTGTAACCCCCGAAGCCCCTGCATTGTCGGCAGTAAAACATAAAATACCATAAATGCTATCGCTAGAGCGTCAATTAAATCATATCTGATGGAAACCAACCGATTCGGCTCACTCGGGAACTGCTTGCAAGCGCGATAAGAGCTGTCGAAAATGCGAAACGAATAGAAGAATTTGACAGCGATCAACCACTAAGATCGGGTATTCGGTTACTTTTTTTGTACGAGAATGTCTCACTTTTTCTTCTTCTGACAGAGTGGAAAATTCTGGGAAACTACAGTTTCCGAAATCGAGAATGCACGTCATCAGAATTCGATTAGCTTGGTTCATAGAAGCGAATGTTGCCGGGTAAATGGGCTAAATATCGACTTGTTTGGTATGATATTATTAATAAAGATGCACATGATTCATCGTTCCAATTGTTGTAGGCGGCGATCGTCAGAATTTGCATCTTCTGGGCTTCACTCGTGTGTGGTATGAGGGATGTTGTGGGGCTAGTGTTGCTAAACGAGATATTAGCAGATTTGTGAGTTACCGCATCCCCACTCCATTTGGATCTGCTCAAGTTGTGATAGATCTGGCTGCTCAACTAGTGGTTGTGAGCATGGAGCAGGAGCGGGATTAGTAATCTGAATTAGTCGAAGCACATTTCGAATTATACAAACAATCACTTGATGGTCGGAATCGGGCCCATTTAGAATTATATCTAGGTGACGAAGCCGACATTTCTTGCAGTTCAGATCTGACTCGTATCTGATCAATCAAGACTGAATCTTCTCCAACCTTTGCCTGGCGGGCACCGATTTGTGCTGGATCTACAGACTCGAGGCTTCTTTCCAACGGTGTTTCTTCTGAAACCAGCTGACATCGATTACCCTTCTGTTATGGATCCCTTAGGCATTAACGCTCTTCTCACATGCTCGAGTCGCCTCATCACAACATGTAAATCGGGGCACATCCGAGCGAACACTATACAATGAAAAGAGGCACAAACATGCTTATTCACATGAAAAAAAATCAAAATACGACGATACACTGTCTGTCTCAAAAACAAGGGTTTGGGGAAAGGATTTTGAGAATTATTTTCACATTCCTCACTCATAAGCAATAAATATCTCAATCAATCAATCAATTTATCATATCAGGCAATTAGGGTGCTCAGATGAGGATGTGCTCAGATGAGAAACGAACGCGTGCGAGGGATCACGAAACTGCGCGATTGGAACCAAGAAGGACTGAAACGGAAGGCGCGCTGGGCACTCAAAGTGCGAAGCTTGGATACGGATCAGTGGAGCCGCGCGACTACTGTCTGGACGCCCTAGAACTGGACTCGCCCCTCGGGCAAGCCAAGAGTGCGCTGGAGAGATGACTTGACGCGAGCTATTGGCAAAAACTGGTGGAATACAACCCGTGATGACTACCAGCGACTCATCCTCATCTGAATAAATATCTCACCTATAGAATACTATGCATGCCCGGCAGACATCCAGACCCATGTGGGCGGTGGTGGTTAGCGATCCGCATACGAGGCAGTCACGATTCTGAACTTTTTGAAGAGTTCGCTCCCGACTGAAAGAGAGTTGCATTCAGATACAAAAGAGTCGATCCGTTTAGATATCGATCGAATTAACTCATAAATCGGAAAATGTAAGGAAGAGATGCTCACCGATTTCCTTGATCGGCCTAACGGGGGCATTTCGATGTATTTGAAGAAGAAAAATACGTTCAAGAGTTTGTGAGCCAACTATGTGCGTGGAGTGTAGCAGTGGAGAGGGCAAAGACGATAAAGAAATGAACAAATCATCGAGAGCTGACAGAGCGGAGAGGAGAGTATGCGATTCACGCGAATGGAAACTACGAAAATACATTTATCATAATATCAATAATCATGTCTTGTTGAGCATGTAAGTGAAGGAGTTGTCGTTGTAGATGTCGAGTAGTCGGAACACTTCGAACGTCTGTTTCACCTCCTCGTGACGCTGAAATGAATAGGAATTTATGCATGCTTGTCTCAGGACGAGCTGAATGAATAAAGATTGAGAGATAATGAAGAAAGGATGGAATAGAATCAAGTTAACCTCAAACAACGGAAGGAACATGTACAACTCGCCAAGCCGAGCTGCATAATCATCGAGATGAAGCACGTCCCTGAAAATATATTTATTTTAATTAATTTTAATTTTAATTGTATTATTCTGAACGAGTGAACAGTACCGGTAGTAAAGGTGCAGTTCGCTGAATATCTGATGACGATACTTCTCGCTTATTCTCATCAAATCGTCACTCGATCCCAATCCGTCTGAAATAAGATCCTTTTAGACTGGAGCATATCATTTACACATCTTCTTCCGATCATTATCTTGCCTACATACTTTGCACGGCGCACGAGCATTCCACCTGGGAGATCTATGAAAACACTACAGCGTCTACACAAAATAGATAACTAGGTTCAGACGACTCACACATGTCCCACAGGCATGGAACTGCGCACACACGTGTGTGGTGTGAATGAGTTCTTTGAATAACTATTTTGTTGTGAGACAGACTTGTGATGTTCGAATCAAAAGTTAAAAGTGAATAATAGACTTGACAAATCGGAAATCGGTTCTCCTCAATTCGCGTGTTCTCTATTATCTCTAACCAGCGAGAGAACACGCGAATTGCGGACATACGGATCTAATTTGGCATACCTAGTGAACAATTCACTCACTGGTAGCCCAGAACATGAGGGTGAGCACGGCGAGAAATTCATCCTCATCAGGCTTCGTTCTCTCGAGGATCCGCCGACCGATCGCAGGCTTTTCCCGGCAGTTGTGAGCCATGATTCTGAAAAAAGATGCATGTTTCACATGCACAAAACCATCCCAAACTCCGGTCAACCACCGTGGAAAATGCATCCGTCGTTTCCTCTCTCCGTCTCCCCACTCCCTTGTCCGGATTTGACTACATCCGTTTACCAATCATGGCTTCTGATGCGAAGATGCTCACTTCCTAGCCTCTTCGATATCTCCATTTGCGCCGTTGTAGTCGTCGAAGAAGTGCTCAACGATGTCGTCCGACAACCAGAGAGTGTAGCTGCCGAAGCTTCTGCAAAACAAACAACGTTCCGTTACAGTAATCCAGGCAAATAAATGATCGAATTTGTGCACAAATTGTGCAGTCGTATTGCAAATGGAACATACGTTTGCACAGCGAAAAATGGAACATCACGTATTGGGGCTTTCGCAAAGCGACTACAAAATCGCACGCTTACCGGTTCGGCGCGTCCTCGAAAGTTTTCGAGGCGCGATAAGAGTTGTCGAACATGCGGAACGTGTAGAAGAATTTAACCGCTAGTGACCACTGAAAAAGAGTCGGTTAGTGACATACAAATATCGATTTCTCTACCTTAATCTCGTCCGAAAGCTTATCGAATTCAGGAAAACTGCACGTGGCGAACTCCATAATGCAGGACATTAGCAGGCGATTCGCGTGATTCATCGAGGCGAAAGTGGCAGGGAAGACCGGCTAGAAAGACAATACGGCATAATGAGGTTAATTAGAAGTAGGGTTGGTAATTCAAGGATCGACTCTCTTCATTTCGCGCGAGCTCTCGCTTCTGTGACCGGTGAGTATGCAAAATGAGGAGAAGCGCCCTTGAATTGTCAACCCTATTTAGAATGCTCACATGATTTCTCGAGTTGATGAGGACGGGCGAGGGTGGATCCTTGCGCGAGAACAGCTCGCCCATCAGTCGAGCGAAGCACATCTTCCTGCGATGGACAGTCTAGTTTTGAACATTTACTCATTCGAAAACTCACTCATACGCGATGCGCACTCTGGTAAGGAGCGGTCGGGGTCTGGCGTCGTCAGGAACAGTGGAGACGATTGAGCAGGGAGAGCTGCTGCTGCAATATTTGTGCTCCTCGATTATTCAGAGTAACGAGCAACGTGCCATGCTAATTGTATGCTAGGAAATGCTAAGTTTCGTAGTAGTTTCTTAAAGCAACATGTTGTTCTAGACAGCCATCGTTTTGGGGTGAAATTTTGATAGGCTATTCCTCATACCTGGTGCTGGGCTGCATGTGATTCAGCAGTGCTTCGGTTACGCTCTCGACAGTTTTCTCAGTAGGGGAGACTGCTGCTTTTACCTGAAGTAGAGTTGATCTCAAAACAAGAAACGCATAACTCACCTCATCAGATCCGGACTTCTTGAGAATGAGCTCAAGATGATGGAGCCGGCACCTCTTACAGTTCAGTCCCTTGCCTACCGTGCACCGATTCGTGCTGGACCTACACACAAATGGTTTCTTGCCGCACGATCTCCTGCAATATGCGATGTAATCTCTTTTCACGTCTCCGTTTCGAAGTCCGCACGTTTTTTGAAAGGATAACCAGTCCCTGGTCGGTCAAAACCTGGTCACAAAACGAGCAGAGAGAACGCACATCACGTGAAGGGGAAGGAAAGCAAGCGAAAGTGGGGCACATTTCCCGCACAATCGAGTTTGTAGTGAACGCATTTTGCAATGTGTCTATTGCTCCGACCGATGGAATGAAACTATGCAAGCATAACTATCAATCGATAATCGATTGATGAGAGACAAATCGATACCCACCGATAGAAGACGGTGCACGCGCGACAGACATCGATGCCCATGTGCGCCGTGCTGGTGGGCGATCCGCACACGAGACAGTCGCGATTCTGAAGTGAATCTGTGCTTGAATCATAGGAATTATATCCTGACTTTTGTGCAAATGACGCGAAACTGACCGATTTCTTGGTGCTACCAAGCGGAGGCATGTTGATCGAGTTAGGCACGCAAACTGGAAGGGTTTTTGCGTGCGAAGATGGAGAAATGCGATCAAACGACGTGCGGGGGAGAATGCAGGGGGAAGAGAGATGAGAGAGAAGACAGCCAAGTGGTGATGTGTATGTGCCCCTTCTCTTCCCTTCCCATTCTCTTTCTTACGCTCTTTTCCTTTTCTTCCCTCTCTAAAAATCTCTCCTTCTTTTATGTGCACGATGTGTGTTGGAAACAGCACAAAATGCGCACATCGAGGCAGTATTTCGTAAACAACTGGGAGACGTTGTATTATCCAAAGGCAAAATGAGTATTTCCACAAGGCATGAGAACAAGATCTTTGTGAAGAGAATGCAGTTACTTCATGAGAATCGGATCAAAAGTATCGTCCGAACCGAGCAAATTCAACAGTCGAGCGTGCTCGTAGAATACATTCATGTCTTCCTTTTTCTGCAATAATGACTGTCGTTGTTAGATATCACGTGTATTCTCAGAGATTGCAGGAAACCGACCCCCCTGCGGAACTGGGAGCCCCAACTTTGGACAATCATTACACTATAATTATACTAGATGGGGGACGAGAAAAACTTTGACGTCGGCGATTTGTCCCAGAACCGGCTCTTAGGCATTTTCCGGTTTATCTCAACTTCCAGATGCGCTACAAGGACGCCGTTGAGCTGAAAATGTTAGGAAAAATATTCTAAGAAACTTTCCTGTTGATAAGGAAAAGCGAGGAGGTCATCTTCAAACTGCAATATTTGAAAAACTGAGACTAAAATCGAAAAATAATTTTTCCTGAGCCGGCGACCCCCCCCCCCCATTTGATATAAGCGGGTACCATATTCTGATTTCCCATACTTCTATTAGTCGAGGTAAATATAGAACTAAGTTCGGTAGGGGTTAGAATCGGGTTATTTTCGACATCAAATTTTGAAAATCCCCTATTTTGACGGTTTTTCGAGTATAATTTTTTTTATTTCAAGCTACAATGAGCTCTAGTTCCGAAATTCGGAATCTACGCATAAAAATACACAAAATAATTCCATAGTGAAAAAGTTCCAAGACAATTTTTTTTCAAATTTTTCATGACCCCTGGTTCATGGCCGCTTTTGGTTCAAAAAGTCGAAATCTCAGTACTTCATGACTATAGGAGTTTCTGGCGTATTTTCACTCGCAGAAATGGATTTTCGATACTAGAGCTCACCAAAATGAGAAAGAAAAAAGTTACGCTCCAAAAACTAAAAAAATTCCAATTTTTAAGCATAACTTTTTTCTTTCTCATTTTTGTGAGCTCTAATATCTAAAATCCATTTCTACGAGTGAAAATACGCCAGAAACTCCTATAGTCATGAAGTTCTGAGATTTCGACTTTTTGAACCAAAAACGGCCATGAACCCGGTCATGAAAAAGTTGAAAAAAATTGTCTCGTAACTTTTTCACTATAGAATTATTTTGTGTATTTTTACGCGTAGATTCCGAATTTCGGAACAAGAGCTTATTATAGCTTGAAAGAAAAAAAGTTATACTCGAAAAACCGTCAAAATAGGGGATTTTCCAAATTTGATGTCGAAAATAACCCGATTCTAACCCCTACCGAACTTAGTTCTATATTGATCTCGACTAATAGGAGTATGGGAAATCTGAATATGGTCCCCGCTTATATCAAATGGGGGGGGGGAGGGGTGGGGGTCGCCGGCTCAGGAAAAATTATTTTTCGATTTTTGTATCAGTTTTTCAAATATTGCAGTTTAAAGATGACCTCCTCGCTTTTCCTTATCAACAGGAAAGTTTCTTAGAATATTTTTCCAAACATTTTAAGCTTAACATCGTCCTTGTAGCGCATCTGGAAGCTGAGATACGATAGAGCCGGACCGAGAGCCGGAAAATGCCTAAAAGCCGGTTCTGGGACAAATCGTCGACGTCAAAGTTTTTCTCGTCCTCGATATACTCTAGTATAACTATCGAGTAATGATTGTCCAAAGTTGGGGCTCCCAGTTCCTAGGGGTCATGCAATCTCTGAGAAGACACGTGATATAACACAGGATTTTTGATATAATTGAGATAGGGCCGCAGCGATTTTGCAACTTATGCTCAAAATTTGGCAACTTTGGACGTAGAGTTCGAAAATTGACCTTAGAAAGTCGTATCTTCAAAGCCTCATTCGCTGTGGCACACTTTACCCTGTGCCGTTGGTTTTCATATCTCATGAACGGCGCTTCGGAGACCCAACAATATGTAGTAATTCTGAAAGATGTTGACGAGATAAGACTTTTTACAATTGCGAGTGAAGGGTTAGCTCATCTGCGAAAAAAGTTATGTCCACCGAAAATGTTGATAAGGTCACCCTGAAAAAATTTTGTTCGTGTTGTGCCAAATAAACTTTTTCATTCGATTCCCCTTGCAATTTTATCCCCGGATTAAATTTTTCACGGTTTTTGAAAGGGGGAATGGGTTCCATATGCCGTCAAATAGGCGCGTGCAGTCGATTTTCACCAAAAAATGTAATTTTTCGATCTAAACTTTTTTCGTTCTCGTTTTCATGAATTCTGGTATCGATTTTCGGTTTCCGCATCGAAAAATAAGCTAGAAAATCTTACTATCAGGTGATTTTGAGATTATGAGTTTTTCAAACTTTTCGACCCCAATTTCGAGGTTTTTTTTGGTCAAAAAGTCAAAATCTCAAAATCACCTGATAATAGGATCTTCTGTTGTATTTTTCGATGCGGAAACCGAAAATCGATACCAGAACTCATGAAAACGAGAAAGAAAAAAGTTTATATCGAAAAACTACATTTTTTTGTGAAAATACGCGCCTATTTGACGGCATATGGAACCCATTCCCCCTTTCAAAAACCGTGAAAAATTTAATCCGGGGATAAAATTGCAAGGGGAATCGAATGAAAAAGTTTATTTGGCACGACACGAACAAAATTTTTTCAGGGTGACCTTATCAACATTTTCGGTGGACATAACTTTTTTCGCAGATGAGCTAACCCTTCACTCGCAATTGTAAAAAATCTTGTCTCGTCAAGATCTTTCAGAAATACTCTATATTGTTGGGTCTCCGAAGTGCCGTTCATGAGATATGAAAACCGACAGCACAGGGTAAAGTATGCCGCAGCGAATGAGGCTTTGAAGATACGGCTTTCTAAGGTCGATTTTCAAACTCTACGTCCAAAGTTGACTCTAGGGCCAAATTTTGAGCATAGGTTGCAAAATCGTTGTACGGCCTCTGTTGGCAGAATCTCAATTATATATAATATATCGAAAATCCTGTGATAATAGCCACCGGCGAGAATTCATGGTCATTTCGGCTATCAAACCAACCTCGAAGATCTCAACATGGGTCAGCAGCTCCCCAAGCCGAACGGCATAATCATTCAACCGCAGTTCCTCTCTGAAGACGTTTGCGTAAAGTGAAACACACCAAGATCCCACCTATAGTAAACATTCAGTTCCTGCAGAATTTCGGCTCGATAGCGCTCACTCAAACGGATCGCCTCCTCGCTCACTGACTGACCCTCTGCAAACAGGCAGTTGTCGATCAACCAGAACCCGTACAGTACCCAGCGACCAGAACATGATGCCGAGAAGCGCTAGGAATTCCTCGTTATCCGGCTTGAGACGGGCCATAAAGGCGCGATTCTTAGCGAATGTGACCTTTGACATCTCTGTGATGAGTCTTCAAGAGAATAATTAATGATGAAGCATCTTGCATGAATCGAGAAAGTTGCTGTTTCTCATAAACAAATGTTAATAACCTTTTGAAATCATCTGTGCGCACGGCGTTCGGACAGTCACTGAGAAAAACTTCAGATATGTCTCCATCAATGTACGTAGTGTAGCCAAGGAGTGTCCTGCGAGGATGCACATTTTGTGAGAGTCATTCACTTTGCCCGATGCATCACCTTCTCTCTTTTGGTCGCATCTCCGCAATATTGTATGATTGCTGGCAATAAAAAAACATACCGATCAGGGTGATCTGGGAAAGCCGTGTCTGCACGGTAGGTGGACTCGAAAGGTTTGAAGCGGGAAAATAAGTTCATGATGATAACCCACTGCAAATATATTTATTTTTATTATCATTGATTCACTGCTTTGAGACCACGGCTAAGAATGTCTAACCTGTTCATGGTTGTCGAAGCCATCAAATTCTGGAAAGGCTGAGGAAGCGAAGGTCAAGACAACAGAGAGGAATATTCGATTCGATGGCCCCAATGACTCGAATGTCGCAGGGTAAAATTGCTGAAATTTATCCAGCTATTGTTGAGTGTGGATAATGAATCTTCGTGTGTGTTTCAATTGTGTTTCAGTTATGAATGGATAGGTACCTACAATTTTGCGGTTTTTCATTTCCAATGGATGTGGAGGATTCCGTCGTTGGTTCAGCTCACTGAAGAATCGGATATCACTCATTGCCCTGAAGAAACAATAGATTCGACATCAATTCAGGAAAAAAATCAAACTTGTAACTCTCTCGTAAGCGTTTTAATATGGGCCGCGCCGAATTTATCGAGAGTTTGTGAAGATCACTGAATATACATACTTTTGTTAAATCAATTTCTCGCATTCAGTAGGGTGCGAACAATATGAAAATACCTAACTTTGACAATGTGCTGCTATTCTCTATTGCTGATGCGGTTGATGGGCCGGCAATAATGTCTGGCTCTTGAAACACATCCGTTCTCGAGTTATCCTAAAAAATGTATGAATTGACTCAAATGATCGAGAAAACGCACCTGATTGAGCACACCCGATTGTTTGAGCACTCGCTCGATGCGATCGAAGCGACACTTCCGACAATTTACGCCTGCAAGACATCAACTAATTCAGGAATGCGTCTTAGTGCACGCAAGTTCTGATAGCCAGAATAACTCAAAGATATTGAGGAAACTGACCTTCCTGCCCGATCAAGCAACTATTAGAGAGTGACCGGCACGTGTACACTTGTTTGTCCGCCGATCGACTGCGAAATTTAGCTCCATAAAATCGTCAGATAGAGTTATTTACAATGTCCGTCCGGGAGCATTTTTATTTGTCCAGAAAGATATCAAAATCGAAAAAGTAGTGACTAACCGATAAAATATATAGCATGCCCGACACACATCCACTCCCATATGAGCCACAGTTGTCATTCCGCAGCATACCAAACATTTGTGATCCTGAAGTAAAACAATTCTTGGATGCACCTGGAGGGAATTCACAAAGGCTTTCATTGTCATAACATTCTTTCATTTTGAAATCTCACCTTGGTGCCGGATCCAATTCGTGGCATTGCGAAGTTTGTATACAGAATTGAGCAATGAGAGGTGAGCAACGCGCGCTCTCGCTTATTCTCGTGAGAGTTTAGTGGGAGACGCGAGAATGGTGAGACATACTGATAGCAAAGAAGAAGAGTGGCAGAGACTATGTGTTGAGAAAGAGAATTGAATCGTGGATGATCCTTGATCAGATCATTGCTCACTCCACTATTAGATATTTATTCCGATTTTTATCACATAACAACATGAGTGCAACATAACAATTAAATAATTAATCCTTGATTAGTCGGTATGCGAATGTGTCGTCTGAGAACACGTTCATTAGTCGGAGCAGCTCAAAGAACTCCTTCATGTCCTCACTCTTCTGAAAAATGTTTTATCAGACCATCCCAAGCACCAAATAAATACAATTCCATTAGATTATCATCGAAAATTGAATTTCAAAGATCAAACCTCGAATATCTGGACGAGTGTCAGAAGCTCTCCTAGCCGTGCTGCATAATCATCCATTCCCAACACCTCACTGAATATCAATTGAAAGGAATGGTACAACTAGGAACCACTTGTATTGTGGAATGGTTCGATAGCGATTACTCGAAAAAATAAAATACCGGTAGTAAACATGCAGCTCCTGTAGAATCTCGCTTCGGTAACGCTCACTCAATTCGAATGCCTCCTCGCTTACGCATTGCCCTTCTGAACAATTCCAGTTCAAAGTATTCCATACTCGTTACAGTACCCAGTGTCCAGAACATGATTCCAACAATCGCCAGGAACTCCTCGTGATGCGGCTTCAGGCGTGCCATGAATTCGCGGTTCTTCGCGAAAGCTGCTTTGGACATAGTCGCCATCAGCCTAAATCATGATTTATCAAGAGATCAAACTAATGGCGGTATATTGATTTCAGTGAAAGTATCTATGTTCTCTTTTCGATATACTAGTGCTTTGAACCGATTATAAACAGCGAACCTCTTAGCGTCATCAACACGCACTACATTCGGACAGTCACTAAGGAATATATCGGCGACCTCGCCACAGATGTACGTCGTGTATCCACCAAGTGTCCTGAATTCCCGCACATCAGTCACAGTTTTGTTTTAAATTTAAAAAATGATCATAAAAAACGAACCGATCGGGATGATCGGGAAAAGCCTTCTCCGCACGATAAGTCGACTCGAAAGATCGGAATCGAAAGAAGAAGTTCATGATGATCGTCCACTGAACACACATATCGTTTGTTAATTCGATTCGTAAATTCTGGCGGTTATCGAATTCAGAGAGCCACACATCATTTCCATGAAAAAGCTGATTTGATTAGACCTGTTCTTGCTCTCCGAAACTGTCAAATTCGGGGAAGACGGAAGACGCAAATGGCATTACTGCTGAGAGAAATACGCGATTTGCCGTGTCCATCGAGCCGAAAGTCGCCGGGTAAAACTGCTTAAGAGAGCGGCTCTGTTATTTTGGAGCATTTTGGCCCCTGCCCAGAACCGTTGCGCTAGCAATGAGAAGTACAAGCTCATACTCGGGTACTAGGAGGGTCTTGGTCCCGTATTTAACAAACGGTCACTTATTTGTGGTTACTGCCTTGCCGGAGGGAGAATAGTGAATTACAAGGTAAAATGGTCGAAAAATCATATTTTCTCAACCATTCGGGATAGACACAATTTATCTTTTGCGTTATTCTAGGGGTGCACTGGGACTCTGGAAAACCCGTTCTGCTTGATTTCTAGTTGTTTCCAAAATGGGTTTTTCTACTTTCAATTTCAGTTTTTCGGATAAAGTTGTAACTTTTTGGTCGAACTACAAGTAGTCAATATGTGCGTTTTGTAGCTATTGCATGTATGCATCGGAATCACTGTTCGAATGGTTCCGTCAGGGATGCCGAATCCTAATATTTTTTTTAAAAAGCCAAAAAAGTCTTTTTTTTTTTAGGCAATTTTGAAGGTTTTTAGATCATAACTTTTTTAGTTCTGGTTTTTATGTGCTCTAATAGAAATATTCGGATTCTACGCGCAAAAATACGTCAGGAATACCTATAGTCAGATTGTTTTGAGAATACAATTTTTTCAACTTTTTCATGACCCCGGGGGCATGATCATTTTTGGGTCAAAAAGTCGAAATCTCAGAAATATCTGACTATAGGTGTTTCTGACGTATTTTCACCCGTAGATGTCGAATTTTGATACTAGAGCTCTCCAAAATGCGAAAGAAAAAAGTTACACTCGAAAAACTAAAACATTTTGAGTTTGAGACCGTAACTTTTTTCTTATATTAGGATTCGGCATCCCTGACGGAACCATTCCAACAGTGATTCCGATGCATACATGCAATAGCTACAAAACGCACATAGTGACTACTTGTAGTTCGGCCAAAAAGTTACAACTTTATCCGAAAATCTGAAATTGAAAGTAGAAAAACCCATTTTGGAAACAACTAGAAATCAAGCAGAACGGGTTTTCCAGAGTCCCAGGGCACCCCTAGAATAACGCAAAAGATAAATTGTGTCTATCCCGAATGGTTGAGAAAATATGATTTTTCGACCATTTTACCTTGTAATTCACTATTCTCCCTCCGGCAAGGCAGTAACCACAAATAAGTGACCGTTTGTTAAATACTGGACCAAGACCCTCCTAGTACCCGAGTATGAGCTTGTAGTTCTCATTGCTAGCTCAACGGTTCCGGGGGGTGGTCCAAAATAACCGAGCCGTTCCACGGTATAGTGAAGCTATTGGGAGGGGTCGACGGAGGACTTTTTCACAACCCATGCCAATAAGTTCAGGGTGAAGTCCCCATACCTAGAGCTGATAGCTGGCCCAATATGAGATGTTGGAGTTCACCCTCCGTGAAATGATGTGCATGTCCCAAAAAAGTACGTTCTTATAGTTGTTTCTGGCGTATTTTTCGATAAAAATAACGAAAAACACAGTTTGGAAGCGAACGGACATCGGTAAAAGGTCGAAAAATCATTTTTCGGTTACCGTCATATCTTCACACAGCCATGAAATTTTTTTTATTTCATATTCGGATTCTACGTGCAAAACTACCTACTGTGTTATGTTTTCACGCTTTTTCATCCATGCTAGTTAGACAGTGATTCTACAGCTTCCCGCCCGAGGCTCTCTCGGAGGCTTGCTGGAGAACGATGAAGAGACGTTTCGATATTTCAATGCCATATAGTCACTTTTACGTCAGATTTGTATCCCATTTATCGTTATTAATCATTTGGATTGATGTTATGGGGTTGTGATATCTATAAAACACGAAAAAAGTGAAAAGTCGAAAAATCACTTTTTGAAAATCTTAAAATATCAAAAATTCATAAGTCATGAATCTGAGCTTCAAATGGTGTATTCTCAACGGAAAATCACTCGCACATGAGTTATGAACAATTTCCGAGCTTTTGGGCCGGTTTCTAAAGAAAAAGTTTTAGTCGAAACATTTCTCGATATTTTGTCAATCCAAAAGTGACTATTTCAAAAAATATTCAAAAAAAAAAAATACAAAAAAAATAAAAATATTAAAAGAAAAAAAAAAAAAAAAAAAAAACTCAGATTCAGGAGTTGTGCATTTTTGGAATTTTAAACTTTTCAAAAAGTGATTTTTCGACTTTTCACTTTATTCGTATTTTATCGATATCACAATCCCATAGCATCAATCCAAATTATTAATAACGATAAAAGGATACAAATATGACGTAAAAGTGACTATATCGCATTGAAATATCGAAACGTCTCGTCATCGTTCTCCAGCAAGCCTCCGAGAGAGCCTCGGGCGGGAAGCTGTAGAATCCGAGCGCACGGATGAAAAAGCGTGAAAACATAACACAGTAGGTAGTTTTGCACGTAGAATCCGAATATGAAATAAAAAAATATTCATGGCTGTGGGAAGATATGACGGTAACCGAAA
This sequence comes from Pristionchus entomophagus, assembly GCA_036245825.1. Classification (NCBI taxonomy): domain Eukaryota; kingdom Metazoa; phylum Nematoda; class Chromadorea; order Rhabditida; family Neodiplogasteridae; genus Pristionchus; species Pristionchus entomophagus. Next base: position 15,662,333 of record BTSX01000004.1, on the reverse strand, counting down.
AATGATGAAAATTCGATTTTTCGGCCTTTTACCAATGTCCTTTCGCTTCCAAACTATGTTTTTCGTTATTTTTATCAAAAAATACGTCTGAAACACCTATAAGAACGTACTTTTTTCTGGGATGAAATTTCGGACTTTTTTTGGGACATGCACAGCATTTCACGGAGGGTGAACCCCAACATCTCATATTGGGTCAGCTATCAGCTCTAGGTATGGCGACTTCACCCCTAACTTATTGGCATATGTTGCAGAAAAGTGATCCGTGGGGTATGTGCAAAATACCGTGGAACGTCTCTTAAAAAGTCGATTGATTGACCAAAATTTCACAGCTACGTAGATAATGACTAGGGAGTAATCCCTGTATTTACTTCAGTTTGCAAATGTTTCGCATGATATAGGTAGACATTGAGCAACAAACATTTTTGCGATTCTTCATTTGCAATGGATGAGGAGGATTCGGTCGAAGGTTCAGCTCGCTGATGAATCGAATTTCACTCATTGTCCTACAACCAGTTGCTTTGAGATAAACATTCCAGATAGTGAAACAAACGTGTATCTGTCGCGCAAGCGTGAAAGTATAGGACGACGACATTCATTCGACGAAATGGAAAGGCCGCGAAGATCACTGTAACAAAAATGCTATAAACTCCGGTTACTTCATATTTCTCACAAATTGCTTTTTCTCTGGCTATGTATCATTCATATCATTCTTTGCTCACCTATTTGATAATTAAATAACAGTAATCCAACCTGCTCAATGTTGTTTTCTCGAATTCCAACTCCGCTGAAGGACCAGCGCCGATCTCAGCGCCTTGAGAGTCATCAGATTCGCACGATTTACCCTGACAATAATGTATTTGACCTCTTTGATGAAAATACTTTGACCTACTAACAGCCCTTTAACTCGTCGTCAAGTAAAACCTACCCATGGGTCAGCGAAAACCTAGGACAAACTTAGGGTCATCGCAAAAGTGGGTCCTACGATCAGTCAAATAATAGGTGAAAGACAGCTTCAGAAAACACACTAGTGATCGAGATACATACCTGAATGAGCACTCCCGATTCCGTGAGCACTCGTTCGATGTGATCGAAGCGGCACTTGCGACAATTGACACCTGAACGATGGTCACAATAACCACTATGCATGAATAGCTGTTTTTCTCATAACTTAGGTTTCTTCGAAACCTGTGGAAAGATACGCCTTATTTTCTATTCACATTCACGGTTATGCAATCCACCTTCCGGTCCGATCAGACAACCATTCGAGTTGGAGCGACATGCGTACACTCGCTTGCCTACTGATCGCCTGCAAAACACTCACTCAAGTGGATTATCGAGAGCCATTTCGCATCCGCTATCTGTCTATGGCGTGATTAGAACTCGACAATTCGGTTCAATTTGGGTGCGCAATGTGATTTGTAATCCGTTCAGTGACCAACCGATAGAACACGGTGCACGCTCTGCACACGTCCAGTCCCATGTGGGCCACACTCGTCTTTCCTCCACAGACAAGACATAGCCGCTCCTGAAATGATAAATAAGTACTCAAGCATAGAAAGCTTTCTACGATTACTGTCACGAGGTGTAGTACATGCGCTTGCGCTTCGGTAAAGATTGTCAAGCGTCTCTCCATCTTACTTTGGTTGCGGCCCCGATGCGTGGCATGGTGACGCGTCGTGAGCGTGAACGATTGGGTGTGTAGTGCTAGTTGCGAGGGCTCGGAAAGAGTGTACAGTGGGAGAGAGTAGCGAGGGAAGGAAAGGGAGAGAGGGAGGGATTATGGTAGAGAGGTGAGACGAAGAGAGGAAAAGAGAGACAAACAGAGTGAGTCAGCGGATGGGAAAGCCAGGAAAATGTTCAAGGGATCGAGAGAAGGACAGAACATGTATTTTCGGAAAAGCACGCCCAATTGTAACAAGGTTAACGAACATCATACATTTGTCAGAGTTAAACCCGAAACAACTCATCCACTTCCCGTGGGGAAGTGTGATTTTCAGTTTGCAACAAACTCAAACCCTGAGTAAATTTGGGTCCTCCAATCATCCTCTCTCACAATCCCGTTCTCAATAAAAGATAATGAATCACTCTTAGATCTGATTTCAATAAAAGTATGGGAATCACAACTTGACCCAAATTCGCGCCCAGGATTTCGAGCGAATACGCAAATATTCTGATAAAAGTTAAAGGTCATGTTGTAGCTTTTTTGTTGTTGCATATAACTGCTGAATGCGAAAATCCTCATTATTATCTACGATTCATTATTTGTAATTGAGTTAAAGTGATATATTTTCGAGTAAACATCTTACAGAAAGGTTTGATTTTTCTAACATTCATACCATTGTAACATTGAATAACCACCACATACTGACATTGATATGACCACCGGAGTACAAATGCGAGGAGCCCCGGGCGCGGATTTGGATCAAGATGTGATTCCCATACTTTTATTGAAATCAGATATAAGAGTGATTCATTATCTTTTATTGAGAACGGGATTGTGAGAGAGGATGATTGGAGGACCCAAATTCACTCAGGGTTTGAGTTTGTCGCAAACTGAAAATCACACTTCCCCACGGGAAGTGGATGAGTTGTTTCGGGTTTAACTCTGACAAATGTATGATGTTCGTTAACCTTGTTACAATTGGGCGTGCTTTTTCCGAAAATACATGTTCTGTCCTTCTCTCGATCCCTTGAACATTTTCCAGGCTTTCCCATCCGCTGACTCACTCCGTTTGTATCTCTTTCCCTGTATGGGAATCACAACTTGACCCAAATTCGCGCCCAGGGTTTCGGGCTCCTCGCATTTGTACTCCGGTGGTCATATCAATGTCAGTATGTGGTGGTTATTCACTGTTACAATGGTATGAATGTTAGAAAAATCAAACCTTTCTGTAAGATGTTTACTCGAAAATATATCACTTTAACTCAATTACAAATAATGAATCGTAGATAATAATGAGGATTTTCGCATTCAGCAGTTATATGCAACAACAAAAAAGCTACAACATGTACTTTAACTTTTATCAGAATATTTGCGTATTCGCTCGAAATCCTGGGCGCGAATTTGGGTCAAGTTGTGATTCCCATACTTTTATTGAAATCAGATCTAAGAGTGATTCATTATCTTTTATTGAGAACGTGATTGTGAGAGAGGATGATTGGAGGACCCAAATTTACTCAGGGTTTGAGTTTGTCGCAAACTGAAAATTACACTTCCCCACGGGAAGTGGATGAGTTGTTTCGGGTTTAACTCTGACAAATGTATGATGTTCGTTAACCTTGTTACAATTGGGCGTGCTTTTTCCGAAAATACATGTTCTGTCCTTCTCTCGATCCCTTGAACATTTTCCAGGCTTTCCCATCCGCTGACTCACTCCGTTTGTATCTCTTTCCCTGTATGGGAATCACAACTTGACCCAGATTCGCGCCCAGGGTTTCGGGCTCCTCGCATTTGTACTCCGGTGGTCATATCAATGTCAGTATGTGGTGGTTATTCACTGTTACAATGGTATGAATGTTAGAAAAATCAAACCTTTCTGTAAGATGTTTACTCGAAAATATATCACTTTAACTCAATTACAAATAATGAATCGTAGATAATAATGAGGATTTTCGCATTCAGCAGTTATATGCAACAACAAAAAAGCTACAACATGTACTTTAACTTTTATCAGAATATTTGCGTATTCGCTCGAAATCCTGGGCGCGAATTTGGGTCAAGTTGTGATTCCCATACTTTTATTGAGATCAGATCTAAGAGTGATTCATTATCTTTTATTGAGAACGGGATTGTGAGAGAGGATGATTGGAGGACCCAAATTTACTCAGGGTTTGAGTTTGTCGCAAACTGAAAATTACACTTCCCCACGGGAAGTGGATGAGTTGTTTCGGGTTTAACTCTGACAAATGTATGATGTTCGTTAACCTTGTTACAATTGGGCGTGCTTTTTCCGAAAATACATGTTCTGTCCTTCTCTCGATCCCTTGAACATTTTCCAGGCTTTCCCATCCGCTGACTCACTCCGTTTGTCTCTCTTTCCCTGTATGGGAATCACAACTTGACCCAAATTCGCGCCCAGGGTTTCGGGCTCCTCGCATTTGTACTCCGGTGGTCATATCAATGTCAGTATGTGGTGGTTATTCACTGTTACAATGGTATGAATGTTAGAAAAATCAAACCTTTCTGTAAGATGTTTACTCGAAAATATATCACTTTAACTCAATTACAAATAATGAATCGTAGATAATAATGAGGATTTTCGCATTCAGCAGTTATATGCAACAACAAAAAAGCTACAACACATGTACTTTAACTTTTATCAGAATATTTGCGTATTCGCTCGAAATCCTGGGCGCGAATTTGGGTCAAGTTGTGATTCCCATACTTTTATTGAAATCAGATCTAAGAGTGATTCATTATCTTTTATTGAGAACGTGATTGTGAGAGAGGATGATTGGAGGACCCAAATTTACTCAGGGTTTGAGTTTGTCGCAAACTGAAAATTACACTTCCCCACGGGAAGTGGATTCATTTGCTTTTATTGATGCGTAGCATTAATTCTCGCGCAGAACGATTTGGATACCGTGAGAAGTGACCAAATTATATAACAAGCAAGGGGGCAAGCCCCCCCCCCCTTGAACCCCCTGGAGGGTTATGCACGACCGCTTAGGGCCCATTAATCTGAAAATTATTGAAGATGTTCAGAGAAACATGCAAATTCTGGCGAAGGTTCGCTGAACTAAAATACGCTTCTATATTTTGAGGAGTATCCATATGATCATCAAACAAGCAAGGGGGGCAAGCCCCCCTTGAACTTCCCTATGAGGTTACGTATGTTTCCCTAGGCACGCCAAAACATGTTCAACGATACCGTATACGACCGGCGAATGCTTGACAACCCGAACTTGATTCCACCCGGTGGAATCCTGAGCAGAAAAGATCCAGACCGAATCAACTCCGAAACAACCTGTGAAAAATATCTCCAAACATGGTTCCAACATGGAACCGGACTGGCACTGGTCTTTTTTGTTGTTGTCTTTTTCGATCGTAATATTTCAGAAACCACTTCATAGATTTTGCTGAAACTAGTTTTCAAGGGGTATCTTGACCAGCTGAATACAATGGCGGGGGTTGGACATCGAAGGAAAGACTTTCAGACCCGATTGGGCCGGATATCAGCCCTTTTCACGCTTTTTTGACATTAAGTGCCGACAACTCATTTGAAAAAGGTTCATTTGAAGAATTGAACCTTACATAAAGCCAGAAAGCTTAACTTCCAGATTGAAAGACCCAGGCTCAACTCCCGAGATGACTTGGAAAATATGATGACTGGGTTGTTTGTCACATCCAGGGGTTGTTTGTCACATCCAGGCCATTTGGCTCCCCGATGAGATTTCGGGCTGAAATTTTTTTTTGGTGCATCCCCCGACCATGGGCACAAAGTTCGAAAAGTTTGGTGAACTTGCACTGACGTTGAAAATTTCGTGTTCGCTGACCCCCTTGAGTGCCAAAAAAATGGAAGGAAAAAAATAAGTCTACACCCAAATTACGGCGTCAACCCCCGAAACAACTCACTTATTTGTCTCACCAGTTTTCGCTTCACTTTTGCACATGCCCTTGAAACGGAAGCGTAGTAACAAATGCGATTGAACGAGACGGAACTTCATTAGCAATCGCTAGAAGTGATTGAAGCAGCACTTCTGCAATATTTTGGTAGGAACAAAGCACGATTGTTGAAAATATTCTCAAATTTCAAGCAGATTCTCAATCATCAATTACACAAATACTAATTATGCACTTGCGTACATCATAAATCTATTATTAGCCATTAAATCAACGTGACAAACAATTTGACGAATAAAGAACGGGGCAAATACACGCTATCATTTATGGGAAAACAAGTGGATTCAATTGATTACCGGTATCAGCTTGATTACCACTACTCGTTTATCTTACTCACGTCACACTTGCGGTTTTTATATCGGTTAACTCACAGCACACGATGGTCGCTCGACTGTCTGTCTTCTCATTCTAGTCCAAATTGCTGTCAAGGTTCTTGCATCTATCCTTTTTAATGTCCACTTCAGAGCCCTCTGGTCTGATCATTTCTTCAACAACCGCGACAATAATTGGTAAGCTTGGATAGTGTTCTGTCTCTGCATATAACAATTTCAGGGTATCTTCTCTCTGATGGTTTCATCGATCCACTGCCATGCATGAGCAGAGCTGTTCGAGACGCAGTGAATGTGCTTAAAGCGAAAGTTTTTTTTAATCGTATCATATTATCATATTAATAAGTTAGTTAAGTTAGTTAAGATATTACCAATAAGTTCGCGGACTATTTTACTTTTTCTTTTTTCTTGCACAATGAAAGCCCCAATGGCAATCAATCTTTCGTATGTATTGGACATACCTATGAACCATTTTATCCCGTTTCTAGATTTAGGAAATATTGCCTAATTATGACGTAATATTGTGAACAGTTATATTTTCGACCTCATTTTTTTCTATTTAAATTGTACGTAAGGATGGGGATTCCAGATTGAACATGAAGTAGGAGAGACGGGTGTAGTGTTAATTGAAAATATAATACACGAGTTATTTAATAAGATGGCAGAGATAACTCAAAACTTTTCACTTTCTTTTTTCATTTTTGGGAGGGTTAATTTTATCATTTTGAAAATTTGCAAGCTTTGTGGTCTCTATACTCAACTTAAATAGCGATTATTATTAGTTTTGATTTATTATGAAAAACTTCTAACCATTTTCGATATCAAATTCGCATTTTTTTTTCTGAAAATGTGCGTGAAATGACGAGTTTCGTAGTGCTTTTCCAATGTGATTCGGCAACCCGAAGAAGCGTGCGATTCACTGTTCATCGTTCCCCCGCACACTAGAGACTATAATCAGATTTTTAGCTCGCCACTATATGCGAACTTACAAAGGGTGATTTTTGTGAGGTCTTGGTTGAAAGACTTATTTTTTGGATCATGTTATTATTTTAAGGGCTCAAGTGCCTAAATTGTACAGCAGTGGTTGCTCTCTCCAACGCCCCTTGGCAGGACTCGTTGAGCATCAAACAGACTGAGAAAATAATTTTTGAAAAAACAGTCCGCGAACTTATTGGACACCCCTATATGTTAATTCAAAAAGTCGAAATTGTATTTGTTTTGTCGGAATGTAGGTGAGAACGAACGAACTAGTATCTTCAGGACACGAACTTGTCCCATTCTCACTTGGGGATATTCCTCGGCAAATCTACCTTGGCGTCGCAGCGACTGTTTTCTCTGAAGGAGGCACGACTGTGAGCGATGATGTGGCCGAGGTGGGGCATTGCTGGCTGTTTTCGTATGAATCGTACTACACCGTTTCAATCGCATCATAAAATGCAAGGGATAAAATTTTGGTTGTTGCTCTCTCCATTTCGAACACTATCTCGCCGGTCAGAGAGACGAGAGAGTGTGCAGAATGAAGAGAGCGGAAACCGAAACGACATTACCAGTACGCAGGAAAAGCTGACACCACTGGCTGGAAATCAGCGTGGGAAAAGGTGGGGATTATCTTCTGATTATTGTCTGATCATGAATTATACAGCAGTGGCTGGCATGGCAGGGCAGGAGGAATGGCGAGAAACGGTTCGCGGAACTTCTAGACGCAATGCCTCGCACTTCCAATGTTATGGTGTCTGACTGAAGCCCGCTATATCACCGTTCGAGCCCCACGATCGACCATGTTTTGCAAGATGGTAGAAGAAGGCTCGCGCCCCAACCACTATACTCTCTGCCCATTAGATTAGTGGTTATGGTGTCTGACTGAGGAACCCAATCCAGATCGTGGGGCTCGAACTGGGGAGATTGGGTTCTTCAGTCAGACACCATAACCAATAGGCCAGGGCGGCCTACAGCTGGGAGCGCATGGCGGAGACTAGTGGTTGGAGCGCATGGCGCAGACTAGTGGTTGGGGCGCGAGCCTTCTTCTGCCATCTTGCAAAACATGGTCGATCGTGGGGCTCGAACCGGGGAGTCGTTACTGGATTGGGTTCTTCAGTCAGACACCATAGCCAATAGATGACATAGAGCATAGAGTAGAGATTCACAATGCTGCGAATGAAGGAGTTTCTCTACTCGATGTCATCCAAGCACCGCACTACCAAGCATACATTTCTTCGGAATTCTTGAGATTGACAATTGCGACAAAGTCGAGATTTCAGACGTTCAGCGAGGAATTGATCGTATCTACGGAAGTCGAAAGAAGTTAATGATGATGATGAAAGAGCAAGGACTCGATGCACTTCTGTGTTCGCCTACAGTAATTCCTATATTTTTTTCCTAGGGAAAGCAAGGTCACAGAGTGATCAATATTATTGAAAATTGACTCAATCAAAAACAATTGGCTGATTAGTTGGTTACTTCAGTACTCTCCGGCCACCACACATGAATTTCCCCATCCTCTCCTTTCCGTACTGTGGAAAGGCATTCTGAACACCCTTTGGAATGCGCTCGATGTGCCAGCGGGAGTTGTTCCGGTCAGTCTCGTAGTATTATTTTAACGAATTCATTCTAAAAAAAAAGAACGGCAATACAACTTGTTCACCCTCTTTCAGTTCGGCACAGTTACTGCTGAGGATAAGAAGAAGTGTTGAATAACTTCCACCACGAAGGGATGATTGAGCGCGCACTCAAAGATGATTGCACGGTGCGCCATCCATGCCTTCCTGCTTTGAACTGTCACCTTTTCAGGACATTGTTGGCCTTCCGTTAGCGGTGCAATTCGTCGCTCCACCCCTCAAGTTTGTCACCTACTCGTTTTATGTACGGATTCAAATATTTTCAGGGATGAGATATTTTTGCACTGATGTGCGAACTACATAGTTCAGGCATATTTCTGAGCTTGGAGAATACATCAAGGAATGTTATGCACTATTAGAAGTGCTGCATCTTCCTCTTTATCGTTGCGTACCATCGTTTTGTTTGGTCAACACACATCCAAATGATCTAGTAGCCTATAGAACTGTATGACAGTTCGAAGATGTTGAGTGATCACCGGTGTTCGAATAAACTGCATGAAATGTATCTATTCTAGTTCTCCACTCATGATAAGCGGATTGCTACCCTTAATCGAACCGTAACATATGCCTGTAATTTCGACAATGTCACAATTTATTTATTTAATTTTTTTTCTGTCACAATTTTTAACCAGAAAAAGCTAGACTTGACCAGATGGCTCGAGGACAGCCCTATGATGGAGACACAAGAGCACTGTGCAAAAGTGCTAACGAAGAACAGGGAGAGGGGGTTGTGATTGGGAGCCAGGCTTCAGCTCCTTCTTTCGCGGCATTATGAATTTACTGGTAAGACATTAAAAAATAATTGCATATTAATTTATCAAGAGTTTTAAAAAAACAACAAAAAAATTATTATTATTCCTTGATAAGCTTGTAGGCTAAATTGTCGTCGGAAAACACGTCCAACAGCCGCAGTAATTCGAAGAACTCTTTCATAACTTCGAATTTCTGGAATTCGGTTAAATTTCTTTAAAAAAAATATTTATCTCAATGAAAAAGTAAATGCAAAATACGATAGTTTGAAAAATTCTCACGCACCTCGAAAATCTGAACGAGCGTCAGCAGTTCTCCCAAACGTGCGGCATAATCATCCATGCCCAGTTCCTCTCTAATTAGCAGATTTACTAATATTAGCAGGATCGGAATACTTTAACTGGTACGCATTGTAAATGGCGAAGAATGAGTGAATAATACTTACCGGTAATAGACATGCAGCTCCTGTAGGATGTCATGTCGGTAACGATCACTCAATTGAATCGTTTCCTCACTTACTAGCCGACTTTCTGAAAAAGGCAGCTTATCAGAAATTCGACATTGGATTCATTACCCAGTGTCCAGAACATAATTCCAATGACCGCAAGGAACTCTTCGTGATGAGGCTTGAGTCGCGCGATGAATTCGCGGTTCTTTGTGAAGGAGACTTTGGAAGTTTTCGATATCAGCCTGAAATACTTAAAATACGAATAAGAAATCGATTCATATTCAAATCGTGTAGTTCATTGAGCATTTTGAAGCAGTTACACGGCATTAGGAGAGCGTTTGTCAGCAGAATGAGAACCAACTTCTTCGCATCCTCAACCCGCACTGCATCCGGGCAATCGCTGAGGAAGAAGTCGGCCAGATCCCCGCAGATGTATGTTGTGTAGCCACCCGCGTCCTGTGAACCACATTCTTATTCACTCACTTCTATGTAAGAGACGCTTCAGGATAATGTTTGATCCTACTACAAGGATAATTTTTTTTGCAAAATAAGTTACCAATAAGTTGTGGGTGAAGTCATCGTACCTAGATCTGATAGCCGGCCCAATATAATGCAAGGTACGCTCGCAAAAACAACTGACCGGTCCATGTGGTCCGGAAATGCTTTATCCGCGCGGTAAGTCGCTTCGAACGGATGGAAACGGAACCAGAAGTTCATTATGATCGTCTTCTGAAAAAATAATTTCCCAATTCTTGAGCTCAGAGTATCAACTTAGACCAAGTTTTGTCTTCGTAAAAGTATTCACCTGCTCTTGGTCATCGAAACTGCCAAACTCGGGAAAAACGGACGATGCGAAAGGGATCAGTGCTGATAGGAAGACGCGCTTTGCCGTGTCCATCGATCCGATTGTCGCCGGGAAAAACTGCTGAAATTACCACAATAACACTGAAGAATCTTCTCAAAAATCTTTTCACATTTTTCTGATATTGACAGACAAGTCGTCCTCATTTTCGGGCTACTAACATTTTCACAATTTTTCATGTTCCATGGATTTGGAGGATCCGGCCGTAGTTTCAGTTCGCTGATCAATTGGATTTGACTCATCGTTCTGAAATTTAATTATTACAAAAGATTTGATATTGCAAACAAACTTGTAGCTGTCACGTAATCGTGATATAATCGGCCGATGATTCGAAGAAATGCATAGATTGCGAAATCCACTGAAAAAATCATAATTTACTGCATATGTTTTATAATTCCACTCTGATAACGTTTCATTTTGCCACCACCCATTTTGTCCCATAATTTCTAGAAGCGTCATACCTGTTCAAGGCAGGTTGCTGGGCATGTTCACATACGTTGGACGTACTAGCACCACTCACTTTGGTTTGAAAGTCATCGGATTCGCTCGACTTCACCTGATCAAAAATACTATCTTTTGCTCTCAAAGCAGAAGATTAGGAATTCAAAGCTGATTAACCACGCCCGATTCATTGAGCACTCACTCGATGTGATCGAATCGACATTTGCGGCAGTTGACACTTACAAGATGATAACCATCACCCTGAGGAGTGCTCACAATGCACATAATTACATGTAACGGCACTGACCGTCGGGTCCAATCGTGCAGCTGTTTGTGTTGGACCGACACGCGTACACTCGCTTGCCCACTGATCGACTGATCGGATACTCATATCGTTACATCTCTATCCGGGTTTTGGCTCTAGTTTGCCGATTTGAGAGAGAGTGACCAACCGATAGAAAACGACGCACGCTCGACAGATATCCACTCCCATGCGGGCTACGGTGGTTGTTCCTCCGCACACCAGACATGAGCGATCCTGAAAAAAAAACGAACTAAATTGCGAATAACTACCACGCCAAAGTCCCAGGCGGCTTCTCGCAATCGACAATTGTTGTTTTACGTTTTTTTATCGTTCTCTTCCTCACCTTTGGTACAGTTGCAATGCGCGGCATGGTGTCCGTCGAGATTGGGAGCTCTCTAGTCGTACCAGCAGCTTATAAAGTGTGAGCACGAGAGTGTGTGTATGCAGTGGGGCATAGAGGCAGGGTGATAGGGAAGGAAGGGGAGAGAGATTGGTTTATCAGTGAGGCGAAAAGAAAGATAGAGCGACAAACCACGCATGTGAGTCAGATCATGGTGGATGGAAATACTCAGATAGTGAGCAGAAGCGCTTTCAGTAGGTTTAAATTTTTTTTAAACATAGAATCCTCCTTCTAAATCTCGATATGTGCAATGACTATTTGCAATTTGTCGCTGGGCTTATTACATGTCCGGGACCTAGAATACACGCGTGAAATATAAATGTTTGATTAGATTATAATTGTTTTTTTAAAATTTTTTATTGTTTACTTAACAACAATTACTGAACAGGCTGATAAAATTAATATCAAACAAAAAAATGATGAAGCTGACTTCTACATGTTGAACAAGAATTTGGCAACGATTAACACGAATAAGATGACAAACGTCAGTAGCATCGCATTCCCCCAGAAGTTAATGCTCTGCAAAATAAAGTTCCTCCATATCAACTAACTATTTCGATGAGTTGTATTGATCAGAGAAGGAATGCTTTACTCAAACAGTTCAAGGATACAACTTTATACCTGAGTGTAGGCGTCATGCCATTTATTCGGAGAATGGCAAGCAAAGACTGAGTGCTGAAGGTGCTCGGCTTAAAAACAAACAACGTTTCATTATTATTTATGCATGTTTTGCTGTTTTCACAACCTGTGAATCTGTATGGAAAATAGTGCAATGAAACTCGAAGATAAATCTGAAACTGACGAGTAAACTCGCGGTCACAGTTCTTAAAGCAGTTCTGGCATGTATGTCGATGAATGAAGACAGAAGAAATTGGAGTGACGATCACTGAACGATATAGGAAACTCAATACCGTGTTCAGTATGATCGATTCCGCGCTAATGAAGGATGGCAAATGGACGTACTTTTTGCACCATTCTCAACATCAACATTAACTGGAGTGTGACCGGAGAGCATCTCGTCTTTATCGTTCTGCATCAGACGAAAAAGTTAATACTGTTGAACGAAAATGCGGAGACATCATACGTACAGAAATCGAAAGCTAAACTTGTGGACAGGTTTACATTTCTCTCACCAATCCGATCTACATTTGCCTCTCAATAGCTGTACTAGGAAAACCATGTCAGCGGTTTAGAGGTGATGCGGTGTTGATAAAATGTTCATCACTCGTAGAGATGAAAGAGATGAAATAAACAAACACGATCGAACGAGGAAGAAATTTCGCCGTTTCTTCAAGTGTAATTTGCAGTTGTTGTCGCGCTCCTCTGTTCGTTCTGCAGAATGTTCGATTAACGAGTTGTAAACGTGATGGGGAAAAAGTTGCAGATACATAGAGAGAGAGAGAGCAGACAAATATCACTGCCTGAGTAGTGGCAGCTTGGACTTCAATATCTCAGCACATGAAACCAATGCTGGGCGAAAATTCAGGACGCAGCTCACTGGTAAAATTCAACACAAAACACACGATTTCTTTGAAAAGAACTCCCAAGGATGAAGTTCGTTATTTCTGATTCGAATTGTCATATTTTCTGAACATTATCGGCCTTCCGTAAGCAGTACTGTTCGTCGCTCCATATTCCAGATTCCCACCCACCGATTAGCGGATTCAAATCATTTCAAATATGAGACATTTTTTCTACTCATTGAGCACTGCAGAGATCACTTGTCGGAACCAGCCTCCACTCCCTACAACGGCAAATGAGACGCAGTGGGATGCCCGTCGATTTTCGAGGCTCACCGACCCTATTTGACACATCCAGCGTGTGCAATCAATGGGCCGGTAACGTGCTACGATGAGACGACGAGAGATAGCCAACAAGGGTTATGCAGTGATTCTCTCTTCTCGATCTCAGTCGACCACAAGGAAGATCGCCAGTCAGATGGAGGGACTCGATCGAGGAGAATGCCCTGATGACCTACACTCCCGGACGATCAACAGATCGTCAGCTTCTCGCGAGCCCTACAGGCACTGAACCACATGAGCACACCATAGGGAAGATTGAAGTAAATGTCTTCCTCCCGTTGAAGATCAATATATTAAGTAAATATCTCCCATCTGTCTAATAGAGAGAGTGAGTAGTACCAATCGTATCAGTAACTGCACTATGATTGGGTGTCGAAGGACATTTAATCAGTAAATTATATCTCACCCATCTAACCGCGTCAATATTTAAAGAAAACTCGCAAAAAATATTATGAATCCTTTCGCCAATCAAGTTTAAATTGCAAAAATAGAGTAGTCCTAACTCTCTTGATATCATTTCCAGTTTAGTTATCTTGAATTCGATGATGTGATATTTCTCGTTGACATGTTGCATGGCGCTATTCGGAAGAGTCGACGAATGAAATTCGTTATTAGCTAAATTGAGGAATATCAGGGACATGCATTCAACGCTTCCATACCTTATTCCCAGGGCCTTTCAATACGAACGAAAGCGGAAATTGAAACGGGTCGAGAGCGAGAAATATCTGAACACGTGAGCGTTTACATTTTGAGTCGGCCTCAAAACTCACAATCACAAGAATTCCCATCGTTAGGAGACATCCGGAGGGAAGAATCGAGCGAAGGTCAAATATCATTGATGAGAAAAGCACTGAGATCGGAAAGACAATGCTAATCATCGCGCAGTAGAGCTCACGAAGATTTGTCGTAGTTAAAACAATATCTTCATCTAACGAAACGTATAAAGATTAAACGTATAAAACGAGTTATGTATCACCTGCACTATGAAGAGATTGAGCAAGTCTTTCGTCATTTGGTGTGTCTTCGATGACACTGCGGTCTAAAATCGTCTATTGGTTTATCGAGCGAGTAGAAGTAGATCATTCAGCTATTCAAGAACAGAAAATAAGTTATGCTTAAAAGTTAGTCATTGGGGTAACTTTTTTCTGAATCAATTGACGTTTTCAGTTTTTCGATCTGAGCCTTTGAACCGAGTTATTCGACTAGGTCGATTAGGGCAAACTCGTTTTCCGCGATAATAAAATGTTACCCCATAGGATCACACTTTGAGCATAACTTATCTTTCGCCGGTTCCCGACCCCTGATGATCCTAACACATACGGCCTCAAATTTACATACTCTTTCTGTATGCACTTCTCTTGACCTAACAGTTTATGGTCCGAAACACTGGGACGGAACCTAAATATTTTTTTTCGTTTGAATCCTCCGAAGAACATCCTACCAAACAATGAATGGAGATGGTCTCGGAAGGTTCTGATGAAAATGAAGGAGAATAATGTGCTGATGCCGAGAACAAGGTATCCAGTGGAATCAAAAACAGCCCGAACAGGAAGACTGAAGCGAGCTCCTCGCAGGAGCAGAGCTGTAAAACACAAATGAGGATTGTATTGTTAATACGGTCAGATTCCGCCCATTTGTGCAGAAATAAACTTTTTTTAAAAATAATTGAATATTTTTCGAAGCATACTGTTATAGGTGAGCGATGATGAGAGCATTAGGCATGGAAGGCATCCCTGTACGAGCAATCCGTAGGTGAGAGACAATTCGTCCGTCGATCATCTTAGTGATCTCACTGCAAGGGCAATCCCAGTCAACGGATCAGTGGCCCTATTCGCGCACCCTACACGGTCCTATGAATAGTCCTAATCAGTGAGAGATTCATAGGTATTGACGTCAATGAGAAGGCGATGAGAGAGCAGTGGTAGATCTGAATCGGGGTCTTCTCGGAAATGAAAAAGTGTCACCAAACCAGACAAAAAATAGGAGAAGTGACTGCGAGTGAGGAGCAGCTCGTGCCCTTGATGGATGTTCCCCAACAGAGCGCGTATACCCAATAGGAGATCTGAACTCTTCACTTTTTCATCGTTCTTCATCTTAGACTCACGGTTGACAGTAAAGCAGGGATAGCAGCAACAATGACGTTTCGAAGGCGATACGGTTTAAAATGAACGATAGCAAAGTATCGACAGATTGCAATGGCCTAAACGATGCAAATAATTATGAAAATCGAGGTTATATAAACAAACGGTGGGGATCTGATACACAGCGTAAGCGGTTGTGCCGAAAATCGCACGACTCATGGTGCACCAAAAACCAAAAATGAGTGGTCGGGAAATCGGAACCATCTGCAGAACAGTTATCGTGGAATACTTTCCGAAGGGAGCACCTCTAGTAACTGAGTAATGTTATACGACGTAGATGTAGGTGGGAAGCAAACCAACGCTCTGGACTGCTTACAAGGAGAACACATTATTCTGAAATTTGTTTTTTTATTCTGGAAAAATTTTTTTTTTTGAAATCAAGACACAATACTCACTTTATACTTCTTCCACGTTGCCTGGTATTGGGGTGTCCCAAAAGTTCGTTAAAAAAATATGAAAATTATTTTTCTCAACAGCCAAGAAATAAATCGAGTCCTGCTAACCAACTATGAATCTATCACTGCTCTTTAGTTTCAAAACTTGAGCCCTACACTTTTCAAGAAATACGCTCTTTAGACCAGACCTCACTAAAATCAAGTAGTCTGAGTTTCTCTTTAGCGGTGAGGTAAAATTCTGGTTATTATCTCTGGTGAGTGGGGAGAGTGCCATATGCAATTTGAACGCTCTCCGGACCTTCCGAAACGTATTGAATCATCATTACGAAACTCGCCATTTTCCACACATGTTTATAAAAATACGCGAACTTCGCGTCAATAATAGCTATACGCTATTCAGTGAAAAATAAAAGTAATTATACTTATTATTTGGAGGAAATCAATAGGCAAATAAGCTAGCAAAAATCTACCCTCTGGAAAATGATTGAAAGTGAAAAGTTTTGACCTACTTCTGACGTCTAATTAGAAAACTTCCTTGTATCATTTTCAAATGACAATATATGATCATCCCCTACTATGGTTTCAATCCGGATTTCTCATCTTCATCCCCTGTTGAATTAGAGATTTTTGAAATTTGGGTCGCGAAACCTACTTTTCGGATTATTACACTATCTCTTATAAAGTCAAAATGTCTCTTTGTCTGTTCGTCCGTTTGTCTGTGTGTCACACTTTTCAAACCTCAATAACTCGCTTTCTAGGCATCGCCCGAGGACAATTCCTTGACCAATCGAACCACCGAAAACATCTTTTTCAAAATCGATAAAAATTTTATTCATCATTACGAAATATTTCATCATCCTTAGGCAATAATCCGTTTTTCGAGCCTAATTCAGCCCAAAATAGTTCGCAAAGATCGGGTACAGTGTCAATCGACTCAGAATCATCAGCGCTGTTCACTGACAGCAGCTATTTCGTAATCGTCGATTTCATCATCATTATGAAATCTTCACATTTTCGCTCATAACTCGCTTCAAAATGATCGTAGAGCGCCGGGAGAAGTGCCAATCGACCTCCCGTGCTCAGATTTCGCAATTGTCGATTTCGTCATCATTACGCAATCTTCACGTTTTCGCTCATAACTCGCTTCAAAATCATCGGAGAAGATTTGGAGAAGTGCCAATCGACCCCCGTGCTTAGATTTCGCAATCTTCGATTTCGTCATCATTACGCAATCTTCACGTTTTCGCTCATAACTCGCTTCAAAATCATCGGAGAAGATCGGGAGAAGTGCCAATCGACCCCCGTGCTTAGATTTCGCAATTATCGATTTCGTCATCATTACGCAATCTTCACGTTTTCGCTCATAACTCGCTTCAAAATGATCGTAGAGCGCCGGGAGAAGTGCCAATCGACCTCCCGTGTTTAGATTTCGCAATTATCCATTTCGTCCTCATTACGCAATCTTCACGTTTTCGCTCATAACTCGCTTCAAAATCATCGGAGAAGATCGGGAGAAGTGCCAATCGACCCCCGTGCTTAGATTTCGCAATTATCGATTTCGTCATCATTACGCAATCTTCACGTTTTCGCTCATAACTCGCATCAAAATCATCGGAGAAGATCGGGAGAAGTGCCAATCGACATCCGTGCTTCGATTTCGCAATTATCTATTTCGTCATCATTACGCAATCTTCACGTTTTCGCTCATAACTCGCTTCAAAATCATCGGAGAAGATCGGGAGAAGTGCCAATCGACCTCCCGTGCTCAGATTTCGCAATCTTCGATTTCGTCATCATTACGCAATCTTCACGTTTTCGCTCATAACTCGCTTCAAAATCATCGGAGAAGATCGGGAGAAGTGCCAATCGACCCCCGTGCTTAGATTTCGCAATTATCGATTTCGTCATCATTACGCAATCTTCACGTTTTCGCTCATAACTCGCATCAAAATCATCGGAGAAGATCGGGAGAAGTGCCAATCGACATCCGTGCTTCGATTTCGCAATTATCTATTTCGTCATCATTACGCAATCTTCACGTTTTCGCTCATAACTCGCTTCAAAATCATCGGAGAAGATCGGGAGAAGTGCCAATCGACCCCCGTGCTTAGATTTCGCAATCTTCGATTTCGTCATCATGACGCAATCTTCACGTTTTCGCTCATAACTCGCTTCAAAATGATCGTAGAGCGCCGGGAGAAGTGCCAATCGACCTCCCGTGTTTAGATTTCGCAATTATCCATTTCGTCCTCATTACGCAATCTTCACGTTTTCGCTCATAACTCGCTTCAAAATGATCGTAGAGCGCCGGGAGAAGTGCCAATCGACCTCCCGTGCTCAGATTTCGCAATCTTCGATTTCGTCATCATTACGCAATCTTCACGTTTTCGCTCATAACTCGCTTCAAAATCATCGGAGAAGATCGGGAGAAGTGCCAATCGACCCCCGTGCTTAGATTTCGCAATTATAGATTTCGTCATCATTACGCAATCTTCGCGTTTTCGCTCATAACTCGCTTCAAAATCATCGGAGAAGATCGGAAGAAGTGCCAATCGACCCCCGTGTTTAGATTTCGCATTTATCGATTTCGTCATCATTACGCAATCTTCACGTTTTCGCTCATAACTCGCATCAAAATCATCGGAGAGCCTTGGGCGAAGTGGCAATCAACATTTAAAGAAGATTTACAAGTTTTAGGATACGTTGGCCATGCTATTGTGAAAAGCTCGTGAGGCTGAGAGCGCGGAGGAAAAGTTGCAGATGTAGCCACTCCGCTTCGCTCCGTGGCTACATCGTAACTTTTCCAGAGCGCTCGAAAAAAAAGCGTCATAATTATGCAACCTTTCCGAAATCTGAAGACGGAACAAAATAGTATTTTAGTACCACTAATAAATGCATGAAAGTCTTTGAGATTGTTCCTTGGAATACACAAGAAATAAAATAAAGAAAATTTTTAAACGATCTTTTGGGACACCCCAATAGGTAATCGCACAGTAAACAAGAAATAAGACTTCATAACAGATTGTGAGAATAATTGAGATCTTCATCGCAAACGCATTCCAGGAAGCGAAGAACACTGCGGGATCATTCCAATGATCCATCCCCCGTAAGGTAAACTAGTCTACACTGGGCATAGGATATGCTCTTTGATGCGTTGGACTTTGCACTTCACTCGTCACGAGTGGGAATCACCGACCTTCATTAGTTGAATACTGAACTGATGCGGATATAAGTAAAAAATTAAATATGTTTTCTCGATTTCAAGTGCACGACACGAATCTACGCATATGTATAGTTTGTACAACTTGCTTTCGCGGAGTGACATTCAGACATCAAAAGGCACAAGTTCTTTTTCGGAACATGAAGCAGTCATAAACAATCTTGAGAGAATTCCTCAGTGGATTGTTCCATCGTCGTGAATGATGATGAATTCTTCTTTGCGATTCGGCCTTGAATTCGACCGTGATTATCTTCACAATTTCGTTCAACAGTGAGTAGCAGTATTAGTAAATATATGACACTATGTATAAGCTCAAGAGCGCACGCAGAGGACAATGCTCAAAATTATATCGATATTTTGAAGTCTGATCGCCTTGTTGAAAATTAGCTTCAGATGTCAAACATTGCTTCCATGCATCAATTCTCTCACACTGCATCCACTTATGCTGATTTTGCTTCGAGATTCGAAATCCATGAGCTCGACCGTTCGTCTGGGATATTTCCTTACCGAGGTTTGTTGTCTGGGATAGCAAACAGTCATAATCGCTTAGATTTCCCTCGTTGCATTCGATTGGATCTTCAATTTCTCCCTCAGAATGTATCCAACCAGTCCCTACTTGGCCTTCTACTGCGGAGGGCCCGTATGCAAATATTTCGGTAGCAGAAAATTAATATTGGTTTTCGAATGGATCTGTTGATTGCGAAAACAACAATATTGCAGTCTATTTTATTGTCGGTGATGGCCGCGAACATTCCGTGCTTTATGTTTCTCGTAATTCGAATGCATAAACATTCGAGTCGAGGGCTGATAAGTTCCCTAAATCTAACAAGCAGGTTTGCTCCAAACTAACTTGATCAAACACCATTTTTCGGAATTTGTCTTCGTTACTTGCAAAAATGACGTTTCTTCAGTAATATTTTTTTTTTAGCTGGCAAGGATTCCTGATGCTTGTATACATCCGGACAATGGTCGCAAATGTATTCGGTGCAGTGATTTTCACTGACGAATCGGATACAGCTTCCATCATCGAGGAAGTAAGTAGATCCCGTCCGAATAAGGTAATCCCGAGCTGCAAAGGATCCCGAGCTACAGTGGTTGATTAACCGTGGAGGGCTGTTATTTGTATACGGAACCTTCGGAGATGTTTCTAATGTGCGATACGGTATTCTTCAATACTAAACGTTGTGAATGTGATTCTTCATACATCAGAACTGTACATTCTCGGGGCGTCAATGCTAGTGTGTGGGCCAGTTCCCGTACTCATTGAATCTGAGCAATCTTGCAAAACATCACCTGCGGGCGGGAGTCGAACCTGCCTGCGTCGGCATGCCAGTCAGACACCATGCCCATTAGGCCAGGGCGGCCTAGGGAACCGCGGGGAAAGCTTGACGGAGACTAGTGGTTGGGGCGCGCGCCTTTCTCTACCTCTTGCAAAACATCACCTGCGGCGGGAGTCGAGCCTGCCTGCCTGCCTGCGTCGGCATGCCAGTCAGACACCATGCCCATTAGGCCAGGGAGGCCTACCGCAGGGAACGCTTGACGGAGACTAGTGGTCGCAAATGTATTCGGTGCAGTGATTTTCACTGACGAATCGGATACAGCTTCCATCATCGAGGAAGTAAGTAGATCCCGTCCGAATAAGGTAATCCCGAGCTGCAAAGGATCCCGAGCTACAGTGGTTGATTAACCGTGGAGGGCTGTTATTTGTATACGGAACCTTCGGAGATGTTTCTAATGTGCGATACGGTATTCTTCAATACTAAACGTTGTGAATGTGATTCTTCATACATCAGAACTGTACATTCTCGGGGCGTCAATGCTAGTGTGTGGGCCAGTTCCCGTACTCATTGAATCTGAGCAATCTTGCAAAACATCACCTGCGGGCGGGAGTCGAACCTGCCTGCGTCGGCATGCCAGTCAGACACCATGCCCATTAGGCCAGGGCGGCCTAGGGAACCGCGGGGAAAGCTTGACGGAGACTAGTGGTTGGGGCGCGCGCCTTTCTCTACCTCTTGCAAAACATCACCTGCGGCGGGAGTCGAGCCTGCCTGCCTGCCTGCGTCGGCATGCCAGTCAGACACCATGCCCATTAGGCCAGGGAGGCCTACCGCAGGGAACGCTTGACGGAGACTAGTGGTTGGGGCACGTGCCTTTCACCTCTTGCAAAACATCACCTGCGGGCGGGAGTCGAACCTGCCTGCGTCGGCATGCCAGTCAGACACCATGCCCATTATGCTAAGAACCAATTTATAATGGGCATGGTGTCTGACTGGCATGCCGACGCAGGCAGGTTCGACTCCCGCCCGCAGGTGATGTTTTGCAAGAGGTGAAAGGCACGCGCCCCAACCACTAGTCTCCGTCAAGCGTTCCCTGCGGTAGGCCGCACTGGCCTAATGGTTATGGTGTCTGGCTGAAGTTCCTACGCGCTCTCAGCCTCACGAGCTTTTTGCAACGCTTTCTCTTCTAAATACCGTACCGCAGGGGGCGATCTGTAACTAATTTTTTTTCATACATGTATTAGGGTGAGAAACAAATTTGATATGTATCGAGTTATAACTATGGATACGAATTTTGATTTTATCGAACATTGGATATAAATTGGTTCTTAGCACCTAATGGGCATGGTGTCTGACTGGCATGCCGACGCAGGCAGGTTCGACTCCCGCCCGCAGGTGATGTTTTGCAAGAGGTGAAAGGCACGCGCCCCAACCACTAGTCTCCGTCAAGCGTTCCCTGCGGTAGGCCGCACTGGCCTAATGGTTATGGTGTCTGGCTGAAGTTCCTACGCGCTCTCAGCCTCACGAGCTTTTTGCAACGCTTTCTCTTCTAAATACCGTACCGCAGGGGGCGATCTGTAACTAATTTTTTTTCATACATGTATTAGGGTGAGAAACAAATTTGATATGTATCGAGTTATAACTATGGATACGAATTTTGATTTTATCGAACATTGGATATAAATTGGTTCTTAGCACCTAATGGGCATGGTGTCTGACTGGCATGCCGACGCAGGCAGGTTCGACTCCCGCCCGCAGGCGATGTTTTGCAAGAGGTAGAGAAAGGCGCGCGCCCCAACCACTAGTCTCCGTCGAGCGTTCCCTGCGGTAGGCCGCCCTGGCCTAATGGGCATGGTGTCTGACTGGCATGCCGACGCAGGCAGGTTCGACTCCCGCCCGCAGGCGATGCTTTGCAAGAGGTGAGCAATCTGTGAGGAATCTGAGCATGACCTTTGATGCTGTGAGGAATCTGAGCACGATGAAGCTGGTTCGTGTGATATCTCGATGGGATCATTATCCATATCTGTTGCTCTGTTATTTCATTCATTTTGAGAGAGAGCATGTGGAAGAATTGGCAACGTTTATAAACATAAATGTGATGAATGAAGGCAAGAAAATAAGTAGTCATATATATATTGCTTCAGCTCGCAGTTTCCTCGAAAACTCAACAAATGAGGAGACATTTACTCCGACTCTTCCTCGTACAGGTGAAACTCAATTCATTAAAGTTCTGGACAAGTCCTCAGTAGTTCATGGTTCACAACCTTATTATTTATTGAAGGGGCGTTATAACGAACATTTACACCAAATAGCTTGGAAATGGGGCGACTCCGTACGGTAGCAACTATATTAGCAAACATTTAGCTCAACTCAGCGATGATCAGCATGGTCTTTCCGCTCTCGTTGATACTCTCTTCAATGATTTTTTATCTACACGAAATTCTTCCCGCATCCGGCCACCTGTTGATGCGAATTCTCGTGACTGTGAGTTAGGATCACCCATAACAATATGTGCATACTTTCAGGTATGTCTGACGCTCGACACGTTTCAATTTCCACTATCTTTCGTTTTGCTGGGCTCCGGAAATAGAAAGGTTCAGATATCATATTGTCATCCTAGAATTCTGAACATTCAGCGGATAGTCCTTCTCATCCGTCGACTTATCGGCAGGGATCCCGAACATAAACCAACTGTTATTCGCATCACATCATCGAACTAACGCCACTGTTTTTTTTTTAATTGTTGAAAAGATAATTATTGATCTTAATTTCCGCTTTACTGGGCCGCTCGAACCAATTCGGATTGGAACGACCGAACTCGTTATTAGAACAAAAGCCGATATATTTCACAATCTGTTCAAAGTTCTAGACCGTCACCGAAAAATGAAAAATGCGTCACGCACTTCGTTTTCCTACCAATCGTCTACAAACAATTCTCTGATTTCTGATTTCGAGAATGTCTTCACGCATTTGCTCAAAAATATTACCAAAGTTCTGAATAGTTTGAAATTGATGATTCAACAATTACCTTTATTTGTTAATTTTAGGATCATATTTTCTTGTTTACATTTCCTGTAACTGGAATCGAACGCAGCTGTAGTTCTTGTTATCCCCCTGTGCGATGGACATTATTTCCCCTGGCATAATCGCACCGAAGAGGCTGACCGCTCATGCAATCTCTTTTCTGAGAATACGATTTGTCGTCCAAGTAAGGCCGACTACAATTTCATCCTATTCGTAATTGCACTAATTTCAGCTTACAGCGTATGCGTGATCTATGAGTTCTTCAAAGCAAAAATAATTTGATTCATTCGACTCATAAATCACAGCGATCGTCAATTATGAATAAAATCTATGCTACTTGTAGGGCAATAGTCGATGGCAATGACGTACGTTACGTTCAGCCAGGCAAGCATACAATAGAAAGCAAACTGCCGAACGCTTTCCTGCCACAAAAAAACTGTTCACCTGCCACTTCGCAAGGTTTTAAGCACGCTTGTTATCGTCATTTGTATTTTCTGAAGAAAAAAAACAGAACTGAACTTGATTGACCTATCATTGACTTCCAATATTCTTCCATGCGTAGAAACATTCAGTTAGTTAGGAATCATATAATTCACTCGAATCGTAATTCAAATGACGATTGTTTGAGTTAAAAAGAAGTCGAAATTGAGAAGATGATGAGGACATGAAGTATTCTCGTTTTCAATTTCTGCACCAGACACATAGTAAATATCGCGGTAATTCATGCTTACGTCAAATTGAAAGACCAACTATTCTGAGATATGCAGCTGGTTCGCTTGCACGGAGATTTTAGATTTCTCGCGGAATATCAACTCTAAGAATACGTTTACTTTCCCATAAAAGCCGTCTTCTAATGTGGTCTGATCTATGAATTCGACTTTCTTTTAATCCACGACAAAATCAGAATAACTCGATTCGTGAGTAATTAGAACCTTGGAAGGCAATTACGAAACCTATTATCAAATCAAGTCTTTATGGTAAACGACCGCCATTTCCTCGCTTGAATTCGAACATTCTTGTTGCTTGCGACTGGATCTTCATTTTTTTCCTTCCTCCGATTGTACCCAATCTGCGCGCAATGGTCACTTTAACCGTCATGCAATATGAATGAGTACTATTTGTTTTCTCGCTATCAAACACACTTTTCCATGCAATTACGGGCGTATTTTATAGTTTGGACAAGTTGAATTGTTTATGCCAAAGGAAGTGCAACGCAAAAATTCAATTGCGCGGCATACTGCTCAAAAGCAACGATTCAAACGCGTTGAAGAACAAATTGTAGTGATCACCGACGAAGCATACGTTAAGAATCGGTCTGATGCTTGATGCCATTTTTTCTCGCACCTTTTCGAATTGTGAATAGAGTGTCATGTCGCGAGTTTCTCTCGTATGTAGTGATATATGTACAGTATTTGCAATCTTCGAAAACATAGTAAAGAGAGATTCGATTCCTGATGCATTAAACCGCGATTGACAATTATGGAACAGGAGTGTGAAGCAATTTATCTGTTTTCAGTTTTATCTTAAAATCCATATAGTGAATGACCTCTTCTTCACTACGATTCGGTCTCGAGTTCGATCGCGATTTTCTTCACACCTTTTTCGATCAGTAAGTAGTCGCGATGCCAAAATGTTATGGATGTCTGATTCACCAACTATAACTCGTTCTTGTTGCATCATTCCAGAAAACGAAGAAAAATATAGGCATTTCTGAATGACATCCTTAGTAAGTTATAATAAACGTCAGCAAAAAATGAACTTCAGTTGTCAAACGGTCCTTCCATTCATCAACATACTCACTCTGCATCCAGCGATGCTTCTACTACTGAGAGATTCGAAATCGATGGGATCAACCGTTCGACTAGGATATTATCTTACCGAGGTTTGTCTACTTCTTATCCTCGTCACCCCTACTTAGACTCACTCTATACAATTGTCGCCTCAGATCACCCTCGTGGTGTACGATTGGATCTTCAATTTCTGCCTCCGAATGTACCCAATCAGTCCGTACTCAGCCCTATACTGTGGGGGGCCGGCATGCAGGATGATTGGTAGCAGAGAAATTATCATGGTTCTGAACGGATTTGTTGGATACGGTACCATCAGCATTGCAGTTGATTCTTTCATTCAATATCGTCGCGAATATTCCTTGTTTTCTGTTTCTGGTTATTCGAATGCACAAACAGACAAGTCGTGGTCTTAGCAGTACACTTAATCTGACTGGCAGGTAAGCTCTACGGAACGTTTTCTTTAAAATACTAAAGAAAACAATATCCTGATTATTTTGTTGATATTTCTTTTTCGGAGTGTTATGTGATAATAATAAGTTTGAATGATATTTCAGTTGGCAAACGTTTCTGATGTGCGTTTATATAGGAACAATGGGAGTAAATATATGTGGTTTCATCGTATTTGCGCGCGAATTCGATGATGCAGCGCTCATTCGAAATGTAAGAACAAATAATCAATGCCGCGAAAAAAGAGAATTGTAAAGGACCCCGAACTTCGGTGGCTCACGGATCGTGGAGGCCAGCTCTTTGTATTCGGTAATTTTGGAGATGCACCATACTTTAAATACGGTATGTTTTACCCGTCCTGAATGGCATGAAATGGTTATACTACATTTCTTTTTACAGAATTGTACATTCTCGGAGCATCGTTGCTTACGTGTGGTCCAGTTCCGTGTATCATCACATTTGATGCTATGAAGAATTTGAGCAGCATGAAGAAGGTTCGTTCTGGACAATAAAAAAGTTGAAGTGAAACACTGTGTGTTGTTTTTTTTCTGGATAAGACATAGGGCTTTCCAAAACGAGAGATAATGTCCAATGTGTTGGAAAAAATAAGAAAATTGAAACGATATCAACATTTTCGCGCTTTTCAAACCCCAATGGGCCTTTTTTTAGGTCGCCGCATCAACGAAAACTCACAAAATGACGAAGAAGTTGCTCAGTCTGTTCATTGTGCAGGTGAAAACCTTCAATTTTTTCATATATCATCAATCGAATCCATAAAATTCGAGAAAAAAACGGACAGAACAATTACCCTTCAGCTCAATTGCGCAATGATGAGCATGGTTTTTCCGCTCTCACTATTGCTCTCGTCTATGGTCTTTGATCTTCACGAAATCCTTCCCGCATGGGGTCTCCTCGCAATGCGAATTCTGATTACTGTGTGAATCGAAACCACTTCTCCTGAAAATCTTCTTCCTTTTAGTTATTTCTGACACTCGACCCGTTTCAATTTCCTCTATCTTTCGCTTTGAAAGGCATCGGAAATCAGAAGGTATAGGAAAGCGAGTCTATGCTCTTGAAATTTGATATTTTAGAGGATTTCCCTATGGATTCGTCGACTATTCCGTATTGATCCCAGTAATCGGGTAACGAGAACTCTCTCGATGATCGTATCCTCGAATTCAAGATAATTTCAGCTAGGAAAAAGGGGGACATAAATCGACATGAAACCACATGAATAAAACAACCGTATTGGATTTTTTTCATTCTCAATGAACCTTTATATATTATTATTTTTTAATTGTTGATGGATCTCTGGTATGCGGCTCCAAGTTGGAAAAAATCAGATCTATGGGTTTCCAATTTGCCCCCAATTTAGATGAATAGTTGGAAATCTGCTTGATTCCAACTTGGGACTAAAAATATTGACGATTGGTTTTACAGTATGCTTCCGAAATTTCCAAGTTGGAATCAAGCAGAATTCCAAGTTGGAATCAAGCAAATCGCCGTTTCCAAGTTGGAATCAAGTAGATTTCCAACTAACCATCAAACTTGGGGGCAACTTGGAACCGCATGCAAGAGATTGTTGTCGACGTGGTTCGATGGGTGCTGTGGAAGTTGTAGATTGAAATTCAATTAGATAACAATATAAATTACCTAACAATAAAACTCATGATGATATTTCTCAACAAGCGCAATATTTCACTCTCTGATTTTCAGATTGGTGTAAGGTCACATTCGCAGATATGATCCATCACCCGCTCAATCGAGGTGCGATAAAATATCAGTTCAAATTTACGTGGTAGCAGACCATGAGCCGCGTATTAATTGTTTTCCAGTCTCTCCATTGATGCAGGCACGTTGAGACTTTGACCGTTCTCAGCAGAAAAAAAAAACTTACGATAGGAATTTTAAAAGAAAAAAATGGTTCGTAACTGGAAAGATATAGAGAATCTGCCTATAGAATCAATTAAATTAAATTCAAATATTTATCCACCAGGGGGTATCAGGAGATAGGAATAGCTGAGATCTTCGTTAGCGTTTAGGTGGAGGTCCGTCGTCTTGTTTGGCGAATCGGTGGTTGGAGAGGGGTGGGGCTTCGGGAAGTGCAGTGGTTTGGTATCAATATTAGAGTCGCAAAAGCGATTCTGGCATATAGAAGGAATTGAGAGAAGATGAGATCGGAAGTTATCAGATGAGCTTGTAACGATTTCAGCAGAAAGCGCGTTCCATCTTTCAATAATCCTAGTCGCAAAACTTGAGTGAGACTTTGGAGGTACGAAGGGTAGCGAGATACGCAAATTATGGGATCTACGAAGGTTACGGGCAAGCGGGGCTAATCTGTATAAATTTGAACGGTCATATGAGTATAATCCATGAATTGATTTCTAAAGGAAGAGAAGATCAAAGATCAATCTACGATGTTCAAGAGTTTGAAGTGTAAGATGCGACAGTCTATCTGGATACAAGGAATATGGGATTTGACACCGTGCAAATAGACGCCTCGTGAAATTACGCTGAACATCTTCAATTTGATTTGCAAGAATGACGGTGTGAGGAGACCAGACAACTGATCCATACTCGAGCAATGGTCGAATAAAAATAGCGAATGCGCGACAGTACAATTGGGGTTCAGGAGAGAAAAAGCACTTAAACATGATATTAATTTTCGCTCTCGCTTTAGTTACCATTTTAGAGACATGGTCGGAGAATTTAAGGGATGGATTCATAATAATACCAAGGTCTTTCATGAAAGGTGAAGCGGATAGAGGAATACTATTAATTGTGTAAAGAGTACGCGGTGAGAGAGATCCATAATGGACTACAGTGCACTTAGTCTCGTTTAAGGATAGATTCCATTCAAGAGACCAATCGAATACAGAGTCAATAGCACGTTGTAAGATGTGAGAGTGAAGCGGAACCTTTGCATAGATCTTTAGATCATCTGCATATATACCGTACTTTATCTCAGGAGGCAACACTTTAGAGAGATCGTTAATGAATAGAATGAATAGTAGCGGGCCGATACATGATCCTTGCGGGACGCCTGATGTTACAGAGGTGGGATCTGATAAAGTGTTGCCAATGAGAACATACTGAGATCTGTTAGAGAGGTATTTTGCGATCCATGAGACAATGTGAGAGGAGAAACCGAGGTTGGAGAGTTTATGGACTAAGAGCCGGTGATCAATATCAATACTATCGAAAGCTTTTTTGAAGTCAAAGTAAATGGTATCAAATGAGGAATTATGAGATTTGAAAGATAAGTAATCTGAATGGGTTTCAACCAGCTGAGTGCAATTAGAACGGAAACTTCGAAAGCCAGATTGGTGAGAATTCAGAAGATTATTCCCATTCAGATAATCAGACATTTCAGAAATGAGAATTTTCTAAAAAAAAAATCTTAGTTATAGAGCAGGTGAGACTAATAGGCCAAAAACTATTGATAGAGTTGGAAGAAGTTTTAGGGATAGGTTTCACGATAGCTTTTTTCCAAATGTCAGGGATTGTGTGCGTGAGCAAGCTCTGGTTGAATATGATCAATCAAGGAAAAGATACTTACAAAAGTAAGCGGTTGGATGTTTCGGTCCTTTGGGTCGTGTACACCCAACCGCCCCACGCTGGGTGTAAAACAATGAGAGCCCTTCGTAATCAGAAGGGTTAAAAATTGCGTCGCCTTATTCCGATTTATTGTAGGATAAGGCACTCCACACAAGGCGGGCTTTGCCGCCACCGAGCCTGTTCAGCGTTTAGTATGTCCAGAGAAACTCATCGACCTATGCGATGAGGCTATCACCGCTCGTGCTGTGTGCAAGTGGTGGGGGAATATTTTTTACCCATATGTACGACCCCCGTAGATCTGCGCAAGGGGGGGGGGGAAGGGTCGAACTCATGACCATCGATTCGCATTCCTATCACAAACCATCGAAACCGAAAAATCCGAAACCATGACACTCATCTACTAAAATGCCTTCCAAGTCGTAATATTAGAAATTATCAGCGGGCAGAATGATATTGTTTCCATTTTGTCGGAATTACAAAAGTAAAAAAATAGATCAAGTTGTTGGGAACATGTCCGAGATACTGATAAAAGCACCTGGTATATTAGCATGGGGTAGGCTGAGATCTAGTTTAATTAACTGTCTAGGAATAGGATCAGATTTCCATCATCTGTCTAACATGTTCTGATGTGTGTTAATCTCCTTCTATATGTGGTCTGGTTTCCTTAATTAATGTCATTATATTCCTCACTACGGTTCCTTCTCGACTTCGATTGCGATTTCCTTCACAGCTTTGTAGAAAAGTGAGCAGCAGTTACCATAATATATTTCACTGGCGTGGAGTCTCTGTTTTCAAATACCGAAGAACGAGTTCGGGGTGACCATAATGCATAGTATTATTATATATATTAACCAAGGCCAGATACGCAGAATACTGTGCTTCAGGTGCCAAATTGCAAAAACATCACCTGCGGGCGGGAGTCGAACCTGCCTGCGTCGGCATGCCAGTCAGACACCGACTAGTGGTTGGGGCGCGCGCCTTTCTCTACCTCTTGCAAAACATCACCTGCGGGCGGGAGTCGAACCTGCCTGCGTCGGCATGCCAGTCAGACACCGACTAGTGGTTGGGGCGCGCGCCTTTCTCTACCTCTTGCAAAACATCACCTGCGGGCGGGAGTCGAACCTGCCTGCGTCGGCATGCCAGTCAGACACCGACTAGTGGTTGGGCGCGCGCCTTTCTCTACCTCTTGCAAAACATCACCTGCGGGCGGGAGTCGAACCTGCCTGCGTCGGCATGCCAGTCAGACACCGACTAGTGGTTGGGGCGCGCGCCTTTCTCTACCTCTTGCAAAACATCACCTGCGGGCGGGAGTCGAACCTGCCTGCGTCGGCATGCCAGTCAGACACCGACTAGTGGTTGGGGCGCGCGCCTTTCTCTACCTCTTGCAAAACATCACCTGCGGGCGGGAGTCGAACCTGCCTGCGTCGGCATGCCAGTCAGACACCGACTAGTGGTTGGGGCGCGCGCCTTTCTCTACCTCTTGCAAAACATCACCTGCGGGCGGGAGTCGAACCTGCCTGCGTCGGCATGCCAGTCAGACACCGACTAGTGGTTGGGGCGCGCGCCTTTCTCTACCTCTTGCAAAACATCACCTGCGGGCGGGAGTCGAACCTGCCTGCGTCGGCATGCCAGTCAGACACCGACTAGTGGTTGGGGCGCGCGCCTTTCTCTACCTCTTGCAAAACATCACCTGCGGGCGGGAGTCGAACCTGCCTGAGTCGGCATGCCAGTCAGACACCGACTAGTGGTTGTGGCGCGCGCCTTTCTCTACCTCTTGCAAAACATCACCTGCGGGCGGGAGTCGAACCTGCCTGCGTCGGCATGCCAGTCAGACACCGACTAGTGGTTGGGGCGCGCGCCTTTCTCTACCTCTTGCAAAACATCACCTGCGGGCGGGAGTCGAACCTGCCTGCGTCGGCATGCCAGTCAGACACCGACTAGTGGTTGGGCGCGCGCCTTTCTCTACCTCTTGCAAAACATCACCTGCGGGCGGGAGTCGAACCTGCCTGCGTCGGCATGCCAGTCAGACACCGACTAGTGGTTGGGGCGCGCGCCTTTCTCTACCTCTTGCAAAACATCACCTGCGGGCGGGAGTCGAACCTGCCTGCGTCGGCATGCCAGTCAGACACCGACTAGTGGTTGGGGCGCGCGCCTTTCTCTACCTCTTGCAAAACATCACCTGCGGGCGGGAGTCGAACCTGCCTGCGTCGGCATGCCAGTCAGACACCGACTAGTGGTTGGGGCGCGCGCCTTTCTCTACCTCTTGCAAAACATCACCTGCGGGCGGGAGTCGAACCTGCCTGCGTCGGCATGCCAGTCAGACACCGACTAGTGGTTGGGGCGCGCGCCTTTCTCTACCTCTTGCAAAACATCACCTGCTGGCGGGAGTCGAACCTGCCTGCTTCGGCATGCCAGTCAGACACCATGCCCATTAAGCCAGGGCGGCCTACCGCAGGGAACGCTTGAATCCGAATTTTATTTGACAAAGCCAAAAAAGTCACAATTTTCGAGGTTTTTCGATCCTAACTTTTTTAGTTCTTGTTTTCATGAGCTCTAATAGCAAAATTCGGATTCAGCGTTCAAAAATACACCAGAAACTCCTATAATCACATTTTTCCGAGACACACAATTTTCTACTTTTTTCATGCCATGGTCACTTTAGTTTAGCTTTCGATTGGTCTCTACAGAACGGGCAAATACTTTACGCAATCAGCGCGAAATTCCACGAGCACGCACCGCAGGGAGCGCTTGACGGAGACTAGTGGTTGGGGCGCGCGACTTTCTCTACCTCTTGCAAAACATCACCTGCGGGCGGGAGTCGAACCTGCCTGCGTCGGCATGCCAGTCAGACACCGACTAGTGGTTGGGCGCGCGCCTTTCTCTACCTCTTGCAAAACATCACCTGCGGGCGGGAGTCGAACCTGCCTGCGTCGGCATGCCAGTCAGACACCGACTAGTGGTTGGGCGCGCGCCTTTCTCTACCTCTTGCAAAACATCACCTGCGGGCGGGAGTCGAACCTGCCTGCGTCGGCATGCCAGTCAGACACCGACTAGTGGTTGGGGCGCGCGCCTTTCTCTACCTCTTGCAAAACATCACCTGCGGGCGGGAGTCGAACCTGCCTGCGTCGGCATGCCAGTCAGACACCGACTAGTGGTTGGGGCGCGCGCCTTTCTCTACCTCTTGCAAAACATCACCTGCGGGCGGGAGTCGAACCTGCCTGCGTCGGCATGCCAGTCAGACACCGACTAGTGGTTGGGGCGCGCGCCTTTCTCTACCTCTTGCAAAACATCACCTGCGGGCGGGAGTCGAACCTGCCTGCGTCGGCATGCCAGTCAGACACCGACTAGTGGTTGGGGCGCGCGCCTTTCTCTACCTCTTGCAAAACATCACCTGCTGGCGGGAGTCGAACCTGCCTGCTTCGGCATGCCAGTCAGACACCATGCCCATTAAGCCAGGGCGGCCTACCGCAGGGAACGCTTGAATCCGAATTTTATTTGACAAAGCCAAAAAAGTCACAATTTTCGAGGTTTTTCGATCCTAACTTTTTTAGTTCTTGTTTTCATGAGCTCTAATAGCAAAATTCGGATTCAGCGTTCAAAAATACACCAGAAACTCCTATAATCACATTTTTCCGAGACACACAATTTTCTACTTTTTTCATGCCATGGTCACTTTAGTTTAGCTTTCGATTGGTCTCTACAGAACGGGCAAATACTTTACGCAATCAGCGCGAAATTCCACGAGCACGCACCGCAGGGAGCGCTTGACGGAGACT
Organism: Pristionchus entomophagus; assembly: GCA_036245825.1. Classification (NCBI taxonomy): domain Eukaryota; kingdom Metazoa; phylum Nematoda; class Chromadorea; order Rhabditida; family Neodiplogasteridae; genus Pristionchus; species Pristionchus entomophagus. The sequence goes on along the minus strand of BTSX01000004.1, from coordinate 15,629,131 downwards.
AGTGGTTGGGGCGCGCGACTTTCTCTACCTCTTGCAAAACATCACCTGCGGGCGGGAGTCGAACCTGCCTGCGTCGGCATGCCAGTCAGACACCGACTAGTGGTTGGGCGCGCGCCTTTCTCTACCTCTTGCAAAACATCACCTGCGGGCGGGAGTCGAACCTGCCTGCGTCGGCATGCCAGTCAGACACCGACTAGTGGTTGGGCGCGCGCCTTTCTCTACCTCTTGCAAAACATCACCTGCGGGCGGGAGTCGAACCTGCCTGCGTCGGCATGCCAGTCAGACACCGACTAGTGGTTGGGGCGCGCGCCTTTCTCTACCTCTTGCAAAACATCACCTGCGGGCGGGAGTCGAACCTGCCTGCGTCGGCATGCCAGTCAGACACCGACTAGTGGTTGGGGCGCGCGCCTTTCTCTACCTCTTGCAAAACATCACCTGCGGGCGGGAGTCGAACCTGCCTGCGTCGGCATGCCAGTCAGACACCGACTAGTGGTTGGGGCGCGCGCCTTTCTCTACCTCTTGCAAAACATCACCTGCGGGCGGGAGTCGAACCTGCCTGCGTCGGCATGCCAGTCAGACACCGACTAGTGGTTGGGGCGCGCGCCTTTCTCTACCTCTTGCAAAACTTCACCTGCGGGCGGGAGTCGAACCTGCCTGCGTCGGCATGCCAGTCAGACACCGACTAGTGGTTGGGGCGCGCGCCTTTCTCTACCTCTTGCAAAACATCACCTGCGGGCGGGAGTCGAACCTGCCTGCGTCCTACCGCAGGGGCCTACCGCAGGGAACGCTTGACGGAGACTAGTGGTTGGGGCGCGCTCCTTTCTCTGCCTCTTGCAAAACATCACCTGCTGGCGGGAGTCGAACCTGCCTGCTTCGGCATGCCAGTCAGACACCATGCCCATTAAGCCAGGGCGGCCTACCGCAGGGAACGCTTGAATCCGAATTTTATTTGACAAAGCCAAAAAAGTCACAATTTTCGAGGTTTTTCGATCCTAACTTTTTTAGTTCTTGTTTTCATGAGCTCTAATAGCAAAATTCGGATTCAGCGTTCAAAAATACACCAGAAACTCCTATAATCACATTTTTCCGAGACACACAATTTTCTACTTTTTTCATGCCATGGTCACGTTAGTTTAGCTTTCGATTGGTCTCTACAGAACGGGCAAATACTTTACGCAATCAGCGCGAAATTCCACGAGCACGCACCGCAGGGAGCGCTGGACGGAGACTAGTGGTTGGGGCGCGCGACTTTCTCTACCTCTTGCAAAACATCACCTGCGGGCGGGAGTCGAACCTGCCTGCGTCCTACCGCATGGGCCTACCGCAGGGAACGCTTGACGGAGACTAGTGGTTGGGGCGCGCGCCTTTCTCTACCTCTTGCAAAACATCACCTGCGGGCGGGAGTCGACCTGCGGGCGGGATCACCTGCGGGCGGGAGTCGAACCTGCCTGCGTCGGCATGCCAGTCAGACACCATGCCCAAGGGCTAATTTTTGATTATGCATTATTTTTGATGTGCCAAACCTCCTCAATTTTGCTCGATTCTTACGCAAACGCCCTCATATAGCTCATACCTCAATTTCGTGACAAGGTTTGGCGATTCCCTTGTGAGGGTTAAAAAAATGGATATTCTGCAAAATGCCCGCCGGCCGTGGGGCTCGAACCGTGATCTTTCGGACTTCAGTCAGACACCATACCTTCATGTGCATGGTGTCTGATTGGCATGCTGACGCAGGCAGGTTCGACTCCCGCCTGCAGGTGATGTTTTGCGATTGATACTTTTTTCCATAATGGGCATGGTGTCTGACTGGCATGCCGACGCAGGCAGGTTCGACTCCCGCCCAGGAACTTCAGCCAGACACCATAACCGTTAGGCCAGGGCGGCCTACCGCAGGGAACGCTTCTGCGGTTGTTAGTCACTTAAATAGTTTGAAATCTAACGATTCAAACACGTCTCGCGATCCATGCGGCCCATTTAATTAGCAATAGAACCAAAACATCACCTGCGGGCAGGAGTCGAACCTGCCTGCGTCGGCATGCCAGTCAGACACCATGCCCATTACACCATGCCCATAGAAAATATGATTTTTCGACCATTTCACCTTGTAATTCACTATTCTCCCTCCGGCAAGGCAGTAACCACAAATAAGTGACCGTTTGTAAAATACGGGACCAAGACCCTGCTAGTACTCGAGTATGAGCGTGTGGTTCTCATTGCTAGCGCACCGGTTCCGGGGGGTGGTCCAAAATAACCGATCTGCTCTCTTAATCGTGTAATATCAAAATAGCTCTCTTTAGAGCCCATTTATACCTGAACATGGGCCGGTCGGATATGTTCGAAAATAAGGCGTACCTTCGTCCATGTATATGTCTCAATCATTTGTCGAAATTCCTAGGAGATCGACGTGACTGAGAAGACTCTCGATTTGGAAGGGGATCCGAGCTGCTATGTCGATTCATTCATCATAGAAAAGCGAAGAAGAGAGGAGACAGGAAATGCTATCGGTGCGTTTCTGCTATTTCATTCATAAGTGTCATTCAGGCTGTTTCTATGAACACAAATATATAATTGCGACAACTGAACAGCACGAATACTAATCATCGAATTTGACCAGGCATCTTCAGCCATCGTCAGTTGCGATATTCTGTTCTGGATTTGTTGATGGCCGGTATCGACACAACTGTTCGTGATTTTTAACAGGCAACATATGTAGATTAAAAATTTTAAAAATTAAAATCATAAAAACACAAAACAAACAAAAACACCCGGCAATAGAGTGCATGTTCAGGTGATAACAATGCGGATCGCTATTCACTTGCTTATGTCGAATCCACAATTGCAGAGGAAAATGCAGAAAGAAATCGATTACAATTGCGGACCACGGGTAAGCTGACTATTTATATTGATCATTTTGAGGTGATTTTTATAAGGACTTAGGTGCGTGTACTTAGGTGCGTAGAATTCGAAATTGTAAACTAGAGCTCACGAAAACGGGAAAGAAACAAGGTATGGTCGAAAATCCGAAAAATAGTGACATCTTCAGTTTTTTGAAGATAACTTGTTTCTTTCGAGTTTTCGTGAGCTCTAGTTTACAAATTTGAATTCTACGCACCCAATTACATATTATAAGCGTATAAATAGATAATGTAAGAAATCGATTTTTCTACCGAAAAAGTGACCTCGACACCGGGGTCATGGTAAAGTTGAAAAAATTTGTATCTCAAAAAAATCGGACTATATTTTTCACTGATGTACTTTTGCGCGCTGAATCCGAATTTCAATATTAGAGCTCATGAAAAGGTGAAAGAAAAATGTTGTGCTCGAAAAATTGTCGAAATCGAGGTTTTTTTTGGTTTCAGGTCCATTTTTGCAGCGGCTGGTTTAGTGAAATTATCTGTACTACATACCATTTGGCTTAGAATTGCACGGGCTTCAATGTGTAATACGTGGCTAATCCCCCCCCCCCCCACTCGCGAAAGGTCGGAAAACCGATTTTTGAATTCACGAAAACTGATTTGGAATCGACCTGAATCAGATATCAATGGTGTTCTCATGCACTCTCGACATGTCTATGATTATGCAACAAAAAAAATTGAGTCTAGCTTGTCCGGCTGAGAAAATATGAAAAACCGATTTTCAAACTTGGCGCCCACCTGGCGCGCTGCTTTGAAGACTCGGTGCCCTAATTTGACCATTATTATAAACAAGTACCCAATATGCCTACATGGTATGCGTATGGAGGTCCGAATCGAAAATCCTGGCGGCATGTCCGGGCAGGGCAAAAAAAATCAGAGTTTCACTCTTAATAACAATTATCATAGTTATCAATCAGATTTCATAGAATATATATCTTCTCTTAAAATTCGGAGAGATACCAGTTTTACACATTATAATCTGGGCAGACATTTGAGCCTGAATGATCAGCATTGCATATTAATGCCAATTTAGAGCCATTAAATTGTTTATCAGAGATCTTCTGATATTTTGCATGAATCCCGGAACCCTTGGATACAAAGATTTTCAAACTGATCCGATCTCCTCCAAATTTTGCCTGTTGATGTACCATGGATCGATTGTTTTTCAGTGATATGCAGGAGGCCGTATATCCTGAATTGCCTAAATGCCGGTTCCGGCTTATTCGAAAATTCAGAAAAACACATTTTCCTTCAAAGTGGAGTCAAAACCTCGATCAAAAGCCAAATTGATCCTCTCAACAAATGAAACAACTTTGATGTTGAAAATAAATCTGTACAACAACATGAAAATGGTTTAAATTTTGAAAACTTATTTTTGGATTCGAAAACTCTGAATTAGCAAAAAAACTTTTAATATCTTTTCCGCGAGATCTCTACAGATTTGAAACCTACGCACTTTTTTGACCCGGGTTTATGTTGGAAGTTAGACGATTGACCGGCTACTCATCTTCAAATTTGCCGCCGAATGCCGGCGATTGGGCGTTTTCAACTGAGAAAAACGGGTTTTCAAGCAGAACTCTTTTATTTCGCATTTTCGTGATCTCTCATATAAAAATGTGATATCTACGAGCAAAAACATGACGGAAAATCCTATTTCCAGCTACTTTTGAGATTATGATTTTCGGTCCCAAAAATAGCCTCAAAATGACCTCGCCAGAACCGCAAAACTATCATTTTCTCAAAAGTTGCTAAAAATATGATTTTCTGGCGTGTTTTTGCTCGTAGATATCACATTTTTATATAAGTTATCGCGAAAATGCGAAATAAAAAAGTTATGCTTGAAAACCCGATTTTCTCAGTTAAAAACGCCCAATCGCCGGCATTCGGTGGCAAATTTGGAAATGAGTAGCCGGGTCAATCGACTAACTTCCAACATAAACCCGGGTCAAAAAAGTGCGTAGATTTTAAATCTGAAGAGATCTCGCGGAAAGGATATAAAGAGCCGTTCCACGGTTTAGTGAAGCTTTCGAGAGGGGCCAACGGAGGACTTTTCTGCAACATATGCCAATAAGTTCAGGGCGAAGTGCCCATACATAGAGCTGATAGCTGGCCCAATATGAGAAGTTGGGGTGCACCCTCCGTGAAATGCTGTGAAAAGTCCCAAAAAAAGTCGAAAATTTCATCCATCAAAAAAGTACGTTCTTATAGGTGTTCTGACGTATTTTTTGATGAAAATAACGAAAATCCTAGTTTGAAAGCGAAAGGACATCGAGAAAAAGTCGAAATATCGAATTTTCATCATTTTTCGGCCACCCTGAAAAATTATTTTCGTCATCTGCATTTTTTATTGCATATTCTGATTTTACGTGAAAAACGACACCTTGTCTGAAAATTGCACGCATATCGGTGTTGGGGCCCGGGTGTTATTGCTTCCCGCCTGAGGGTCTCTCGGAGGCTGACGAGAGAACAATGAGAGATTTCGCTATTTCGACATGATGCAGACACTTTTATATTAGTTTTTTAAATCTTTAATTATTGTTATTAAACATTTCTGTTGATTTAATGGGGTTGTGATATCGATAAAACACGAAAAAAATGAAAAGTCGAAAAATCACTTTTTCGAAATCTCAAAATTTCAACAATTCATAAGTCGTGAATCTGTCCTTCAAATAGTGCATTTTCAACGGAAAATCACTCGTATATGAGGCATGAACAATCCCTGAGCTTTTGGAACGGTTTCTAAAGAAAAAGTTTTGGTTTTTGGTATTATTTTATCCCGATAAAAATCCAAAAAATCCACCAAAAAATGACAATTAAAAAAAAAAATTCGCAAATCGGCTATAACTCTCAGGTATTGTTCATAACTCATTTTCGAGTGATATTCCGTTGAAAACGCACTATTTGAAGGACAGATTCACGACTTATGAATTGTTGAAATTTTGAAATTTCGAAAAAGTGATTTTTCGACTTTTCCCATTTTTCGTGTTTTATCGATATCACAACCCCATAAAATCAACAGAAATGTTTAATAACAATAATTGAGATTAAAAAAACTAATATAAAAGTGTCTGCATCATGTCGAAATAGCGAAATCTCTCATCATTGTTCTCTCGTCAGCCTCCGAGAGACCCTCAGGCGGGAAGCAATAACACCCGGGCCCCAACACCGATATGCGTGCAATTTTCACACAAGGGGTAGTTTTTTCACGTAGAATCAGAATATGCAATAAAAAATGAAGATGGCGAAAATAATTTTTCAGGGTGGCCGAAAAATGATGAAAATTCGATATTTCGACTTTTTCTCGATGTCCTTTCGCTTTCAAACTAGGATTTTCGTTATTTTCATCAAAAAATACGCCAGAAACACCTATAAGAACGTACTTTTTTAATGGATGAAATTTTCGACTTTTTTTGGGACATGCACAGCATTTCACGGAGGGTGCCCCCCAACTTCTCATATTGGGCAAGATATCAGCTCTATGTATGGGGACTTCGCCCTGAACTTATTGGCATTGGCTGCAAAAAAGTCATCCGTTGGGTAGGTGCAGAATCTCATGGAACATCTGTTAAAAGTTTTTGGCTAATTCAGATTTTTCGGATCCAAAAATGAGCTTTCAAAATGTAAACAATTTTCCTGTTGTTGAACAGATTTATCTTCAACATCAAAGTTGTTTGATTCGTAGAGAGGATCAATTTGTTTTATTGATCGAGGTTTTTACTCTACTTTGAAGGAAGATGTGTTTTTCTGAATTTTCGAAAAAAAAAACCGGCATTTAGGCAATTCGGAATAAACGGTCTCCTGCCTATCACGGAAAAACTATTCATCCATGGTACTTCACCAGGCAAAATATGGAGGAGATCGGAGCAGTTTGAAAATCTTTTTATCCAGCCACCTCTCGTAGCTCAGAAGATCTCTGTTATTGGATGTATCGTCACATTTTAATTCACAACTGCTGTGACTAATTACAGCTGTCATCAATTCATCATGAATAGGGTTGTCAGAATGAAGAGCGTAAATGAAGAGGACATTCGCATTCTAACGGTCGCGCGAATCGGTGTCATTCTTCATTGAAGAGGGGGAGGGATCGGCGAGCTCTTCAATGAAGAGGGTCGTCTCTTCATTGAAGATCTGTCCGTTTTACCATGAATAACATGGTCAGGAGAAGAAATATATTTCTAATATTTTGGCAGCTATTTCAGAAACATATTAGTATCTGATTAGTACAAAACTGGGCTCTAAACGATCAAGATTCTCCAACTGAAACGGCCTTCTTTGAGCCCGTCATTGCTCTCCATTGAAGAGCTCGCTTGACCGCGCGCTCTTCAATGAAGAGGGGGGAATAAGAGAGTAAAAGCGCCTCTTCATTCTCACTCATTCTCTTCATTCTGACAACCCTAATCATGAAGTTGCGGGGAAGATTGTGGGTATCAGAAAAGGGGTGGTATATGAGTTGATGAAAAGTTGCAATCTTTTGGCTTTGGGCCTTTCAAGTGATTATCTCAAATGTTTCGCGAGGAAATTTCGATTGCACTTTTCTAAATATGTTAAATCAGAATTGCGATTTTACGGAGTTTTGTGTCAAGCAAGCGCGGTGTTCTTGAATTCTCCGAAGGGATGTTGTAACATGCATTAGTAAATAAAATATAACGTCTGTGACTTGGTGGTGCATTCAATGTATGTTCTAACACGCTAACGCAGTGAAATTGAAAGAATTCAAGCACACTGCGCTTGCTTGCCACAATACTCCGTCAAATCGCTTTTCCGATTTAACATATTTAGAAAAGTGCAATCGAAATTTCCTCGCGATACATTTGAGATAATTACTTGAAAAGCCCAAAGCCAAAAAATTGCAACTTTTCATCAACTCTGTGCCAAATGCCAGGCTCGGCTGTTTTTTACTGCTAAATACTGCCAAATACTGCAAATGGTTCATTTTGCTCCCGCTTGACGGTATAACTATCCTAGGCATTGTTCACATTGAGTCATAACTATTTTCCGGATATAAGCTACAGATTCCGGAATCCTGACCGGTACATTTCTCCCTTTTTTCTGAATCAGAGATCATTCAAACATGCAATCATGTCGTCAAAACTGCGCCTCGATAAGATACAGTTTTTATCTTTCGCACAATACATCATTGTAGTCGGGTGAAGGGTTCTCTCTTTATAAAACCGAAAGAAACAATTGTTTCTCATCCATTCTACCATGATATTCATCGTGACCGTTCTTGCAGCAGCAGCATCCGTTGCTCTCGTAATCTATCAATCATTTTTCGTTCTACGGCAATATCAAAGGACTCAACAATTATCATTATCCAATGCCAATGAAGATCCACGATTGGACCAAAGTAAATGAGAGCAGAAACCAATGTCCGAAAATCATCTATGCAGGAATTCGGAAAAGTGTATGGATACAAAGACGGCGTGGAATGTTCTCGTTATTTCCGACTTGGATATGATCAATGAGGTTTTTGTTAAGCAATTCGATGCATTCTACGCTAGAAGAGTGAGTTCTCTGACTGAAAGTTTGTCATTCTGACCATAAATCATTTGAGGCCGGCACCTTGCGCCTTTTTCGTGCGCCTTTTTCGTAATTTGGGTATCACCCCGGAATCTCCCTTCAATATTTTTGGCCCCCTAGTGGGCAGCCGGAGAAGAATTTTTCAAAGTGTGTCTAAGCTCACGAAACTTGACACGCTTCGTGCCCATGGTCTGGATATGTCGTAGTCGAAATTTTGTGTAGCTAGCTTATCTGCGAGCAAAGTAATGCATACATCGATATCCCATTTGACCACGTCCACTTATTTGTCATCATCTCTGAGAAATTGAACCTTCTCCTAGTTTTTTTGCGATTAAGCTTTTTGGCCAAAACGCAGGTTCACTTCTTCGAATGGACCGATTTCACCAATCCTGGGCCGGTGAGCGGTCGTCTGAAGTCGAAAAACATGTTGTTGTTACGAAATCGACCTTCGATAGAATCGCGCGGCTGTCTAACCCCCGCCGTTCGATCCGGATTGTCGAGATGGTTTAAAGAAACTATTTTCTGGTTCAATGGATTAGTGGTTCTCGAAATATTGATGAAAAATAAAAAAATAAAAAACATAAACTGATTTGACAGCAATAGATTTGCTTTGAGGAGGAGTCGAACCCATGGGTGATTGGAATGCAAGCGATCACGTTATCCATTTGACTAGAAGTGGCGATGGAAGAAATGATCAAGAGTTAGAATATGATTGAGCGCAGGAGTCTGGGGCATTGCGTGACTTGCTAGAGTACTCCTATTGCCAATCACCCCTTCTATCTTTTATGACGGTACCAGTGAAATGTGACAGCTCGTGGCGGAATCGGGCCGTCAAGGAACATCGAATCGGATCTACGTACTAATAATGATTATAATATGAGTTACTCTATCTATTATAAAGTCAGAATGTCTGTTTGTCTGTCCGTCCGTCCGTCCGTTTGTCTGTCACACTTTTCAAACCTCAATTACTCGCTTTCTAGGCATCGCCCGAGGACAAGTCCTTGACCAATCGAACCACCGAAGATTTATTTTTTTTAATCGATAAAAATTTCGTCATCATTGCGACATATTTCATCATCCTTACGCAATAATCCGTTTTTCGCGCATAATTCGCTTCAAAATGGTCCATAAAGATCGGCAATAGTGTCATTCGACTCAGAATCGTCAGCGCTTTTCACCGACAGCAACTATTATCGTTGGACATGGCGGAACATGGTGGGACCTGGCCCAACATGGCGGAACGTGGCGGGACCTGGCCCAACATGGCAAAACCTGGCCCAACATGGCGGAACGTGGCGGGACCTGGCCCAACATGGCGGAACCTGGCGGAACATGGCGGGACCTGGCCCAACATGGCGGAACATGGCGGGACCTGGCTCAACCTAGCGGAACGTGGCGGGACCTAGCCAACCATGGTGGAACGTGGCGGGACCTGGTCCAACATGGCGAGATGTGTTCATGAAATTTGCCTATGCTCCGGCCATGCTATTGTGAAAAGTTCGTGAGGCTGAGAGCGCTGAGGAAAAGTTGCAGATGTAGCCACGGAGCGAAGCGGAGTGGCTACCTCGCATTTTTTCCGGCGCTGCATACACCCCACTCGCAAGCAAGCGGTTCATGGTTAACCTGTGCATACGACCCGGCGTACAACGTAGCTAGTTTAAATTGAAATGCTAAAGTTTTAGCTGATTGTTCTAAATCGTCTGTCTCAAGGTAGCTCGAAACGACAGGCTCGAATTTGGTTACTGATTCTTCAGTGATGTCATCACTTTTATTGCGACTGACATACATGATTTATTATTTTTTATTGTGTTAAGTTTCATATATTATACAGACTAGCCGAGCTACGCTTCCTATGGGTACGCCGTAAGTTTTTTATTAGAGTGAGTTATCTAGCCTATTTAATGCCGCAAAAACACCCTACTGACTGTCAGAATTTCTCCGAAACCCGTCGTATTCAGCACAACAGTACCTCACGGGAACGGACCTTGTTCAGCCGCCATTGCTCTAATCGACTGAACCAAAGCAGCCATCGATTCCCCAGCGTTTTCCGCACCTCCTACTTGCACCCATTAGTCCTCCCTCACCTCCCCTGCTTCTATAAATGTCATTCGCCTAAATAGTGATTCCTCCAAGCGCCAAATCTTTACCCGGCTATATCTCGCTTCAGAGTGGTCCTAGAGCTATCAGAAATGACCCATATGTACGGTGTTGGGTTCACGGGGGAGCGCTGGACAGTCAGTTAAAGAGTCGAAAAACGGAAAAAGTTGAGTGTCCCAAATTTGACGTCATCTTTGACCTACCCAACGTCATCTGATCGGCTCGACGATAATGCCGTTCGATCCGGCACCATCCCAAGTACCTTAGTTCACTAATTGCCGATTCTTATCCCTCACCTCCGGCACACCACGACCCCACTACTTTGACCGGTAAATTTGCCGCACAACGTTCTTTTATCTATAGGAGACTAGCCAAGTTGCGCTTGCTATGGGTAAACCGTAATTATTTTATTTAAAAAATTAAAAATTTGGATCTAAAATTTGTTTTTCTAGCCTGACCACACGGGTTCGAGTCCCCGCCGGTGCAAAGTGTTTGCAATATTTTTCGCGTGCTCGAATCGTGTCTCGGAGTGGTCGGGACGTATCCTGGCACCCGTCAAAGTCGAACCCGACCCACCCACGACCCCCAAACCGCGAATGCTAACACGCATCGTGCCGGATCGTGCGCGCTCACTGTTGCTCGCCCGGTCTTCGACTCAAGAGGGACGATAGCGCGCCTATCCGATGTGCAACTATGGCGCAAGTGGTAGAGCGTCAGTCTATAGCGTGGTGTAGTGGCTGGAAGATGGGGCTTCGGATAGTGACGGCGAGGGTTCAAATCCCCACCGGTGCCAAGTGTTTTGCAATAATTTTCGCGTGCTCGGGGAGTGTCAATCCCGGCGTGGTTGTGTTTCAGACTTGTAGTTTATCAGAACCAGGCCGAATTGTGCCTTTCTGTCTGGGCATCGATGGGATCTCTAGCAGTGGAGGGGAGAAGTGACAGTCACCAGGGTGGCAAATTTTTCTGACAGTCACCAGGATGGTAATTTTTCTGACAGTGACCAGGGTGGTAATTTTTCTGGCAGTCGTTAGGGTGGTAATTTTTCTGACAGTCAGTAGGGTGTTTTTGCGGCATTAAATAGGCTAGATAACTCACTCTAATAAAAAACTTATGGCGTACCCATAGCAAGCGTAGCTCGGCTAGTATGTATAATATATGAAACTTAACACTATAAAAAATAATAAATCATGTATGTCAGTCGCAATAAAAGTGATGACATCACTGAAGAATCAGTAACCAAATTCGAGCCTGTCGTCTCGAGCTACCTTGAGACAGACGATTAAGAACAATCAGCTAAAACTTTAGCATTTCAATTGAAACTAGCTACGGTGTGCGCCGGGTCGTATGCACAGGTTAACCATGAACCGCTTGCTTGCGAGTGGGGCGTATGCCATTGCAAAAAACTCGTGAGGCTTCGAACGCTCTGGAAAAGTTGCTTTGTAGCCACGGAGCGAAGCGAAGTGGCTACAAAGCAACTTTTCCTCAGCGCTCTCAGCTTCACGAGCTTTTTACAATAGCATGGCCGGAGCATAAGCAAATTTCATGAACACATCTCGCCATGTTGGACCAGGTCCCACCACGTTCCGCCATGTTGGGCTAGGTCCCGCAACGTTCCGCCAGGTTGAGCCAGGTCCCGCCATGTTCCGCCATGTTGGGCCAGGTCCCGCCATGTTCCGCCAGGTTCCGCCATGTTGGGCCAGGTCCAGCCACGTTCCGCCATGTTGGGCCAGGTCCCGCCATGTTCCGCCTTGTTCAGCGATAATAGTTGCTGTCGGTGAAAAAAAAAATTATTGCGTAAGGATGATGAAATATGTCGCAATGATGACGAAATTTTTATCGATTTAAAAAAATAAATTTTCGGTGGTTCGATTGGTCAAGGACTTGTCCTCGGGCGATGCCTAGAAAGCGAGTAATTGAGGTTTGAAAAGTGTGACAGACAAACGGACGGACGGACGGACAGACAAACAGACATTCTGACTTTATCGCAGAAAAATCGCAGAATGGAATTTGTTCAATCGGTGAGTTCTCACATTAACGTTACCTGTACTGTACTTCCATCCAAGGTCTTCCTCCTTAACCTCAATCGGCCGATCTTCCATCTTGCTGCAGGCTCTCCTACAGTGCGTAGGGCAGTAAGGAATATCGCCAGCAAGGTTACATCACTCATAGGCGATCTGAGCCCGTTCGCCTAAGAGTCAGCAAAGGTTCAACAGGGCCTGGAACATGAAAATAGTCCAATCTGCTGAACAGTTTTTCTTGTCGGTAACTTTTAATGCTGAATCGATTGACCTTTTCCATTTGTTGATCTGAACCTTCTGAATCCCGGAACGTCACTTCGTCAACTTGAACAAATTCTTTTTCTGCGATGAAAACTGGTTCGGAATGAGTAAAATTGGTTAAAATCCGCGAACCCGGCCAGAAGTTGTAGCTCTACAAAGTGAGTGTTTCGGCGACGCTCTATCTTTTTTCGTTATATCTTTGTTCTTTTTGAGTTATCGTCAGTTTTTGATACAGTCTATGGTAAATGAGTTGAGAAGATGATTTTTTAGAGAATTTTTTGCTGATCATTTTGGTATATGAGGTGAATTATTACCGTTAACATAATATACTTTTATATTCGATTTCGCGCTACCTATTCGCGTTTTAAGTTATTTATTGATTATTACTTTTTGCTTTCGCTGTCTCACGACCTCGAATATAAAAATACGCGAAAAAAATTATAGTCATGTATTTTTGGAAATATGACTTTTTTCGACCCATAAATGAAATTCGAAATCCACGTCGGGGTCGAAAAACTCAAAATCTTGAAAATACTTTTTTTTCTAGTTTTTTCGGGTGTATTTTTTCACGTGGAAACCGAATTTTAATATGCGAGGTCGCGAACCAACGAAAGAAAATTGTTATAATAAAAAATAGCATAAAAACTCTAAAAAATGATTCTAAAAAATAATTGTAAGCCGAAATTGAATATAAAAGTATCTTATGTAAACAATAATGATTCAGTCGTATACCATAATGATCAGCGGAAAATTGTCCACAAAATGATCCCCTCAACTCATTTACCATTCACTGCATCAACAAATGACGATAACTCGAAAACGAACAAAGATGGAGCTCTCCCAAACGCTCATTTTGTAGAGCTACAAATTCTGGTCGGATGTTCGAGATTTTGGCCTATTTTAGACTTTCTAGACCCTTTTTTATCGCAGAAAAAGAATTTGGCCAAATTGACGTCGTGACGTACCGGGATTCAGAAGGCTCAATTAAAAAAAGAAAAGGCCAATCGATTCAGAATTAAAAGTTACCCATAGTACCAACTTTTGTGCATACATTTTTTTTACCCGTTCTAGAGTTTATCTGACTCTTAGGCGAACGGGCTCATTATTCCATGATTATACCAGTTTGGCATGAATATCAACAAGTTTCCGAACTGATGTCGGATATGGAGGCGATGGTGAAGAAAAGAGTGGAAGATCGAGTAAGTAGTTGTCATCGCAGAACGCTAACAAAACAATAGCATTTACAGGCGACATCCGGTCCTCCGTCTCTTCCCTCTGTTTTCATCGATTTATTCCATGATCATGCAGCTGATACAAGACACATGATCCCTCTTCAATTCGATAACCCGTATTGTAGGTCACAAAGACACTGTCGACGAAGACATCGCTCAGGCTTTTGTCTTTCTTCTTGGTGATTAGCTCACGTTATTCTGAACTTGCCGATCTCAGCAATCTCCAGGTTACGACACCACCTCCAATGCCCACTCGTATACTGCGTGGATGCTGTCTCGACATCATAACATGATGAAGAGATGCCAGGTATTCTATAATTGTGATGCACGAGCGAAAATATGGCATGATCAGGAGGAAATAGACGAGGTGTGCATGGACTCGTCCATTTCGTATGAGGACTGTCAGAATATGCGGTATCTGGATGCAGTCTATATGGAGACAGTCCGATTCTACTCTTTCGTTGCACGGTAAGGTCAAACAGGAGAGCTGACTATTCCAAATGCTCGCCGACTTACAGCGCCGTATCTCGAACGTGCATGAAAGACACCAAAGTCGGCAACTACGATATTGCGAAGGTTTATCTTTAGAAATCATGTAGCTTTCGCGCTTCAGTTTCGAATATCTATACTTGCTATTCAGGGTACGATCGTAATAGCAGACACGTACGCAGTTAATTTCAGCAAGGAATCGTGGGGATTAGACGCGTATAAGTTCAGACCAGAGAGGTGAGTGAGATGAAGTGACGCAGATGATCACACTGGATTGTAGATGGATGGATCAGGAAAAGAGAGTGACTGCGCTTAACTTTCTCTCTTTCGGGGCAAGACCCAGACTGTGTATTGGAATGAGGTATTCGTTTTGTATCTAAGATACGGCTGAATGAGAGAAACAAAGTTGCAGACTGGCTGCAATGGAAGTGAAGATCGCTCTCGCCCATTTACTCAGGAGATTTGACATTCTTGCAGATGAAAAGGTTAGTCAGCATCATGTTCATGCTCTGAGGGTCGATTTTGGTTCAGGTTTCAGACCTCAAACTGATTGGAGCTCTCACCACAACCCCCTCAGAAGTACCTGTAAAGATCCGAGCGAGAAGCTGAGCAACGCGCAATATCATAAATATCCGATATTGACCTTGATTCGATTCAAATATATTTTTAAATATATATATCACTCTTCGTGGCATGTTCGTGGCCAATCAATTTAATTTAAAAAAAAAAATAAAACGTGCTTATTCATTCATTAAAAATTTTTGATAAATCAAATTTGAACTGTGAATGAACGGAGCCATACAGTTCGAAAATATCGGAATATAATAGGATAATATCTTTTCTTTATTATTTCAATGATAGTTATGATTATCCATGTCCTTTGTTGTTCTCTGTCATTTCGGAGAGTTTTTCCACTGAGTAAGGCGAATATCTATTGTTGGGGAGGAAATTATTGGGATTGACTAAAATACGACCCGCGACCGCGACCCAAAAATGACTAAAATACGTCCCGACCAATAAGTCACCTTCAAAATGATGCCAGAAACAAGCAGAGACCGTGATTTTAATATAGAATTGTTGGCATGTTGATCGTTTTAACCTACGTCTATGCGATGGAGCAGGGCGGTCGGATATGCAAAAAAAGACCGTAAAAAAGTCATTTTGGACTGCGACCCGTCCATATCTGGCTTCATAATGAAGGTATAGACAAATCGAGATCATCATTCGAACGGGCAAACATTTTGCAACTTTTTATACGTTGATCATGTTTTCTTGTCTCTAGGTGCTGGGGCAGAGCGGTCGGATTTTCAAAACGAATTGAGCAAAAAGTCGTTTTTGACTGCGACCCGTCCACTTTTTCATATTCAAAATAAAGCTAGAGACAAACCGAAACCATCACTAGAAAGACGAGCCATAGGACTACATTTCATATGTTCATCTTTTTATTATACGTCTATGCGCCGAAGTACGGCTGTCGGGTTTGCAAAACAACGTGATATATTCTACACAATTTTCCGAGCACAACTTTTTTGTTTCGTGATTCCATGAGTCGGGGCCACAAGCCCCGCCCAATTTTGGTCCACCCGTCGAAAGCGAGATCGAGGGAGCACAACTAAACCACGCAACCAAATCACTCGCTCAAAATTTTGAAAAAAAAGGCTATTGACCTCCTCAATGCATTGAGTATCCCGCATGCAAGATCAAACTAGTTTTAATCGGAAATCAATAAATTGGTCGAGAAATGAAGATTTTCCGATTTTTTAATATTTTAGAGGAATTTTAAGCACAAATTTTGCATTTTTAATTATCTCCCTGATTTTGTGCTTGAATTTAATATGAGCGCGGGAGGAGCGCTGCGAGAGAGCGGGGGGAGGGAGAGAGACATACGCGAGAGAGGCTCCGCCCCTTTATCTCTCGTCTCGCCTCTCCTTCCTCTCTGACTAGGGGAGTCGCGCGCGCTTTGGAAGATCACGGGCTTCGGAGAAGAGCAATCGGCATACATCCAAAAGCAAAAATAATATTGAGACCATGACGGTCATATTGAGCCTACTTTGGACCCGATTCCGAGAATACGGCTCTCATGCTTGCGGCCCCTATCCATGAGCTCTAATGTCGATTTTCAGAATCTTCCTAACAAATACGCATGAATAAATTAAACTCGGATTTTTAAAAGATAAACAGTTTTTCGATGCATCCATGGTCAGTTTTGGTCCGCTCAAAACTCCGGAATTCAATCCGCTCCGTAATCTCATTTGCTCCGGAATTCAATCCGCTCTGTAATCTCATTTGCTCCCGAGTCCAATCCGCTCCGGAATCCAATCCGCTCTGGGATCTCATTTGCTCCGGAATCCAATCCGCTCCGGAATCAGACACCATAGCCACTAGGCCAGGGCGGCCTACCCCCGGGAGCGCATGGCGGAGGCTAGTGGTTGGGGCGCGAGCCTTCTTCGACCATCTTGTAAAACATGGTCGATCGTGGGGCTCGAACCGGCGATCGTGGGGACTTCAGTCAGACACCATAGCCACTAACTAACTATGTGCGAGCGCATCTTGCAAACCATGGTCGATCGTGGGGCTCGAACCGGCGATATAGCGGACTTCAGTCAGACACCATTTTATGAGATTTCGATTTTAATTTTCTCATCGGGGAAAACTCATCGGGGAGCCAAATGGCGGGTACCCCTCCCTGGGTGTGACAAACAACCCCGTCATCCTATTTTCCAGACCCACTTCGGCATTGGTTCGGCATTGGTCCTATGGTTTCATTTCTGGAAGTTAAGCTTTCTAGCATTAAAAAAAATGTTCACTTTTTCGAATGAACTGATTCCCACCAATTTGAGCCGAGTTGCAGGGCACTTAGTGTCAAAAACGCGTAAAAAGGCTTATTTCCGGCCCTACAGATACAGATTTTATCCTGTACTCAAGGCACTGGGCCTGCAGGATGGTAGCTTCGCTAGGGAGGGAGTGGGATCTTCGATTTCAAGGTGTCTGGGTCAAGGGATGAGGGAATCTTCTTTGGCTTGTTGGGTCAACTGTTGGAATGGTCTTGGTCGATCTCCATTGAGCTTTGAAGTAGATCATCCAGCCTCCGATGATGGCGAGTGAGTACTGACGTGGACTATTGATTGACTCACGAGGCAGACTTGACGATCTGGGCGTTTCATGACGGTAGATCACTTGGGTTGTTGTTGATACCCATCCGGGGTCTCCTCTTGAAGCGTACCAAGTGGGCGATTCTCACCGGGTTGCCTAAGCTGTCGGGTGAGGATTCTTCAAACTGGGTCGGAATGGGGCGGGGCGAGACGAATGGAGGGGGCCGACAGCCCGTCACGAGCGCAAGAATAGAGAAATGGAGAAATGGAGAAATTTCCGGCCCTATCGGCCCTATCGGCCCTTTCCGGCCCTATCGGGTCTGAAAATCTTTGCTTCGATGTCCAACCCCCGCCATTTCATTTGGCTGCTCATTTGGCTGCTCAAGATACCCTTGGAGAACCAGTTTCAGCAAAATCTATAAAGTAGTTTCAGAAATATTGTGAGCGAAAAAAAGAAAAAAAATAGAAAATTTGCACAACTGATGCAACGGGCCGGATTTGAACACGGGATCGGCAGGGCGATTGCCAATTGCGATAGCCACAAAGCCATAGAAGCAATATGGATGGACTCCCTTGATGGGATATTTGACTAGCGGATGAGTATGATAGCGCGCTCGCAGGTCCGTGCATTACATTTTCCGAATAGTCAAAGCAGTTTCCTGTGCATTTCGGATTTCACTTTCCATCGCGTGGCGATGGCTCTGGACAATAACCCCAAGCATATGGAGGCCAATTCCAAGGGCCGACCTAGACGTGTTACCTGACTACCGAGAAAGGAGGATCGCGCGCAGGCAGGGGAACCTTGATGCAATCTCCGAGTATCCAATCCAGAATTCAAAATGTTTCTATTGTTTGCCTATTGTGCGAACTACACCGTTCTCGCGGTGTATGATGCAAATATCAGGATACTACCAAAATGGTAATAGACCAGTACCAGTCTGGTTCCATGTTGGAAACATGTTCAGAAATAATTTTCACAGGTTGTTTCGGAGTTGATTCGGTATTGATCTGTTCGGCTCAGGATCACACAGAGTGGCACCCAGATCGGCTTGTCAAGAATTCACCGGTCGTATACAGTATCGTTAACATGTTTTGGCGTGCCTAGGGAAACATATGTAACCTCATTTGGGGGTTCAAGGGGGCTAGCCCCCCTTGCTTGTTTCATGATCATATGGATACTCCTCAAAATATAGAAGCGTCGAATCGTTCTGCGAATCTCCTCCAGGATTTGCATGTTTCTCTGAACATCTTCAATAATTTTCAGATTAATGGGTCTTAAGCGATCATGCATAACCCCCCGGGGGGGGGCGGGTTCCTTACTTATTATATATTTTGGTTACTTCTCACGGTATCCAAATAGTTCTGCGCGAGAACTATTGCTACGCATCAATAAAAGTAAATGAATTTTCTGTTTGTGACAAACTCAAACCATGAGTGAATTTGGGTGCTCCGCTCATCCCCTCTCGAGATTTCTCTCGCGTAATATAACAATTCTGTTCTCAATAAAAGATGATGAATCACTCTTAGATCTTATTTCAATAAAAGTATGGGAATCATATCTTGACCAAAATTCGCGCCTAGGGTTTCGAGCGAGTACGCAAATATGCAGTTGAAGTACCGTTTGTAGCTATGTATGTTATTGCTGAATGCGAACATCCTCGTTATACTCTACGATGCATCATTTTAAATTGAGTTATACTGAGACATCTTACAGAATGATTGATTTTCTAATATTCTTAACATTGAAACATTGAATAACCACCACATACTGTCATTGTAATGATCACCGGAGTATACATGCGAGGAGCACTGGGCGCGGAGTTTGGGTCAAGATGTGATTCCCGTACTTTTATTGAAATAAGATCTAGGAGTGATTCATCATATTTTATTGAGAACAGAATTGTTATATTACGCGAGAGAAATCTCGAGAGGGGATGAGCGGAGGACCCAAATTCACTCAGGGTTTGAGTTTGTCACAAACTGAAATTCACACTTCCCAAGTGGAAGTGGATGTTGCTTATTTCTAATATTCTAGTTTAAAATCTTCTTGATCATTCTCTAGTCAGAGAAGCTTGTATTCCCCCGTGAGTGGGAAGTCTTTTAGTTTCAATTGTTTACCGAATCGTTCAATCGCTAACGGGTTCCAATGCGTAATTACTTTCGCAAATCCGAAATTATGAGTGATACATGAAGTGTTGCAAATACCCATGAGTTGATGATATTTTTTTTATCCCTGCATACAGTGCGTGCATTCCATGAAAATGTTTTTTTTTAGACTTTTCAATGTGAGCTCTATACTCGAATTGTTGAAGCGATGCTCAGAGTAAATCAGTGTTTTTGTTTTCTGTTGAGTGAATACCGCGGACTGCTCAATGACAGTTCATTGTTCAATTATTGGTTCTCAGATGAGTTATTTCGAAGCATAGAACCGTTATACCGTACTGTATGTAAAGCCGAACACATGAGCGAACTCAGCGTCATCAAAAGTATGGATATTTTGTGCATATCCGTATTCGGACCAATCTCATATTTATGTTGACCCTTACGGAGACATCGTAAAACATATTTTGAATGACTATTTTTATTCCGGAATTGTCTCCAAAGTGTGCACAGACGCAGTGAACAACATTGGAGCAACTACGACTTCCTGCTTTTTCTCAAGGCCCAACATCCTCATCAATCCCTTTCTATACGGTCTCATGAGGACAATGATGACCACGGCATCGATGCATGGGAAGAAGGAGAGGAGGACCATGGACAGGGCTGAGAAGGGAGGGCAGTAAATGTGGAAGAGTGAGATGGTCACATTGAAGAAGTATGGAGTGTACACGAAGAGGACAGGAGTGAGGGTCTGTAAAATACAAATAAAATACATCAAAATAGCGGAAAATATTTTGATCTACCTGAGCACTGAGCACCAATAGAATCTGTAGTTGAAATGCCCGAGCCGTTTCCGAGATATGCTGTGCTTTTCGGATTTGTAGGTAGGTCAATGTTGCCTGAGTCGCAGCAAGTGCGACGGTAACGATCTCTACTGTATCGGCTATGATGAGAAAGAACAGTGGACGAATGCCAAGTGTTCCATCTCGCTTCTGTAAGTCCCATATTACATATTTCGATGTGTGTGAAGGCAGTGCTGATATTTCGGGATTGAATACGACTCTCCGGCACTATTTTGGAAGAGAGAATGAGAATGGGGAAGAGTTGGCCTCGATTCAACATCAATTGTTCGCACCCAGTAGTTCAGTATCATGAGTCCCTCATTGATATCTTTCTCGTACTCTTCCCGAAAAAGTGATTGATAGTAGCGAATATCCTCATCGTCTTCAGGTTTTCCTAGATAATAACACGAAATGGACCTGGAACATCAAAATATTATAGTAGAACATTGATCGTCTCACCAATTTATCTGGAGCAGTATCGCGGAAGTTATAAGCAGTGCTATGAATTTGCCTTGAGAAAAGAGGGCAATTCGATCAGGTCTGAAATTTAGCTGTTCGACGTTGCTCTATTTAACTTCTCCAACGATTTAATCGTCCAGTATCGATAAAGTAAGTGGATATTGAGTAGAGCGAAGGGGACGGCATAACACGATGAGTAGAAGCAGAGTAACGGCTTAGATAGTTACTTAGTCTACATATCACTATAGGCAAAGGTGACAAACTAGTATTCCATATTCGCGATCTGCAACTATAGCAAAACCTGTGTGAGCTGGAATGACTTTCTGAAGGCAAGCATTATGTTTGAAAGTCTTCAATGACCCAAAATGTACCGGGTTAGTGACATGATGAACAGCGACGAGAAAAGTGTCGTATGCTGCAAATGTTTCCAAAAGATACTTGTAAGTACCCAGTTCTCTCGATGAAAACCGACGAATGAGACACAGTAGGAGCAGATTCAGAAGGAAGCCGCACACTATAGGCCGTTATTACTCGTTCAACACATTTGACCTACCGAAGGTAATCGTGGAGGTAACTTCGAAGATTTCGAGTAGGGTGCGCATTCTACTAAACACGTAGGTGACACTGAAGAATACTCGCTGACAGGCTACTCTTCTCGCACAACTTCTGCCTGAATGGCTCTGGTCTAGATGATCACATTTACCATGATGCCTACCGTAATATCATTAGCACATGCATCATGCCGATAAGTTCACTGCGTGATTCGTAATGTCACAATTAGCCGCTCGGATGAATCTAACCTATCTGGCCTGAGTAATGCTCTGTTTTGATGAAAATCTTGAGATCCGTGTTCTGAAGAGGTTGCCCGTATGCCTCTTCTGTGACTGCACTCACAGATATTAAAACACATTTAGTTCCTTATTACGTGATTATTTTCAGCACTGCACATAAGAAGTGCAGTACGCGACTCAGAAAATATTATTTTCCACTTTCTTTATCTCCTCTGACCAATTGTATGCACTGATGAGAGTCTAGACGATGAGTGTAACCTCCACGTGAACTCTACGCTTGAACAATGCACAAGCTACTTGATAGAATAAACGTCCTGTCAGAAGCGGAACAATAAAGCTCTTACATGACGCGTTTTCAGCAGGTTTTTTTCAGTGTCTCGGATATGGGGAGCACAGATAAAGAAAAGAAAAATGGCAATATATCATCAATATTTCTGAGAAGACTGCAACTGAAAGTAAGCACTACTCAACTGTGTTTATATATTAGGTCTGTCAGAAAGATTCTTTCTTTTTCTTTTTGTTATTTTTAGCTCGACAATTGTGCTTTTTTAAATCGCCAATATGCCATTAGTTAGGGGTGTCCTGGGGCAATATCGTAGTATGTTGAATTGAACCGGCCTCGTGTGGAAGAAGGGAAAATAAATTTTGAAGCGGAAATTGCAATAAAACATGATTTTCGGTGTATACCGTCACGACCTCCCATTACAGAAAATAGCGAACGCCAAGTTCTACCCAAGAAAACAACGATAGAACAAGAGTTGCTTATTCTTTTAGCATCGAAATAACCGCCCTTCTGACTCTATAAAAAAAGGGACGCAGCTATATGTCTTGTTTTCAATATTCAATTATCGATATCAAAGTTCAAGAAAATTCAGCTAATTTCTGGATAATGGGATCCTTTCTCAATTTGTATTGGGGACTCACTAGGTATTGTACTTTGATATGCACTTGAATTGACATTTGAAGATCTATCGACTCGACAGCTGTGTGATGGAAACTGTTTTTCGAGAGTTCCAGAACCGTCTGTTGCATCTTCACAAGCGCTTTTCTATTAAGCATGCTGCGATAATTTAAACGCAATATCTTAATGGTAATCATCAATCATCGTACTTTATAAATGTGACACTGGTTGGGCCCTATTACTTCTTTCCACTGTGCACTGGGTTGAGATACAGATGCGATTCATGGTCAACCATTGTGAATTTAGCTTCACTTTGTGTCCCTCATACTGATTGTTCAGCCCTGATATAATGTGCGCTAGAAAGAGCAACAATGCCCTCATTAATTATGTAAAGCCATATGCTGATCGATCAAACAACAAGAATAATATAGGTCAGAATCGATGAGCGTAAAAAAAGAAAGAAACTTTCTGACCGACCTGATAATTCATGGAAATGTACAGCCGATCATGTACTGTTTTTTCATGACAAACGTGAGGCGAACGGTCAGCAAGTTGGGAATCTCGTGGGATATAATTAGCGGTTGAATGACATTTGGAACTATTTATGTAGTTTCTCATCACTTTCCGCTCACTTTGCTTCGATTTCAATGAGGCCACAACATGAAATCTTCGAGGTCATCTCTAATACTACTTTCGGTAGGAATATTTTATTATAAAAAAAAACAATATATTCCAGTATCCGGATTTATTCTAAACGTGCTCTTACTGCATCTCATTCGTCGTTTGTCGACGAAAGAACTTTGGACTTATAAATATCTTTTGGAGATATTGACAGCGTACGACGCTTTCCTAGTGCTTGTGCATCATGTTCCGAATCCGGTATTTTATTTATTATCGAACTCATTCAACAGGGATCTTTCAGAAGGTGATTCCTTCTTTCACTGGTTTTGCAATGGTTTCCGATCGCGGATACGGCAGTTTTGTTAGTCCGTTTTTTTTCAGTTGTACAAATAATCAAAAATATTACATGAGCTGATGTGCTTCTACTCTTCATGTTATGCTGTTCCCTTAGCCCTTCTCAATATCCATCTTCTGTATCGATACTGGACTATTCGAGAGTTCGTGGTGATGAAAAAAGAAAACAACAACGACAGTTTCCAGATCTCACAAAATAGCGTTATTCTCGCAAATACAGTTCATTGTCTCACTAGTCTCGACGTCTATACTTTTTCAGATCACTTGGTTAGCTCTCACATATTATCATACATGGGCCTATTATATGTTTCACAGGTTCTTCGCATGTTTGGTTCTCGCAAGGCCCGAAGATGAGCAGGAAATTCGCCTCTACCAGTCAATGTTCCGTGAAGAATACGAGAGGGAAACAAACGAGGGATGCTTCATCATGAACTACTGGGTAACGAATAATGTCGACCTTTTTGCACGAACAATTGTACTTCAAATGACTGTCCGGATGGAAACAATTTTAAAAACGGCTCGAGACCATCCTTAAAAAGATAAGAATCACTCAAATAAATTTTAGAAATTCTGTCAATTTAACATTTCCAACTGCATCTGATACAAATAGATTCAGAGAGAAGGCTCACTGAGTATCCGTCCGTTTCTCCTTGCTGTCATTGCTGATGGAGTGGAGATTGTCAGCTTCTTCGTTGCTGCATCACTGGCTGTATTGACCTACCAAGAGATCGTAAAAGCGCAACACATTTCCGAAACGATTCGCGCGTTCCAGCTGCGAATTCTCCTTGCGGCGAGTGCTCAGGTAATTGGCATCATTCTTATGACCGTAACAGCCGATTTCCTGACGCTCACGCCTGTTCTCTTCGTGTATTCTCCATACTTCGTCAATGTCACCATCTCACTCGTTCACATTTATTCCCCTACTTTCTTGGCCCTATCAATGGTTCTTCTGTCGTGTTTCCCTTGCATTGACGCAGTTGTCATAATTGTTCTCATGAGATCGTACAGGGATGGACTGCTGCGATTGCTTGGTCGGAAAGATGTGCAGAGGATAGTAGGGGCTGCTCCATCATCCACAATTACAACATCTGTTCGCCCTATGGAGATAAGCATGCAATAAACAAGTTTGTTCACATGGTACTAATTTGGCAATGGCTTGTTTGAACCATCTGAATTGAGTGTTTTGCATGCGTAATGAATAGAAAACATGTGGTATGAAGAGTGCGTGCGTTGTCTCAATGAACTCTGGTCCCACTGGGATATGACCTCGCACCTCTCACAACATCATGATAAACAGGCGTCAAGCTGAGATATTTGCGGCCGTGAGAGAGATCGAGCAAGATTGCGCCTCACATCGATCTAGACCGATCAGATGAGTGATATCTGGGCGTCTATTATTTGAATAAGGCAACAGAGAATGCCCACTGGCATTGCTCCTTTCCGGATCTCGGTCGTGTTTCGAAATTGGCGTCATTATTCCTTCACAATCAGTCCGTCTACCAGTCTTCCTCTCAGTTGCCCATTCGGATCGTTGTGCTCGCCCAATTTCCAATCCGCCTGGCAATGTTTCCTCGGGCTTCTTCTGTCCTCTGTGCTCTCCTTCTCATCGGTATGTATTCAATATTCAATTTATATTATCGCTTAATATTTGATCGTTGATACTTCCCAGGCTCAGTCTCGTGTGCTCGTCCCAAGAAACCCACCAAGAGACAAGACAATGCACCCAGTAACTCAGATTTCAAAGATCTATGACCTGATTGATTTTATAGCTCAGGATGTGAGAGATCAAAGACCAGACCTCAATCACGTTATTCAGATGTGAACGTTTCCACGCTTCTGGCCGCGGTGGGCACTCCCTACTGCATGAAACCATGTATCGGCGGTCTTGCTCTCGAAATGAAGAAGGTATGTCTGAACTCCGATGTTTGTAGGTTATCGTCTGGTCGTCATCCACAATCGAATGTTCTTTTGCCGCTGGCATGTCTCCTCTGTCGAATGCACTCTGACCTTGCATGGCTCATTGATCTCTAGGACTCATTGTTCTGCTCGATAATATTTACAGATTCTCTCCCTCACCGACACAACTGTGCATCTGGACGACCTGTGCAGGCATATTTTAAAAGCTTATTATGTCTGATTTTGCAGACTCGTCTTGATCTCTCGTTGCGATGACAAAAAATGCATTGCAGAGAATACGCATTGGCCGAGCAGTGCCTCGACAAGCGGATGTGGTGCCGTATGAGGAACATTTTCGATGTGGTACGATCCTTTGATGGCTGTACTAGTCTCATCGATAATTCGTATTTGAACGATTTATTGTTGTTTAGGGCACATCTGGCATTGAGCACGCGTGTGTCACCAAGAAGTCCGACTATGCTAAACAGAAGCCATGCCTCAAGAAGCATCTGGACGGCATCCTTCAGAGTGAGTCGTTCCCTGAACAGAGTACTATCAAAAATATTAGAAAATATTGTCAAGACTTATTGCAAATTGTTCCGAGAGAGGCTGTTTTGATCTCAACAATCCTGATACTGGTTCTAACGCACTTTTGAAACTGCCTACATATTCCCTCTTGTAGGTTGCGACGCGACTTGCCATGTTCGTCAAGAACTCGCTACGCTCTCTTCCGCATCGACCATTCAGGTTAGTTGCTGAAACGCATGGCGAAATACGATAGGCGGTGGGGAAGTGTGAAATGACCTTTGAAAAAATGGCTTTACAAGAGGCGATAGTTCGCATATTGAAAATATGTTTGATCTTATTTGCTGAGATTTTCCGAGTAATCGGATGGATTTCTTTATTCAGACGGCTTCTCGAGCCGGTGGCAATCTGTTCATGGTCGCCAAGCAACTAGCGCCTTTCTGCACGTATGATTTCTTGTATAATATATTTTGTTTGTATTTGGATCTTTGATCTTTCTAGTTCTGATCTTTTCTCTCAGTGCCGTTCGCTGCGGTCTTACGTGCGTCGTGAAAGCCGCGAACGCCGCCTGCCCCAAGTCGGGATCACTGATGCTCGTGAGTTTCATTTTATCAACAAAAATTGTCATGCCAATTTAAATAAGTAAATGCTACGGTTTTCTCGTCAATGTCAGACTAATTTGCAAACGCTTTGCCTTCAGGATTCTTTCCTGCAGCCGTTTGACAAGGCCGCGGCACTCTACGACAAAGCGCCTCAGATGACGAGAAAAGTGAGTTCCACTAAGTCAGAATTTTTGAATCTATCATTTCAGTTGGTTCGTGGGCACCTCAAAGAGGACTGCCTCAGCCTTATCGACACTAAGAAGCTCGCTGAAATGCGCAAAGGCAAATTCTGAGCTAAATCGTTCATCTCTTCAACCCAACCCTGCCTAATAACTATTGTTCCATCTGTCTCTGGTTTACTGTTATGATTTTTGTAATTCGATAAACCTTTTATTGGCAAGAATTAATTATATAAAATCCCAGTCAATAAATATATTTCGATCGCAAAATCTTTAGGATAAAGGGCAATCAATTCAGTGAAATCAGTGATCGCTTTCCTCTTCTTCCCCCACTAGTCCTCCGCAGTAATCTCCATAATCCTATTGGGCGCCCATCTATGAATGCAGTTCAATTGCCTTTTATGGCTGTCAGATGGTGTTTCGACCTATTTTCTTGCTTTCAACCCCCCCCCCCCCCCCCGTTCATCTGCGTTTCTCCAGATAAAATGACTGTCAGCTACACGGCCGAAGTTTCCACAGCATCGCACAAGTTCTCGTTCATGAGAATGTTATTTCGGTACGGTTTTGCTCTTCTTGTGGTTTTATCACAATTGCATGTCACTTAAATAGTTGTAGAGCAGTGAACATTCACTTGCAAAGCCTTTCACACTGTTTTCTCGAATTTGAGGTGGCGCGGCTCTCTCTGGAAGTTGGTGTGGCTCGAGTTGCTGCTCTGGTGTGCGGCCTTTACAATGCTCTCTATGAGCTATCGATTGGCAATGAGCGAGGATCAGCGAATGTGAGATTTTACCATCAATTGCTCATTCCTGTGATATTATGCAACGTTTTGAAAATTTTCTGATTTTTTTCCCGATTTTAAATGACTTTTTTCCCCATTTCTGCAGTCAATTCGAGTGGGTGTGTCTCCACTGCGGTCGCTACGCCGATTTCCTTCCGCATTCCTTTCTACTAGGATCTTACGTAACTTTCGTCGTTTCCCGATGGCACAAGCAATTCAACACGATCGGATGGGTGGACAAGTAGGAAGACAAAATGTCAATTTGCCAAAAAGTACTCATCAGAAGCATCATGCTGACTTCATCCTACATTGGCGGTTCTTCGGATAGGGCGAGAGCTCTTCGGAGGGGTGTGGCTAGGCAGATGTGCCTATTGCAAGTGAGAAAAATAAATTATCGGAAAACACGGATAATTTAGGTGCTCATTTACCGTCTGATCTGCGTGCCGGTGCGTCGCCGCTTTCCCACTCTGGAATCACTGAGGGATGCAGGTAGTCATTGGAAAATCTTGTTTATGCTTGTTCAACCCAGTGTAGCAAAGACCAGAGTTCACACAGAAACGCCTCTGTCAGTTAACGGCTCTAAATTTTTTCTCGATAACACATTCTTCATTATGTTCCATTCATTCACAGGCTACCTCCTGCCTGATGAGCTTCCCGACATCGCGGACACCAAATTTTACACGCCCATAAAATGGGCTATGGAGTACGTGAGGATGGCGAGAGAGGAGGGAATGATCACATCGGACAATGCCGTGCAGGATATCTATCAGGTGAGTATTTGGGATGTTAAGCGGTACGCAATCTCATTCATCTGACCGGCGAGAGAATACGCAAATTGAAAAGGGTCGATGCGGATTTTTCATCACTAGTAAGCATACCAGCACCTCAATTAATCTCTATTCAATCAATTGGTGATTCCTCGAAAGTTGCATCTCTGAATCGTTTCAGAAATTCCCAAATTCATGAGCCTGTCAGATTACAAAAAGAACAACGAGTGACCAGGAGTTGTACCACTTGTTCCCTCTATTTCCAGCGATCTTACTAAGATGGTGTTTTGGGGGCCTTTTTTTTTTATAAAGCACACTTATTCCGTGCAACTTGTTTGTGAAAAAAAATGCTTTCAATGAGGGATGAATACGTGTTTATCACAGTAATAGCAGTGCGAATTCTCTCATCCCTTATCCAGGGCAGGAAAGGCAGTCGGAATTGCCCCGTCTAGCTCGAAGTTCAACCATGCGCTTGTGGTGCTGATTTATTGATTCCTTGGGAGCCGCAGCGACGATTTCTGTAGAGCGCGGGGCTGCATGCGCTGCGGTTTCTTTGCCGGCTACAAGATGATAACTTATTTTACTATTGAAAATCCTTTCTGCTTACCTAAGAGTCGTTCCACGATATTTCGAAGCTATTGGGAGGGGTCGACGGAGGACTTTTTTGCAACATATGCCAATAAGTTCAGGGTGAAGTCCCCATAACTAGAGCTGATAGCTGGCCCAATATGAGAGGTTGGGGTGCGCCCTCCGGGAAATGCCAGAGGTGTCCCAAAAAAAGTCGAAAAATTCATCCCTGAAAAGAATATGTTGTTATAGGATTTTCTGACGTTTTTTTCAATGAAAATAACGAAAAACATAGTTTGGAAGCGCAAAGACATCGATAATATGACGAAAAATAGAATTTTCGTAATTTTTCTGGCATCCCGCCCGAGGGTCTTTCGGAGGCTGACGAGAGAACGATGACGAGAGATTTCAAACGATACAGTCACTTTAATATCAGATTTGTATCTCATTTATCGTTATTAAGTATTTGTGTTGATGTTATGAGGTTGTGATATCGATAAAACACGATAAAAGAAAAAAAGTCAAAAAATCTTTTTCAAAATCTCAAAATTTCAAAAATTCATAAGTCATGTATCTGAGCCTCAAATGTATTCTCAACGGAAAATCACTCGGATATGAGTTATGAGCAATATCTTAGCTTTTGGTACGATTTCTAGGAAAAAAAGTTTGGGTCGAAAAATTTCTCGATAATTTGTCCACCGAAAAATAACAATTTCAAAAAAATTTCACAAATCGGCTTTAACTCTCAGATATTGTTCAACCTCATAACATCAACACAAATACTTAATAACGATAAATGAGATACAAATCTGATATAAAAGTGACTGTATCGTTTCGAAATCTCTCGTCATCGTTCTCTCGTCAGCCTCCGAAAGACCCTCGGGCGGGATGCTGCGGAATTCGAGCGATCACTCCTAGAGAAGCGATCACTCCTAGAAATTTCACATGGGGTGTAGTTTTGCACGTATAATTCGAATTTGCAATAATAAAAAATTGGGGATGGCGAAAATATTTTTTCAGGGTGCCAGAAAAATTACGAAAATTCTATTTTTCGTCATATTATCGATGTCTTTGCGCTTCCAAACTATGTTTTTCGTTATTTTCATTGAAAAATACGTCAGAAAATCCTATAAGAACATATTCTTTTCAGGGATGAATTTTTCGACTTTTTTGGGACACTTCTGGCATTTCCCGGAGGGCGCACCTCAACCTCTCATATTGGGCCAGCTATCAGCTCTAGGTATGGGGACTTCACCCTGAACTTATTGGCATATGTTGCAAAAAAGTCCTCCGTGGGGTAGGTGCAGAATATCGTGGAACGTCTCCTAAAGTGTGTGAACAATCAAAATTTTTCACAATGCATACTCCAGTGACCTTACCATCCCTATAGGAATTCGCGTTCTTAGTGAAGGCGATCTCACCTGCGAAAGTCATAGACAGCAGCATGCAAGCGCAGAGCAGAATGAGAAGGCACTTCATGATTGAACAGGAGATGAGTGAAGAACCGCGAGAAATTTGGATGATTTTATATCAGCTGCGATCTCTCTAATACACATGCAATCTCGAGCTCAATGGTGACCAGTCGATCCGTGCAGTGCAAAACAATTGGATTACAACACATACTGATCGAAATCTCGGTCTCTCTATTTCACGCGCTCTCTTCTCATATCAGTTGTTGAGAAGACACAAAGATCGAGGAGTCAACACATGTTTGTTACAATATTACGGAAATTTTTTTATGTGATTGCCGCGCAGGTGGCGGAAGTTAATGGCAGTCAGGAAATCGATATATCTAATATTCTCAGATGAATGAGAAGGTGTAGTCGAGTACAGAACGAATTTCGATACTAGAGATCATGAAAACACGACACATAAAAAAAGTTTAAAAGACGATTTATTTTTTCTTGATTCAAAATGTTCTTGAACTCCATTAACGCTAGAGAGATAGGTTTGCGATTCGTAGATACACAGTGTTTCATTGGGGGATCCCTCATTCCGTTGATATAGTCTACCTCCGTATGAGTTTTGCAGAATGAAATGCACAACAAGTTTCAGATCACTCGTATGAGCCCATGCGTAAGAGTCGGACAAGCTCGAGAACATAACAAACAATACTGTAAATAGTTATTGTTCTGTCTAAGGGGGAAGTCTTTATTTCTAATTTTCTCAGATGAAAGAGAAGGTGTCGCGTAGAGAACGAATTTCGGTACTAGATATCATAAAACACGAAACATGAACACGAAAAGCTCGAGAACATAACAAACAATAATGTATGCTCAAATGTTGGTCCAAATGGTAACTTTTGAATCTGAATCGTATGGCTGAATTCGAAGGCGTCCTGTCATCCTTGAACCCTAATGTTTAGAGTAAATTATTACCAGAAAGACACTTTCGACGAGGGAAGCAAATGTTTTTATCAAAGTAACATAAGTACCATGGTGTGCATCCCTCAGGGGCAGGAAAGACAGTCAGAATTACCCCGTCGAGCTCGAAGTTGCACCATGCGCTTATGGTGCTCATTTATAGCAGCTTCCTTCGGTCCCACGGCCCAAGTCGTGATTCCGGAAACGCTCTCGGCAGCGAGTGACTCTGAATGGGCGGCTGTTTCTTTGCCAGATGTAATATGGAATTCATATTTGAATAATCTATAACAATTCCATCTTTGGCTCACCGAGAGCGTGTGCACATTGAAGATAATTGAAATGCAAAATTATACTCAATCGACCTTAGCATCGGTATAACAATACCTGGTAATGCGAGTTCGCCTGCGAAAGTCGTTCCTAGCAGCATGCAAGCGAAGATCAGAACGAGAAGGAATTTCATGATTGAACAGGAGATAAGTGGAGAAGTGTGAGAAATTTGGCCGATCTTGTACCAAATCTGATTGTTATCGGATCTCTCGAGTACACATGCAACCCACTGATCATTGGTCAACAGTGGATCTTCGCCGAGCAAATATCAATTCCCGCATGTCTATTCGTCACGCCCTCACGCATCATTCGCTAGATATTGTGCATATCGAAGAGTGTTGTTGACACTAAGTCTAAGTCCGAAATCTGAAAACATTCTTGACGCAATATTATACAAATTGTTGATGTGTGCAACGCATATGACAGTTTGTGGTACGGGAAGTAGTGAACTCTAACCTTCTCAGGTGAAAGATAGTGTTGATGAAGATACAAGAGAAATTCTCTTGATATCACTAATGTGTGATAACCTGTCGCCAGCCACTTATCAGAAATTCGGAAAAAAGATTAGTTTGTCTGTTTCAAACGCGTCAGTTGAATAATCATCAGCAATTTCTAAACCCCAACACTTCGAATGTAAACTTTATCTGCGTCTTTCGGGTTAGTGGATTTCAATATCGTTCGACAGTTTGAGTACACATTAATACACAACACGTCTGATCACGTGCACACGCAAGTGTAAGACTTCGCGGCGGTGCGTGGCATTGTAGATGTGTCAGTGACAATGAAGTAGTGAGCTGCGGCAGTGCCGAAGTACCTTCAATTACATAATGTTAGACGGACTGATGCGATCGTAATAATAAGCGAATAGATCGGATCTTCGATGTTGGGCCTGTTAAAAAAATCCAAAGATATGATCTTTGATTTGAATACCTGCATTTTTCTATGTTTATTTATTTATTTATTTATTTTGATACGCCCCAAAGGGTGTGACAGCATGTGAATTAACACAGTAATAAGAAGAGTTGAGGGAAGGAGGAAGGGACAGGGATCGATGTAGATGAGGGGAGGGAGGGGGGAGGGAACTTCGTATATTGCACATTCCCAGAGTTGCTCTTGATTGACGAGGTGGACGAAGCCTCGGAACGGGAGGAGACCGTTCGATCCATGTATATCGTATGGATCAGAGCAAGGGAGGGAAGGGAGGAATGAAGCTACAGTTTTGGAATCTCTATCTGGAGAATGTGGGTAGTGTCGGGGTTAGACAACAGGCGAAGTTTGATAGTAGACAGAGATAACTTGGGATCAACAATTTTATGGATCTTACAAAGAAAGCGAATAGAACGGTGAGAAAAGGAAGATCGCAAATTCTCTCTTCGAGCAATGGGAATATGAAGAGAGAAAGCATTATTTCTAGAAGACACATTACGAAATGAATAGAAACTAGACATAGGAAGATTTACAATCCCATTAACAATCTTTAGAGAGAATACAATATCAGCTACTACACGGCGAAGGTACAAAGATTTTAAGTGTGACTGGTGAGGCGTATTCGAGAATGGGTACAATGAATGAACGATAAGCTCTAATGTAGGGATCACTGGACGTACATGATACAGATCGAAAAAGCAGATAAATTAGCTTTAGTGCTTTTTTACAAATGAGATCACTGTGTGGAAGGAAAGAGAGAGTTGAGTCGATATAGACTCCAAGGTCCCGAATAGGTTCGGGGGGAGACACAATGGAAGGAAGAGAGAGGGGTATGGAGTTGAGAGAGTATTGGAAGAGGGGATTGTTTTTGCCTATGTAAAGGGCGGTGCACTTCTTTTCAGCGACCGTCAACTGCCAAGTTTCGCAGTATTCTAAGATACCCTGTAACCCTTGTTGAAGTTGAGAGGGGGTGGATGGATGTTGGTCAGGTTTGTGAGTGATGTACAGTTTGATGTCATCAGCAAAGAGACGGAAGTTGACTAAAGGGAATGGAGAGAGAGCCCGAGGGACATCGAAAAGGTAGATGAGAAATAGAATCGGAGCTAATACAGTGCCTTGTGGGACACCACTGAGAACCACTCTCTCCGAAGAGAGAGAGGAACCAACTTTTACCTGTAAGTGACGATCGAGCAAGAAGTCCGAAATCCAGTTAAACAGACAACCACGAATACCAAGGCAATTCAATTTATGGAGGAGTTTAGAATGAGAAACAGTATCAAATGCCTTAGCTAGGTCAACATAAACAACGTCAACACAATCATTCCTATCCATTGAATCACGCCAAGATTGGGTACACTCAAGAAGTTGGGATACGGTAGATTTGCCACGGACGAATCCGTGTTATTCAGGTGGAATTATGGAGTGGATTTCGCACCAGCGGACTAATTTGGGCTTGCTTGATGATTCGTTCCATGACTTTACTAGGAATGGGAGTGAGTGAGATGGGACGGTAGTCGGATAACAAAGAAGGAGACGTGACTTTAGGAATTGGGACAATAACTGAAAGTTTCCAGAGAGAAGGGACTTGACCCAACATCAAACTGTAGTTCATAATATGAGCAAGTGGTTCAGATAGAGTCAAATAACACTTCTTGAAAATAACAGAGGGAATTCCATCGGAAGGAAGAGAGCACGAATCAGAAACACGTCTAAGGTGGTAAGCAATATCAATTGGGAGAATAATAGAGAAGGGAATGGACTGAGGAATAGTGAGGGGGCAGGTAGGGAGAAGTCCATCATCGGCAGTAAATACAGATTCAAAATATGAAGCAAATGCCTCGGCCTTATCAGTGTCATTGGTCAGATTATTACCATGAGAGTCAAATAGAGAAGGAGCAATCGATGAACGGGGTTTAAAGCGAGTGGAGATGTAACGATAATAAGAACGGCTGCGATTGCCAGATAACAACTTGTTTTCTTTGTTACGAATGAATTTCCTTACTTCCGAATCAAGTTTAGATGATACATTTGCGAATTGAGATCTAACGGGAACAAGAGATAGCTTGTTAAAGAGACAACGTTTGTGCTTTAGAAGGGACTTGATGTGAGGAGGGTAGTTGTCAAAGGGAAGGAATTCCTTCTTGAAGGGTACAAGCGAAAAGAATAGATGTACAAGGTAATCAACAAACTGAGAATACATCTGAGAAATATCGGAGAAATTGTCAAAGATCAAAGACCAATCGGTGCCAGAGAGAGCAGAGTTGAGACCTATGAAGTCGGTTTTTCGAAAGTCAAAGGAAGGAATGGATATGGGAGCACAGAATGGCCAAGAAAGACGGAAAGTAACACTGGAGTGATCAGAGTTCTTGAACGGAGAAGATACATGACAGTTAGAGATGAGGTCAGGAGGAGCAAGGACAATGTCTAGAATCTTGGTGCCGAGAGTAGGGGAAGAAACAAATTCGTGAAGAGAAAGGGATGAGGCGAAGTCAACAAGAGAAACTGATTGCCCAGTGGCCAGAGAAGTATTGGCCCAATCAGTGTGCAAATTCAGATCACCAGTAAGAATAACAGACTTATCAACAGAGGATAGAATGGATAACTGGTCGAACAAAGCTAAGTTGTCACTAGAGACAGTGTTGGGGGGACGGTAGGCCAGAATGAGTCGAATAGCAGATAGACCAAGAGGGGGAAAGAGATCGAGACAGACAACGTCAGACGAGACAGTGGTGGGGAGGGAAATACGAGAACAAGGAATGTGATCACGAATGATTACACATACACCACCACCCCTTCTGGCGCGATCAGCACGAAAGATACGGTAGGGAAAAGAAAGGAGAATCTCAGAGTCCATAATTCGAGAAGTAAGCCAAGATTCAGAAATAAGGATAACATCCGGACGATCAAGTGACAAGATACAGTGTAAATCTGGTAATTTGTTACAGAGAGATCTAGCGTTGAACATGATACAATTCAGGAAAGGAATGGATGGAGAGAGATCAGATGGATGATACGATGAATGGAGTAGGGGTGTATCAGAAATTAGTTTCCCTGGCTCGGGAATTGAGTGCGGACACGAGAGGGAATGTCCCCCTTATGCCAGATTTCTCCTCTATAGACAACGAACGGAGAGGAATCATCTTTCGCACGCAAGTCCCTTACCCTCGCCCTCATCTCCTGATGCCTGGCCAACTCTTCCCTGCTCATCGACTGGCGAATGTAGATACCCTCAAACTCGGAGTTTCCTCTGAGTCTGGAGGCGTTTTTGAGTGCCGTGAACACAAAAGAGCGAGCGGGCATTACAAGCTTGAGGAGACGAGGGCGATCCGACTGTTTACCCATTCGGAAGATCTGATTCGGCATAGTGTCAACCTGGAGGAAGCTGAGAAGTCTGGCAATGCCCCTTCTATCAGCCTTGCACCTTTCCTCCAGTCCCAGACCAGAGTCCGGTTCAGGAAGGCCGGATACGACCAGGGACTTCTGACGCAGATGCAACTCGTAGGGATCAACAGTGGAGGGGGAGGGAGGGGAAGAGGAGGAAGAAGGAGGGGAACGAGAGAGGGAAGAGAGGCCGGACGAGAGAGTGTGTGGAGTGGAGAGAGTCTGAGAGGTCGAGGGAAGGGAGGAGTGGGAAGAAGGGGAGAGGAGAGGATTGCCATCACTGGGCTGATCAGCGACATGTTCAAGAGCTTTCGCCAGTGAGGAGAGCAGATCGGTGACGGCTTTCCACTTTGCCAAGTCGACTCCATTGGGGGCAGACTCCATGGAAAGAGCGAGGGCAGACACGACCAGATTAGTGAAAGTGCCACCCTGTTTCTTAGCCACGGGACTAGAATCCCCGGACATCGTCGAGGCCCTCTTTTTGGGAGGAATGGTGGAACAGAGATAAAGATCAAGAATCAAAAAGCAAAGGGAGGGAGAAACGAGGGGAAAATACTAGTAAACAAGCAACACGCGAGAGACACAGGAGGGGTCACCTTCCCCGGGGAAGGGAAGAGCGCGAATGAAGGAAGGGAAGAGCGCGAATGAAGGAAGGGAAGAGCGCGAATGGGAAGGGAAGAGCGTGAGATGGGAAGGGAAGAGCGCGAGCGTATGTCAGCTCCCAGACTCGGGTTTTCCCGCGCTGCATGCGCGCCACTTTTGCGAAGCTGCGCAGCCACCCTCTCCGCTTTTCGCGTGCTCTATCGCCTAGGTGAGAGAGCACTCGAAAATGGGAGAGGGTTGCTGCGCAGCTTCGCAAAAGTGGCGCGCAGGCAGCGCGGGAAAACTCGAGGAGGATCTAGAGACTTGTAAATTTGAATGTAGCTTGAAAATGTTTTAATGAGCTCAGAAACAAATTCTCAAGTCTCTAGCTATACTTGAAACCGAGTTATTCGTAAATTAAGATTTTAACGATGTAATTACCATATTTTTCGTTTTTCTCGAATAACTCGGTATCTGGAATAGCTAGAGACTTGATATTTGGAATCTGAGCTTATTAAGACACTTTCAAGCTACTTACAAATTTCCAAGTCTCTAGCTCCTCTGGGAGCTGAGATATGAAAATGCTGGAATTCAAATCAAAGATGGTATCTTTCGAATTTTTTAACAGGCCATCGAAGATACATCGAACATCGAACATCAGAAGATCAGAAGAACATCGAAGATCCGATGTTTTCACCGTTTTTAACACCACATAACATAAGATATGAACTGACGACCCGAGCTCTCCTGTGCCCATGGCGGTGAAGAACAACCTCACCGTACACCCGGTAGCCGCGTACACTCGAGCCACCTGAACAAGCAATTCGTTTGCCTCTCCGATTTCCATCTCGTTCTCCACATTTTCACATCCTCTCATCTGGCTAAAGCA
The DNA here is from genome assembly GCA_036245825.1 of Pristionchus entomophagus. Lineage (NCBI taxonomy): Eukaryota > Metazoa > Nematoda > Chromadorea > Rhabditida > Neodiplogasteridae > Pristionchus > Pristionchus entomophagus. The sequence goes on along the minus strand of BTSX01000004.1, from coordinate 15,591,656 downwards.
TTTGGAGATGGATGTCGGGTAATCAGAGGTAGCGCGCCCTGCTCTTTGTCGCTCACAGTTGTGGTGCCAGCCACTCCTCCCGACGCCACGGGCGTACCGGGGGTAACCGTACGGTTAGATGGCGTGCCACGAACGAACGCGCTTCCGGTCACCGTGTACACTGCGCAGTCCGCGTTCGGCGACTGCAAATATGCTTGAGAAAATCTGCTCTGAGTTTGAATCGATAAGTAGATATTAGTGATGACAATTTGACATTAAAATCTCGTTGGCCAGAGGAAATAGAGAGCACCCGAAATGAGGATAGTCTGATGCCGATTTTCCATCACTAGTAGATATGACTGGTGTGTTCGAACCAGTAATAGCTGAAAACACATACGATCTCGAAGGCGCACGTTTTCGCACAGTACATCGTCTTTTGTGCAGCAGTAATGGTATTCAGGCAGAAGGGAGCTGTTGAGTTCGCCGCCCAATTGGCACAGCTTGAACACATTAATCTTGATTGGAAACACTGTTACTAAATGGATGAATGAGAGCTCGAATCGGTTCAGGTTTCTAGCAGTCCCAGAAAAACTGCTACGCACTCATTTTATTCATTGAACATGAAAGACAACAAACTTTGAATTGCCATCAGTCCCGGTTCCCGGCGCAGCGGTTGTAGTAATAGTGCAGCCAAGATTAGAGCAGTACGTCGGGCAGTAAAACTGTCGAGTCGCAAGTGAGAACGAGGAGCTGGTGCAGAACTGGGCGTTCGTGCTCCAAGCAGCGCAACTGATTTTTTTTTTTTCGAACTATGGAATCTGAGGGAAGAATTTAGTGACTTACCTGGGATGGTTGCTCGTTCCGCACTGCGCTGAGCTGAGTGCAACTATCACAGACATGGCAACGAAGGAAAACGTGGAGGACATTTTCCCCTGGAACTTGCTCAATGAATGGCTTGAACGCCATTTCTGCTTCCATTTATGGTATCATCGTACTGAAATTTGTACGGGGCTCATTTGCGCAGCTGTTGTGTGAGAGATGCATGTCATGAGCTTGATCGATCTCAACGTTTCCGGTTTGGATGAACATACAATGGGGGATCTTTGATTTCTTCCGCCAATGTAAATTTGAGTGAACACACGGATATTTTGAATCTGGCCTGGTTCTACTGACATGCTGATACGGCTTATTCATTTTGCTGGAACAATTGGATGAAATTTCCCGAAATCGAAAACAAATTTACACAATGATCACAAACGATACAACCGTGAATAAGTTCCAAATGGGTGTCACAAGTTCATTCTAAGACGATTTCCAATGGATAAACCGTGCTCCATAGTCATACTGACATGATATTTTCGCAGGAACTACTCAAACTACGCGGCAAGCTCCTCTCCACCTTCCTCTACGACTGGGTTCCAGTTCCGCTAAACTACACTCAAGTACCCGAATTCCGGTTTCAGGACAGTTCCTGCTTCCAGACTTCATGCATTCCAGATTGTTTTCATCGCCGTCCGTATGTATTTCGTAGTCGAGTTGCTCGGTCGGCAATTTCTAGACCCGACAAGAGTCGGACCACATCGGCACAGTGTGAGTGACCTTTGTGTTCTCTTCAGAGTGTTGTTCCCGAGAAAAGACAAAATTCTTTGCGTTCCGTCGACGAATTGATAATAACTCAATGCGAAATTGTCTCCGATTTATGCCAATTTCCAATTTGATCTCACTTTAAATCTCAGATCGACTGCTACGTGCCGTTCCTCTCCATCTACCAGTTCATCGTCTACGTCGGATGGGTGAAAGTCGCCGAGGCGCTTCTGAATCCCTTCGGCGAAGATGACGACGACTTCGAGACGAACTGGATCATCGACAGGAATCTCAAGGTGATAACAAACCCAATAATATTCGCTAGTGGAGCTGACAAGTTCGATGCGATCTGAATTTGAAATATTGAATGATAAGATCACATTTATTGTATGGTCAGGTTGGTTTCGATATCGCCGATCACGCCGCAGACTTCCCGCCTCCACTAGAGAAGGATATGTACTGGGACGAGCCCGAGGTGCGGTCAAAAATGCATTTCATTGATATCCAAAGTGCAATTTGTGACTCAAGTTGGTGCCCTTCTATTCGGCGGAAACGGCGACGGATGAGCAGCACGGAGCCATCGGATCAGCTGTGGAGAATGACCATGATTGGGTGAGATCAGCCCAATAAAGTGCAAACCGTAAATTGAATGAAAATTCAATACTACTGCAGGATTTCTTCAATCGCCGCGGTTCTATCATGTCTCTAATGTCCTCGGCCATTCATTCAATCTCAAACTGGTCGATAGCCGACACGGTCTCACGAAGAAACTCGATCGATCCAACGCCCATACATCCAACTATCTTCAATAGAGAAAAGGTTGAACCTTTATTTAAATATTATTGCAAGATCACTTCCTTTTCAGCTTACCGAACTCGGCAATCGCGTTCGCAATCTAAGAAAGTTTTCGGAGATTGCGGAAGTCGAGGAGAATTCGCCCGATGATACGTTGACGGCGATACCCAAACCTGAATCCAAGCTCAATCTTAGACGAGTTCGTTCCAATGATAAATTTTGAAGAAAAAAATTACGATAAATATACTTTTTTTTTAAAAATTCGCCCATTCCTGTCGCATCTCAGCAAGGCATCATCCATCAGAATAAAAAAAAGCGTTAGCCCATAAACATGCAAGCAGCGAACATGGGTCAAAGTACATTAGCCTTTACTCATTTGTTTGGTGATTTTGACTCCGGACGTGAAGTCATCCTGGCGATGACATCGATAGTCACCGCCTTACTGATAAGAAGAAAGGAACAGCCCCCTCTTTGTCCCCACCCCTCTCCCCTAATCATCACTTACAATTTTCATTTCCTTCTCAACTGCAATGACTGTCAGCTCATCACAGTCGTAGTAGGTTTTTATTATTCTCTAATTTATTGATTATTCAAATTCAGTTTCTTCTTTTCACGTGCAATTCGTGACTTGGCCATCTTATCAGCTCTGATTGCACTGATTCTTCACGTGAAGGAGTCACGAATAGTGAGTGCAGAGTATCCGCAATTCCAGCCGTAAGTGAATTGATTTCAGGGGCCTGTTCCGAGCTTTCCGAAGCGAGCTGAGGTTAGGCATGTGGAATGTGCTCGGTTACTGGATGGAGATGCAGTGTGAGATATTAAAATTATAAATAATATCACCGTTTTTCAAAGATACGCAAAATCTCTCGACCGAGTCAAACTAGTCCCCACGAAAAGCTTGGATATGAGCTGCGCAGCTGTCCAAAGAAGGTTCACTATACCTGCATGCAAGGATTTGCATGAAGACATTCAGAGTGAAATCTCGTCTCAACCCACTAACCGGCTTTCACATTGCCTTCGCGAAAGTTGTGCATCAGGTGCTGTATTATTGACGCATTTGGAAATAACTGGAATCTCTGCAGGACTATGAGTTTCTCGAGGAGCAACTATCCGTTAATTTCGCAGAAGAACATACCTTCTGCTTCGCTCTGGACAAGAAGGTGTCAGTTTAATGTTATTCCATGTAACAAATTACAATTCAGGCACCTTTCTCCTTCCGACGCAACATCATGACCCTGTCGGTGTGCCTGCCGAATGTTTTCCTTGCCGATGAAGAGTACGATACCGATTCTGCTGGTGAGTCTGACTTCTTTTTCTGGATGAAATCAGTTGTCAGGTCACTATCATAATCATGCTCTTCTCGACTGCATGCGAGTGTCGCGACAGAGGAAATGGAATTACATCCTGTTTCTGCAGGTTCGTCGTATAGCATTGAACAAATGAAAGATTACTCTGATATGTATGAACTTTGAGAACCACGACATTATGATCAAATCGAATCGAGAACTAGCCGACGTCTTCACTGCACTCAACGGAGCGAATGATCTGGAATTCGTGAAGTTTGTGTGCACGCTCTCAACATTTAACTATGTATTGCCTTTCCGATGTCCTCACGCCGCCTGGGACATTCGCTGCGAAATCAGCGAATTTAATCTGGGGAAGCTCGGACTATGTCCGTCGGAATTGACTAAGGGTCAGCCACGATTCAGGGATGCAATTTCTGTTGCGTTTGTCCCTGTCAAAAAACGAGGAGTTTACGAGCTGTATCTACCACAAAAATTGTGGAAATACAAACTACATTTACAGAAGAACATGCACGCTGCGCTAGCCTGAATGTCCAATTGGCGAAAGGATGGACTCAAGTCTCGCTCGCTCGAGAAACCTCAGAGTATATCATGGACAGAATAAATCTGACGACGTTTCTGGCAGTACTGAATGAGCAGGTTTGAAAAACCCTTGTATACGGTATCAGTCTCATAATTGCAGAAATACGGCGTCGATGAGTTGTTGATGCAGTCGCTGCTGGCTACTGAAGCTCTAGGAATTCCGGGAACTTACCCAGTCAGATGCATGCCGGAGAATGACTCGGCCGCACCGACCAATACGCTGTTCATTACGAGGTACGACTCTCCTCAAAAAGTGGCAACAAAGAATAAACAAAAGGTTTTGATCGACTCTCTTTTCCTTGAGTTGGAAATGCAAAGCGAAAAACATTACTGTCTTCTTGATTTCGAGTTTGTGCTAATTCAGGCTAACGCACTGGAGTTGGTGGTCCTCGTATGGATGCAGAAGTGGAATGTGGCGAAATGAGCTCTGCGTCTTTGGAGTCGAGGATGTGAACCATCTGGCTGGCGTGCATCAAATAATGGCGAACAAGATTCGAAATACATACTATCTGACTCACATCTTGCTAAAAACACAAGATTTTGAATATAGTAAAACCACGAGTATTGTCGAAAGAAGCAAAAAAAGATGTCGCCATAATTCATGATGAGGCTATTCTCGTAGATCAACGCTGAATCTTTCAGATGCATCCTGACATGGACTATGCTGCAATCTCGTGCATTGGCGAGATTCTGTTCAATAGAACGCATCGTGAACTCGAGGATCATCCGTTGGACTTGAACATCTACGATAATCTCCCAGGAGTCAGTAATTCAGATTCTATTCCATACTCTGACATCAAACTCATGATCTTCATCATTTATCGTTAATAATATCTCTCATGTTTGGTTAATCACCTTGTTAGTTTCTTTCCCCCACCCCCTCCCCCTCTTTCTCTATCAATCACCCCCCCCCCCCACCACCCTTTCCGTATCCCTTCCACCCCAATTCCATCCCCATCACCATTAGTGATCTTTATAGTCTGGTTCTCGGAGTCATGTCAAGCTGGTATACACCGAGTTCCTCCTCCTCGGAAATCCTCCCACTCTCATCTCCTCTATGAGATAACTACCAGAAGAAGACAAGAAGAGACCAGACTATTAGATCTTTTCTTTATCATCCCACTCCTCCTTTCTCGTTTCCTCTCCTTTCCTCCCAACCTTTGAGAGTCGTTTTTAGAAATATATTATTCAAAAGTATCATTATTTCGTAGCGCCCTCGGGCGTAGATATAATATATTATCTTAAAAACTCAGGTGCGACTACGAAGGGCTGTTCAACAGGATGTCAAAAACTTTGACATTATCGAGTGCCCGAAATTTCCGATGAGAAGATCAGTAGAACCAACGATTTTTGATCGAATCCGTGATTTCATTGAAAGGCGTTGGTACCGGGGCAACCGAGCATTTAACGGATCGTGAATAGGCTATTTTATTATTGATAATTTTGTAAATTTGATAGATCCTCATGAATCAATCGTCTTCGAGATCGATCTCGAAAAATCGTCTTGTTGTGAGATCTTTGGGAGAATGTCCAGCTTCTTCGATCTTATTCGGAGAAGCTGCATTACGTAACTAAAATTGCAAAAATTCTGTAAATAATTCATTATTTCACTCACACTTTGTACGGTGACAAATACCAAATCGTCACGGCGGGGTTGAAAATTGGCGCAATCATAGCCGACTGAAAGCGGTTTGTCAATGAGCACTAATGAGATCCGTGACGTACCAAATATGCTACCGCCTCCAACTGCGGACTGTAGATCTGTAGAACGAGAAGGCCGATTCCGATTAGAGCGAAGATCATAGACAGGGGAAGAAGAGCGTGGATCGTAAGAATCTGAATCATGATGATTGTTTTCACAACAAGTCTTTGAAATTGCGGTTCCCATGATTTCCGATATTGTCACAACAGCTGTGCGAATTCTAGGTTTATACCGTTTCTAAGATTATAGATTCCTATCGAATGCATTTGCATGATCTACAATCCTTTTTTTCCGGGGACAAAATCCGCTTTAAATAACAGCTGATAACAACTTTATAATTATCTTTAGCAAAGAACTAACCAGAGCTACTAATCTTTCCAATCCATGTAATTTTCTTTACGCTGTTCATGATGAACCACTGAAACAGCTTACCTTGACCAATACTCTGTGCATGTCCACTGTCCGCTCGCTCATACTTCCGTGATGCGAAATTCTGGCTAGAGACCGGAGAAGTTGCGTCCTCGTTACGATCAAGTACACGAAAAGCACCGGAATGACAACAAAGAAGATGCCGAACATGCTAAGGGCGTATGGATCCGCCAACTTTGGAATACCTGAAATAAATACATTCTTTCTTCGGTCAAACACCGAAAACACTAACCATAAAAAGTTGCACAGGTCCAGTTGGTGTCGGGATAAACTTCATACAAAGTGTTGAAAAGCGCTGGATCCGCCACTTTCGCGTGCTTGAATGCAATCTGGGCAATAATTAGCCGTGAATACTTTACAGCGAAGAGTAGGTCGAACCAGATGAGCTACGTTGGGAACGGTAGTGCACAGCACTATCAAGTGGACCGAACGCGCCTTAGGCGATGGCTGCGAAAGAATGTAGTTTCTGAAATTCGTTGAGATAAGTTTGATTATTTTTTTTGCTCTTTCTGACCTGTACCAGAACGAAATGGACTGAAGAATGATCGATTCGACTAAACCACTAGTCATGATCGAGTTGCAGTAATTACAGAGATCAGTGGCGATGTACGAGCATGCCCCGAAGGATACAAAGGTGAAACTCGGTAGTTTCACGACCAATCTGGAAAATTTTGGGTAATAATTGAAATGTAGTCAGCATTACCTTTCGAAAGCCATTGCATCCGCGATAATATCAATCAGGTCGTTGAGAGCACAGTAGAAGATGAGGATGGAGTAGGTCTGCAGAGTATGGAATTTTCCAACTAAATTTTGTTGTTATTGTTGAATACTTTGAGCGACTTAGGCGTTCCTCTGAGGACTGCTATCATGAGCATGACGTTTGTGAGGAATCCGAATGCGAGCAAAGGAAGGTAGACGAGATGAGTGAATGCCATCGAGCTTCGATTAACTGAATATACACGATTACTTCCTACTAAAATCTCAACGGAAATTACGCAAGCACAAGGACTAAAAAGGGACTAAGAGACACTATCTGAGCCGAAACAGATACAGCCGCAAAAGGAAAAATAGAATTGCGCGAAAAAATTACCCTATGATCAACTTTTGACGTAGAGTTCGAAAATCGACCTTATGAAGCCATATCTCGAAAACCAAATTCCCAGTGGCACACTTCTCGTGCCAGAGAGAAAATATTATCTCGCGAACCGCGCTTCGTAGACCCACAAAACCATAGTAATTCTTGAAGATCTCGTCGAGATAAGCACTTTTACAATTGGTAGTGGAGTGCTATCTCTTCTGTGAAAAAAGTTAAGATCTCCGAAAAAAATTAATTTATAAAATTTGAAGTTTTTTCACCATAACTTTTTTGTTTCACATTTTGGTGAGCTCTAACATGCAAAATCGAATTCTACAAGCGAAAATACACCCGAAATTTCTATAGTCAGATAGTTCTGAGTTTTCGACTTTTCTGTCAAAAAATGGCCATGATCATGAAAAAGTAGAAATAATTTTGTCCCAGAACTTTCTCTCTTTAGGAATTTCTGGTCTATTTTTGTACGTAAATTCCGAATTTCGGCACTAGAGACTATGATAGCCAGAACGGAAGAAGTTATGCTCGAAAAACGGTCGAAATCAAGCATTTTTCGAAAACCAGTGCGCACAAATGTAAAAATGCTTATCTCGACGAGATCTTCAAGAATTACTATGGTTTTGTGGTTCTACGAAGCGCGGTTCGCGAGATAATAGTTTCCCTCTGGCACGAGAAGTGTGCCACTGGGAATTTGTTTTTCGAGATGTGGCTTCCTAAGGTCGATTTTCGAACTCTACGTCAAAAGTTGATACTAGGGTAATTTTTTCGCGCAATTCTATTTTTCCTTGTGCGGTTATAGGCCAGAAAGCTACTTCGACTCAGATAGTGTCTCCTAAAAACACTACTGAATCCCCCGAAATGATAAGTGGGGAATAGCCTGTTGACCACAAAGCAAAGCGCCGAGAATATCGAGAAGTCAAACACATGATTACAAAAGGATTGAAGGAGGGGAAGTTGAGTTTATTTTCTCTCGTCAGGGGCGTCAAATGATCTATGAAGAAGCTAAAATTCAATCACCTGTCTGAAGGAAACTTCTCTAAAGTCTAGACTATAGAACTTGACTGATGTGAGCATAAGTGATTTACTCTTTTTTTGTAGTGACGACAATGTTCGAATGGTAAAAATCCCGAAAGATCGTTCGAAAGCGCCAACGATTAAAGTACTTTCTGGTAGAATCTCGCTTAATTGATATTACATGAAATAATTTTTCAACAGACAGCAAATGCAACCACCGAGGCTGGCATTAAATGGGAACATGAAGCAGGGGAAAATAAAGGGAGTCAAGAATTGGCGAGATTTTCTGCGAAGAATATTATATCTGGATCACATATTCTGATACAATTTAGCACGTCTCATTTTTGCTGAGTGTGTTTGCATGAGAAAATGGTCAAAGGATGAAAGTTACGGGAAAACCGTAACTGAGAAAATCAAGCTTTTTTTTCAAACTGACGATAATAGCGCAAAAAATACTCATTGTAGTGGTTGATAGATTATTTGAGTGCAGTCCACACGCAAGAACCTTTTTTTTGTATGATCTGGTTCATTTTAAATTGTCAAAACAACAGTTACCGCTTTAGTGACGAAGTCACAAATGAAAATTGGATGAGCACAGAGTGTTCTATGAAATTAAACCTCAATTGAACAAGACTCATCTCCTCGTGTGATACGATAGAGATGATATGGAAAATAACGGAGCTCACTTTCTGGTCGTGGCAAACAAAAGAAAAATCAAACACATTATTACAGAAGGATGGATGGAGGAGAACTTGCGTGCTTTTTTCTGAATTTCCTAGTGAACTTTATGGTCACCAGTGTACAATCACTTGCCGGAAGCAAACAAATTCGCCCTTTCAAAATTTGAGAGCGCAATTTCACAAAGAATGGAACTTATGAGAGAATAAATCTTCTGTTGAAAATATCGATTAAAATTATATCAACAAATTATAGAACCACGCAAAACTACTGATTCCTTATATAAATCATAGATTTCCTATGAAGATAATAAATGAGTGTCACGCAAAATCTAAAAACGATGAATATCACACACGATATGAATAGAGTTTCGAAAACAAACAACTAGTTGTTTACTTTCTAATCGACTAGTCGATTAGAAACCAATCAACAACTATTCGAAAAACAACAACTATTCTTATCAACTAGTTGTTTACAAGTCAAATAGTAGCTTCTATAATCAAATCAGTCTAATCGAATAATTCCTTTGTTCGACCACCCGAATCGGTCGGAGAGGGGAGCGAATGACAAGAAAGGAGAAGAGAGAATCCCCTCTCATCGACCAAACAACCGCTTATCGACTAGTCGACTAGTTGGAATAGGATCGCGAGAATAGTCGATGGCTAAACAACTAGTTGTTTAGAATCATTCTCAACTAGTTGATAGTTGTCAACAAGTTGTTTTCGACACTCTAGGTACGAAGCTTTCACACATAATATTCAATTGAGATGCATCATTATGGCTTTTTTCTTAGTGATCGTTGATGACTCGGAGTTTTAAAAAAAATATATTTTATTTTATTTCTAAAGAACGGCTTTGTCTGCCCATGTCTAATCGTATCCACACGTTTATTTGCCTACTTTATAAAACATAATAGATAATTAGACAGATGTACTACAGAAGTGCGATGACAATAAAATGTGAGAAACGAGTAAACTACGCAATATCGATTTTCGTCATTGTGAGAGTCGCTTGACGCGGCAAGATTCCTATTTTCATTGTTGTATGGAGATGAAGGATTGATAAGATGACATACCTTCAAGGAAATCAACAGTATGAACGGCAAAAAAACTGAATCACCTTCTATACGGAGCCAGGTACCAAATCGTTACTGCTGGGCTGATAGTTGGCGCGATCATGGCGGACTAAACATAACATTTTTTTCAGGTTAAATTTGTTTTTTTTCTTTACCAGATAAGCCAGTGCTTCAAGCTCCGGACTGTATACTTCCATTACAAGTAATCCGATCCCGATCAATGCAACTATCATTGAGAGAGGCATGAGAGAATGGATTGTCAGAATCTGCAACGACAATTCTATAAATCTGTACATTGTGATCAGTTGAAAAAAATGTTTCTCATCGGACAACATTCTTACCTTCACCATTAGTCTGTGCAGCCGGATAGTACGCTCGCTCAGTGTCCCCAGCTTCGTCATTCGTCCAAGCGTCCGCAATAGATTCTTTCTCGTGATGATGAGATAGAGAAACAACGCAGGAATGACAACAAAGAACGCGCCGAAAAGAGCAGCAGGGTAGCACTCTCCCAATCGTGGAATGCCTGCAGCGGAAATCATGACTCATTTGAAGAAAAAAAAAAGTGAGAACGAGATCGAGAGCGAAGAACAGACCATAGAAAGTTGCGCCAGTCCAATTCGCATGGGGATAAGCATCTGCCAATGTTTCGAAGAGCCCAACATCTGCCACTTTTACGTGCTTGAAGAGTATCTGGACAAAGATTGGAAGTTTTGAGGAGGAAGTAGAATGGGCGCCAGTACCAGGTGGATAATGTTAGGGATCGTATTGAGCAAAACTACCGCATGAACAGCAAGCGCCTTTGGCGAGGGATGGGTGAGGATGTAGTCTCTTTAAAATAATAAGGTTGTAAACTATTTATCGCAAAATTTGTCAAAATATAATATTCACCTGTATCCGAACGAAATAGACTGAATCAGTACGGATTCAACGAGTCCGCTAGTCATGATTGAATTGCAGTAATTACAGAGATCCGCTGAGATATAACGGCATGGGCCGAGCGCTACAAACGTGAAACTGGGCATTCTCACAACCAATCTGAAAACAAATTTACCATCATTTTTATAGGCTCTCAAACCTCTCAAACGCGAAGCCGTCTCCAAGAATTACGATAAGATCGTTCAGAGCACCGTAAAATATAAGAATAGAGTAGTTCTGAAATAATTGCTTACAATCAAATGACATAATATTTGTATCTCTACCTTGAGCGCCTTTGGAGTTCCTCGAGCAATCGCTATTATCAGAATTATGTTGAATAAGATTCCGAGGCAAAGGAGCGGGATATAGAGAATGTGTATGTAAGCCATTGCAGCGAGGCGTGGGAACTGCATACGTGCAACGATTTTAATCGAAGTGGCATGATAGATCGGTGATCCGCGCAACAATGTTATGTAAGAATCTTTTGAAAGCGCGCAGAGATCACAAACAAATTCAGGGTAAAAAGTGAAAGATCTCGCTAAATACAAATATTATTACATTAGGAACATTGTGAAGAGTGAAGATGTAAACTAACAATATTCATATTGACGGTCTGAATTGAACAATCAAAGACAGGTGATGATTGAGCGAACATAAACAGCTATTGAATAAGAGTAGTCAGAAAACAGGAATGCACAGATAACGATCGTTTAGAAAATCCAGTCCGATAGTCGTTGTGAAAAAGGATGTTCGCAGCTATGATAATAACTTTACATTGAACATTTGAACCTTTAAATCTAACTGAAGATCGAACATACCTAGGTTCTGTAGCGATTAGTGGTACTCGCATCCTAAGGGAATAAATTTTAATAGAAGTGGCTCAATGATTAACGATTATGAAAACTGCCTAGAGAAAACAAAAGGAGATGGTGAGAAAAACTTCCTAGATAACGCTAATGTACTTATGATTCCGTCGCGCTTCGGGCTTAGATAAATTATTATTATTATTAACGCACTATACTCGTAAAATACTCTAGGTCGGTATCCAATGAATGGTCATCGTCATTAAATCCAAATTGTTTTCGAATTATTTTTACTAGCTATTATCGAAGCTTTTACATATAATCGTTATGGAGAGACAAATAAATGCAGTTGTTCATCCAGTGCGAATCGTAATCAGCTATATTATACAGCGATCCCGCATGCTATTCATCATGGAAAACGACGGTATTAGGTTCTTTTGATCTTTTGATCACTCTTGTTCAGATATCCCACTGCACTTTATACCCATCACTTGATGGTATGATTTACTCTCTTTGATTCGGTGAAATCACATGACAATAATGAATTTTAGAAATTCACATCTCACTAACAATCGATGGATCTCTGCAATCGAATATCTTCATTCCGATTATACCGGTACAGCCTCAAGTGGTCTCAATATCTTTGGAGCAAAGAACTAGACGTGAGGAATGTAAGAGTGACTGCGAGTTATTTGCAACAATACTTTTTCTGATTCAAGGGTTGCAAGTTGACATTTGCACGTAGCGGGGACACTCTTGACTCGTGCTGTCTAATCCACCTGAGATCTCTGCTAGATGTTGATGTGGCACCCATTATCCCACTTACTTCACTAACGAAGTTCGCGGCGAATTCCTCATTGCGGGCTCCGTGAGAAATATGGACAGAGGAATGCAAAGAATCATGGTGACATCGAGGACCGTGTAGACGAATAGAACGAATTGAGCCAGGGCGCCTTCTCTGAAATGCATTGCTTACAAGGGAATGACATGAACTCACATATCCCGAAAATTTCACAGAAAATGTAGAAAAAAAAATCTATCCAGGAAACTACAATACTTTAAAAAATGCTAAATGTTTTTTTTAAAATTTCGATTTTGGGCGAAAATCGAGTTTTTGGGCGTTTTTGTCAGAATTCTAACCACAAAAAGCTATTTTGGCCTAAAATCAAAATTTAAAAAAATATATTTTAGCAGTTTTTGAAAATAGTTTACTGGATAGAATTTTGTTTCTGCATTTCCTGTGATTTTTTCAGAATTTTTGGGATATGTGAGTTCCGGTCATTCCATTGTTAGCACTTCTCCTTCAACACAAAAAAACAACTCACAGTGGTCCCGGTCTAAGTTCGAACACGAGATTGATGATCGATGCCGCCTGAATAGAAAATTATTTATATTTCTCGTGAACAACTCACTCCATAAACGGCGAAAATTACAAAACCATGGAAGAATATTCTCCATTCGATATTTCGATGGGATTGAATGCGAGGGACAGCTCTGAATTCTCATCTCAAACTTGATTTGTCAGTCCTGCTCACCGTCGCCTTAGCATTAGAATAATAGCCGTGAGTATATAGAGAACTAGGCAGAGTAGGGGAAGGAAATCATATAAATTCATAACGATCTAAGTGTGTATGTTTGCCGAAAAAAGGCCCGGAACGAATCACCCACTCTTCTGATGAAAAATATTGGCCCAAGCCATCCACCGAACGTGTTTCTGGCGAGTTCGTTGTCGAACGTAAGATTCAAACAGGTGTCACTCAGTCGCATATCGTCCCCGATGTACCTGTAGGTAAAACGTATATGCATATTTAGACTGACAAGATCGTACCTGACACAATTCGCGGTTCGAAATGCTAGAAAAATGATGGCTAGCAACAGCCAGAGTACGAGCGCGTATAAACACTGAAGAAATCTGAACGAGCCGATTTGAAATTTTCCCAAAACTTCAGCAAGCTTGCTTGTTTGAGTAGATGAAGCAATCGCGCGGAGTAGAGACCACAAGGAGTCGATTCACCGTCATTGAAGTGATGAAAAGAAGAACTCCTGAGCTATTGTTATAGCAGTTACTCCGCGAAAAGTCTCACCAAAATCGAACATCAGCTCAATTGAATAAATTTCGGGGAAAATGAATCCGAAATAGGATATTGTACGAGTCTGGGAAAGGAACATCATGCACACTTGTGTAGCTCAAACGTACCAGGACCTTTGCAAATCCGCAGCAAATTATCTGCATCAGAATAATGTTGAATGAGAACTGGAAATAAAATCATTGTTACGCATTCTAGAATCGTTGAAATAAAATATAAAAAAATCACGTAGAACGTATTCCTGTTGAAGGCAAGAATAACCAAAAACAGGAGGCACGTTATCAGTGTAAGCCCTGAATTCGAACTGCTTCAATGTAGTATTTAGCAAAGTTACCTATCAAAATTGTGTAAATTATGAACAAAGCATGCAAGAGGGTGTGTTCAGATAGATACAGCGGTACAAATGGCATCCAGCTGTAATTAATTTGTGTTATATTGGATTTAATAAAATATAATTACCCATCTTCCTTATTCAACTGAGCATCTAGCATCTTCATATTTCCAAAATAACAGGAGTCTCGTGTACTTTCGTTATCCTCCTCTGAAATTCTGTCATCGTACTTAGTATCCAGTGCAGAGCGTTTCAAAGTGACAAAAACCTATAATATGCAAACAATTTCGAATGTGAATAAACTGAAAATACAAAATGGCATGAAAATTGTTCGTGGACTGAAAGTGGAATGAAAAAATAGGAAATCTCGTACAAAATAATGGCAGTGGAAACACGGAGAAAGGAAAAAGCAACTGAGGGATATCTATCACTCCCACCTTCTCACTTCCAACTACTCAATACACATCTAATTTGCGGAGAATTCTTACTAGCACAAATTGCCAACTCATTCGAGGAGACGGCAAGAGTAATGTCTCAATATCGGAGATAATGAATACTCTTGACGGGGAAATGGCTGCTTTCTGTCTCAAGAACCCAACGATCCCTGTTACCACCTTCATAATTATCACCTTCGAATGAGTGTCTCTTCCGTTTTGATCACCATCTTCAAGGAACGAAACAGGGTCAACATGTTTGTCTGCAAATGCGCGCTTCTTTATTCCCCAATCACAAGCTCAATATTATAAATTTACAAAATGCCAGCCCTGGGGAATAAATCGTTCCGGTGATAACAAATTACAGATCACACTTCAAAATTTAATTTAAATTTAATTTTCTGTGTCCCGTGAGCACGAAACCTCCACTTGAAGAGAATTGGGAGTGCAAAAAATATAGATAATAAATATAAATGCGCTATAAAGCCAAGAAATGTAGAGCCGGAGAATAGATTACCACAAAAAATGCGCAGAAAACGCGGTCTGGGAATGAAATATGGTCGTATGGTTTTAAAACTGTAATACCAATGCGTTGATGAGTTCCTGAAGAACGTCCGATTGAGCTATGTTGATGAATTATCGTTATTATTGTTATCTTGTCCTGCCGTACGAATCGAATTCGAATGCGATCCGTCCTCGATCACACAATTATCTCCTGTTGACTACATACTCGACAGATTTAATACATTATCTGTTGAAAATTTGGTTATGTGCAGTGACTGGAAGAACTTAATTTTGCATGTTTTATCACATATTTAATGCAAAAATCCATCCTGTTCGACACAAGTGCGATGTGATTCAAACATACTACAAAACTGAACTAATGTGTGCCAAAACTATGCTATGTGGAAGCTTAAAGGAGTCAAAATGCACGTGAGCAGATATAATAAAAGGAAACAACTATTGCAACAAGCTAATATTTCAGAATTCTGATCGCTTATTCTCGACCATATTCGCCACCCCGGACACGTTCGGAATATATCTGCCTCCCCATACTGCATGTGCATATTCCCCTTGGCCCCGTATTGAGCCCAGTTGAATTATCTGATTGAGCTTTCTATAGAAATAATTAGAGTGAAAATGTTGAAAATTTAGATCAGTCTGACAATATTTTATTTTAACGTATTTTTTGACGAAGACTCCGATTATCGATATTAGAGCTCGTGAAAGTGTGAAATTAAACAATTCTGTTGGAAAACTGTTGCAATTCGTAATTTTACTTCAGTCCGGCACTATCTCTCCCTCAGGACGCCCTTTAGGATAATCAGGATTGATCAAAATAAACGAATTTGCAGAGAATTGCGCTAATTACAATTATCCCGATCATGCGTAGTTCGATCGAGGTGGTGGTTCTTTATCATTGGTCATGCCTAATACTGCGCAAAATAGATTTTGAGCCGATCTTATTAGGTTCAATTTTCCCCCGATTTTCGAAATTCCCAATAAAATGTTTTTCTATGGAAAGCTCAATCAGGTAATTCAACAGTGATAAGTGCAATATGGGGCCAAGGGGCACATGCAGTAAGAGCATGCATTTCTTATTTGGCGAGGGGTTGATGACCTGGGGATGATCCCGAATTACATACTTACCTGTTCGCAATCTTAATTACTTTTCGAACGAACGTTTTCCGCCATTTGACTACGATTCTTTTCGTTTAGACATTTCCACATGAGTAACGATACTTTCACGTACCGATTCGATCTAGACCGGGACTATTTCTTCAGCATGAGGTGAGAAATGTACCGAACGACATTGACGCTGTTGTAGGTACCAATCGATCCTTCCATTCGTCACACTCGCAACACTACGCCCTCTTATCTTCCTTATACTATTGAAGGAACGTGCCCATATGAAAAAGGACATACGCTGGAGATACATCTTCAATCAAGTGGGTGCGATAACAGTATCAACACGCTTGAAGAGTTATCAAACCCTCAAACATGTTCATTCATCTTTTGAGAGCAACATATTTTGTTCAATTCAGATCACCATGATGGCGCAAGAATTTAATTTCTGTTTCCTATTTCGAGTCCATGATCTTGCCCCCTACGCTGGATTGTACTGTGACGGGCCGATATGTCGGATGGGCATAGACAAGCAATACCTAACGGTTAAAAAAAATTTTTTATGAAGAATACGTGCATTAAAATGCAAATTCAGATGATACTATCATACACCACGGTCGGTACTGTTCCCACTTTTCTGCTACTTCTCATTAGAATGCATCAGAGAATCATCGAACACACCGATTCGAAACTCAAACTGAGCACACGGTGCGCTCATTTTTGTTAAATTAGCTTTGATCATTTGGCACTGCAACGAAAATAATCGAGTTCCATAATTGTAAAACATATTTTAGCGCTCAGGTTATGTTGATGATCTTTCTGTCGATGGTTCTGTTTTCGAACGTTGCTGGGTTTTATGCTTTCGGCAAAGATTCCACAAACGCCAAAGAATTGACGAATGTTGGTATTATGCTTAGGATTAACAAAACATAGACAATTTAACGATTTTTGGACGTGAGATAGTCCGTAGCACGAAAAAGAGATTGGAAACCTGAAGGGAGGATGATAATATTCTGTTCATAAACCTGTAAGTATCATTTGGCTCTTTTTTGAACTGAGCAAAATATCCAATTTGATCAGCAGTATTCATGAATCCTCCTTCAAGGATGCGTACTTGCGCAAGTGGAGCCCATCCTTGAAAGAGGTTTAAAAAAACTCATTTTAAAATGAATTTCTCTCAAAAATCTGTATGATCCTGACGTGATTAGGAAAATAATGAAATCATCTTTCCTATGAGATTCTAATTTCGTTTTCCAGCTACGACCGATCTCCCATCCATACAAATCGTCCAATTTTCCTTTTTAGAATTGTCCAAAACTAGAATCGTAAACCCTACTTATGATGGTATTTTTTTCAAAGTTTTAGCGGACGTGAAAACCAAAGAAGTAAACCAATTTGTTTACAGATTCCGGATCTGGTTTGGCTGAAGCAGCGTGGTGGGCACACTTTTCCTTTTTGGACCTCCAGGTCGAGCAAAATTCTTTGGCTCGGGTAAACACTTTCAAAGTAGTTCATTGATCGGTATTTCGGACAAGTTGGCAAGGTTTGGAAGCATTTTTTTCTTCTTCAGAAATTGCATTGTTACTCTGCTCAATTCTGATTATTGCTATCTTTGTGATGGTCACTAGCTTTCACGCTATGAAAATCATGAGAGACCAGCAAGTAAGTGGCGCTAGTCTTCTTGGAGATATTGCTCCGACTATTCTCGTGCATGTTTTGTAATTGTTTTTAGCAGCATCAATCTCGCACAACACGAACTCAGCAACTTCAATTGAAACGTTTAGCCGTTTTCTTCGTGCAGGTATGACCAAAAAATGCTGGAAACTGTATCGATTATGAACAAGTTCGGCTATCTAACACGCAAAGCTATTTCGATAACTGATGCAAATTGCATTTCGTTCGTTGTTGAGATGGTCGGCGTTGAATGCTTCTACGTCGGTCCTATATTGGGAATGCTCATTCACATGGTAGTGGATATTTCGTGGCTTCCAGCTTGGATGATAGCACTAGGACGATGCACTCTCATTGTAAGCAATATCCATTCAAAAGTAATTCTAGTTACCCCCAAAGCTGACACGAAACAATGAATAAAGAAAGCAAAGGTGTTATTTTCGTTGCGAAATTATTATTTTCAGATAGTCTTCACGCTTGAGAGCGCTCAACTCTCCCTGTTATTCCTTCTCAAAAATGGTGTGCATCGACAGGTTAGTTTCAAATGCTCTCATAGTAGGCTCCTTATATGTATGCTCTATAACACCTAATCATCTTCCAGATCATTAAAGGCGCATTCCTTCGTCTAATAAATATTCGGCCAAACGATACGTCGGAACCTTCCCATCCCTGCAATAATACATCCCCAATCAGAAAGACAACATATGTGTGAACCCTATGAGTGATCTAAAATTCATAAAATATTTTTTCTTTTTATTCCAATGAGTATAATGGAATAATCAAGATTAAAAATATGTTTTTAACGATTCAATTACCAATTGTAAACGCTATGAAAGTTTCCAGATGGTGGGATACACATTACACATTTTGACCATCAGATGGAAAACTGACATTACAATAAAACGAGGTTCGGAAAAGGGACGATTAGGAAAACTGCCAAGAGGAATCAGAGGGAATAGACAAAAACACTTCCTAGATGACGCGGTTGGATGTTTCGGTCCATTAGGTCGCATAAACTCAACCCCCCACGATGGGTGGACCATCGTCAGTACGAAGCCCATCGCGAGTAAGGGAATACAACAATAGGGAATGAGAAGATAAACATGACGCGGAAACAAGCAACAAACAACAAAACAACAATTGAGAAACAGAAGGGAGAGAAATCAATGAGAGAGGACGCGATAACTCAGTGAGAGGAGAGAGATAGGAAGAGGGTAGATCAAGAGACGCCAAAAGGTCACTGGGGGAGAGAAGGGGAGAAGAGGGAACGGGTAGAGAGAAGGTCATCAGAGTCCAAAAGGTAATTGGGGAGAGGAAGGAGAGGAGGTAAAGGGAAGCGGGAAGGTCATTGAGATCATCGAGAGAAAGATATCAAACCCCTCTCGTATCCCTCACAGTCCATTGGTGATGTTAAAACCGATTTCATTATTAGGAAGCCCGTATTTCAATGAGATAATAGGATTCCTATTAAGAGTTGAATATATTCTGGAGAACACGAGTTCCTTTGGATATTTTATTGAGAAAAAGTATCGCATAATCTGTCTAGATCTCTCCAGAAAGTGATCGAATGAGGAGCATTTGCGAAAGATTCTAATGATCTCTCCATGCAGTGTATTGAGACCCATACTGATAGGAATATTAGATTCAAAATGTGGGTATCTAATCACTGCGAATGAGTAATCATCCGTCTTATTATACAGAGAAGTCGGCACTTTACCTGATTGAGTAACTCTGATTAAAAGATCCAGAAAAGCTGATTCGTTTGGCTCAGTGTTTGTTTGCTCCAATGTCAACGAGTGATGGTACATGTCCGATGTCAGTCGCACAAACTCACCTTTCTCATCGGAGATGTGGAATAGATCGTCGATATAACGGAAAGTTCGATTTAGTGAGAAAGAAAGAGGATGACCGATTTTGATATTATTTCGGATATATTGGAACTCCATAACTGCTAAAGTGAGGTCTGCAATTTGCGGGGAGGCATTGTTTCCTTGGGGAATCCCCTTATTCTGTTGATATAGTTTGCCACCGTAGTATGCATAAGAATTTTGAAGTATGAAATCAACGATGAGTTTCAGATAATTTTTATGATAAGATCGACCAGAAATAGTTTAATTGTTTCTATCGTATCTAACATTTCTACCTTGGACAACAATATATTCAGAGCCTGCATTTCTAAACAATATATCGAACAGATAGAAAAGTTTCTCCTTGACAATATCGTGCGGGAGATTTGTAAAAAGAGATGAGAAGTCAGCACAAAAGATCTCACAGTCAGGATTATTGACAGTACTCAATTGCTGAACGACTCTGAATGTATTCTGTATTGAGAAGAATCGATTGATTTTGTCATGACTAGTAATGGTGTTACTCCATAATCTTCTGAAGTGTCCATGAAGAAATTTGAGAACTTTTTGCAACTCAATAGATAATGGCTTAAGCGTACTGTCATGAGCACCGGTAATAAATCGAAATTTTATTGGGTTTTTATGCATCTTTGGGATACCGTAAATCTTGGGAAGATTACCTTCAGTCTGAGGAGTAATTCCGAAACTGCGAGTGAATCTTTTATGTCTTAATTTTATCTCATCAGAATCAGGTTGATCTTTGATCTCACAAGTTCGGTCGCCATTTGTATTTGTATTGAGCTCCATTTCCATGAATTCCAGATACAGTTTCTTGCATGTCAATGCATAATTTCCAGAAGCCTTGTCTACCATGGTAATAAAAAAATCTATGTGAAGGTTGGATATCTTGCGACTGAGCTCATTATTGACACACTCATACGAGAAATTGATTTTACATGAAGACGCGTTGATTTTATTGGAAATTATATTGGTGAACTCGTTCCGAATATTCTCGATTTTGGCTTTTGGAGGACGGTGTTTACGAATCAGACACTCGAGTAATGACTCACATGATACAATAATTGCATCTGTAACAGTTTGTTGGTCGACGAAGGATCGTTACTCGGAATTTAGTTCCCTTTTCGAAGACCTTCCGGAGCACATGGTCCGGGATGATCCGTGTGTCTCCGGTACAAATGTGATTGTAGTGAGGATTAACGAATTCGGGAAATTGATAACAACTGCAAGACGAATTTAAGATTCGGTTAATCTCGAATAAGTCCAAATTTTTCAAGAAACTACCGTAGTTGTATAGAAATCTTGAAGTGGAGTCGGTTAGAGAGTATGTGATTTCAACCTTTGGAATCTTTTCCTGAGCACCCGTGATCTCCTCATAGATACGCTTGACTCGTTCAGAGTTAAGGAGTTTCAGAAGTGCATAACCAAGCGAATCTCATATTATTTTGTAAAGAAACATTCAATGATTGCAATAGCACCGATAAAAACCGTCTCGCGAACAATATCACAAAATAGCATATCTCATCCCAACGTGGGCACAATCTGATAGGAAGTGAGAATGATAGTGAGAGTGGGAGAGAAGGAGAGACGATGTAATCACAAAGGGCAGGATGATAGAGGGCGCTGATATCAGTCAATCGATGTCTCCTCTACTCTGCCTCATCTGTTCAGAGCCAATCGCTGCAACGCAGCTGGGAGTGAATGCCATCAGCCGGGATAGAAAATAAACCTTATCAGCCCCATGGTGCACTATGAATGGGAAAACTCTCCCCCCTTTTCCATCACAACTTCGATATGCGTGCGATTAGTATCTGTAGTGTATCAAAACTTTGCGTAAAGTACATTGGCGTCAACACCCCGGCGAACTTTTTTGGCTATGTTCACATGGGTGCGCGGAATGTTGGCAATTTGTGTCGAATGTGTGTCTCAGACACTTTTGTGTCTCAACATTGGGGACACATAAGTGTCTTAGACTCAATTGTGACTGAAATGGGAACAAAAAAAAGAGGAACAGAGGCAGAACAACTGCAATTTCATTCTCGGATACAATTTTGGAGATATCATTTGGACCCATTCCTGTCTGAGCCTCGCGAAGAGAGCTGTTCTTTCAAACACAAATTGCCAGCTCTAGTGCGCGGGGGGGGATTCCAGACATCACCGTCAGTGTTTGGCAGGTATGACAGATCAAACACAACTATATTATTTTCAGAGCGTGTGCTGCGTTTTTAAAGCGATCGCAGCTAGCGGGAACTACATTCGCTTGTCGACAAGGAGACAAGCGATGTTCAATCCGGAAAAGTGAACTTATCCCCCAGCTTATGTATTTTCTCTATTTTTAGATGAAAGTTTGCCTGCCGCAGCTGTCGATATGGAAAATGTATTCATCTGGGCATGAGTTACGAGAATCCACAAAAACGCCAGCCCAGGAAGAAGTCGGACTCAATCATTGATAAAATTGGCGATGCTTACAGGTATCGATTTCTTTTCTGTTAAACCCGCATGTGTGATTGTCTTTTTCTAGAAAATCCTGCAAGCGACGTCTTGAATCCGAACAGATGATTGTTCGGAAACATGCATTAGAGCATATGAGCGGCACTAAGGTAGCATTGTGTGTTGTAATTTTGAATTATAGTATTTATTTCATTTTATTTCGACAACTTCTTCCAAACTTTGAAGATGTCCCAGTCTCAAATAAGGTTCAATTGTTAGAATTCTGAAAAAAAAATTTTTTTCCAGGCATCTCCATTGAGTAAGTTTGTGAGCAGATTTAAGATGATCGAGAATTTCTACCCAACTCCGTTGTATCTTTCAGGTCCAAAGTGAGAACTAATGTTTAGTTATCGGAAGATCAGACAATTCTAGCTCTGCTCTCTCGCTAATGCAATACATTGATTGTTCGAACGTTGAATCGTGGTTGACAGAACGTAATAAAGAGAAAAGAAAGGAAGATTTGGAGAGGGAATAACAAAGTATTGTGCATACTCAAATATATTATGTCCAGTACGTTTCGTGGATTCGCTCGGGACTATGCTGATATGATTGTTCCCATGCGAAAGTTGAGAGAACACGTTACCGAGCGGGAATTCCATGCCAGATTGCACTAGCCATTTACGGCATGTCATTCCTAATTTGTTTATCCAACATCACTCTGTAGATGAAGCAGCGGTCCACTCAGAAGAGTCAGAGGAGCACTTCTCGGAGCTGAGAGGGAAAGTGTTTGACGAACTGCAAAAGTACTATCGTTTTGACCTCAGATTGAGCGATTTTTCGCTTCGCCTGGGCAACCTGATGACCTTATATTACAACGCTTCAGGTAGTTACGGAACAATTATTGACTCCTATCGTCAGAATAATTAGTTGAAAAAATCCGTAAATACAGGAAGCCGGTCATCTGATGCGTGAGGAGTATCGCATGTACACTACCATGTTCGAAGTACTCGAGGTCGATGAATTACTTAGCCAAATTTTCCTGTCAGAATAATCGATTATTTTGAACAGACATGATCTGAAAAACAACGTAACTTTTTGAGTTATGGTCGATGGGGTTCAGTTTTTGAAGAACTCGGTGTCGATTTTGTAGAACGGCTGTCGTTATTATTGTGTCATGGTCTACCGTACGCCTCGAGAATGAACAATTATCTATCACACAATTATCGCCTGTTGTCTACATGCTTGAGCGACTTGGTTCAAAATGTATTTCAATCGGGCAGAGAACAGTCCGTCTCGCTCTCTTTTTATCCTCTATGTAGGGGTATCTTGATACAATTTTAATTTCCGCTTACGTTTTGTGTTCGGAACACGTCTCATATTTCATTAAACTGGTTTTACAAATTAGTAAAGAAAAATACTGTCCACTAAAAATACTGTCCCGAAAATACTGCTTGTGCGGGGATGATCACCACCCACAGATCATTTTTATCCGTAGCCATCGCTAGACTTACCGATGGCGGGAGGGGGGTATGGCTGGACATAATATATTTACCGCGCATGATCGAGTGGATACTGAGTATAGCATCAATTATTTTCTTGACTGTTTTCCGTGCATTCTTTCGATGAAAACGAATGACTACAGTTCAGCGTTTGATCTCGTGACAAATTATTTGAGCAAAAAACAAGTCTGGTTGGTAGGTATTTTCTGTATTCGATTACGTGAATACTTGTTCCGAACATTGAGCGTGAATATTATTTCATTACTTTTCGAACGATCGTATTCAGACATTTCACCAAAATATAATTTATCTTAACATGCACAATGAGACTTTCACGTATCGATTCGACCTAGACCGAGACTATTTCATCGACTTCAGCTTGAGGTATGACTCCAATATCTACTCACAGATGCTGGTGGAGCGCAGATACCAATCGGCTCAACCATTTACGACGCTCGTAACCCTACGACCTCTTATCTTCTTGATTATATTGAAGAAACGTGACCATATGCATACTGACATTCGCTGGGGATACATCATCAATCAAGTGAGTATCAATGATGAATAACGTGTAAGACGGAAGAACTCCGAGTGTTAAGGTCACGATAAGTTTGTGTAGATTCAAATAATCTAAGAATTCACTATATTGGCTGCAGTCTATTCAGGATTTCGATCGATTCAGATTGCGATGATGGCTCAAGAATTCAATTTCTGTTTTCTCTTCCGAATCCACGATCTCGCTCCTTACGCTGGATTGTATTGTGATGGGCCGATATGTCGGATGGGAATAGACAAGCAGTATCTCATGGTGAACAAATACACGAAGAAGACGAATCGGAGCTCTAAAAAGTGCAGATGATACTATCATGCACCACGATTGGTACTGTTCCGACTTTCCTGCTGCTTCTCGTTAGAATGCATCAGCGAATCATCGAGAACACTGATTCGAAACTGAAACTGAGCGCACGGTCCGTTAACCATTTGTGAAATTGGTTTTCATCCTTTTTCTGCTTTCGCAGAACTGTACAGAATCTTTCAGCGCTCAAGTTTTGTTGATCTTCTTTCTTACGATCGTGCTCCTTTCGAATGTCGCAGGGTGGTATGCTTTCGGCAAAGATGCCACGAACGCCGATGAATTTATAAGGGTGGGTATTATGATGGAAGAGTTTTATCGCAATCAAAAACCAAAGAAGTTCGCCATTATGTTTGCAGATTCCGGATCTGGCGTGGCTGAAGCAGCGAGGAGGGACACTTTTCCTTTTTGGACCTCCAGGGCGAGCAGAATTCTTCGGCTCGGGTAAACCCTTTCAAAGTTGCTTAGTGATCATAACAAAGTGCTGAGGTTTGGAAACAATGGTTGTCTTTCAGAACTAGCATTGTTGCTCTGCTCAATTCTGATTATTGCTCCATTTGTGATGATAATTTCCTTCCACGCGATGAAAATTATGAGAGATCAGCATGTTAGTGGGGTATATCATAGACCATTTGGAGATATTACATGGACTAATCTCGTGCTTATTTTTCCAATTGTTTCTAGCTGCATCGATCTCTCACAACACGAACTCAGCAACTTCAATTGAAACTTTTCGCTGTTTTCTTCTTGCAGGTATGATCCAATAATAATTCAAAGTAGCCAGCATGCAAAACCTTTCGATAGCTGATGCAAATAAAATTTCGTAACCTGCATCGTTCAGATGATCGGTGTTGAATGCTTCTATGTTGCTCCTCTTTTCGCAATGCTGGTTCACATGATAGTGGATGTTTCGTGGCTTCCGGCTTGGATGATTGCACTCGGACGTTGCACTCTCATTGTAAGAAATATGCATTTAAAAGTAATTCTAGTTAGCACATGAGCGGATACGAAATAATGAGCAAATAAATACAAAGGTTTTATGTTTTTACAGCACAATTATTATTTTCAGATAGCATTTACTCTTGAAAGTGTTCAACTCTCTCTGATATTCCTTCTGAAAAACGATGTACATCGACAGGTTAGTCCAGAATATTTGGTATTCTAATTTGACTTATTTTTGGAGCTCAACTACACCTAATACAATTTCAGATCGTCAAAGCAGCATTCGTTAATCTCATGAATATCCGTCCATACGATTCATCGGAACCTTCAAGACCCAGCAATAAAACAGCCCAAATAGCAAGACAACAACCGTATGCGTAATAAAAAAGAACCTGAATTACAATTGAACTGGTTCTCCTATGAGATTAATGTACACCACTAGAATAATCAGGATGAAGTGAGTTTCAATGAGTAAAATGATTCGATTACCGAATGGAAAGCAAAGTCAGAGGGAAAACCAAGACACATTTATGACACGAAGTGAAAACTGACATGCACAACCAAGTCCCTATTTGTTTGTACAGACAGATCCCAGCCGCACACTGAACGATTGCATTCGAGAATAATACCGACACAGATTATTACTGGGAACATAATTTGGGAATACGCTCAGACATGAAAATCGGGCACTACTGTAACTTGATTACTCTGCGTGTTGACAACACTAAAGTTTTGCTGATTCGCAGTAAGTTAATTATCAGCAGCGCACTCGACTTGGGTGATGTCGATTCCGGACGCAGTCCAGGCCGTTCCGGTCGGATTGCAGGTGACAGTGAAAGCGGCGGTCCCGGTGCCGTTATCCAGGATCGCGCCGTCACCTCCGTTGATCTACAATTGGGACATGTGTTGAGCTACCAAATCGATTTCTGATAACAGGTTATATCGTTTTGTTTGATAAAGCATTGAAAATTGAGCCCTTTTATTGCACACAGACGAGTGGGCTTGAAAAAGGGGAACAGTTACGGATGCGTCTCAGAGCAAGAACTAGTTCCGAAACCCATTTTTTACGTTTTAAGTATTCAGATTTTGACGAATCTCTCCAACTGTGGTTTTCAAGAACCTTCTTGGCCTTTTACTAGCCTTTTGTGGGAGTGTAGATCACTAGCTGATCAAGGATCGCAATGAAGATTTACCACTAACCTCGATATTTGCATTCGCTCCAGTGCAAGTGAACGTCCTCATGTTGCAATCCCCATCCATGTTAGTCACGTCGCTCGCCATAGGTTTTGCGCCATTTCCGGCCATTGTGATGGTGATCAGATTCATAGCGCATGTTTTACAAGCTAAAATGAAGAAGATTGAGAGACAAACTACCCAGTATCTTCAACGGTTGTGTGATTTCAAATCAAACTTTGATAGCAAAAGAAAGAAAAACATACCGACAGTTCCAGGAGTTCCGGGCGTCACTTTCATGCAGCCCTCAGTAAGAGAGACGAGGATGACAAAGGCAAGCGCCGAACAAAGCGCGGAAAGTTTCATCCTGCGGATCGGGATGAAATGAGCTTGACCGAGGGGAAGTTGCGGCTCTAATAGGAGAAAGGGACCGGCAATTAACCAAAAAAGGGCGGATCTCTTATCTTCCGCCGAGCTGACGAATTACGCCCACGTTCTCCGATCTGTTTTTGAATGACGATGGAGACTCTGGATGGCGGTCTTTCCATTCAGCCAAAATACATCCAAATAAGGACGAGTTCTTTTTCTCCGCGCATGCCGACTATGATGTGGCCTCATTCATTCAGGGTCGCAGGTGAACGTGCAACTCTGATCAATTAGGCAACTGATAATGTGAAATAAATTATAATAAAATCACCGCAAATGAGCCAAATGAGGTGCATTAGATTATGGAAAGATAGAAAAACAGGAGAAGAGGAGAGTTGCGAAGATGAGAAAGGAGAGCGTCGAACTAAAAAAAACGCAGGAGAAGAGGGGGATTAGAGCTTTCTCCTATCGCCGCTGTCTACCAAAGGCCAGTCTCTCACTAATTGATCAAGATGTACTGAACATTCGCTGTATTTTCCTTTCCGCAAGAGACGCTGGCGGGTCATCAGTCTTCAAGCTGCACATAGCAGCTTACATGATCGCTTCCTTACCGTAGCTTGATCCACAATGCTCTAGCTTAGTACTCCGGGCCGATCTATTGGCGTGACCGGCATTCTAAGGGCGGTTCAGGTTCGTGCATGACTGATGTGCCCAATAGCTAGGGACCGCCAGCCCCGCCCCTTTTCCCTCGACACCATTCCCCTCAAAAGCGAAATCGAGGGAGCACACCTCTCATACGCAACCAAATCACTCGCTCAAAAGATTGATCTGTAGCTCTTGCCCTCCTCTATCATTGACCAGAGGCGGAGCTTGCCATTTCATGTTTGAGTAGGTCAATAATTGAGGTTGGGAATAGGGTGATTAGGGCATTTCCAGTGCACGCACAATGTACCGCCTTTGATAGTCAATTAATTTGTATTTTGGAGGAATTCTCAGCACACAATTAGATTTTTCATAGAACGATTGCAGTCGTGCTGATACGAAACCCATTCGAACATAATAGCGATTATTAGTATGACAATTAAATAAGTATGGAATGCCCGCAGAAAAGACTCTGCGGTCAAAAGAAATAAAGTTGTGATGAATCTCATTAACTTAGGGAGGTTCAGCAGCGCACTCGACTTGGGTGATTGTGACGCCGTTGGACACCCAGCCCGTTCCAGTCGGATTACAGGTGACAGTGAAAGTGGCGACATTGGAGCCGTCGTCACCGACTACGCCGTCACCACCGTTGATCTACAATTGTACTCTCCTGCCGTGTTTTCACTCGCGATATCGGGTTCACCACGGGATACACCCCCGCTCCGCCTGTTTTCACTTTCCGTTTAGATGTCTGATCCGATTAGCGGGAAAGGTCGAAACTGTTCAATAGACCAGGTACACTCCGACCAGTTGCACAGAAAATGATATCCAACTAACCTCTATGTTCGCGTTCTTTCCCAAGCAGGTGAAGGTTCTCGTGAGACACGTCCCATCCGGGTTAGGAACGTCCATGTCCATCACATGTGCTCCATTTCCAATCACAGTTTTGGTAATCAGATCGAGAGCGCACATTTTACAGCCTGAAACGATAGTGAAGTAGAGACTTTGTGCATGATCAAATTTCTTCGTAGCATTCATTGCATGACTGATCAACCAAGTGCAATGGTAAAGCCTCAATCTTCCCAAAGTCCTACCCCCTCCTCAACCACCGGTTTGCCAAGCATGATCACGAACCTCCAATAAAGCTAATGAGGATAATGAGGATACCCGGTATTCCTTCCCCTGGAACTCGAGAGGAAAATAAATGCATTGAATGACAACTTACCGATCATGCCGGGAGTGCCGGGTGTAACTTTCATGCAGGCATCAGCAATGGAGAGAAGGATTAAGAAAAGCAGTGAAGAATGCGCGGGCAACCTCATCATCCAAGTCTGGACAAAACGAACTTGATGTAGAGACTTGGAGTGAACTCTCCCTCTATATCCCTCTATTTAATAAGAGAACGCCGATCGGCTAGATAGAGCGGAACTGTCCTTCTGCGGCGCATAACAATTACGTCCTTGTATTCACATCTGTTTTTTCGTTGCGGACTGAAATGCGTTCACATTGAAATACGAAAGTGAAACGTGTTCGCTTTGAACGTCTCATGCCGATTATGATGTGGATTTCTCTCATTCATCGACGGCCACAGCTCAATGATTTATGATGATTTGAGCAACTACGAACTGTTAATGGGCAATATTGCCGGTCTAAGAATCAGCCCGATCGCTGTAATCGCTGCCGATTAGGACAAATGTTTTGGAGACGATAGAGAACGCATTAACCTTGAGATTATTACAAAAAAAAACTAACAAAATTTAAATAACCTGGTAGGTCAGAAAAGCGAAACGTTCACGCTCACTCAGAGAGTCAGAGAAATCAGCCCAATCTTTTTATTTTTTTATTTATTTGATACACCCCAACGGGTGTGACATCATGTGAATAACATATACAGAATGAAAAGCAGGAGAGGGGAAGGGGGGGGGAGTGAATTGGGATAGAAGAAAGGAGAGTTGGAGTTGATCACTCCCACAGATACTCTTGATAAATGAGGTGGACGAGGCCTCGGAACGGGAATGGGACCGTTCGATCCATGTATATCTTATGGACCTAGAGCAAGGGTGGGGAGTGATGGGGGATTCTACAGTTTAGGGATCACTATTTGGAGAATGAGGGCCGTGTCAGGATTCGATAACAAGTGAAGTTTGATTGTGGGCAACGATAATTTTGGATCAACAATACGATGAATCTTACAAAGGAAGCGAATAGTGCGATGAGAGAAGGAGGAAGTTTTCTCTACGAGCAATAGGAATGTGAAGGGAAAACGCATTGTTTCTGGACGAAACATTACGAAATGAATAGAAGCGAGACATAGGTAGATCAACAATTCCATTAACTATCTTGAGAGAGAATAGAATATCAGAAACCACACGACGGAGATACAAAGAACGCAAGTTAGCAGAAACGAGTCTCTGATCATAGCAAGGAGGAGATGAAATACGAGGGGAAGTACGATAGTGTAATAATCGAGTGAAAAGTCGAACGAATGGATTGAAAGACAATCGAACGAATGGATTGAAGATGGAGATGGAAGGCGCAAAAAAGAGCTAAACGGGGAAAGTCGTAAGATCGCGCGGAGACCAACTCACTCATTCGAGATTTCTTGTTCCTTCAGAGCTCAACCTTCTCCTTCGTGTATCTTGAACAATGATTGAACGACGAATGGAGACCATTTTTCTCTGATAATCTTTGGACTGAGAACTATGATCTCTTAAATCTAGCTTTCCCTTTATTTTCGGCGGTTCCAGCACAAATACACAACCATCTTACATAAAAAGATCCCAGCGAGAAGAGAGAACGATAGAGATAGGGGGCTAATTTCTCACTTTCATAGCCTTCAACGAACATGGAATATCGGATATTTGTTTGGTCTACGGATTGAGAGAAAACAGTTTCCTCCTCGATTTCTGTTTTTCAAGGAAGCCAATTACTGCTTGGTCATTTATATAATCTAAATTAGAGTGAAAGTGTAATGCATTCGTTTTGTACGTCGCATGCTGACTACGTTGTGCCGTTCCCATCATTCATCTCAACGTCACAGCTTTAGTTCAGTGAATATTTGCTTAGGAGACCGTAAATATGAAGAAGAATATCCATCATCTCAATGGCAAGCGACATTTGAATATCTTTACAACAATCTGAGTTAGTAGCTAACATACGCCGCTATCTTTCTTTTTTTCTGATTGGCAGACTTAATCGAAAACAAAAAGAACCGAAAAGGAAAGAGTCGCTAGACCATCTCTGGATTCGAGATTTCGCGTCCATCCAACAATCCATCTGTCCCATTGTGTCTCGACACCGTTGTTTACGCAGATGATTGGGCGTCTTAGAAATCAATCGACCAAGAACTTTGATCTCTTAAAATCGAAAGGAATGTGTCCTTTTAGGTTGCGGATCCAGCACAAAGAACCAACCATCATACGTAAAAAGAGCCTAGTAACAAAAAGGGAAAGATAGAGAGAAGGGGGGGGGGGGGGCTCAACTCTCACTTTTACAGCCGCCCCCTCGATCCGGATTAATTGTCTTTTTATAAGAAAGGGCGCGCAAATGCTTTCATAAAGAACAGTGAAAGGGATCTCGTGATAATAATCTGATGGGCATGTGAATAGCTTGAGCAAACATCAACAACACAATCAATTGAACGACAGAATAATGAAAGAACTGTTTGCTATTGTTGTCATGTTCTGGGGCAAATGCAGCCGTATCTTGCGGGTCCCTGTGATTACTCATGCTGCCGAGAGCCGGCAGTTTCTTTTTCTAATTTTCACCGGAACTTGTTTTTTGACCTAATAGTCGTAAAATGAGCAATAAAATGGTTGCAATTGTCCAGAAAAAGGGGGAAAACAGTTGGCTGAAAACGAATTTGAGCCCACGATCAGCTTTGAGGGAAGAGAATACGACATGCATTTTGATTGAGTGTTCTAACAATTGTCGATTCAGCACAGTCAAACCGATTTTCCAACGCCGTTGAAATGAGTCAATAGCAGATTTATTTTTAAATTGTGTGTAATCTTCGCAGAATCGGCGGAGGAATAAACAAGAGCTTCTGCGTGCGTGTCTCGCAATGTCGTCATGCTTTCTTTGAAGTATCGGATGCTCAGATATGTTGAGTTTACATTCTCGCGTTTACTATTTGCAAACCTTTTACCGTGAAAGAGTGAAAAAAGTGGAAGTGGGTCTGCCAATTATCCTGATTATCCATTGCTTTGCGAACTTTCCTTTGTAGCCTCTCGAGTCGTGACACCAGATCATTCTGTTCAGCGAAAGTCATTCTGTTCAGCGAAGAGTACTCTGACCACACATTGACTAAGGGTAAATGCCTTCTTGGAAAGTGCGAAAAAGACTAGTAATTCAACTTTACCTGTTACGCTCGTTCGTGTTATTTCGCTAAACTCACAATAAGCATTTCTGGGACTCAACAATGCTAGGTACAGATAACGTTCCTTCGAGCGAAAAATGGTTCCATTCGCATAAGTCTATCGCTTTAAGTCTGTTTACAATTGTTGAACCTTTATTGCCCTCTGGTTTTCAATTTGTCTGGTGATTGCCGTGCCTCCCCCACAGAACTTTATCTTATCTGTTCTCGCAGTTTCACAGTATGAACGGGAGCTACACGTATCGTTTCGATCTGGATCGAGATTATTTCATAGATTTCAGCATGACGTAAGGATTTGAGTATTCCGTGCAATATCATATTTACGCCCTTCAGATTCCAATCTATCCTACCGTTTTTCACACTGATTACGATTCGTCCACTGATTTTGTTGATTCTGATGAAGAAACGAGATTACATGGGAGCAGATATTCGATGGGGTTATATTCTGAGTCAGGTAGACAATTTTTCATTATTATTTTTAGTTCGATTTTAATTCATCAAAGCAACGTTTCAGATTGCAATGATGGCTCAAGAATTCAACTTTTGCTTTCTCTTTCGTATCCATGATCTCTCTCCGTACGCAGGGTTGTACTGCGATGGGCCCATTTGTCGGATGGGGATAGTCAAGCAGTATCTCATGGTGAGATTCTAATCAGAAAACACGTATCTTTCTCATTCACATTGCCAAGCAAGTGATATTACATGGAGAGGGATTGCGCAAAACGGTTGATCCTCAGATGCTCCTGTCTGCTTCAACGATTGGAACCGTGCCCGCTTTTCTCTTTCTGCTCGTTCGAATGCATCAGCGAATTATTGAGAACACCCGTTCGAGACTGAAACTATCCGCGAGGTTCGTTTTTTTTAAAAATAATTTTTTTTGTTTTTTTTTTTTTTTCCAACCGTGGACTTCGTGCGGCCCAATCGATGTCATGCATTCCATTCCAGAGCTCAGGCTGGCATAGTCGTCTTTCTGTCTGCCGTTCTTGTAACGAACGTATTCGGTTTCTACATATTTGGAAAGGACTGCACGAATGCTGAAGAAATGTCCAAAGTAATAGGCTTTCTGGTAAAAATTTTCGAAAATATTCTAGTGATTTTTTTAAACTTCTGAGTGAAATGCAACAAAAACAAAACAAAAAAATACAGATCCCGGATCTGGCCTGGCTCAAAGAGCGCGGTGGTACGCTGTTTCTGTTCGGACCACCCGGACGAGCACAATTCTTCAGAAAAGGTGATTTTTTGTTATAAATTATTTTCGGTTTGTTTCACTTTTTATGTTCCAGAGCTTTTATGGCTATTCTGTTCGATTCTCACCATTGCTCCGTTTGTTTCTATTGCCACTATCCACTCTATGAAGATGATGAATGAACAGAAGGTAAATCGTAAAGAAGGAAGTTGTAACAGAGGATGATAAGTCAATAGAAGAAATATCGTATCTCTAGTACGCCTAAGAGCAATTATGTTTCGATTTTTTCGTTGTCTAGATTTGATATCATAACATAGTTGTTCTAGCATTCGACTCGAACACAGATAATGAAGACCCGACTGGCGCGCGTTTTCTTCCTGCAGGTATCATTTTACTTCTTTCTAGTGTTGCAAAATCGATCAAACTTCGCACAAGGGAATTGAAAAACAATGGATAATTGTACGCCTTTGTTCGTGTTCGCACGCATGTGCGTTTGTACGGATTTGTGCGAATTTGTTCGAAATTATGCAAAATGTTGCGAACAACAAGAGTTGATGTTATTTCAATTCCATTTCCCTCTTTCGCGCTGGTATCGCGCAGTTGTTTGTGTAATGGCAAGACCTGTATGGGACATGTTTACGAGCGATCAACCACCATATTCGCACTATTTTACATAATTTTGAACGAATCCGCACAAAACACACGTTTGTGAACGGACAATGTTGTACGAACACAATACAAATGAGATTGATCGATCACTTTGTTCGAAATTCGTGCGAATTGTTCGTACGATTTTGCAACACTTCTTCATTCTATCGGAAGATCGATTCTCCCCCCACAATAGAACTGTTTCTGCGAAAACAGTTAAATTCTCAAAGAGCAGATATAGTGTTTGGAATGTAAACAAGATATCAAGCAATAGGACAATAACAAGAAATCGTGTTGAAGTTCTTGTCTTCAGTAAATCATCCTCATTGAGAGGAGAGTCACATCGTTCTTGTCATAATCACATCATTACTTTACTACCGTATCCCGTTGCGCCTCGAGCGTAGATAAAATATATATATATTTGGATACTAAATTCAAGCCGTAAAGGAAATATGTGCTTTGTGTTGTGCAAACAACATCAGAAGACTGGAACGATGTCTTTTAATCTTTTGCAGTTAATCGGCGTTAACGTGTTCTACGTGGTTCCACTGTCGCTGATGCTTTTGCACATGGCGATTGATATTTCTGATATTTTTCCTGCAGTGTTGATGTCCGTTGGAAGATCGTTACTTATTGTAAGTTTTGAAAGACATTGCCATACGGTCAGACTCACAATTTATTAGATAAGCTGACACAACTGGCTCGTTCACTAGTCAGAAAATGTGATGTGCTTCACTATAGAACAAGCACAGTGCTAACTACATGAAAATTCAAAACGATTTCTCTCTAGCGTAGATAATTGCACGTGTTGATGGAGTTGTGAGAATTTAATATACCGTATCATTAAGTGACGGCGTACCGTCTCACACACATTGTACCTGATATTTTCAGATTCCTTTTACACTCGAAAGTACCCAACTCTCCTTAATATTCTTGCTGAAGAATCCGATTCATCGACAGGTGAGAATGATGATGACTCATTTATCCCCGAATTTATAGAGATTTCCAGTCTGATCAAACAACTAATTTTGGAACTTTTTGAGTAAATTTCAGATAATCCAAACTACATTCTGCAACTATCGGATAAAGAGAAACGAAGGGATGACTACGCTAAACACTTCAAGAAGAATTTTCGGACAACGGCCAAAGCAATAACAGTGCCCATTCTCCTCAGCGTTCGCTGACTCAGCAGAGGGAAACACACTACGGTGCTTTGAATGTTTTTGAACGAACTCGGAATAAATCGCATCATCGAATCGGTGCAAAGGCGTTTTCTCTACTCGCCAATACCAATTATCTCCCCTTTCCCGTACCTCACTCCTTACCACCGGCAATTATCTCCACTTTTGCGAGAATATCCTATCTCGTGATCAACAGAACAGCAGAGAACGATTATGATGAACTCGCTGACTCATCTTTCATCTCTATAAATGATTCGTGTAAACGCCTATGCAGGCAGTAGTCGCCCCTCTCTTTATTTTGCGCCCCTTTCCTCTGATCGTTTTGCTATTGTGCCCCTTATTCTTTTTGATCGACGCAATCCGACTGTTCCTCTCATAACATATTTTTGCCAGATCAGAATGATGATTCCACTCTGCCTCATTGCCTATCTGGCCCTCTTCGACATTGCCGATGCAGCACAAACCGTGGCTGTGAGGGGCATTCTCATGTGCGGTAATGAGACCCTTGCGGACGTGGAGATCAAGCTCTTCGACAACCACCGATGTGAGTTTGATAATTATTAACTTATGAAAACTCTTAACGGGATGACATGTTGGACACTCTCGAACTCCCTCAATAGCAAATGAATTGATTTTCGAGGTTTTCTCGTATCATAGCAGTGATGTAAAATGAAATAATATAATTTTGCTTTTCAGTTCTGCAGCCCGACGAGCTTCTAGCCACGGAGAAATCTGACTCGAGGGGAGCATTCACGGTTAGTGATTTTGCCCTCCAACCCACATAACCAATCAACAAGAAGCCTAAAGAAGCAAACGAGAAGTCCCATTAGTGCACCCTCTTTTATGATATCATGTCTCTATTTCTGACCATGCTCGCTCAGAATACAACGCTAGTATTCTCAGATCACCGGCTCAGTCGATGACGACGACATGAAGCCGGACGTGAGGATCTACCACCGATGCAACAACAAGGGATTGTTCGGCATTTCGAATGTAAGCGCCTTTCATCCCATTTATCAGCCAATAATGAGCGGCATGAGTCATCATTTTTGAAGAATGTGATGCTCCATTGAGCATTTCAATTTAGCATTCGTTTTGTCCCCTTTCCATGTCACGATAGTGAAAACATTGCAGCTGTGCAAGCGCGAAGCCGTCTACACGATTCCCTCCTCCTATATCACATCCGGAACCAGATCCGGCAATTGGTAAGCATTAGCAAAGGGCAGACGAGTAATCTGACGTCACAGCATAGTACAGAAGACGACGTAGACGGGAAGATGTGTGCTGTACTCTTGCAGGTTTGAGCTCGGCACGATCAACATGGAGACCAAACAAGCAAACGAGAAGACCCACTGCTTCTCCAATCCGCTCCGATCAATTCTCGATGGAAGAAAATGAACAATATCCTCTCACTTTCGATCTCTCAATGCATGATCTGTAAAGCGACTATAACCAATGATTCATTTTTTATTGATGAACTTTTTCTCACACAATTCGTTACGAAATCGCTTGTGACTCATCGGAATTTCGATTGATAGAGAGCGCTCGCTGTCTAATGTGAGAATGTGAGTTTGCACACAGAATCTCACATTATGAGGAATCTCAGAAGAAATGAATGATGGTATAGTATTTCGAGGAACATTTCTAGATCTTCCAAGATGTTCGGGTCCATTTCGGGTTTTTTTTCGGAATCTCGCAGGAAATTTTTCTCTAGCGATTGAACAGCTGTTTGCACAACCGAGATTGCAATCGAAGCAGTTCATCGATGTGGCACAAAGCGGCACAAAAAAGTGAAAATACGTTTACTCTATCTTCCACTCTGCTTCAGAGCCATTACTCATCACGGTTCTGATAAACTGATAGCGGAGACTCCACATAAGCCAATATTTTGTAACAAGAGTTCTCACCAAGTCACTTCTCTCAGCCGAGCAATCTCTTCCAAAAATGTTCACAACTCGTATCTGCTGCTGCAGCGCCACTGTGAGGCGAACTGTCTAAAGGAACAAAACTTTTCTCTGGTCCATAAACGTGTCCATGTTTATTTTACGTTCAGAATCCATTTGAATCCAGCAGGTTGCCTCGCAAATCGCGGCAGTAATCGCTATCCTACTCAACGTGGCCGTGGCCTGCTCCAACTGGTTCAGCGACCCGCCCCTGCCTCTGTTCATCAACATCTATCAGGTTCAAGCCTCGCTATTAGGGTTCTCATGCATTTACATATTGGAAGAAGTGACCGTTCAGTCTAAGCATGCATTGTGGAGTAAAGTGGAAATGGAAAACCGAACGACCGCATCTGATATCAATAATGGCAAATTGAAATGTCATGATCGTTTCAGTCCGTCCTCGTCGGGTTGGTGATAATCGCGTGTGTGCTCGTCTTCGTTGCTTGTTGCTCCCTACAGCCATCGCTGATCCTGCCGATTATTGTCATCCAGGTTAGTTGATTCTTCCAAAAAAATATAAATATTAAGGTTACTGCAAAAGGAGATAATGTTTAGAAATGATTATCTTGAAGGTGTGGAGCATTTTGAGCCTGATCGGCACAGGGATCTGGGTGCTGATCGAACTGTGGTATGCGGTACTCGTCTGGGAAATCATGTGAGATAATTTCTCTGATATATTTGTCTTGTGTCGTTCATCGATGACCTTGAACATGAGTCTTTCCAGTCTCTACATCGTCATTTACCTTATCGCCATTCTAACGAGTCTCTTCGTTCTGCATTGTCATGTCTGCTGCTATAAGTTGCTACTGATGAAAAGGCGGTGAGATTATTTTAAATCGGAATACATATTTAAATATATTTCGATTTCAGCGTTTTCCATCGACAATCTATTCCTGATTTGGTGAGGTCATAATGGACCCCAAATAACAATTTGCATCTCAGTGGTTTTATAATAACCCCATCTTTTTGAACACCTGGCTATGGCGCTGATCACCTCCAAACAATGATCTGTGAATCTACACTGACCAATAATCGCTTACTATTCGTAAACGTCTGATAAAGTTCATGCTATTCTCATCGCTTATCACCGTGTGCGACGAACGCGCCGGACTTCCAGTGTGATTCATCGAAATTTTGTATTGTTCAATCGAGCAGTGAAGCAAATCGTCATGGATTACGAATAGGGATGTACATGATAGCATTATCTAGAGTAATTGTTTTATGAAAAGATAATAACATACATATGAGCCGCAAAAAGATTACATTATAGACACAAGTTTCTTCGTGTTTTTTTTCGGGAGATATTGAAAGCAAAACAGTACATCATTTAGTAAGGGATATACAATTGATTTCATTTGATCGAAACAAAGTATATTTAGAAAAAATCTATTCCCTCGATCTCTCCTCAAATCGCACGAATAAGCGTTGAAACTTCTTAATTCCGACGTGTTTCACTTTCCATAACCTATCTTTCCGGGCATTTTCCCTACAACCGATTAATAGCACTGACCATAACTCACGGCAGTCAATACGATCAGAGTATAGTTGCTTCCAATCTGAAACTTCAGACTTTCGATCTCCTCTCTTTCTCTGAGTCAGGTGGTGATCTTAGACCAGAGCTTCGGCACAAATTCTGACATCCCTAACAACTTTAAAAGGGAGGCGGGTGCTCATCGCCAGCTTATCGTAGACATTACGATGCCATGTTCATCAACAGAATCTGCTGCTGCAACGCTACGGTATCTATTTGTTTAATTTTTTTCGAAACGTTGTACCAGCTGATCCACTGAGTTTGATGATTTTTCTTCACTAAATCGCTCTGGAGCGCATACCAATGCGAAGAAAGGTATTGCAAAATCGATTCAACATCCTGTGTGAATACCATTTGCAACCGAGAGACACCTGTTATTTTATAATATCGCGAAATAGTTTGCATCCAGTAGGCCATCATCCGAATGCTCTCATTCGACCTAGTGCAGTACAATTCATCAGGTGGCATCTCGGATCTCATCCGTGGTCGCTGTCATTCTGTCCGCATGGCTCTCCTTCTCGATGTGGTTCACAACGGCGACTTTCGGAGTCGCCATCTATTCGGTAAGTGAATAGACCGTCAATATTATATTTGTCCTCTTCTGATGCACACATTTCATTAGAAATAAAATCATCAGAAATCATCAGAAAAGTACTCAAAATTCGGTATAAAATTGCAGCAATTTTGCTAACTATTCTCATAGTTTTTTTTATATATATTAAAATACACATAGTTTTTTTTATATATATTAAAAATTAAAAATAAATTCTAATAGCACGATGCTCAAAATGAGGATAAGATACACTTCACTTCTTGCAGATTATCCTGGCGGTCATCGTGGCCCTTGCTTGCATCGGGGTGTTCGTCGCGTGTGCCAGGGCGCAGCCACTACTCATGGTCCCGGCCATGTTCTTTCAGGCAATTATCTGACAACTTATCCTTCCACGAAATGGTTTTTTAAAAATATATAAATGATCACGCAGGCATCACCTTACCGCAATGCCCATGCCCTTCCAAAATGTCCTGAAAGTAGAAATAATACCATAGGGGAAATCCCAGTGTATTTGCTGCTCCCTATACTCGTGCTGTTTTCAGATGCTCAACATCGCCAGTATCATCGGCATTGGCCTCTACTTCTTCTGGGATTTCGCGATGTTACTCTCGG
Source organism: Pristionchus entomophagus (assembly GCA_036245825.1). Lineage (NCBI taxonomy): Eukaryota > Metazoa > Nematoda > Chromadorea > Rhabditida > Neodiplogasteridae > Pristionchus > Pristionchus entomophagus. Next base: position 15,551,758 of record BTSX01000004.1, on the reverse strand, counting down.
CGTATGAGTGGATGTGAGTATACTTAGATTACGTTGAAGAAACAATTAAAGAAAACCAAAGTCCCCCAACAGATTCGCTTCTATTCAGCTACGATGTCTGTGTGTATGGATCTTCTCTGTTCTTCGGACTCTTCTTCCACTACTGCCATGTCTTCTGCTATAAACTGCTGATCGCGGAGGCTCACAAGTATGCCAACATACATCAATTCTAATCGTTGTGATATGTAAAGGAAATTTTTTTTCAGGAAACATCATGATTCACAAGAACAATTCGCTGCTTGAGCAGATTACCACTATTTTCTTTCAATAAAGACCTTGATTTTCTACGTTTCCATAACCCTGATTCACAGAGAATGATTGGGGGGGGGTATGTTGGCCCTGAGTCCGTTGGCCTATTCACCGCGCACTCTTGCCGAGAATTGGGGGAATGAGAGGGAGAGGAGGAGAAGGGGAAAGGAAATGGGGGAGACCCAAGGCTTTGGGTTTGAATTTCGATCGCAGGAAAGATAGAAATTATTGATTAGGACGAGATACAATTTTGTGATTAACTATGAGTTTGGTGCTAGAAGCAGCCTGTTTCTCGCTTGGTTTGAACTATTATGCCCACATACCTTGAGACCCAATATCTTGACCCGAGGCACAGCAACTCCACGGAATTGATTGGGACGGAATGAGAGAGACCGTTCTCTCCTCGAGAATGGGGGAAAAGGCAAATGAAAGGGGAACACAGACGATGTGGGCATTGTTTTGACATTCCAAGTGAACATTTCCGGGATAAATCATATTTTCTGAAACCATGGTAAGACTGCATGACTCAAAAATATACAGCCAGCAATATAATTTTCGAAATACAAAATATGAGATTCATTTTTTACCATTTTCCGAAAATATTAACTCTCTCAGAATCAAAAAGAGAAAAACGATTGATTCTTTTTTTCCTCATTTGAGAAAGCCTTGACACGGGTTTATTGGGTGACTCATGTTCGCACACACCTGCACTCACTGATACTAAGAGTGTTGCGAAAGCGCGAGCAAACTTGAGCTTAGGATGCTGACAGTGGATAGTTTTCTAGTTCTACATGAACCAATTAACACTTGGTAGAGTTATGCATCAGTTAGTTTCTGTAGGGAGACCCGAGAAAATCAGGGTTGGCAAGTGAAATTGAGTCTTCTCGCTATCACAATCATGAATCAGAGCATGCGAACCTCGCTCAAATAAGAAACCCACACACAAAAGGAAGCCACACACACGAAAAGGAGGGGTACGGACACACTAACATCATTCTTGCCGCTTTTCTTCCTTCTCCTTTCCTTCTTCCTTAGTCATCGGCTAATCGAAAATGTTCACGTACCGCATCTGCTGCTGCAGCGCCACGGTAAGTCAGCAAGTTATTCATTGCCCGTTGTGTCTTCAAATTCCCTTCAGAAATCTGGTAAATTTTCGGCAAATTCATAAGAGACGTTTCATGAGATTCTTTACATACGACTTTTTACAACCCCTGTCAATAAGTTGTTGGTGAAGTCCTCATACATAGAGCTAAAAACTAGCCCAATCTGAGAGGTTGGTGTGCACAGACAGAAAAAATACCGTTAAAATGGCATAATACTCATCGTAAGGTTGCCTCGCAAGTGATGGCCTGCATCGCCATCGTTCTCTGTGCAATCGTTGCTGTGTCCAGCTGGTTCGGCTACTCGGTGGGCTTGGCCCTCAATATCTACCAGGTTCGGGACGAAATTCGTTCCTTATTATCCTAACATGGGTAGTTTCACGCTTTCTGTACACCACTCAATTTTCCTTACTACTATGGTAATTTACTTGGGACTTGTTTGGTCAGGCTGATCACTCGTTCAGACGGTGCTCTTCGTCACTGAGGTTATCGCCTGCGTGTTCGTCTTTGTCGCCTGCTGCACACTGCGACCGGTGCTTGTCCTGCCCATCATCGTCATCCAGGCAAGTGCCGGACAACTAACATTCGCCCAAAATCGAACCTTTGCCACTGTTTTTTGGATTACTCATGTTCGCACACACATTCATATATACTTCGAAATAGGGAAACTCGACATGATTGGTGAGGTACCACAAATGCAAGGGACTGCAATTGTTGCAGGCCCTTAACTCGCTGAGCATCATCGTTCTTGGCATCTGGAATGTCATTTACCTCTGGGATTACGTCGACATCTGGAACATTGCGTACGTGGATTTTTACATGAAACGACTTGATTCAATACTATGCAGATACTGGATCTGCGTGTACGCCCTCTCCCTGCTCATCAGTCTCTTCGTCCTGCACTGTCATGTCTGCTGCTACAAACTGCTGATCGTCAAGAAACAGTGAGCTGTTGATCCTCTAGTGGTGATAGGATAGCATGATCACTTTAACTGGTAATATAATGTATAGCTACCGACCGTTTCCTTGTTGCGTTTGTTTTGATTTTTAACGAAAACGTCACTAGCTTAACTTCTCTGTAATATTTCCAGTGCCCATCATCACCACTGCGAGACGACTCACTACGCGTGAAGGCGTGTCACTTGTGAATTATGCGTTTCGCACTTCTCTCTCCCTCTTGATGTATCTCTACTAAATCAGCGCCTATCCCTAAATTCTCCTTTTGTTCACCAGTTCACAACATTTGAGAATATCACAATTAAAGTCTTCTCGCCATAAGTGAAAGAGTATGTCGAAACGAACAATGTCTTGACACTCAAATCCACCGGTGATTGGACCCTCTCGTTATCTCCACTGGAATCAGAGGCTGAGCGTTGCTTCCTTCTAGTCTCTCGAATCTGATGTGTGACTTGACGTGAAATCGATAGGCAGCCTTATCGAATGAAGCATCACGAATCCATTCTCATCGAGATCTTCTCAGCAATCAAATCGAGAGCGAGCAAGTCCCAGAACCGCTTCGATTCTCGGAAATACTTGGGTGAATCCAAGTTGTTCCGTTCATACAGATCGATTTCTACTCCCACTTTCGATAACTCGATCACAAAAATTCCTGTAAAACTTGATACATTACTGTAGTAAACTGAAACTCACGGAAGTTCTTCAATGTGATATCTTGTGTAATTATCAAAACGTGACGGATGTTATGATCTCGGCATAATTATATGATTTTTTTGTTGTTGAAAATTTCGAATTTATATTATCGTCAAACATAAGTGTATACAGGTGCTGGTTGTTAAATACTTACTGCAAAGAATCGACAAATTCATCTTCGAGTATTTCCAGTCGATCGATATGTACTCCTTTCAGGGTAGCCAGGGCATAATTGAAGACATGACGGAAACAAATCTCATTAATTCGAACATTCTCCATCACGAGCGTTTCGATGCGCGAAAACATAGAGAAAAATCGCACGGATCGAGAACGTTTTTTCTTCTCCTTTTATACGTAAAAGTGTCCAGCGTACAAGCAGAGCACTGAACCACTGGCTACAAATAATACACTGGCTACAAATAATGCGATAGTATATCCGGCAAGTGTTGGAATGCCTCCTTCGTATCCGGCATATGCAAAGAAGCAAGCGCCAAACATAAGTTCTATCGCAAAAAGGAACGCAAATATACGGTGAACGAAATCCGGCAACAATTGCATTATTTAGCTCGGCAGCACCCTGAAACATATAGGCAGTTCACGGCTTGCACTAAATCAACTCTTCGATTTATGAAGTTTCATGAAGTTCGACGAATCAACATACGCCTGACCGAACGCCTGGAGACAGAGGGGGGAATGACCTGACCGAACGTCGGGAGACAGAGAGGGGGGAATGAGAGGGCGCTCGAACCAGTTCGGCGCACGAACCAGTTCGGATTGGGATATGCTTCAGAAACAGATCAAGTTCTGAACCATCACTCTGGGGTGGTGGCCGGGGTTTGTGGATGGCCCTGACCGAACGCCGGTATGATAGCCGGTATGATAGTTTCGGGTATGATAGCGTACATGTGTAACAGCTCTTGCGCCCCTTTGGTCGATTCCATCTTGCGGCCCTTGAAGGAGTCCTCGGGAACTCCCCTGGACAGGTACACTCGTTCAAGAGGAGCGTCAATTTGCCTCGTGTTGATAAATTCCTTGGCGAGATGGTTCCATGAGCGGGAAATCTCAATATATCGTATTAGTGAGTCGCCCTCCATTCGGATGATTCGTCTGATTATGTCGGCAGGGAGCTTGTTAAGGGTGATTGCAGGTTCCATCTCGATAACGCAGGACATTTTGAGGTGCTCCTCTCCACATCATTGTGGGGAATGAAGAGAACCGGTAGGCTACGGGATATATAAGAGATTGGACGCTAAAAGAGTAAAGCGACGCGACGCTAACCAGCTGGCATTGTGCCATATCACCACTCAGCGTCCACTTTGCCAGATAGAATTTGCTGAGGTGAATTACCGAAAACAACCATCTCGATCACAACACCCGGCCCTTGAAAAAAACTAGAAGACATGTATTTTTTCTTTACTAGTGATTTTTTCAAAATTTGCCATGTATGATATTGAAATTCCACAAGTACACCTGTCCGAGATAAGGAATGACCGGTGAATAGAGCAGTCCGTGTTCTCTTTTATCAAATGGAAGATATAACAAATACTGATACAGTTGATGAAGATAGAACGGGAATCAAGAAAGTAGCAAAACTATTGAGGGAAGAAAAATATAAATTTGTGAAGTCCAAAAATTTATTCTCCTAACGAACTGCTGACGAACTGAACTGTCGCTGAAGTTCCACTCGAAAACATCTGTTTCTGAAATCAATCTTTCACTCGATGTATTTTCTTCGAATCGAACAATTATTGGTAATCGTTTGGCAGTCTTGATTATGAATCGTCGATATGTTGGAGTTACTGTAAGCAGACAGAGATTATGAAACAATGGATGTTGAGTGAGAACACAGAAGGCCGGAAGTGTCACATCTGCCAGCGATTGTAATTGCCATTCAGTAGCCATTCGATGATGCATCTTACGGTACGGAATGCACTCGCAAGCCAATGAAGTCATCAAAAATAATGCCGGAATGACTATGAAACCAAGAGGAACGGCAATCTAAACATTGGGTCAGTACTTCATTTAATGGGCATCGCGTATCTGAATGAAGAGAACGGCCAACGAGTTTCTGACGCGTCTGTTAGATGAGTGGCTATGAATCGTCTAAAAATTCTACATTTTGATGACATTCTTCGCAGTGTGATGGTATCGTCAGAGCAGGTGGAAATTCGAATAGAGTGGGGACACGGGTGAGAGAAAACTGACTGATTTGCTAAGGACGTGGAGCATGTGCCAGAAGAGTATCAATAGTACAGTAGTGTTGAGAATCAAATCCTAGAAGATAGTGCAAATAAATTTATGTAACTCAAATAATCGCTCACCAACTCCACATAGTAAATCCCTATCAAAAGTAATTCGCTTCTCTGTTGGATGTGATAATGGCCACGGTCGATTATCCAAGAGAGCTTGAAAGGACTCTGAAAATTATTTTGAGTATTGAATATTATTAGTTTTTATATTATAAAATTTTGCAAAAATTAATATTGCTTTTAGCAGCCCCTCCCCTCCTTCAATGATAGTACTCGAGAACAACATGCGGAACATTTTATTATTGGGTTGAGGAATAAGTAACGCTCGTTTTTGAGCATCGTGTTTGGGCTCATATATCTCCCGCCAATCAAATCTAAACGAGCTGACTTTATAGCATTTTTTCAGGGTATGCTCGAGTATCATAGCCGTTATTATTAGAAATATCACGCTTCCTGTGTAGGAGAGAAATTTAGATTTCAATGTACCTGATATTTTTCGAAAATTTTAGATTTTTTTCGAAATTGTGTAATTTAACGTGGAAACTGTTCGGTAAATTCACACATTCTCAGGTGAGCAGCCCGATACTACACCTCTTTCATGGTGAAGTGAGAATGGTGCTCGATTCATTGTTGTATTTTTATAGACGTTTCAAGGGGAACGTTCGTGAAAAATTGCAGTTCACTTAACTTATTTGTCTACCTTGAGGATCGGAGGTGCTGGCCTATACACTAGTGCGCTCCAGTCACTCACTATGGAGCTATATTATCACTATAAACATTTGGTGCTACTTATGCTCCTATTTGAAAAATAACAGTTTTCCAAAAATATTATTTTGTGACGGAATCAAAAGAAATGCGTGTTTTGAGGACTTTGAATTAAACCATACCCAAGACATAGTAGCCATTCTATAATTGTGGCCACTTGGTGGATGATAGTGCAAAAGTTGCTCGTCCATTTAACCATCTAAGACCTTACATTCAATTAGTACGGTTTACAGGAAATAGCAATAAATGTCGATTTCGAGGCTTGTTTTTCTATATCGGACTTACGAGCAATTTAACTCATAAAGAGAATGCTCCACACTTAGCAAAATTCGTCCATATTTTCAACAGGAAAGGTACTCCACATTCAAGCATAATTGAGGTCTTTTGATCTATTGCTAAGAAAACGCGGCTAGCAAAACTTCTTTCGGTCAGTAACTGAAAATCCTACACTCTCGTTAGGCGCATATCTCACACAGGCCTTTACTTGGATATTCCTCTGAATATCATCAGTGTAATGTATAACCATGATACTTTACTACTGCAGCTTAATTGTGGCTCAATAATTCTTCTTCCCTCAGTGCTGACCTGTCAAAATCTCAGGGTGAGGTGCGACAACTTTGAATTGAGCCAGCCATTGTGATCGCCTAAATGATCGGAGATATATGATATAGTGTGCGCTAAAGAGAGTATCCACGCCCTTATCGATCGTCAAAAACCGGAATATAATTGCACAATTTAGAAAGACGGGAGAGGTCATAATCTGAAATTGGAAAAACGAGCGTTACTTATTCCTCAACCCGATACATTGATTGGCTTTTTCTTCGCCTCTCCATAGGAGCTGAGCTGAGCAAATTACGAGAACAAAATGGAAGAAAAGCGCTTGAAAAATGGCGAACGTGGCGGAGTAAGAGCAGATTGACGCGTATAATCCCACACGAGGGCGCATGATTGTCAGCTCTAAAGGGTGGCAATTAGTCTGTAAGCGTGAAATTTTTGTTCAAACTGTAATACATTGATATTTGAAGATGGATCTATTTTAGCACAACACGCTTGGGATGACCTACTGGTACAAGGCGACGGGATGGCATAGTGATGTAATGCGCAGCTAATCAATCTTGGGTCACGATCTCAATTCCACATCCACTTCCCGTGGGGAAGTGCGGTTTTCAGTTTGTAACAAACTCAAACCCTGAGTGAATTTGGGTCCTCTAATCATCCTCTCTCACAATCCCGATCTCAATAAAAGATAATGAATCACTTTTAGATCTGATTTCAATAAAAGTATGGGAATCACATCTTGACCCAAATCCGCGCCTGGGGCTCCTCGCATTTGTACTCCGGTGGTCAGTTTAATGACAGTATGTATGTGGTGGTTACTAAATGTTACAATGCTATGAATATAAAAAAAAATTAAACACTCTATTTAAAAGATGTTAACTCAAAATATCTCATTTTAACTCAATTTTAAACGATGAATCGTAGATAATAACGAGGATGTTCGCATTCATCAGAAATAAGCAACAAAAATAGCTACAAAATGTACTTCAAATTTTATCAGCATTTTTGCGTACTCGCTCGAAACCCTAGGCGCGCAAGATGTGATTCCCATACTTTTATTGAAATCAGATCTAAAAGTGATTCATTATTTTTTATTGAGATCGGGATTGTGAGAGAGGATGATTAGAGGACCCAAATTCACTCAGGGTTTGAGTTTGTCACAAACTGAAAATCGCACTTCCCCACGGGAAGTGGATTCATTTACCTTTATTTATGCGTAGCATTACTTCTCGCGCAGAAGTTGGATACCGTGAAAAGTGTCCAAATTATATAACAAGCAAGGGGGGAAGCCCTCCTTAAACAACCCTGGGGGGTTATGCAAGATCGCATTCGACCCATTAATCTGAAAATTGTAGAAGATGTTCAGAGAAAATGCAAATTCTGGCGAATGTTCGCTGAATTAAACGACGCTTCTATATTTTGAGGAGTATCCATATGATCATCAAACAAGCAAGGGGCAAGTCCTCCTTGAACCCCACTGTGAGGTTACATATGTTTCCCTAGGCACGTCAAAACATGTTCAACGATACCGTATACGACCGGTGAATGCTTGGCAACCCGTACTTGACGCCACCCTGTGTGATCCTGATCCGAAAGATCCAGACAGAATCAACTCCGAAACAACCTGTGAAAATTATCTCGGAACATGGATCCGGACTGGTACTGGTCTATTACCATCTTCGTAGTATCCTGATATTTACATCATACACCGCGAGAACGATGTAGTTTGCGCAATAGGCTAACATTAGACAAAGTGTATACTATTGATTGGATACTCGGAGATAGTATCAAGGTTCCCCTGCCTGTAGCGCTATCCTCCTTTCTCGGTAGTCAGGTAACACGTCTTGGTTGCCCCTTGAAATGACCTCCATAGGCTTGTGTTTATTGTCCACAGCCATCGCTATGCCGAAGTAAAGTGAAATCCGCAATGCAGAGGAAATTGCGTTGACTATTCGGAAAATGTAATGTAAGGATCTGCGAGCGCGCTAACATACTCAGTCGCTAGCCGTATATCGCATCATGAGAGTCTCACTTATCGCCCCTGTGGCCTTGTGGTTATCGCATTGGGCCAACACGCATCCGACCCGGGTTCTAATCCCGCCTGCTACGTCTATTTTGCAAATTTTAGATTTTTTTGTTTTTTTCGATCGCAATATTTCATAAACCACTTTATAGTTTTTGCTGAAACTGGTTATCAATGGGTGTCTTAACCAGCTTAATACAATGGCGGGGGTTGGACATCGAAAAAAATACTTTCAGACACGATTGGGCCGGAAATCAACCCTTTTCACGCTTTGTTGACATTGATTGCCGACAACTCGGCTCAAAGTGTTGACAAGCGGTTCATTTGAAGAAGTGAACCTTACATAAAGCCAGAAAGCGTAACCTCCAGAATCGAAGACCCAGGCTCAACTCCCCCTATGACATGGAAAATAGGATGACGGGGTTGTTTGTCACACCCAGGGGTACCCGCCATTTGGCTCCCCGATGAGTTTTCGGGCTGAAATTTTTTTTGGTGCATCCCCAGACCATGGGCACAAAGTCTGCAAAGTTTGGTGAGCTTGCACTCACGTTGAAAATTTCATGTGGGCGTCAACCCTGGCCAACTAAGCATTTATCCCACACGAGTCGGCACATTGGCATCAGTACCTAGGAGGCGCGAGGTAACGTGGCCCAGAAGCAATTTGGAAAGGTGTTTAGTATAACCGAGCAGTCGGTCATACCGTTTGCACCACCTAGCGTAGTCGTCGAGAGACGACTGCAAAATCGCTGTGGTCGTACTTTCTAACCTTTAAAACACGATCAAAATCATAAACCTATGAATCAGATTTCGCGAACCTCTCTCAGCAATCGTACGAGATCGTCTTGCTCGTAAGGATACGCAGCGTAAACAATGCAAGGCGCGCATAATATCACTGCCGGAAGGATCTGAATCGTTGAACACATTTTCTGAAAGAATGTTTATTTGAATGACGATTTCCTCTCATAGGTGACCTTGCCAAATCGAAAAGGGTTGCTAGCTGGACCTGATGGCGGTAAAAGATGCAAGAAATAGTTGCCCTGCCAATCAAAACTAGAAGGAGAATGAAAACACCCTGAAACAACTATGGTGATTGCAAATTCGATGGTGATATTTGCGTGACAAATAATTCATAATTCACCAGCAAGGAATGCGGTCGTATGCCAGCTGTACACAGCGGCCCGGTACAGTAACGAGCGATTGCGGGAAAAGCCGGAATCGGTGAAAATAGAAGATCGAGATAGACACTTGACATAATAACGATGATCTTCAAAAGTTGATTTGTAAAATAGGTGAAGGGTACTTTGATGAACCTGGATATATAAAATATATCCTCGGATTCCAGCCTGATTGGGCGACGTTTGCTTGAGCATACAATACATGGACACGACATTCAAAAGTGAGGTGAAGATGAATAAACTGCGCTGATAGGACAAAATCAGGTCTTGTAGTTCAAGTGAAAGATATATCTCCATCGATCAACCTGTTGTGTTGAATAAAGAGCTGGAGTGTCAAGACACCTACCTTGGTGTTTCAGGTAATTGCTAATCTCTCCATCTGCTCATGCGCTCCAATTACTAATGATCAAACTTCATTATCATAATAAGGGAAAACAGAATGAAATCTACATGCACATCGATACACATCACATTTCACCGTCAATTTGATTCTAAATGCAGTAGATTGCTCAGTGACTAAGCCGAGAATTCCTTACCCCCACGTGATGTCATTGCATGAATCACGCGTACACCCAACGATCTCATGATAAGAGCAGGTAGCGAAAGTGGGAAGAATCTCACATGCACTATCATTCCTAAAGATCTTACATAGATCTTGTTAGAATGTTCTGTCTAACAAGGCCATCACAATACAAACAAAAGTCCAGTTGGTTCCCCTCTCATCAGCCCATTCCGAGAAAATGACGAGGCTGATTGTGCAACTTTTCTTTCTGAGTCACGTGCCGATAAGCCAGCAATGAAGCGCTCAAAAGGCAGTCAATGGCAAACTGAATCATTCTCGGCGAGTTTATTTCACCATCCAGCCATCGCTCTCTCTCTCCAATCTTCGAAAATGTTCACGCACCGTATCTGCTGCTGCAGTGCCACGGTAAGCATTCAATGTCGGATCCCTAATTAACAATACTAAATTAATAAACAATAAATTATTTAATAATAAATTAACAAATTATTATATTTCAGGTGGCCTCTCAAGTGATGGCCATCATCGCCATTGTTATGGGCGCACTTCTCGCCCTTTCCAATTGGCTCGATGGCACAAATATCTATTTGGATATTACGCAGGTGTGTGTGCAATTGGGGGTGCCGGACTTGGATTCGAATATTTTCGGAAAACCGGGTATTTGAAATTATGAAACTGACCCTCAAGTGCTAGGAATTGAAGCCACGTTATGCAATGATTAGTAGTGTCCTGGTATGGAATCCGAGATCATCAAGTAGTACCAGAAACCGAAACCAAGCTTAAAAGTGGTCGATCTCGCTCCTTTCAGACAGTCATCGTGGTGATTGAACTCATCGCCTGCATTCTTGTGTTTGTCGCGGTCTGCACCATTCGACCAGTATTCATGATCCCCATCATCGTTATCATGGTAAGAACAGGTTCAGCGATTCAGTACAATAAGACTTCAAAAATTTCTCATAATATAGTGATTGTGATTCGATTCGCGCGAAACTTTTCACATGGAGCGCTTACAGGGCCTCAACGCAATCTGCATTATCGGCTTCGCTATCTGGGATCTGATTGCTCTGTGGTCCTCGCTCACCGTCTGGGGGATCGTGTAAGTTATTATTCCAATTGCATTCTAATGGATCACACATTTGGGGGTATTAAAAACGATTAATTGTTTTCAGGTGGCTCATTAGCGTATACGTCCTCTCGTTGCTCATCAATGCCTTCGTTCTTCACTGCCACACTTGCTGCTACAAGCTGCTGATTGTGAAGAGACAGTGAGTAATTTCTTGTTTCTTTTACTAGGCCCAATGAAAACGCCGCGAGTTTCATGTCTTGCATAAGTTAATAATTAAATTGAGAAATAATTATTGCTTTGAAATAATACCATTCATTTCAGCGCTCACAATCATCACACAAGCGCTGCTCACTACACTGTCTGAGCAGAGAACCCGTCGTATTCAAACATGTTGTATAGTGGAAAATATCATTCGACAATTGCCCGAATCAATTGTGCTTTGATGAATCGTTACATATATGTGATATATCAATGAATTGAAGATCTTGAATTTGAACAAATTTGTAATAAAAATTTTTGAATCTTCTATTATAAAAGTGAAGATGAAGATTTTATGATTAGCCAATTATGACATGATGAATAGCACTCATGACTACTGAATCTAGATGCAAGCGATCAATCCAGCCAGTTTGAGCGATAAGCGATTGTTGCGAAAGGGCCATGCATAATATATTCGATATCAGTTTTTTGTTGAATTATACGCACGATATCCATGACGGCGAGATGATCCGTGGCGTTGATAATCATCGTGTGCCCGTTCGAGATGAGTAAGAGCACGAGAAGGGACAGCCCGAGGGCCCTCAAGCAGGCGAAGACGAGGATCCAAAGGTCCGATGGTACGCCGTAGAGGTCGTTTTGAGATGGTGGCAGAGTTCGTATGAGAGACGACTTCCCTCGATCGGGGCATCGGAAGTGCCAATACAAACTGAGCGAGAGAAGCAGGAGGGACGCTGGTTCGTGCCGTGGGAGTCGGGCCTGATTCGGCTACGCGACCGGTCAGGAAGGGCGGGAAAGCAAGAGTGGGGCGGACGCGAAGAGAAACGATTCATTCGAAGATCCACCGCAGTTGCCTCTAGGTGGTTGGCAGAACCATGACGCTGTCCAGTGCCACGTCCAAGAGAAGGAATATCTGATCCGTCACGTCGTCGGTCAACCCATCCTTTTCCTCGCAGCGTAGTATGGGAGAGATAGGCTGGTTCCGAAAGCGCTCCAGACGGCGGATCTCCGTGGTAGCCTCTTTTAGTAGATGCGCAATGGGTCCTGAATCGAACGGGTCGCATTCGTCTGGCAGGGGTCCTACCGTAGCAATTGCGCAAGCCAAGTATAAGGCAGCCACGCCTAGACCACAAGAGGAGGTCATATCGTGGCCATGGTAGTCGATGAATGGCCTCCTCGGGATTGCGGATCTCTCAGAGGTCAGGCGGTAGTGGGAGGGTCGGTGGGCGATGGGATCCGGTGCCCTAAGTCGATCAGTTATATGTCACTACTTGTTGCGTGAGCGATGGAGCAGTGGAAAAACTGCTTTATAGCATGGGGTATGGGTTTAAATAGTGGGTGGGACACGGGAGCGAGAAACTAGAGACAAGAGGGAGCATGAATAGAAAAAGAGGAGATAGGTGAATATCTAGACTATTTAAGGATGGCTATGGATTTTAGATTAGATCCCCGATCATTGATGATGATAGGAAACAGTATGACTAATGCACGCCCCAATACGATCAGATTGATTGATAATCGAAAGTTCCGGAAGGAACCATTACGCACGTTTTAGTTATCAACTCATCACAGAACAAAGGTTTGAAATCGGAAATATTGAAACAAAATGCAAGTACACAAAACATTTATTTTTGCATTGATTATCATTTGAAAATAATAACAGGGTACTCTTGATCAATGTTCCATGCAAGCGAAAGATGATTAGATTCATATTGGTCTTTTGATCTCCCCAGTATTTTCTGTGCAACGAAGGGAAATAATTGTGGTTAGTTGATAAGGAGACACGATGCGACGCCATTCGCACCAGATAGCAACGCAAAAGGGTTACTTCTTTCACTTCGTGTTTCGATCACTTTTAAATGTTCCTCGATTCCAATTTCTTCAAACAACATCACGTCTGCTGCGGATGCACTCCTATGGTGAGAAATGATTAATGATTATCACACGTATTCTGAGATATTGCCCCACATCGCAAATACCAAGAGTTTTACATAACTAGAATACGATAATTATGCTAGACCTTGTAGAAATGATAAACGTCCCTGATGTTAAGAGTGCTTCGAAAATCTGGGCGGGGATCGCGGCCGTTGTCGGCGGCGCAGTCGCGCTGGAAAACTGGATCTGGGGCATCTCCAAGTCCTTCAATATCCATCTGGTGAGCACTTTGGACTCGTCGCCAATCCGTTATCGTTTCTTTCCGAAAATGTTTGAGTGCCGAAAACACTTAGTATCCTTTTGAATCCTTCGAATCGCCTGATATCCTGATCAAACACGCAATTATGGCTCTTCGTGCCGTGAACTCCATTCCATTTTCGGTCGACCATTCCAGACTGTCAATTTCATACTGCAAATCGTTGCTTTCTTACTCGTATTCGTCGCTTGCTCGAGGGTTCAAGCTGTTCTCATGTTACCGATTATAATATTCCAGGTCGAATATTCCTCCCAATTCATTTGTCAGTGTCTTTTCCATACCATTCTTTTTTTTAAATTAAAATTTCAAACGCTACTATTTTAAGGCCTTCAATTGCGTGAGTATCTTAGCTAGTGGAGTCTGGTTCATGATCGACGCTGGGGATAACTTCAATGTGTATACCATAAGGTAAGTTCTGGATAAAATAACATTATGAAAGCGTTTACAGGATTATTTAGCTTCAACATCGCCCTGGATTAGTTCTCACTTATGCTCAGTATCATGCTTCTTCAATGTCACGGTTGCTGTTACAACTACCTGAAGGATCTGAAGCTGTGAGTATGGATGAGGGAAGATATTCAATTTTGTAATTGCAGCTTCAGCCTAGCTCATAACAATGCCTGATCGTTAACAAATGGATGCGGAATAATAACTACAAACCATTTCGCGTTGCGAGCATAATTATACGACATCATGTTGGAACTGTTTATAAAAGGATTCTTAGATAGCTGAATTCATTTATCTGAATATTGAAATTTTTCAATCTCACAACTCATCGAACAAAATGCGACACAATGCTGGTAATTCAGCGAAGTTCGCCAGTTTGACTCGCATCAGTGCTCTGTGTGGTCGTCGCTCAATCGTTATCATTGCTGAATCAGCGCTTTAGGCTATTCGTATCAGGGATTAAAATGATCTTCGTCATATTTTTCAGTGTGATAAAATCATGGTTTATGAGAACGTGTTGATAAGCAATGGGGAAAATGCATTCAAAAGGAAGCCAACCAGTCAATGCACCGTTCTCGAATTTGATTGCCTTCGCTATCCACACAATCAAAAATGCTGACCCTCCGCATCTGCTGCTGCAGCGCCAAGGTGAGAATTAGGGTACGCAATTCGAGTAATCGTCTCGTCATTCTACACACTCTCTCACCACTCGACCGGCCGAGAGAGTGTGTGAAATGAAGATACGATTACCCGAATTGCGCATTCACACTGAGAATGTTTCTGAACAAAACGGAATGAGCTGTTGAAATTCTCGAATATGAGACAACTGCTTTTTCGCATCAAATTTATAATTATTGAACCACCGTTAAACCAATTAAATGATTTCGTAATCAGGTTGCCTCACAAGTGATGGCCATCATCGCTCTCATCATGTCCGGCATCCTCGCATTGGCGAGCTTTCTAGTCGGTTCTGCAAACCTGTACCTCGAAATCTATCAGGTGATCAGCACAGAGTCATCATTAGTGAAGGCACCACGGTGATTCATCAACCCCGCATTTTGAACGGAACCCTAGTCGAATCCGGCTTGCCGAGTCCATTCTGTCATCCCTAGTCACAATGCATTTTACCGCCGCGGACGATGTATTGGAATGGGGCAAATTTAAAATGCGACTTTTTCAGACGGCGCTTCTCATCGCACAAGTCATTGCTTGCATTCTGGTTTTCATTGCCTGCTGCACGCTGCGAAGGGGCTTGCTCATACCCATCATCGTTATCCAGGCAATATTTAAATTTGCAAAGTAATCGATCAACAATCGGCCAACTAGAAATTACGAACAATGATGCCTACAAGAAAGAAGAAAAAAAAAGTGGTGCTTGATCGGTTATCCAGAAATCGAATACACTCATTTTCAGTCGTGGAATACCGTGAGCTTTATCGTCACGAGAATAATCAATCTGATCAATGTGTGGAATGTTTACACCGGCAGGCTATTAGCGTACGTTTGTTCTCCTTATTTTATTTTTGCGTGTAAAGCCCTTGTATGTATGAGCAACTGATTACATTTCAGTTTTACAATCGCTCTCAATTGCATTGGGCTGTTTCTGAGTCTCTTCTCTATTTTCTGCCACATCTGCTGCTTCAAGCTACTGCTGGTTAAAAGGAGGCAATTAATCGATTGTTTCCTCCCTATTGACACTTTTTTTTTTTAGAGATTTTCAACATCGCTCGGGTTACTCTCAGGATAGTGCATAGTGGACGCGCTGTTCCAGCTGTTTCGCTCCTCAATACGTATCGCATCTATTATCATCAATGACCGATAAAACATTTGTGATTGATTTTCCTGTTTTTTTGGCATGGATTGGACTACCGGATATATTTGGGTATTGACTGGCAATAAGATTTTGCTATTTCGCGAATTTTCATACTTTTTCATTTTAAATTTTCGCTGATTTCTCGAAAATGCTCTTTTTGATCTTGACAGTTATCTAACGGGCACGCTTTAGTAGAGCATGAGAAAAAAGTGAAAAACACAGGTGATTAGGATGACAATTCCGCAGGGAATCACTTAAGAGTACAGTAAATCGGACAATCTCAATGATGATTATGGTCTTTGAGATCAAGGAAAATTTTCACTCGGGATGGCGATTCCCATTATTGTGCACAAGGTCAGCCATTTATGCATTTAATCTTCGAAATAATCTTTTATTCTAGATTTTTCTCTATTACACGGCTTCAGTATCTCTCTGTGCGAACAGTCTTTTATTACTTCTATTGTTGCACAGGAGTAGCCTGACCAATAGCAAGAAACTGCAATACAATCTTCACTATTCCGTTTATCGGTATTACTTGGGTATCTCTGAACGTTTTTACGGATATCTATCACAGTATGAGCAGCGTCCACTAAGGCCTGACATAAATATTGCCTCTATCGAATATCTCGTGAGATATTGGGTTGAGGAATAAGTAACGCTCGTTTTTGAGCATCGTGTTTGGGCTCATATATCTCCCGCCAATCAAATCTAAACGAGCTGACTTTATAGCATTTTTTCAGGGTATGCTCGAGTATCATAGCCGTTATTATTAGAAATATCACGCTTCCTGTGTAGGAGAGAAATTTAGATTTCAATGTACCTGATATTTTTCGAAAATTTTAGATTTTTTTCGAAATTGTGTAATTTAACGTGGAAACTGTTCGGTAAATTCACACATTCTCAGGTGAGCAGCCCGATACTACACCTCTTTCATGGTGAAGTGAGAATGGTGCTCGATTCATTGTTGTATTTTTATAGACGTTTCAAGGGGAACGTTCGTGAAAAATTGCAGTTCACTTAACTTATTTGTCTACCTTGAGGATCGGAGGTGCTGGCCTATACACTAGTGCGCTCCAGTCACTCACTATGGAGCTATATTATCACTATAAACATTTGGTGCTACTTATGCTCCTATTTGAAAAATAACAGTTTTCCAAAAATATTATTTTGTGACGGAATCAAAAGAAATGCGTGTTTTGAGGACTTTGAATTAAACCATACCCAAGACATAGTAGCCATTCTATAATTGTGGCCACTTGGTGGATGATAGTGCAAAAGTTGCTCGTCCATTTAACCATCTAAGACCTTACATTCAATTAGTACGGTTTACAGGAAATAGCAATAAATGTCGATTTCGAGGCTTGTTTTTCTATATCGGACTTACGAGCAATTTAACTCATAAAGAGAATGCTCCACACTTAGCAAAATTCGTCCATATTTTCAACAGGAAAGGTACTCCACATTCAAGCATAATTGAGGTCTTTTGATCTATTGCTAAGAAAACGCGGCTAGCAAAACTTCTTTCGGTCAGTAACTGAAAATCCTACACTCTCGTTAGGCGCATATCTCACACAGGCCTTTACTTGGATATTCCTCTGAATATCATCAGTGTAATGTATAACCATGATACTTTACTACTGCAGCTTAATTGTGGCTCAATAATTCTTCTTCCCTCAGTGCTGACCTGTCAAAATCTCAGGGTGAGGTGCGACAACTTTGAATTGAGCCAGCCATTGTGATCGCCTAAATGATCGGAGATATATGATATAGTGTGCGCTAAAGAGAGTATCCACGCCCTTATCGATCGTCAAAAACCGGAATATAATTGCACAATTTAGAAAGACGGGAGAGGTCATAATCTGAAATTGGAAAAACGAGCGTTACTTATTCCTCAACCCGATAGTTAATTAAATTTTATAAAATTATCTTTGTTGTAAGGACGCGGACTCCGTCATCGGTGTTCGCTCAATTTTGATAGTTACGGGGGCTGGGGCGGTCGGTGGCCATTCCATTGTCATCTCGCTAGTGTGTATCTACAAGATTGTCGGTGCACTGAACAAGCGGTATGTAATGATGATGGGTCTCCGTGATAGTTTATTCGTATAATTTTCTGCCGATAAGCAATATTCAAGACAAAATGTCCATTCAGGGTTCTCGAAATTGCTGTCAAGCGTGTGCACATTCAGCTATTCCGAGCGCTTCTGCTGCAGGTTCTTGCCGTTTTTCACCCAAAACATGGTCCGATTTCCAGTTTTCGATACCATTCATCTTTTCCTTTCTGCCTTTCTCTGCGATTGTGCTTCTTCCTGCGACCGGAGTATCTCTTGGACACACCGGAAATATCTGTGCGATGCTGGTCTCGCTGTTTCCTGCTCTCGATCCGATTCTTATCATCTTGTCGATTGGCAGGTATGCAAGCGTATTCCCCGCGATCGATTGGTCGAGAGAGTTCGGAAAATTTTGCGATCGTCGCTACATATTTGGTCGACTTTGAAAGTTTATTATCATTGATGTTCTTTGAAGATTCCGCTCCACTCTGATGCAGTGGGTCGATGCGATTACGGGGAATACTGCAAGGAGGAATGAGAGGAATGCGAAGGAATTGTCGAGGATTCATTATTCCATTATTTCGAGGAGGTCTACAGCATAGTCGCGTGCTTAATGATAAATACATTCGGGTTCATTGTGTGTTTTATTTGGATAAAATGTTTCGTTAGGTGCAATCACGTAAGTAAATAGTTGACAATTATGACATGGGAAACTTAATTCGGCGCAAGATTGGGGGACCGGAACGAAACACGCCTCGGGTACTGCACAAAAAATGAAATCTTAAAGATATGAGAAACAAATAGGGTAACATATAAACAACATATAAACATTATCCCTCCGTCCCTTTGTCATGGTTGAAAAAAGTGATGAATGACAACTTCAATTAAACTAATATCGAAAATGGGAATTCGATAGAATCCCTCGTATACAATTCTCTGATAAGGAACAAGCAAGCGGCGCATCCAAAATCGGCGTTTCCGCGCGGGTTGTGACGTGTGGAAATCATTGTGAAAGTGGACGAGTGATAAGCCGACAAGAAGAGATTCATATGAAGTTAGATATCAACGCAACCCCGTGGCTTCATTCGCTCGTGGTTTCTTACATTTTCTAACGTTTCTTGCTTTCTAACGTTTCTTGCTTTATGTGTAACGTTTCTAACGTTTCTTGATATTTCTAACATTGTATTACGATTATAATTTCTTACAGTTCAGAAATGATCTTCGATCACCCGTTCTTCAAACAACAGTACGTCTGCTTCGGATTGTCCCCTCCGGTGAAAAATTATATTCAGCTTCAGAAGAACCCTAACGATAGATTTTTTAAAACATTTCTTGTTGGAAAGTTCGGCATTTCGCCGGCAGGAATAATTACCATTATTATTAAGAATGCTTCGAAAATCTGGGCGGGAATCGCGGCAGCTCTAGGCTGCGCTCTCGCATTGGATAACTGGTTTTGGGGACACTACCTCTCCTTCAATCTCTATATTGTGAGTGAATTTACATGATTTCGCAATACGGCATGTCAAATAAACACAATATTAACGCCATCAAGTTATCGATTGTTCGATAGTTTCTAATTCCATCGAGTCTCCATTGAGTCAGCTTCCCTGATAAGACGAAAGCAAACATAGCACATGGCGACAAACGATTGCATATCCTCTAATTGTGAAATTGACGATGTTCAATTCCAGACGTTCATTTTCGCGCTGCAACTCGGAGCTTGTTTCCTGGTGTTCCTCGCTTGCTCGAGGCTACAGGCCGTACTCATGCTGCCAATCATCCTCTTCCAGGTAACGGAATCTGGCGGAGTCCATTACCCAATATATCCTCGAAATAAATATTAAAAAATATCACCTTGGCAAACTACTTGTTAGCATTTGTTTTGTGGCTGTTCACTAGAGGAAGAGCTGTGGACGGCGCTGCTCTAAAAGCATTGTAACTCCCAAGGACGCATTACAGGCCTTCAACTGCTTGAGCGTATGTGGTACTGCGATCTGGTTCATAATCGACGCTGTCTTGGCTCACTACTATTTTTCCACAATCATGTACGTTCGAAGTTTTGTTTCTGGGGATGTACGATCACCTACTCATGATAGCGCGATGATAATATGACACAATTCCAGTTACAACATCTTGATGTATATCTTGTCCCTCCTTCTTAGTATGTACATTCTCCAAGTCCACGGCTGCTGCTTCAATTATCTGAAGGAAGCGGAGCGGTGCGTAAATACGAGTAATCACTTTTTAAAAATATGTATTTTGCAGCGGTCTCACTCAACGCTCAGCTCAGAACAATGTTGTCTGAGCATACCTACAATAATGATTGTCGAAGTATGCTGCGATCTAATATAATATGCAACAGTTACCATTCTGCACGAGAGGACGGAACATCAATCACACGTACAAAACGAAAAGCTTTTTTCGGAATTTGATTTTATTTAGAAACGGATTAAAGTGGTGAAACACACACTTTTTTGCTCATTACCGATTACCCTATTGGAAAGGGCATTTGATATTTCACTGGCATACCATATCACTAACAGGGGACCTGGACATTGCTCAATGAAGCCGAAAGCATGTTTTAAAAAAAAACTAAAATATCTAAATTCGAACAAACTTGAAAACAAATCAATGCTGTAGATTACATCATGGAAGCTTTTGCATTCCGATGGTGAGTCCGAATTCTCGTTCGTCGTTCTCGATTTCGTCGACTTTTCGGCATCCGGCACGTCACAGTCTCCTGTTCTCAAGCGTCAACAAAAATGCATTTTAATGATCAATCGATATAGTATGGACTATGCTTCTTTGCCGTGTTTAAGGCGCGAGACCAATGCGAACACGCTGTGGACTGTGGAATTACCTGGTACGGATAGTGGGCTTGAATGAACCTCACCGTTCTGGCATATCGGTCAGTTTCGACACAGATATAAATTAGTGTATGATAATTCTGCACGAGGATAATTTATCTTTGATCTTCCAAGCCTGTCCTTAATTTGCACCGCGAAGATCAATGTGGATGGCGATTCGTACATTATTTCGTACACCGCCACTGGATGCATGATTTCAGGGCTCACAGTATTCTTATGGAATATCATCAAGGACACTCACAGCGATCTCTTTCTCGGATTTTGTCTCTCACCCGTAACATGTTGTTCACTACAGTTCGCATGCACTATAGTCTACAGTCAGTCTGATAGTTTCAGTACTCAAACATCGAAGATCAACCATCTTCAATATCATACGAAAGTAACACAGATTTTATTATGACTGAAAAAATACAAGTTCTGTGTGGCGGAGAAAACGGATATAACTACCGTTTGCAGTACTCAACTACGTATTTACTTTTGTGTTTTGTAGACCGTTCGATAAATTTCTCTCTTTTTTTTCTTGAAAGCAAAACCAACCAATTTCCCGAGAATATTATGTTTTTCTAACTTTATCACAAATAATTTATTTGTTATGCATGTAGATGTTGGCCGTTGATCGTTGAAATTGTCTGGTTAAGATTGTCTGTATTATAATTACTAGCGCATACGGAGAATGTGAGTCGACATTTCCTATCAAGACTTTGGTGTAAAATTCATGTATTGAATTTTATCTGGGGCTGTTTCTGTTCCTTAGAAAAATGCTTCCCAGGATGTATAATCTCGACCATTCCTATTCGGATATGACTCGAGTTTGTGTCGGCGTCACACTTGCAATTTCAATCGTTGGACCATTCTGCAACTTGCTGATTCTCATGACAACAATCAGAACAAGGTGAGAGCTTATTATCCAATCAATATTTAACTTTCAAAAATGGAAGAACCTTCAATCCCGATTCTACAGCTCAAATATGAGCCGATCTAATTCAAACGTATCAATGTAAATGTTCCAAGAGATTTCCTTTCACAGTAGTTTACGAGCCACGTGTAATATTCTTATCGCAGTTTGTGCAATTGGCGATATTTTACATCAAGTTAGATAATTTAATTGTGCTGTGAACAAAAAGTAAAGTAGATTGGTCCGATGGTATCCGATGGTAAATTTTCAGTTTCTACCATTGATGGGTTCCGGTGTTGGATGTACATGTATTTTGCTGATTGGCTTAGATAGACTGTTTTCGGTCATGATGCCGATTCGCTATCGAGAGATGAACAAACCATGTTACCATTGGGTTCGTTGTTTTTGGATGAGTATCGCAAATAATGTGCATACCTCAGATGCTCGCATTTACGATTACAGGATACTGTGAGATTAACTGTATGCTCATGGTCGTTTTTTATCAGAAAAGGTGCGATTGCCATAACACTCACTCATCATATGAGAGGGATCGCGGTATTTTCGACCTAGTAAGTAGAATTTTAGATTTTTAAAAGTTCTGAAAACAATAAATTAAGTACTTTGAATGATGCTCTACAAAACTGCGTTGGCAGAATATTTTATAAAAATTTTGTTTTTGGGTACGGTAGGGTCAAACTCGTCGTGTCGAGACCAAACCAGTAAAATTGGCCTTCGATAAATGATCATAACTTGCTTCAAAATTAAGATAGAAACTCGTTATTTTTTCCAGATTGAAGAGGAAGCACAGCTCTAAAGAGAATTTGTTAACAATTTCATTCCAGCTTGCATCTCCGCTGCAGGGCGGTCCGTTTTCTGAAAAAGTTGCTTAACTTTTGAAATCGGAAATAGTCCACTTTTCTTTTGTGCTCAAGTTATAACCCCTACTTGGTAGTTTTTATCCCCATTATATCAGATATATTCAGAAATGTTAAAAAAACAGGTGGTCATTATGTGCGAAAAAGTGTCGATTTTGACGGTTTTTCAAGAATAACTTTTTTCATTCATGTTTTCATGAGCTCTCATATAGAAATTCGGAATCAGCGCGCTGAAATACACCAGAAATTCCAATGGGCATGTTTGTCCGAGATGATATTTTTTCGACTCTTACCACTTTTTCAGCATGTGGTACCCCCTTTGGTCCAATTTTGGTCGAAAAGTTTTTGCTTCAGAATCATGTTCCTATAGGATTTTCCAGCTTATTTTTGAGCGTAGAACACGAATTTGATAACTAGAGATCATGAAACTTCCAAATAGAAAAGTTATGTACAAAATCATGAACATTTTTTTGAGATTTTCATTTTAGCATAACTTTTTTTATTTCGAGGTTTCATGAGCTCTAGTTAGCAAATTCAAAAATAAGCTGGAAAATCCTATAGGAACATGATTCTGAAGCAAAAACTTTTCGACCAAAATTGGACCAAAGGGGGTACCACATGCTGAAAAAGTGGTAAGAGTCGAAAAAAATTTCATCTCGGACAAACATGCCCATAGGAATTTCTGGTGTATTTCGGCGCCCTGATTCCGAATTTCTATATGAGAGCTCATGAAAACATGAATGAAAAAAGTTATTCTTGAAAACCCGTCAAAATCGGCACTTTTTCGCACACCTTTTTTTTGACCACCTGCTTTTTTTTACATTTCTGAATAAATCTGATATAATGGGGATAAAAACTACCAAGTAGGGGTTATAACTTGAGCACAAAAGAAAAGTGGACTATTTCCGATTTCAAAAGTTACGCAACTTTTTCTGAAAACCGACGGCCCTACAGCGGAGATGCAAGCATGAATGAAATTGTTAACAAAACTTTTTTAGAGCTCTGCTTCCTCTTCAATTTGAAAAAAAACGAGTCTCTATCTTAATTGTGAAGCAAGTTATGATCGTTTATCGAAGGCCAATTTTACTGGTTTGGTCTCGACACGACGAGTTTAACCCTATCGTATCCAAAAAACAAAATTTTTATAAAATATTCTGCCAAAGCAGTTTTGTAGAGCATCATTCAAAGTACTTAATTTATTGTTTTCAGAACTTTTAAAAATCTAAAATTCTACTTTCTTTTTCTATTCTACTAAAATTCTACTTCCGCAGTGGTCGAAAATACCGCGATGCCTCTCATATGTAGGAGTATCATATTCTTTAGGGTGGTAGTTTGCGCGTTTTTGAGCCCTATTGGGGACGGGACGGTGTGGTTCCTCTCGGCGATTTCCATCGCCAACATCATTAGCGCACTCATCTATTTCACCACCTGGATGATACTGCGTTCTTGGAACGGTTCGTCAAAATAAAATAGTAAATAGACTAGGGATAGAACGAGGATATGAATCCCGGATTTGTCTTGTTGTAGACCCTGCGATGAAGAAGCGAATATTTCGATCACTAGTCATTGTATTGGTTGTGGATATAAGTGGCTGGTTTCTTACGCCATTATCGATCCATCTGATAAAATATTCCAACCTCGATGGTTCTGAATCACGAATTCCAGCACAATTGAAGGTCGCATTTCTTCGTTTATGTCCGATTTTCATCAATATCGCGATGTCGTCCAAACTTCTAATATACTACTTCACAAGGTATCTCGAATTTCATAACTACATTATTTTTCCTTATTTGCAGTTCCGAATATCGCTCTGCTTTCAGCGCATACTTTTCGAAAAAGAACTCCTCGTCTCTCACTTCAAGCGTAGTTCGTAATCGAAAAACTACAGTTGTGTAATAGGTGAATCCTTGCATTTATTGAATCGTGTAAATTCCCTTTCTCAGCTCCTCTCAGTACCACACTTATGAGAGACTGCGTATTTGTGCGGTCTGCAATCATTCTTAGACTGTTTGTAATGATGACGATTTTCTTAGTCGATACTTCTATCCGAAAACAACCAAAGAACAGCAACGATGACTAGCGTATTAAAAATGCATCAAGAAATTACAAATGCATGCAATCAGGGAACTTCTACTAGGCATGAGTGGAGATGTCAGAGTGTCTTCATTTCACACATTCGCTCTGTCCGCTGAATGATACAGTAAAATGATGAGACGGATTCTTCATTCTCACCACCGGTCAATTTCAGAACAGCCTGATTGATTCCTTTGAAGGAAACATATCCACATCGAAATCATCGACAGCAGGGAAAGACCAATGTTCTGGAAATTTTCGAAGTTTTATTACTGGTATCTCTAGTTCGGAGAGAAGTCTCGGATATTTTTTTAGCATCTGGTTGCAAGACCACCATTCAATGATTGATTAATACCCGGTGATAAATTTCGAACCAGTCACGTTTTCACTCTTTTCCACTCGATATTATATGTTTTCGTGATCGTGTAGGTCGAGGCTCTTCTAGAAAATTCCAGCCTTTTTTTTTTAATTTCTGAGTGTATCACGAGAATCTTTTGAACAGGTACAGGAAAGAAAAATAATACAATAAAAGAAATAAAAAATAATAATAAAATTTAAATTAAATTAAATTAAAATACATGGGACAGGAAAGAAGACGAGTGGATCGACTATAAGTTGCAAATACATTTCAGACAAAACCTTGGCAAATTGAAGTTACCATTTGATTTTCTGTATGGTTAATTTTATAACAGGCGATATATGTAGGCTTGACTGCGATCATCCTGACATCATTATTATTATGAAGTCGACTAACTCGTTCACACTCGTTCTGCGTACATAAGAATACAATGCGATAAGATCTGATATTGTGTCATTGCATACATCTTCCTGTATTCAAAACAGAAAAAAACATGATACTTAATTTTTTTGCGTTTTCAAATTATGTTTTTTTTAAATGAGAGATTCATCATCCTACTGCTGATTGGGATATGGAAATAGTAGGATTAATAGCTTTTTTCGGCGCATGCGTGCCTCTGGGAATCCATTCACCGAGATTTGTGTGCGCCTATCTCTAGATAACTACCATCATATTACTCGGCATGGCTATTCCAATTATTGTGCACAAAGTAAACGGATCCTTTGAATGCAAATTTCTGAATTCACTCGTTTAGATTTTCCTCTATACGACAGGGACCGTCTCGCTCGGAGCGAACAGCCTATTATTGCTGCTGTTGCTGCACCGAGGAAGAATTACGTTGGGAAACTACAGAGTGTCCTTGGTCGCGTTCGCTTTTTCCGACATTTTCATATCCTTTTATCATGCATGGTACATTCCGGTAAACGGATCTTCATGCTGACAAGATGCAGCGCTTTTCGAATTTTCCAGTTGTTCTTTCTGCCCAAGTTTGGTAATATGTGTTATGAGTATGGATCGTTGAATGGCAGAGGAGCTATCGCTAGAAACGGCAACACATTTTACACTATTTCGTTTTATCTGCCGTTTTTCCTGATCAGCATACACTTCATCTACCGATATCTTTCGCTGACAAAGTGATTAGATGTTACATCAATTTTACAATAAGCGGTAAATCCTGGCCATCTGTTTTCGCAGGCCATCTGTGGTCAAGGAGAACTTCAAACAGTTCCTAGCTCTCTGCGTAATTTACGCTATAATTTATAACTCCTTCTACATTTTCGTCGTTGCAGAATCTGTGTGAGATTTAGTTCGATTTGAATACGACTACGTTGTTACAAAATCGTCAAGAACAATTTGGGCGTATCGAGGCGTTTCTACGACTATAGTTCGCAATATGAAACGCGCCCACTCAGCGAGCACAACAATATTGTATCAATTGAATATGTGGTAAGAGTCGATAATGCTTCGCATTTCACATTTCTTGTATGCATTCATCCAGGACGAACGTAATGTTGTCAGCATACCCGCCATATTGACTGTTCTTGGTACGGGAGTGGTCGGAGGGCATTCGATTGCCATTTCTCAAGTATGCATCTATAGTTGTTGTTTTTCCTTTCAAATAAGGCTAAATATGACTCTCGCTCAGTGTGCTGGAAGTCGCAGTCCGGCGTGTACACATCCAGCTTTTTCGGGCTCTTCTTCTCCAGGTTTATCAAAGTCTTTTCGAAATTTTGTCCACCGATTCCAGTTCTCAATCTCATTCATCTTCTCATTTCTGCCATTTGGGGCGATCGCGCTTCTCCCAGTCTTCGGATTCTCGCTCGGGGACACCGGAAACATCTGCTCAATGCTGGTTTCACTGTATCCTGCGTTGGATCCGATTCTGATAATCGTGTCTATCAGCAGGTCTGGGATAGGGTTTCTTCCGTCAAATTGCGTTGATTCGTGTTGTAGATTCTCATGCAGTGGTTCGATGTGATAACGGGGCATAAAGGGAGGAGAAATGAGAAGAATGCAAAGGCATTGTCAAGAATGCATTATTCCATGGTTTCGAGAAGATAAAAGAATATCTAACTGGAAAAACGTTTCAAGTACGAGTTGAAAATAATCTTTCTGAATGCAAAAATGTAACGAGTGGTGTTCCTCAAGGGTCTGTGTTGGGACCAATTCTTTTCAATCTGTACATATCGGATCTCCCTCGGATATTGATTGAAAATAATTGTCACAATTACGCATTTGCTGATGATTTAAAATATTCAAATGCTTCTCAAAAGAGACAGACACGGTGAGTTTGCATAAAAGTATTGACAAAATATTGGAATGGAGTAAAACTTGGCAGCTAAACATTGCAAATTTGAAATGCAGTGTTGTCCATTTAGGTATAAAAAAAAACCCAAAGAAAATATATCTCGTGGGCAACCAAAAATTGGATCACGAAAATTGTGTTAGGGACCTTGGGATAATGGTTGATGAGAACCTCTCAATGAGAGAACACACAAAAACAATTTGTAAAAATGCTGAAACTAAAGCTAACCTTGTTTTTCGAGCTTTACACCCAAACGATGTTAAGACGCTTGTAAATGCATACTGTGTTTACGTGCGCCCCTCTCTTGAGTTCAGTTCTAGTGTTTCACACCCGATCAACTCAACTGATCGTGATAAAATTGAAAAAGTTCAAAATTCAGTGACTCGGCGAATTTTTTACAGAGCGCTTAAAGGAGCCCTCCCACGAATATTTGGTCACAAAAACTGGCAACGTACGAACGTAGAGGACGCTTACCCGATCAGAAATCACTTTGTCCGAAGTGACACAGAAGCCTCTAAGCCCCGCTATGGAATTTAGAAGTTTCCCTGATAGCGCAGGCGAAATATTGCATACTGTAACCGATTCGTTGATTGATTGATTGAGAGCAATAGGCGAAAAAGAAGTTGCACTAGGCGGGAGTCGAACCCGCGACTACGGATTGAAAAGCCCAGCGCACATCCATTAGGCCATGGGAGAGTTGGATGGGAGAGACAGAAGGGTGAACTTATTGCCAATGATCGCTTGGAACAACAGCACACAATCGGGTCTCTCGCCTGGTTCTACCAAAAGAAAATCAATAATTGACACAAAATAATATAGATAACATTTGTATTGAGTGATAATGGATTGGTCGACAGGCTGAGAGCTATTTATCTATCAATGTGATGGTAGATCATATTGATCGTCTGACATCTTCCCTTCCCTCCCCTTCCCTTCTCATTTGCATGCATGCAAATGGTCTCTTCAATCTCCGTTTCTTGAGAGTTTCTAGAGAGGACGCCGCTCTTCTTGGCTCCCTTCGTCTCTTGTATCAGATGTCCACGGGGATCGCCGGAAACTGAGAGGGAACTCATAATTGATATGATATCCAAAGTATAACCGAGGGACACAAACGTTGACAAGATACACCGTGCACGTTCTAGGGATCACTAGTAGCTGGGACATCGGCATCCACCTAGAGTCAACCTTCTATTTACACTGACGAAACAATCCAATCGTCATCCATGACCTTTTGTCTATTTACCGTTATTTATGACTCACCCACTCTTCTTGGCTCTTCCTTCGCTCCTGGATCGGGGACAAATTCATGAAGACACGACGGAAGAGGCCCATGATCAGAGTGTGAGGAGGGAGAAGGAGTGGTAGGCCTGCGAACATAGCGATTTCACAGTGCTATTTTAAGCAAGAATCCCTGGCGTAGTGCTATTTGTAGTGCAAACCTAACATAAATAAATTAGAATAATAATTACGATAGCCTCCGGCGGATCGTACGGCTGTTACCACATGAGAAACATACGAAAATGATTTTAAAAATAATAATAATAGCCAACCTTAGCTCAAATTTGAAGCGAAGAAATTGCACTGAGCGAAGGCCAATGGACAGAGGTTGGAGACCTTTTGGGCGTAGACCTGATGGTATATTTAGATTGATAAAATAACTAAAATGAGCACGACATTCGATGAATATAGCTGGCGCAACGAATACACGCGTGACAAACAACTGGTAATGCGCCAGTTCAGATTGAATGAGGTCGGTATCAACAGTATATATCGATGATTAGTGATTTGACAGTCTAACGAAGAATAAGACACTGCGGAACTAATAAACAGGACAAAGGAGAACAAAACGTTGAAGAGAACGGGAAATACGACACGAGTGGAATGGGGAGGATGAACGCCGCTTTGGCAGCCCGCAGAAAGTGAAAATAGCGTTTCAACGTAGTTCGAAGTCAGCTACGCGCACTAAACGAGATAGATTCACATGATATTAACCTGTTACAAGCTAAATAAGAACAAATGAAGCTCCTTGGCCGAACTATGTGCTCTACTTCATGCGAATGCGAACCGCGAACGATTGTGAGCGCGGCCAAGGGTCCAAATAGGTTCAAATGACAGAGATAGGGGCTGCCCTTGTTTTAGGAAGATAAGTACTCGAAATACATCAATAAAACTCACGAGAAACAAGAAATGGACTGAAAAAAGAGAAAATATCGGCCCGGAATCAGTTTGCGATTCGACGGCTTTTGTTTACGGACGCGCATACAGTATACTTGCGCTAAAGCGAAAGCACTGTCGTGGTGGGAGTCTGTCACGTTGGTTCATGGGAGGGCTCCTTTAACAACGCCTATCATAATAGACCGAGTCATTATGAGAGGAATAAGGAATTACAATTGCATTCCCTTGAGTACAGAAGAATGTCAAATGATGCAAGACTAGCTTACCAGATGCTCTTCGGTAACGGAAAGCTCGCAGAATCTATGCGTGACTTTTTCACACTTATTAAAACAAGAACCCGTGGTGCTGGTTATAAAGTTGTCGTAGATTCTGCGCGCTAAAAACTGAGAGAAAATTCATTTACACATAGAATTACTAACCGTCTAATATCAATTTTGCAGAAAGGTATTCTTCCTACATCTCATTCAGAATTCATGATGGCAATGCTTGACGAGAAGAAATGAATCAACGAAGAAACTTCGACCACATTTCCTTATTTACTTACCCCCATATTCCATGTGACCACACATGATAAATCTATTCTATTCTATTCTACCGTTTCTCATTGATAAATATCTGAATTTCAACCATTGTTTCCCTCACATTGATTGCTCCTAATGGCAGGTTGATCAAACGTATGTGTGATAAAATGCTTGCATATTGAGAAACGGACAACAGTCGATTTAAATCCATTTTCGGAAAAAAATATATTGACCGTACAGTTCTTCTTGAGAAGTAATTAAAAATAAACAGAGGCATTATGCTATTTTTTCATTTTTTCTCATTTATAAGCGAGGAAGTACACTCGGTTATTGGTCTTGATTATTCGGTATGCTGATTTTATGTGTAATTATCATAGATCCACTGGGAGACCTTTTGAATGTGAAAAAAGAGATTATGCATAAATGGAGTTGAGTGATCTATCAAACAAATTCCACCACGGATTTGTGAGGGAAATAAAATGAATATGAAATATTGCGACGGCATTCAACTTTATTTGTCTTAGATATTCCAAAATATTCCACGTATTAACGTAATTCAATCATTAGCTACAGCAGTTGAGTCATACTGTTCGCGATGAACACTACAACTTATAAGGCTGAACATTCAACATCATCTGCCTGATCGAGCTGCACTCATGATAATTCACTGATGATTATTCCATTTCCGTCTTGATAAGAGACAGAAGATCGGGGAACAATCCACGCTACTTGCCCCCAATCCACGCTACTCTTCGAAAGCGTCAATCCCCCTCTTTTATTCTCACTAGTATCTTCGAAAGCGTTGCTTCCATCACATTCTTCTCTTCTCAATATCAAATTCCGGGACAAAATTACGCTGACTGATTTTTCGCGCCTCGAATGTGCTACTGCAGCGCACGAGTAAGCCGCTTCAGTAATGGACTCTATTTCGACTTCTGACGTCGTCGTCGAGGTCGATTTTCGAGAAACAAATTTTTTTTCCAAAAAATACATGACTATAGAAGTTTCTGGCGTATTTTTTCACGTAGAAACCGAATTTCTATGTTAGAGATCATGAAAACGCGAAAGAAAACAGTTGTACTCGAAAAACTGCAAAAATCGCAGGTTTTTGTCACTAAAAGTGATGGGAAACCACTTTACCAGAAGTCAAACTCTCAACTTCACTTCTCTTAGCTTCATATACTAAAATGATCAGGAGAA
Organism: Pristionchus entomophagus; assembly: GCA_036245825.1. Taxonomy (NCBI): domain Eukaryota; kingdom Metazoa; phylum Nematoda; class Chromadorea; order Rhabditida; family Neodiplogasteridae; genus Pristionchus; species Pristionchus entomophagus. Next base: position 15,520,380 of record BTSX01000004.1, on the reverse strand, counting down.
TATGCTCTTCTAAATGACCATGGGTTTTTGGCCCCTCCTCGCGATAGTAAAAAATCTACCTTTTCTCGATAACCAAAAAAGATAGCGCCTACATTTTTTTTCAGTTTGTAGAGAATCGAATTCTGGTTGCGTACGCGGAATTTCGGCCAATTTCGCCCATTCCGGACCAGTTTTTATCGCAGAAACCGATTTTGGCCATATTGACGTCGTGCCGTACCGGGATTCAGAAGGCTCAGATCGAAAACGGGCTTCATCAGTCGATTCAGAATCAAAAACTACCCCTTGGGCCAACTTTTTAGCATAGGTTAGTGTTCCAACCACTTGTTGACCCTAACGCAAACGGCCTCATATGAGTTGATCAATCATATAAGTTCCCTCTTCCCAGGTCACCTCAAGAGTATTTTCGCTCATTTCGATCGCACAATGTTTGCTTTTCGGCATTGGATTCTGGTTTCCAATTACAAAATGGTCACTCGTATTCCCGCTATACCTCGTGATTGATCAGGTATGAAACAACGCACCTTTTGATGCGTTTTTGGAAGTTTCCAGGGAAACAAGAAACGTCTTTCAGACAGTTATGGCCGTTCTCTCAATCGCTGCTGGTGTTTGCGTCTTTGTCGGCTGCAACAAGACTGACTCTCTTCATTCCAGCCATTGCAATCCAGGTAAAAATCAATCCAAGAACTCTTGATTGAAAAAAAAATCAGCAGATCTAGGTAATGTATCTCTACTGCAGGTAATAATCTGCATCAGTGTGTTTGGCACATTTGTAATCTTCCTCGACTGGGTATACCCGCTGTACGATATCTGGGAATTTTTGTAAGTTTTTCATATTGATTATTTACTTTTAAGAGACGTTCCATGAGTTAGTGAAGCTTTTGAGCGGAGGGAGTCGACGGATGATTTTTTTGGAACCTATGCCAATAAGTTCAGGGTGAAGTCCCCATACCTAGAGCTGATAGCTGGCCCAATATGAGATGTTGGGATGCACCCTCCGGGAAATACCAGAAGTGTCCCATAAAAAGTCCGAAATTTCATCCTCGAAAAAAGTACTTCTAGCGTGTTTTTTGATGAAAATAACGAAAAACATGGTTTAAAAGCGAGTGGACATCGATAAAAGGTGGAAAACTGCGATTTTCGTCTTTTTTTGACCGCCGTGAAAATTTTTTTATCGTCATACGCATTTTTTTATTCCAGATTTATATTCTACGCGCAAAATTACCCCTTATGTGAAAATTTCACGAAAATCGATAAGTGCGACCGAGAGTTTCATGTTCGGGCCCGAGGCTCTCTCGGAGGCTGACGAGAGAACGATTACCAGAGATTTCGGAACGGTACAGTCACTTTTTCAACATATTTGCGTCGTTTCTATCGTTATTAAGCATTTACGTTGATGTTATGGAGTTGTAATATCGATAAAACTCGAAAAAGGTTAAAAGTCGAAAAATCACTATTTTCAAATCTCATAAGTAATTTTTTTGAAATAGTGTTTAGTGTTTTTCAACGTAGAATCAATTGAATATGAGTTATTAACAATATCTGAGCTTTTGGGACGGTTTCTGAAGAAAAAGTTTTGGTCGAAAAATTTCTCGATAATTTGCCCACCGAAAAATGACAATTTCAAAAAATAAAAATAAAATTACTTATGAATTTTTGAAAATTTGAGATTTGAAAATAGTGATTTTTCGACTTTTCACCTTTTTCGAGTTTTATCGATATTACAACTCCATAACATCAACGTAAATGCTTAATAACGATAAAAACGACGAAAATATGTTGAAAAAGTGACTGTATCGTTCCGAAATGACGAAATCTCTGGTAATCGTTCTCTCGTCAGCCTCCGAGGGAGCCTCGGGCCCGAACATGAAACTCTCGGTCGCACTTATCGATTTTCGTGAAATTTTCACATAAAGGGTAATTTTGCGCGTAGAATACAAATCTGGAATAAAAAAATGCGTATGACGATAAAAAAATTTTCACGGCGGTCAAAAAATGACGAAAATATCAGTTTTCCACATTTTATCGATGTCCACTCGCTTTAAAAAAATGTTTTTCGTTATTTTCATCAAAAAACACGCTAGAAGCAAATATGAGAGGAATCGCGAGAGATTCGAAAGGTTTGGGGTATTAGCGGCGGTAGGAAATAGTTTCCCCGATTCCGCTGAAAAGTGAAACTCAAGTACTACGAATGATGCTTTTTCAAACTGCGTTTGCCGATTTTCGATATCAGGTCTCTTATGCGAGTATTGTTAGATCAAAGTAGGAACACTATGAAATTTCCCACCAAAAATTGCTCACAAAAACAGCCATAACTTGCTTTAAAATAAAGCTAGACACAATTACAAGAAAGATTTCGAATGAGGAGGCGGAGGGGAACAATTTGTTTGTTGATGATGTCATTCTTCGTCCACGCGCTGGATCGGGGCGGTCGGTTTTTCAAAAAAGTGACGTAACTTTTCTAATACCGATTTCCCCAACAAGCGCCGAAAAGTGATTTGAGAAAAAACATGTACCAAACACCATCTCTTCAATCAAAAAGATCGGAGTATAGGATTTAAAAAAGGCGGGACTTATGTCCGAAAAACCAGCGATTTTTCCAAATTTTCGACGTTTTTCAAGCATATATTTTTTCGTTCATGTTTTTATGCGCTCTCTTATCGAAATTCAGGATTAGCATGGAAAAATACACCAGAAACTCCTATAGAGACATTTTTTCGAAATAAAAATTTTTTCGACTCTGACCACTTTTTCCCCCCTTTGGTCCGATTTAGGTCGAAATTTTTTGTCTCAGAATCATGTCCCTATGGGAATTTATGGCTTATTTTTGAACGTAGAAAACGAATTTGCTAAATAGAGCTCATGAAACCTCGAAATAAAAAAAAGTTATGACCAAACTCCAGAACAAATATTTTTAGCGATTTTGTTTATTGCATAACTTTTTTATTTCGATGTTTCATAAGCTCTAGTTAGCAAATTCGAATTCAGCGCTCAACAAAAAACCAGAAATTCCTATAGGGACCTGATTCTAAGACAAAAAATATTCAACCAAAATCGGACCACATGATGAAAAAGTGGTCAGGCGCGAGAAAAATTTTATCTCGAAAAAACATGAATATAGGAAATTCCGGTGTATTTTTGCATGCTGATTCCGAATTTCGATATGAGAGATGATGAAAACACGCATGAAAAAAGTTATGCTTGAAAAACTAAAATTAGTAAAAATCGCAGGTTTTTCAAACAAAAGTCCCGTCTTTTTTTTATCCTATACTCCGATCTTTCTGATTGAAGAGATGGTGTTTGGTACATGTTTTTTTCTCAAATCTCTTTTTGGCGCTTGTTGGGGAAATCGGTATTAGGAAAGTTACACCACTTTTTTGAAAAACCGACCGCCCCGATCCAGCGCGTGGTTTTTTTTTTGGTGGAAAACTCGACATCTCAGAACTATTTGGCTATAGGTATGTCCGCAGTATTTTCACCCGTAGAATTCGAATTTTTATACTAGAGCTCCCCAAAATGCGGAGGAAAAAAGTTACGATCGAAAAACCTAAAGTTTTAATTTTTCGACCCAAAGTTTTAGTTTTTCGATCGTAACTAACCAAAAAAAATAACCATGAAGTCATGAAAAAAGTTGAAAATTTTTCGTCTCAGTAAAATCTGACTATAATATTTTCTAGTGCATTTTTACGCGTGGAATTCGAATTCCGGCATTAGAGCTCTTGAAACCTCGAAAGAATTAAATTATGTCCCAAGAATTGTCGAAATCGAGGATTTTTTTAGATTCGCTCGAGAAAATACCAACTTTAGCCCTAATCGCGGAACTCGAGTATGGGTGGTTTCGATTCAAAATTGAACTGGCTCCAAAACGTATATAGTGGTGTCTGGTAATTTGGCCAAAAACGAGCAACTTCTTTAAAAAAAATCTAAAAATGTTGTCGAAAAAGTTGTCTTCTAAGTGAGCAGTAATCGATCAGAACAGATATTTCAGAGCCTCCGGGCACCCCTAAAGTAACGCAAAAGAGAAATTGAGTCTATCTCGATCGGTTGAGAAAATATGTTTTTTCGACCATTTTACCTTGTAAACCACATCTCTCCGTCCGTTGAGGCAGGAATGACAAATAAGTGGTATGTTGTCTATTACGGGACCAAGACCCACCTACCACCCGTGTATGGTATGGGGATTCTCATTGCTAGCTCAACGGTTCCGGCTAGGGGCCAAATGCTCCAAAATAACAGAGCCGGTCTCTTAAAATGGCTATAAAAAAGGATGCATGGCGCTTTACAGCTCGAAAGCCGTTCCGATTTCTCTGACTTGTAAAAACATATCATGATTATGTGCAACCTTAGATTCCGACGAGCTCCTGCATTCGAATGAGGAGCGGAATGCTTATGTTGAGGTGATTATCGTTTTTTAGTTAAACCTTCCATAATCCTTTATTGTCAGGCTCTAATTGATCGACTGGGTATCTCCGAACGAATCATCTTTCTTGGCCACAGCAGAGGAGGCGAGAATGCATTTGAACTCGCCGTTAACAATACGGTAGACCCGTCGATGCATGTCCACTTTATATATTTTATGATTTTATTGAACTGTAGAGTTCGAGTTTTCATCTCCATCCTATCGTATGTTAGTGGGCTGCAATGACAGTGTTGACACATTGGGCGAGGTTCAAGAAATACGCACAATTTGAAGGACAAGTGCCTCGGTGTGGTCTTGGTGAACCCGTTTGGGCTGCGCTCAACAAGTCGATCAGACCCAGAACGAGTCAGTTTAATAACCTTGCATTATCCGCCTTTCTGCATTATTTCTGCACTGTAAGCGGATTTTTCACAATAATGTGAAAGTTCGATATGTATTGCCAATTTGGATAACGGTGACTTATTTTATATACAGCTATCGACAACATCAAGTACTATCATGAGAACTACCGGCTGCTTCAGGGACCAATCGAGTGGTGGCTCTACCATAGTAAGTGGCTGCCATGAATCATTCCTTCATTGATGGGTTTGAGCATCGAGAGTGTTTGCGAATTGATGAGAACAACGTTGAATTACCATTATCCTCAGTTTTCTTGTTGAACTAATGCGTTCCTCATTTAGGGTGCGTCTCGGATTCATCTCACTGCTCGACGCTTCACCTGTCTAAATCAGTGCTTTTCAGCGTACAATTGAGTTGTCAGACTTCCCGTGGCCACGGGTCGAATCGCGGTCAATGCAGTGAAATCATTGACAAATGTCTATCTGGAAAGACAGCAAACAATCATTGACAAGATGAACGAGTAAGCACACAGTGTCGATGATTCATTACAAATATATATTCAATACATCGTGGGGATTAATAGTGACGTAGACACGTTAGACTAAATGCGAAACTCTCGAGTTTTGGAGGGATAGGACAATTGTAAAACGATACGATTTAAAAAAAATAGCTTTTTGTTTATGATAGTTGCGAAAGCCCCATCGAAATTCGGAATCAGCGTGCGAATTTTCGCACGCTGATTCCGAATTTCTATATGAGAGCTTATGAAAACATGAATGAAAAAAGTTATGCTTGAAAAACATAGAAACTTTGTAAAAATCACACGTTTTTTGGACAAAAGTGCGGGATTTTTTTTTACCACTTCCGATCTTTCTGATTTAAGAGGTGGTGTTCGATACATGCTTTTTCTCAAATCACTCTTCGGCGCTTATTGGAGAAATCGGTATTAGGAAAGTTACACCACTTTTTTGGAAAACCGACCGCCCCGATCCAGCGCGTGGCCATCGCGCAGAGCACTCCGAAGGCCTCCCTTTGATCGTCTGCGTATAAATAAATAGTCGAGACCGAAATTGTTCTGTACTGTATTGTATTGCGTATATTTTGTATTTGATTGTGTCGCAAGATCGTAAATATTTTTATATAATAATTTAAGTTTGTTTTACTTACTTTCTCCTAAGATGAGCCATAAAAATTCCATAGTCTCGGTAGTTTCACAGGATTGTGAAACTATTGAATTCATCACTTTTGATAACCGGATTATTGTGCATCATCAATCACTTATTCTCGCACGTCGTCTCTTCATGTTCAGCTATTTCAAATTCAATGATTTTACTAAAGATCCGACATAGAGACAGTACTAATGCATTAGTGAACGAAGCGCGGCAATATTCTCACCCCAACATTGCCTAATGAGTCCGCGAGGGAATTGATGATTGAACTACCGTAAAGGACAAATATTCTCGACAAATGATGCATAGCCTATTTTATCGCACTCTCACTGGCAACAAAAGTATATGAGACCGAGTTGACACCCCAGTGCCTTTACTTTTCAAGTCAACAACTTACACAAGTCCAAAAATGATGACAATGCTAAAGTCATGATTCTTTGATTCCACATGATTCCGTGAAGATTATAAATGTTTTCGCGATTCCTGCATGATTCAGTAAATCTTATTGATGGGAGAAAATCGATGAAAATACAATCCAGTCTAGTCGTCCCTATATTCGGGAGCACATTTTCCACGTTTTTCTTCTTGCTAGAGTGGAAAAACCTCGGAACACTTCATTCGCGATTTGTCGGTTCACAAATTATCGTGTGCAGTGCTACGGTAACTCAGATAAATATTGAATTTTTTTGCAGGACTTTGTCGACATATTGACCGTACTCATGAATTCGTGAACCAATCCGGCAATATTTTTCACCTGAACATGGCTTAACGAGTCCCCGGAGACGCATTAGTTGATAGTCATGAATGATTCACCTGATATACTGTTGTAATTCTAATCCGTTTTCAGTGTTGTTCGGTTCCGCAGCTTTGTCAGTGGAAACGTTTTGGTTTTCTACGCCAATTTGCACTCACGTCTTAGATGATAATTCCTGTTATCATTCATCAGGTTACTTTAACCGAATTTAATCCATTTTCGATAAATATTTAGAGATTTCTCTATTGTACCGCAGCAGTATCGTTCTGCGGAAACGGGCTTCTTCTGTTGTTATTACTACACAGAAGTGGCGCGGCTCTGGGCAACTACAGAATACTTTTGGCAGCTTTTGCGATTACGGATGTTTGCATATCACTGTACCACACATGGTTTATTCCAGTAAAACGAGATCAGAAATGTTTCAAAATAATCTAATATTTTAGATGTTTGTTCTTGGCAAGTACGGTTTCATCTACTACGGACACGGAAGCATTTTTTCAAAGAAATTAATGTCGAAATATTCCAATGAAATATTTTCAACAACTTTTTATTTACCATTCTTTCTAATCGGCATCCATTTCATATATCGATATCTCTCACTAGCGCGGTACCTAAATCGCTAGTGCTAAATACACATAGCTAGTTTATAGACCTTCTTACGTAAAGGAGAAGTTCATCGGCTTCTCGATTTTCTGCGCGGTCTATGCTTTGGTGTACAACACCTTCTTTGCGCTTTTATCTCACGCAGTGTGAGTGGACAAATATGTTTTGAGTACATCGACATACAATTTGCAGATGCGAATTAGGAATTTCGAAGCGTTTCTACGTGTATCTATCCGAATTCGAACGTCGACCATTGACTCCGGATGTCAACGCAGCAGTGGTGGAGTATCTGGTAATATTTCACGGAATTCATTCAAAATGCTTTGATAATACTCTGCAGACACAATTTCAATCGAGTTCAGGACGAGAATAATGAGATTAACTTCCGGGCGATTTTTATAATTCTCTCAGCTGGTGCTGTTGGTGGCCACTCCATAGTCATATCTCTTATCTGCATTTTCAACATTTTCCGGGCTTTGAATAATAAGTATGGGTTACCGTATGTTTTAAGAGTAACTTATTTAAATTACTGATCAGAGTCCTGGAGATCAGTGTCAAGCGAGGACACATTCAACTGTTTCGAGCACTTCTGCTTCAGGTTTGATATTATTCTACATCAAGTGCTTTATTTCGATCAGTTCTCGATTCCATTCGTTTTCTCTTTCCTGCCATTCGCTGCGATCGTTTCTCTGCCTGCGACGGGAATCTCGCTCGGACTCACGGGAGATGTTTGCGCACTTCTCATCTCGCTCTTTCCGGCCCTCGATCCGATACTGATGATCTGTTCAATTTCACGGTTCGTTAATTCGTTTTTTTTAAAATTTAAAAGTGTAAATTGTCATTGTTGAAGATTCCGCTCGACTCTTCTGCAGTGGGTGGACGCAATAACGGGATACACTGCAAGGAGGAATGAGCTGAATGAAAAGGAGGTCGCTAGATCTCATTACTCAATGATATCCCGGAGGTCCACAATTTCGACCTGGAGATCCTAGTGCAGATTAATTTCGATGAAATGTGCACGTATTGCTAATTTATTTATTTTCACAACAATCGTTTGATCCACATTGCTCATGAGCTAATGTACATTGCACACAGATTTTAATTGATACAAAATTTTAAACATGATCCAAACAATTCTTCATATGATGAGCATCATTAATACTTCTTTTAGCACTCCTTACAAATCGAAAACTATGGCAGCTCTGTTAGTGGAATGTTGAAAATCAATTGAATCACTAATGCAAACATGTCATAGTGATCTCCCTGGACTTGAAGTGCAAAACGCTTGAGGTGTGTTCAGAATTATACGATCAAATGCGCATGCATATCCAGTGAAGATTTCGATACTCTGTTTCTATTTCGTGTTTTTCTGACGATTTTGCGTAAAATGTCAGAAATTCATGAGGAAATACGCGCTTCTCCTGTGTGTTACAGTTGGTGAAGCGAAATAGTTTCGAAATATCGGTTAACGACCTTGTAGAATCGACTTATCCCCGGAGTCTTTGAACACATTTCATATCAGACAAATTCCTCACCCATGAAAATGATTGACAAAGCTAACGTCTCTTATCAACCCCGACATCTACCATTCCATAGCAAGTTCTTATCGACTGTGGACTCTTTTGCATGAGTTACGTTCTTAGTCATACATCAGATTCGCTTTATTTACAGAGAAAGATGAAAAACCAAAAATGTACCGCATCAGGCTTGTGACTAGGGTTGACAATTCAAGGAAGACTTTGCATATTCTCTCACCGGTCAGAGAAGCGAGAGAGTGCGCAAAATGAAGAGAGCCATCCTTGAATTGTCAACCCTACTTCTGACCGAAACTGCAGACTCAGGAAACAAAGAATGAACAAAGAGCTCCTCAATCTCCCAGTATTTCCACATAGTAGAATCGTGCAATCGACGTATTGCAAAAGAAGAAAGAATATGGGCGGAATTTCCACGCAGACTCATGCATTGTTCATCTCGCCTGCGCTTCATCAACTCTCTTATCTCACAGAAAGAGACGGAGAGACTGACTAAGCTGCGGTCTCCTCCTCCTCCCTTACTCCTTCCACTGATAACGATAAGCTAGGCAAACACTTATAAGGGCGTTTGAGGCTGTCACACTTTCTCTCGCCTGAGCCAACTCTTTCTTCGCACCGTGAAGAAGATCAAACGCCTGCCACGATGTTCACCGCCCGAATCTGCTGTTGTTCGGCCACTGTAAGTTGATCATGCAGTACTTCACAATGCCAGTTCAGATCATGAACGGCGAAAACTAGCAATAATTGAATGATTCCATCAGAAACTAGCAATATGTTCTTGAAAATGGTTCGGACAGTTGAACGAAGTATTCCAGGCCGCCTCAAAGATCATGGCGTTCATCGCGGTGATCATGGCCGGATGGGTCGCCATCCAAGCCTGGTTCGACCCCATCCAGCAGTGGATTGGAATCACCATCTGGCAGGTGAGCAATATCGACTATCCTTCATCGTCGGAAATTCGAAAACTACCGCTGTTCTGTGACAAAACATATGAGAGAATACAAGCGAAATTGTTGTCGATTACAGTGACCATTTCAGAGCATCCTCCTCGTGATCCTCATTCTTTCCGGCATCCTGGTGTTCATCGCCTGCTCCAGGAGGAACCCCACGCTGATGATTCCCATAATCATCATCCAGGTGAGTAAAATGGAGATTATCGAGTGTTGAACATCAAGTAAGCATTCAAATATTCAGGCTATTTCGTTCCTGACCATTCTCGGTGATGCAATCTACTATCTCATCTGGATGACCACCGGCTACAGTCTGTGGAATTGGATGTGAGCTTGCTTTCATGCAAAATTGTGAAACTTATCAGTGACAAGTTCTCTCTTGTTTGTTACAAAATAGTGAAACTGATCTTCTTGCGCAATGCATCACGCTTCTTAAAGCTGCAACGACCGCAATGAATCATAAATTCCACGCTTAACCATGTGCATGAGTCACTTCTAGTCAATAGCACGATCGCGTCACTCATCTTTCGATGCTCCTCTTGAATAATCGCATGGTAAAGCTGATAAGACTCGCCGAAAAGCCCCTCCTAACTATGCGAAAGACTGATACTGATAACCATTGACACATTTCTCCCTTTACGATCCATCAATCAATCAAGGATTCAAAGACAATTTGTAATTCAATCAATAACTGTGTTTCAGCTATACCGCTGCAATGTATGCAATCACAGTCATCGTCTCTGGATTTGTCCTTCATTGTCACACTTGCTGCTACAAGCTGCTGATCCTCAAGGCTCACCAGTGAGTTTTCCTTCTTTTTTTTCCTATTTTCCAATATTTTATTTTCGAAAAAACGTCTAATCCTACTCGATTATAGCCACCATCACGGCGGAGTCTAAGCGGCCAAGACAGTCTAGCATTCAATGTTTCTTTCTTGTTTGTCAATATTTCGTGATGAAGAGTACTTGTGATTAATGGTATCAAGAGCATTTTCGTGTAATGATGCAACTGTAGTTCGTCAATGATATTCGCTAATCCGATCTGATATAGAGCTGACAGCTTTCCTAGAAAATGCCTCTTGCCTTTCACTTTACCATTCCGATGTGGCGATGATGTGAGCAAACTTCAAGTTCTTACCTCACGCGGTATTTGCTCACCATGGCTTTCTAAACCGCTGAGCCTTTGGCTTTACTACGTAGACATCTCGATAACAAAGAGCGTAGCTTCTTACAAACAACAATATTTGGATGATGACGTTAGAAAATAATAAATAGATAATAAGGGATTGCGCTGCACCTAATACAGTTGTTTAGCCGCATAGCATACAAAAACACTATTATGCAATTCGTACCCTCCTCCTTAAAGTAACTTCCTCATGATCGCTATTATTATCCGTTCCCTTCTCTCGCAGACAACGGCAGATGATATCCGGGGTAACGCTTTAATTGTTTTCACTATGTACATTCAAGCATTTTTAAACTGTGACACTTTTCTTGGATCCCTAATTCTTGGCAGATGAAATAGTGATGAAGAAAGCGTCAGTGGATGGCGCTTCATTGTCTACTTGAAAATATTCACAAAATCCATCACTAATCACTTCCCGTCATGATGTACTTTCATGAAAGGATCAAATCAAGCAATCTTTGCTCTTGAGTAATATCGCGACTAGTCATCTGAGATTCTTGCTACATTTGTTACGCATAGTAAAACTGATAAGACGGATGCTTTTAGATAAGACCGAGAGGGCAGGGAATAAACCTGACGTCAATTATGCGTAACTGATGATTCTCTTGAGGGATTGACATCTGATGCGAAACTAATTTGCGAACAACATTAATAGACAACATCAAGGAAAATCAGACGATAATAAATCGAGGAAATGGCGTAATAAGATTGCATTTCACTGTCATCATGGAATCGGCCGGTTTTCGTAAGTTAAAGAATACAAAGCAATCAGATTTGGATTAAGTTCTTACTTTTGCGTACATTCTTTTTTTGCATGCTCTACTATCAATAATTTTCACTGTCTGAACAAAATTTTGTACCGAAAAGAATTACCTTTCGTATTGATATTTAGTAGTTTCGACACTTCTCATTCAAAGCGGTCTGCAGCTCTTTCATTTTATTTATGTTGAATCAGAGAGCTCATAGGTCATACAATGAATCTTCTTTTACTAGAAATTAAAAGAAAAACTGAAAAAATATCATCATTCATGCTGGCATCAGGTCCCTCTCTTTCTCCCTCTCTCCTCCCTCCCTCACTGATAACGATAAGCTAGGCTATCATATATAAGGGCGTTTGAGAGTGTCCCACCTCCTCTCGCTGGAGCCAACTCTTTCTTGAAGATCCATCACCTACTACGATGTTCACCGACCGCATCTGTTGTTGTTCGACCGTTGTAAGTTGATGATACACATCTTGAAAATCACTAATTTAACGATTTCAACAGCATCTTGCATTGGATTGATGATTAGTATTTACTGAGGGAAAACTGCTTCAGTCATTATAGGCCGCTTCCAAAATCATGGCCTTTATCTCTGTGATCATGGCTGGATGGGTGGCTATCCAGGCCTGGTTCGACCCCAATCAACAGTGGATTGGTGTCACCATCTGGCAGGTATGATATTGGAAGATTGTCACTGTCAACCTCAAATCAGAGTCCTAGATATAACAATAAGAATTGAAGGTTCGCATTATTTTATTGAAAATCTCCATAGCCAGTGATATCCTTACAGAGCATTATGCTTGTCATTCTTATTCTTGCTGGCATCCTGGTCTTCATCGCCTGCTCCAGGAGGAACCCCACTCTCATGATTCCCATCATAATTATTCAGGTGCGAGACTTCATGATATCTTCCACTCAATACTAATTTCCAGGCTCTATCTTTCCTTACAATTCTCGGTGATGCTATCTACTACCTTATCTGGTTCACTGGCGGTTTTAACATGTGGTCTTGGATGTGAGTTTGTCTCCATGCAAAATTATGATACTGATTAACGACAAGTTCTTGCGAGTGATTTGCAAATAGTGAGGCTGATTTTCTGAATCATGATTTCAAAGCAGCAACGCCCGCTTGAAATTATGAATTTGTCGGTTAACTATGCGAATGATTCACTTCTTTATATTCGAGCAATCACGCAACTCATCTTTCGATGCTCCTCTTGACTAATCGCATGGTATAGCTGATAAGACGAGCGGCAAAGCTCCTCATAACTATGCAAATGACTAATGCTGATGAGCATTGAGACATTTCTCCCTACACAATAGTTAAATTAATCGTGCAATCCAACGAACATATGCAATCAATATATATATTTTTTAGCTATACCGCTGCTATGTATGGAATCACAATCATCGTTTCTGGCTTTGTCCTTCATTGCCACACGTGCTGTTACAAGCTGCTGATCCTCAAGGCTCACCGGTGAGTTTTCCTAGTTTTCAAAATTTTATTTTCGAAACAGTGCCTAATGCTTCTCGTTTTCAGAAGCCACCATGGCGGAGTCTAAGCAGCCAAGAACATCTAGCATCCAATGTGTCGTTTTTGTTCGTCAATAATACATTATGAGGAGTGCATGTGATTACTGTTATCAATAAGCATTTTCGTTAAATGATGCAACTGTAGTTCGTCAATGATATTCGCTAATCCGATAAATAGCTGACAACATTGTGAGATAAGGTCCATTTACTTTACCATTACAATGTGTTAATGGGTAGACTATAGCAGAGGAGAATCGGATAAATCGAGAAAATGCACTCATAAGATTGCACTTCATTATTATCGCGGAAGTGGTCGGCTTTCGAACTTTACATAATAAAACGCTATCAGACTCGAAATAAATTTCCTAATTTTACATGCGCTATTTGCTAATCAATCAGGAAACTTTTTCGCAATTAATTGATGATGGCGTGATGTCTAAACGCACTTTAGCACGCAAGGAATTGTAACTCGATCTTTACAGGTCTTTTCAGGTAACTCGATCTTTTCTCACATGGACAATTAGATACTTCGACATATTTTCGATACTTAGCGTGTTCATTCAATCCATTTTAAGCCGTGTCAATTTCTTTCTGTTGAATCGGTGAGCTCCTATAGTATGCAATGAATATTTTATGACTAGACAAGCAAACCAAAAAAATAAAAAAAATAAACTATCATCAATCTGGTTGGCAACCGTTTGTAATTGATTTATTCTGAATTCATCTCGATGGGTAATAATTCTTTGATCTTGTCCAATCGGGCTCAAAATAATCTCAAAGCGATGATCTCGTAGTCACGAATAGTCAAGTTGATAAGACTTTTGCTTACAGATAAGAATAAGCGCGCAAGGAATAAACCTGACGAGAACTATGCGTATGACTAATGCTCTAACAGCGCGATTCTCCCGAGATTCTTCAGAATGGAATGCAAAAATGTTTGGCAACCCATGCTTGGGAAAATAAATTTACAGAAATAATCAAACAGCGAGACTCCAGTACCCAGACGAAACCAAATTATTAAAAAAATTATATTAGGGGTTTCGACATGTTCTTAGTGTTTGTCGTTTGTGTGTAAAATGCTGTGAACAAATTAAAAGGAGAGAAAATGAGATTTTCTCCTTTTAGAATTCCCGCATTTTCGGGATTTGGCTACCCCGTAAAACTAGCGACTTGAAACGTTATCAGATGGTTGATATCACCTCATTAATATCCACGTAGTATGGAGCTGCGACATGTTCCAGTATCAGTTGCATAGTTTTATAAGGCTTCGCAAAGAATCTATGAATGCAATTTTCCTCCTGTCTCACTTTCACAATTCCACGACTGAAACACTCGAATAACTCATCCGCTGGGAATACCATCGATAATAAGTTTTGTAAAATTATTTATTTATTTTTTGGTTTAATTTACGATAGTAAACCAATCTTGGACCTTGCACAGTTGCGTCAATCACAGATTCTTGCTCGATTAGTCACGCATAGTAAAGCTGATAAGACTGGCGCTTATAGATAAAACCATGCGCGCAAGGCACGAAACTAACGCTAACTATGATCATGACGCACAGCATGTTCTTCGGCTTTTATAATTCTAGGAATGATTGACAGCACACAATCGTTCCATCCAACAATATGAAAGTCAGTGACGGAATAGCCTACTGCAATTAATGTTGAGCAAATATATGATAGAGTAAATATGCCTCCAGGTCTAACGGAAATCTCATTTTCCCCGACCTATTTACGTAAATGAGTAGAAAAATGAACAGTAATTCATCATGTAAACAGTCACACTGTACTGATGTTGTCATTTAAAAGACGAGAAACTGAGATTTTCTTCTTTTTGATTTCCCCCATTTTCGGGATATGGCTCCCCCGTAAATCTAGCGACTTGAAACATTAACAGATGGTTGATATAAGTATCTAAGTGTCTAGCTCTACTGGGAACCGAGATAAATTCAAAAAAGGTGAAAAGGCGAGAATTCAAAAAAGAGAGACTTTTTCCTCCCGATTTTTTCTCATCTCCTTTCTCACCCACTTTTTCCACAGCATCAAAGTTAGCGATGGCATATCGGAACCCGACTCTCGTCAGTTCGTGCACTCTCTCGTGCGTTTTGAGAGTCGATTCCGTTTTAACATCACTAGTCACAGTAATATTTGACCTGTGCGTAACGTTCACTCTGTCACTGTTTCGCTGGTCCCGTGAGGGAAATTACCTACCGTTTACCGCTATAAAAGTGGCCCAGACTACTCCCGAACTCAAATGATGATCCCGACTATCTTCTTCGTTCTGCTTTGTGTCTTCTTGACCTCTGCCAGCACCCAATCAGTGGGTGTCCAGGGTCAATTGATGTGTGGAGAAACGCCCCTGACTGATGTGGAAGTGGAATTGTGGGAGATGACTGTCAGTTGATGACGTACCCCTGGACAGCAGACTCCTCAGCGGATCTCTTGCCGAAAGCCGACGAGAACATTCTGATAATTTACGATGATTAACTTTGTATGATATCACTGACAGAATGGCATAAACATGGGGTCTCTCAGGGTTTCCAACTCATGAAGTGATTGCTTCCAAATGCTGAACATTCTGGGATCTCCTCTCTTTCGACGGAGACTAGTGGTTGGGGCGCGCGCCTTTCTCTGCCTCTTGCAAAACATCACCTGCGGGCGGGGGTCGAACCTGCCTGCGTCGGCATGCCAGTCGGACACCATGCCCATTACGCCAACATCACCTGCTGGCGGGAGTCGAACCTGCCTGCGTCGGCATGCCAGTCAGACACCATGCCCATTAGGGAGGGAGGGGGGGGGGAGAGGGGGAAGTACCGTACCCCTGGACAGCAGACTCCTCAGCGGATCTCTTGCCGAAAGCCGACGAGAACATTCTGATGATTTACGATGATTAACTTTGTATGATATCACTGACAGATTGGCATAAACATGGGGTCTCTCAGGGTTTCCAACTCATGAAGTGATTGTACCTGGGATCTCCTCTCTTTCCAAATGCCGAACTGAACATTCTGGGATCTCCTCTCTTTCGACGGAGACTAGTGGTTGGGGCGCGCGCCTTTCTCTGCCTCTTGCAAAACATCACCTGCGGGCGGGGGTCGAACCTGCCTGCGTCGGCATGCCAGTCAGACACCATGCCCATTAGGGAGGGAGGGGGGGGGGGGGAGAGGGGGAAGTACCGTACCCCTGGACAGCAGACTCCTCTTTCCAAATGCCGAACTGAACATTCTGGGATCTCCTCTCTTTCGACGGAGACTAGTGGTTGGGGCGCGCGCCTTTCTCTGCCTCTTGCAAAACATCACCTGCGGGCGGGGGTCGAACCTGCCTGCGTCGGCATGCCAGTCGGACACCATGCCCATTAGGGAGGGAGGGGGGGGGGGAGAGGGGGAAGTACCGTACCCCTGGACAGCAGACTCCTCAGCGGATCTCTTGCCGAAAGCCGACGAGAACATTCTGATGATTTACGATGATTAACTTTGTATGATATCACTGACAGATTGGCATAAACATGGGGTCTCTCAGGGTTTCCAACTCATGAAGTGATTGTACCTGGGATCTCCTCTCTTTCCAAATGCCGAACTGAACATTCTGGGATCTCCTCTCTTTCGACGGAGACTAGTGGTTGGGGCGCGCGCCTTTCTCTGCCTCTTGCAAAACATCACCTGCGGGCGGGGGTCGAACCTGCCTGCGTCGGCATGCCAGTCAGACACCATGCCCATTAGGGAGGGAGGGGGGGGGGGAGAGGGGGAAGTACCGTACCCCTGGACAGTAGACTCCTCTTTCCAAATGCCGAACTGAACATTCTGGGATCTCCTCTCTTTCGACGGAGACTAGTGGTTGGGGCGCGCGCCTTTCTCTGCCTCTTGCAAAACATCACCTGCGGGCGGGGGTCGAACCTGCCTGCGTCGGCATGCCAGTCAGACACCATGCCCATTAGGGAGGGAGGGGGGGGGGGAGAGGGGGAAGTACCGTACCCCTGGACAGCAGACTCCTTTTTCCAAATGCCGAACTGAACATTCTGGGATCTCCTCTCTTTCGACGGAGACTAGTGGTTGGGGCGCGCGCCTTTCTCTGCCTCTTGCAAAACATCACCTGCGGGCGGGGGTCGAACCTGCCTGCGTCGGCATGCCAGTCGGACACCATGCCCATTAGGGAGGGAGGGGGGGGGGGAGAGGGGGAAGTACCGTACCCCTGGACAGCAGACTCCTCAGCGGATCTCTTGCCGAAAGCCGACGAGAACATTCTGATGATTTACGATGATTAACTTTGTATGATATCACTGACAGATTGGCATAAACATGGGGTCTCTCAGGGTTTCCAACTCATTTGGTGATTGTACCTGGGATCTCCTCTCTTTCCAAATGCCGAACTGAACATTCTGGGATCTCCTCTCTTTCGACGGAGACTAGTGGTTGGGGCGCGCGCCTTTCTCTGCCTCTTGCAAAACATCACCTGCGGGCGGGGGTCGAACCTGCCTGCGTCGGCATGCCAGTCAGACACCATGCCCATTAGGGAGGGAGGGGGGGGGAGAGGGGGAAGTACCGTACCCCTGGACAGTAGACTCCTCTTTCCAAATGCCGAACTGAACATTCTGGGATCTCCTCTCTTTCGACGGAGACTAGTGGTTGGGGCGCGCGCCTTTCTCTGCCTCTTGCAAAACATCACCTGCGGGCGGGGGTCGAACCTGCCTGCGTCGGCATGCCAGTCAGACACCATGCCCATTAGGGAGGGAGGGGGGGGGGGAGAGGGGGAAGTACCGTACCCCTGGACAGCAGACTCCTCTTTCCAAATGCCGAACTGAACATTCTGGGATCTCCTCTCTTTCGACGGAGATTAGTGGTTGGGGCGCGCGCCTTTCTCTGCCTCTTGCAAAACATCACCTGCGGGCGGGGGTCGAACCTGCCTGCGTCGGCATGCCAGTCGGACACCATGCCCATTACGCCAACATCACCTGCGGGCGGGAGTCGAACCTGCCTGCGTCGGCATGCCAGTCAGACACCATGCCCATTAGGGAGGGGGGGGGGGAGAGGGGGAAGTACCGTACCCTTGGACAGCAGACTCCTCAGCGGATCTCTTGCCGAAAGCCGACGAGAACATTCTGATGATTTACGATGATTAACTTTGTATGATATCACTGACAGATTGGCATAAACATGGGGTCTCTCAGGGTTTCCAACTCATGGGGTGATTGTACCTGGGATCTCCTCTCTTTCCAAATGCCGAACTGAACATTCTGGGATCTCCTCTCTTTCGACGGAGACTAGTGGTTGGGCGCGCGCCTTTCTCTGCCTCTTGCAAAACATCAATTCTTGGCTTGTCAATTCTTGGCCTGTCAATCCTTGGCTTCTCCATCCTTGGCTTGTCAATTCGTATCCTCAATTCTTGGCTTCTCAATTCTTGTCCTGTCCATTCTTGGCTTCTCAATCTCTACCTCTTGCAAAACATCACCTGCGGGCGGGAGTCGAACCTGCCTACCATAATGGGCATGGTGTCTGACTGGCATGCCGACGCAGGCAGGTTCGACTCCCGCCCGCAGGTGATGTTTTGCAAGAGGTGAAAGGCACGCGCCCCAACCACTAGTCTCCGTCAAGCGTTCCCTGCGGTAGGCCTCCCTGGCCTAATGGGGCGGGAGTGCCCATTAGCGCGCGCCTTTCTCTACCTCTTGCAAAACATCACCTGCGGGCGGGAGTCGAACCTGCCTGCGTCGGCATGCCAGTCAGACACCATGCCCATTAGCGCGCGCCTTTCTCTACCTCTTGCAAAACATCACCTGCGGGCGGGAGTCGAACCTGCCTGCGTCGGCATGCCAGTCAGACACCATGCCCATTAGGGAGGGAGGGGGGGGGAGAGGGGGAAGTACCGTACCCCTGGACAGCAGACTCCTCTTTCCAAATGCCGAACTGAACATTCTGGGATCTCCTCTCTTTCGACGGAGACTAGTGGTTGGGGCGCGCGCCTTTCTCTGCCTCTTGCAAAACATCACCTGCGGGCGGGGGTCGAACCTGCCTGCGTCGGCATGCCAGTCGGACACCATGCCCATTACGCCAACATCACCTGCGGGCGGGAGTCGAACCTGCCTGCGTCGGCATGCCAGTCAGACACCATGCCCATTAGGGAGGGAGGGGGGGGGAGAGGGGGAAGTACCGTACCCCTGGACAGCAGACTCCTCAGCGGATCTCTTGCCGAAAGCCGACGAGAACATTCTGATGATTTACGATGATTAACTTTGTATGATATCACTGACAGATTGGCATAAACATGGGGTCTCTCAGGGTTTCCAACTCATTTGGTGATTGTACCTGGGATCTCCTCTCTTTCCAAATGCCGAACTGAACATTCTGGGATCTCCTCTTTTTCGACGGAGACTAGTGGTTGGGCGCGCGCCTTTCTCTGCCTCTTGCAAAACATCAATTCTTGGCTTGTCAATTCTTGGCCTGTCAATCCTTGGCTTCTCCATCCTTGGCTTGTCAATTCGAATCCTCTCAATTCTTGGCTTCTCAATTCTTGTCCTGTCCATTCTTGGCTTCTCAATCTCTACCTCTTGCAAAACATCACCTGCGGGCGGGAGTCGAACCTGCCTACCATAATGGGCATGGTGTCTGACTGGCATGCCGACGCAGGCAGGTTCGACTCCCGCCCGCAGGTGATGTTTTGCAAGAGGTGAAAGGCACGCGCCCCAACCACTAGTCTCCGTCAAGCGTTCCCTGCGGTAGGCCTCCCTGGCCTAATGGGGGCGGGAGTGCCCATTAGCGAGCGCCTTTCTCTACCTCTTGCAAAACATCACCTGCGGGCGGGAGTCGAACCTGCCTGCGTCGGCATGCCAGTCAGACACCATGCCCATTAGCGCGCGCCTTTCTCTACCTCTTGCAAAACATCACCTGCGGGCGGGAGTCGAACCTGCCTGCGTCGGCATGCCAGTCAGACACCATGCCCATTAGGGAGGGAGGGGGGGGGGGGGGAGAGGGGGAAGTACCGTACCCCTGGACAGCAGACTCCTCTTTCCAAATGCCGAACTGAACATTCTGGGATCTCCTCTCTTTCGACGGAGATTAGTGGTTGGGGCGCGCGCCTTTCTCTGCCTCTTGCAAAACATCACCTGCGGGCGGGGGTCGAACCTGCCTGCGTCGGCATGCCAGTCGGACACCATGCCCATTACGCCAACATCACCTGCGGGCGGGAGTCGAACCTGCCTGCGTCGGCATGCCAGTCAGACACCATGCCCATTAGGGAGGGGGGGGGGAGAGGGGGAAGTACCGTACCCTTGGACAGCAGACTCCTCAGCGGATCTCTTGCCGAAAGCCGACGAGAACATTCTGATGATTTACGATGATTAACTTTGTATGATATCACTGACAGATTGGCATAAACATGGGGTCTCTCAGGGTTTCCAACTCATGGGGTGATTGTACCTGGGATCTCCTCTCTTTCCAAATGCCGAACTGAATATTCTGGGATCTCCTCTCTTTCGACGGAGACTAGTGGTTGGGCGCGCGCCTTTCTCTGCCTCTTGCAAAACATCAATTCTTGGCTTGTCAATTCTTGGCCTGTCAATCCTTGGCTTCTCCAT
The DNA here is from genome assembly GCA_036245825.1 of Pristionchus entomophagus. Lineage (NCBI taxonomy): Eukaryota > Metazoa > Nematoda > Chromadorea > Rhabditida > Neodiplogasteridae > Pristionchus > Pristionchus entomophagus. The sequence goes on along the minus strand of BTSX01000004.1, from coordinate 15,499,571 downwards.
CCTTGGCTTGTCAATTCGTATCCTCTCAATTCTTGGCTTCTCAATTCTTGTCCTGTCCATTCTTGGCTTCTCAATCTCTACCTCTTGCAAAACATCACCTGCGGGCGGGAGTCGAACCTGCCTACCATAATGGGCATGGTGTCTGACTGGCATGCCGACGCAGGCAGGTTCGACTCCCGCCCGCAGGTGATGTTTTGCAAGAGGTGAAAGGCACGCGCCCCAACCACTAGTCTCCGTCAAGCGTTCCCTGCGGTAGGCCTCCCTGGCCTAATGGGGGCGGGAGTGCCCATTAGCGCGCGCCTTTCTCTACCTCTTGCAAAACATCACCTGCGGGCGGGAGTCGAACCTGCCTGCGTCGGCATGCCAGTCAGACACCATGCCCATTAGCGCGCGCCTTTCTCTACCTCTTGCAAAACATCACCTGCGGGCGGGAGTCGAACCTGCCTGCGTCGGCATGCCAGTCAGACACCATGCCCATTAGGGAGGGAGGGGGGGGGGAGAGGGGGAAGTACCGTACCCCTGGACAGCAGACTCCTCTTTCCAAATGCCGAACTGAACATTCTGGGATCTCCTCTCTTTCGACGGAGACTAGTGGATGGGGCGCGCGCCTTTCTCTGCCTCTTGCAAAGCATCACCTGCGGGCGGGGGTCGAACCTGCCTGCGTCGGCATGCCAGTCGGACACCATGCCCATTACGCCAACATCACCTGCGGGCGGGAGTCGAACCTGCCTGCGTCGGCATGCCAGTCAGACACCATGCCCATTAGGGAGGGAGGGGGGGGAGAGGGGGAAGTACCGTACCCCTGGACAGCAGACTCCTCAGCGGATCTCTTGCCGAAAGCCGACGAGAACATTCTGATGATTTACGATGATTAACTTTGTATGATATCACTGACAGATTGGCATAAACATGGGGAC